>JADMNL010000031.1:200185000-200827500 GCA_016271365.2 Neoceratodus forsteri
ATGTTTCTGACTGTGACAGACGAGGTGACTTGATGGATTGATACAGACTGGGTAGGAGGGTTGTGGGGCTGAGTTAGCTGGGGTTGAGGTTTATGATATTAAATACAGTGATAAGAAATTATATCCAAACATGTTGTAAGTCTAGAAGAGGAAGGGAAAAGAATGCTGCAGCCATTTGGTTGGTGTAGGAGACAAGAATTAATAGTGTATCCCAAAACATTCTGCAATCCAGGCAATTAAGGGAAGAGAATTAATTCATGAATCAAGGTCTTGCTCTGCATAACAACATTTGCCATTACAATAGGAGCCTTGCAGTCCCAGTCCAACTCTTGCTCTGTTTAAAGAGAAATAGATGGAGGCAGAACCAGTGGCAGACAGCTTCCAAACGTAACAAAGGTTCATGTCTGCGCTGCAGTATTCCACTCTGAGGCTGACCAGAGTTCAAGTTGTGTAAATGTGTAGAGGTGCTAGGCTGTAATGCAGACAGAGAGAAAATGGGACTTAAGTGAAGAAGCACCTTAGGCAGTTGATCAGGAATCAGGCCCTGCCTGGATTCTTGTGAAAAAGGAGATACAAAATATGAAGAAACATAAAGGATATATTCCAACTATTCCAATTCAAATATTGTTTTACTAAATATCCACATTTATGCTGTACAGTTTAACATTTCATGGATAAAAACACACTTCACCAGAGAATGGTGGTATTGAATACTTCTTTCTTAATGTTATGGAGTTATAAATTCATCTGGGATTATAATAATCACAGTCTGGCATGTTAGCTGTTGCACCAGCTTTCTTGGCCCTCCATTGCATCTGTCTGTATCTGCTCAGTTTAAACCAGATTAACTGTGCTGTTTGGCTTACAGTACTGTGCAGTGGGGCATTGCCCACTCCAGCATTGTCAAGGGCTTTTGCAGATTAACTTATTTATAACGCCATAACAGCAGGAAAGAAGTACTCAATACCACCGTTCCATGAGCAAGTGGATTTTTGCAGCAATACATTTGACTGTATCTAGAGGGATACCCAAGAATATTTGAATCAGAATATTCGAGTTGAGCCTTCAATTTTTTCATGCTCAGCTGTATGGTTTCCACTGGATGTAGGTCCTCCAGTTTTCACTTATACAATTGTCAATTTCAAGGATTGAGCATCCTTGCTCTATCTCCATTTTTGCTAAAGAAATATTACATCTCATGGGGCTATCCATCTATTTATTTGCTTAATGCAAATTCAAAATAAATAAGGTTGGCACGGGACTGAGGCAATAGGTAAACTAGAAGTGTGTTTGCAATGGTTGGTGGGGGGTGAGGACCACTAAAGCTTTATTTATTAAATAAGAAAGAGTGACACCAGGCCCACCTAGGGCCTTATAAACTGACTCATCAAAGCCACAAAAACATTTTGAAAAAACTAGCAAATTCTAAGAATATTGTAACCTTCAAAGTGATCTCAAGAAACTCTAAACAGTTTAAAGGCATTGGAAACAGATAACATGCAGTAAAGTGCCATTAAATGTCATTTTTCACCAGGTGAAGTTACACTTCGCGAAATATGATGCAAAGTGAAGTTACAAATAACTAAAAACAATTAAATAAAACCAAACCCCCATTCACTGTGCCATAAATAATTACCAATTCCCAGATCTCTATAATTGTATTTCCTCCCACCCTGCCACTCTCTGCAGTAAAAAATCTCCCTCATCCTCCCACACAGTAAATTCATATATCTCTATCTCTGTCACTATCTATCTATCTATCTATCTATCTATCTATCTATCTGTCTATCTATCTATCTCCTTCTCCCCACCTGACCCAACCCCGATCGTCAATTGTATACCCCACTCAACCCTTCTCTGGTCCCCAGCACTCTCTTCCACTCTGAGCACCCCCCAAAAATCCCTTTCTTTCTCTACCTGTAACAAAGGACACTGGCCTCCTGCAGAGATGTCCACTCTGTTCAGTGCTAAGTATTTCAATGAATGAATCAATGAGGAAGTCTTTGCCTTTAGTAAAACTTGATTGGGTGAGCCAATTCAGGAATCTGGTGCTGACTTTCTTCAGTATGCTTTAGTGCAACCGTGTTTAAAAGCTGTGCTGCTCTTGTTCATTGCTCTGTTGAATGTTAGTTTGCTGTTATTTATTTATTTGCATTAAGTAAATATATTCATTGTGGTTGGCTATGAAGAACAGCAACTCAAGCAGTGAACATGATATGGTTTTGACCTGTCATCTTTACATGAAAATGGCATGGGAAGGACTGTGCCTTTGGTTAGTGGTGCAACAACATTATCATCTGTTACATGCTGCTCAGCTCTCTGTAATTCAAATGCTGGCAATGGCTCCTGTATTTCCACTTAAGTCTGGGGGAAGGAAAGTCATGGGTGACAGGAGTGCAACCCTGCAGCCTAGTCACTTACTGAAAAAATTGTCACAGAGTAGGTCGTTAGTGTTGGAGGAATCCCAGGATATGGTGGAGTCGGAGACACAGATGATAGTGATGGAGGAGTCCCAGAATAAAGTGTTAGAAGAGGAGGAGGAGGAGGTGGTTGAGGAAGTGTAGGAGGCAGAGCCCCAATAATTTTTCCCAATAAAAGAGATTGTGTAATCAAAAAGTGTAAGTAACGGTGAAATACCACATTTTACTTGTGTATGACAGGCCTTTGTCATCTCTGTTGTCTTGTTCCAATACAGAATAAAAAGAAATAAAAAAAGAATTTGAGATGGGGAATATTGATGTGAGAGCAGTAAGTTTTGTTCAGATATGGATAATGCCATACTAGATGTTAATTGGGAGCCAGCAAGAGGCCCATAAATCAGTTTATTAATGGAAAATGCTTTTTCCTTTATCAAGTAACATTGATAAGGAAGCATTTTCTGTAGGCTGTAAGAGCTGGCGACTGCAGCTGGACCACTAGTATCTTTCTCCAGCCTCTCTTCCTCCTTTATGCTGGTCTCATGCCAAATCTAAACATTACTATATCCCAGTCATGACTCTTCTCCCAGCCTCTGGTGGAAACACTGGTACTGCTGGTGGCAGTGTTAGCATCTGAAGCACTAAAGGCTATGCAGCAAATGCTGGACCTGCTAATCAGTGGCACCCTCCCTTTCTTTACCCTTAATGACTGCATATTACCATGCCCTCACCCACTTCCATGGCCTGACCATTTTTCTTCATTGTGTAGTTATAATATACCTGAAACACTGGAGAAAATAAACTTTTTATGCTGCAGTGAGCTCACAGTAGAAACATTTGTCACATTTAACAAAGTGCAAAACATTGCATTTTCTTACCCCTCACAGCTGCAGACTGGGCTTCAGTGCTCTTATCTCTCATACTGGCTATGTCCAGAGTGCCCTATCACACACACACCACTGTAGAAATAAAGAGCAGCTAACAAAAATTATTAAACAAATTCTAACAAACTGGAATGCAAAAACAGTAAGAAATAATGCAGTGCAGTCCTCTCACAACCAGAAGTTGTCTGATTTTCTCTGTAAGTGAGCTGCTGATACTATAGACCTCTGTGGTAAGGCCCACGCACACTGTCACTCCTCATCCACACTGCTGAAACTACAATCAGTTAGCTGTGACTAAAAAGCAGAAATCTAGCCCAACAAAACAAATAATGATATCTCTGACACTTTTTTAGTTAGTATTTTTGGCCCCTTTGCTCTCTGTTCTGGACCCTTTCTGCCTGGTGGCCCTAGCATCATCACCCATCTTCCCACATATTTACTACAATCCACCTTTCTTCATGGGTAGCCTGCCATGGTATGGTCTTCTTGAGTCAACAATCCCCTCTGATGTCCAGGGGATGAGCTGATTCGATGGCGCAGTCCATGCAAACTGCAAGGTATTATCCTGCCAGGACAGGGTGTTTTTCAGTTTTTTCTGGGCCCACCTTCCCTCAAGATACTGGTGGCAAGAATGCACCGGGCTCAAGCATGTACCCAGAGCATTCTGCCACATGGCAATAACTGGCATCTTCCCTCCTGAAGGCACGCCTGCCTGCAGATCTACCCATGGTTCCTCTAGGTGATACTGTTACTGTGGTGGTGCTTGTCCTCCCTCCGTAGAGGAGAGGAGAGTGTCCCATGGGATTCTCAGACTCCCTGCTGCCTGCCAGCCCCTGACACCCCAGGCTCATTACTGAAGTGATTTCTCTGGCACTTTAACTGCAATCTCAGAAAAAGGCTCCAGCACTCACCACACAACTTGTAGCAGACCCACAAAAAATAATCTTGTTAGACCATAAACAAGAGAGAGATATGCTTTTGTTACTCACAGGTCAGTCAAAGTGCAAAGACACTGCAGTACAGCTTAAGTTACCCATTGCATCTGAGAAAAACACCCAGTGCTATTTCACACCACCAAATGGTGCTTTATCTTTATGGTTTAACAAGACATTTTTTTTCATGGATCTGCTACAGGTTGTGTTGTGAGTGTTGGAGCCTGTTTGTGAGACTGTTATGTTACTGATTTTTAGCACTACTATTTTGGGTTGTCCTCACTCTTTTTTGGCTGACACATGAACTACAAGTCTGTTGTACAAAGATGCAGAAGTGAGCATGTTTTTAATAAGATTTGGGGTCAGTTTTCTTCAACAAAAATCAGCATATGGTGTCACTAAGAAGTCACAGAATAATTTACTGTGGGTCAACTATTTCTGTGGATTTTAAGGCACTTCCAGGGAAAGGGGAGGAATAGTGTCCACAAATTACAACAGTAGGTAAGTGTAAAGGGCAGAATTAAGGCAAAATTTCAAAAAAGATAATAGGCACAGCCATGCGGAATGAGGAAATCTACTGGCAGAATTTGAGCAAAATGACAATTCCACTTCCAAAATGCTTTTCAAAATTTCTTGTATTATTTTGCAGAATTCCAAAAAGTATTTCTATGCTCTCCAAACAGCAGAATATTATTCCACTATTTGAGGAAAATGAATCCTCGGTTTATATAAACAGTGGAATACGATTCACAGCCAACATTAAGAAGCTATGAAGAATTTCCTTCTGTATCAGCAACTCAGCTCACCACTGCTTTCTCTATCACCAGCTCAACTTCACTGAGTATAACCATGTGCAGGAGGCACCACTGCTTTCTCTAACACCAGCTCAACTTGACTGAGTATAACCACGTGCCGGAGGCACCATTGGTTACTACTGCTACAGTATTCACAATCAAGAGCAGCACCACATTTTACTCCTCTGTAATAGTTAATTGATTTGTGAGGAGGAAAAGACTTCAGGAGGCTATACCCATGTAAACTCAATCCCTAGTGAATGGAATACATGTCCAAAGTGCCAGCATGTGAAATATCAGCATCCGAATAGCAGTGCCATCTGGATGAGTGCAGCTGGAAATAATGAAGTGCTACAGTACAGAGTAACAGAAAACAGCAATCTGAACCACTGGTGGTGGCCACTGAAATTACAATTCCAACACAGTACTCTTGCAGTACAAAGCTAAAGGCATTCTCTATCCTTCCAGCTGGGAGACCTTCCATTTAGCCGAATGATTAATACTGCTCCCTTTGTCAGACAGGATCAGAGGTTTGAGTCCCAGCAAGGGACAGATGTCCATTTGCCCAAGTAGAGATGAACATTTTTTTAATCCTCTGTTTATATTCCTGCCCTGATCACTAACCAGCTCCTATGGGTTCTGGTCTTCCCCAACCCTGATCACGGACTTTCCCTGGGACTTATCTCTTCATCTGTGTCCTCCATGGATTACCCACTATGGTGGGCTGTTGGAGATGGAAAGATACCTCTGGAGCACAATCCAGATTCCAGTGGGAAGCTCAGTTGTTGGGGTCAGGGTGTGGGGACCTGGGGGACACCAGAGCTTCATCCTGCCTGGTCAGGCTTTCTTTTTTTTGTCACCATCTTTTTGCCCCTAGGCTGCCAACTGTGTAGTGGTAAATTGAACATGGGTGTGTGGAGGCACATACATATCAGAGTCAACTGGCAAGCCCGCGCCAAAGCTGACGCTCCTGTTGTATCCCCCCCACCCTGAGAGAGGAAAACAGTCCATGCAACATTCCATCCTGTCTCCCCCAGCTGTTCCCATGCAACCTGAGCTTATTCCCAAATCCATGTTTCTGGTTGAACAGGAAGGAATGGATTTAACACTTAACACCTTATCTAACAGGCCTGCTTTAAAATACAACTAATCTGACACCTGAGAAAGCCTTAAATGTAATTGTTATTCTCAACCACCACACTTACTCCTCTTCTGCTTATTCATTACTGCTTAATTACTGAATGCACGTGTCTGGTTATCTGTCGTATTTGAATGTACATTTCTGATATGCACTTGCTTGCTGTTCCTTTGCACTCCTTGAAAATAAGATGCTGTATGCATCTCATGGGGCTTTTCCAGTCAGATGCATATGAAACAAATGTTCAATACTGAGCTGTTCATTTGTATACCCATGTTTCCCCATGAGATAATGCCAAAAACCTTGTTGAACTGTGAGGAAGTTGTGTCATCAAGTTAGCATAATGTGAACTCTTTTCAAGAAGTTGAGGATATCAGTGGATCCTGGTAAAGTAGAACACTGCCTTAGTATATTTTTTACACTTCTCCTTTGCACTCTGACTCACCTAGTGTTTATACTGTGAAAGCAAAATGTGTCACAATTTCTGAGTTTCTGAGTGATGAGGAGTCAAAACAAATGCTTCCTTCCTACACAATCCTAAAATACAGCACTGTTATCAGCACTGATAATAATTCAATTTGAAGTGTATTTATTAATCATATACACAATTCTCTACACTTTCCTGTACAACCGGTAAGAGTATTTATTATTTATTTATACATTTATTGTATTTCCTTGTTTTAGCAGGATGAGTCACTTTAAGTTATAATGTTGTAAACCGACAGTTGTCAATTCATTTATACTATAATTCTGTGTCCTGTTGACATTTCCAATGAAAAGTATAACGTAAAACACAAAGAAAATAATTCAGTAAAAATTAGACATCTGTTTTCATCAGGTCAAATCTTAATAATATCATATCATCAGCATCATCATCATCACGATAAGGACAGGGTGAATCTGACGTTATGTAGTGCGACCATTGCAGTATTACTGGTTAACTTCTTCTTTCCTGCCCAAAGTACATCGGTATAAAACAGTCTTCTTTTTTCATGCTGAGGGACCAGGTTTTAGATAGATGTTTTATTTGATTTTCATCATAAAATAAATATTTTCATTTTTAAAGTGTGTTTTTTTTCCATTAGGCACTGCCTTTTGGTTTTTTTTTTTTTTTTTTTTATCCCCACCTCCAGGTCACACCTAGAAATGAACTTTATCTCAGTGTGCCTTTCCTGGGCAACACTTTTAAATTACTAAATAAAAAATATATTGCACAAGAAATGTCACAAACTGGTCAAAATTGTAATGTCTACAACAATCAAAAATGGACTGTTGTGTTGCACAGCAACTGCATTCACTCTGCAGTTGTGTATACAGTACAGAAATATTAAATAATTAATTTCCTAGTCAGACTGTGAATGTTTTTGCTCCAGAATGTTGGATATGTACCCCCAGTACATGCAAACATAATCACTAAACAAAAAAAAAGTCAGTACTTGTTACAATATTGCAAAACAACTCTGATTTTATATTTTTTAGATGTATCTTTCCACATCTACACCCACGCAGATGCAGACTGATAATACGTTCAAAGCCTCCTTTAGAAAAGTAGTTAAGGGACACTGGTATGGTAATTTAGTAATAAAATATAGCTTAAAGAAAAAAAACTCAAAGCAAAGTGTCAACTGTCTGTGTATGTATGACTTCAAAGATCTTTAAAATACAAGCCTCCAAGCTTTGCAAATGAGACCGTTTCATAATTCAACTATAATAATCTCAATATACAGTGCATTCTGATTATTGTGCAATAGCTGACCATAGTGATGGCTACGACGTGTGGAACAGTTTCTAGTCAAGCATATATCAAAAACCTGATGAAACCCTTGAACGTGAGCCTCAGCTCAATGGTTGTTTACAAAATCTTTCTTTGATTCTTCAATAAATATAATTGATGATAATAGTGGTCAGAACTGAACAGCAGGTTAGACTTTCAGTGGATTTCTACCACACCATATATGCTTGCTGGAATGCTTAGAGCATGAAATGTTTCACTTTCATGACTTTGAATGACATGCTCACAGTGCCAGTAAACCTTTAAGAAGTACTTTTATCTTCACAGTTTCTAATGCAAATAGTCTCCTTGTGAGAGTGATTAATGCCCCCCAAATGACTGTTGGTAATCACAGCTCAATATACCTAAATCCATCATGGTCCACTTTCTGACAGTGTGTGGGATGCTTGCATTTTAGTCATACCACACTCAGGGCAGTACGAGGCCTGGCTACTGATGGGAATTGAGGAGTTTATTCACTCTTTAGAGTGAGGCATAGAAACAAAACAAACTCTTGTCAGAGCTGATACTGCTGCATACAGCCACTCATGGAGTTCCAGGGGGTGAGTGAGAGTACAGTAAAAACTGAACGCACAGCACAAGGAGTTTGAGGAGCTGAACAAGAGCTCCAAGAAAAGTATGCTCACTGCAGAAGGAGTTCTGCGAGCTGAGTGAGAGCTTCGTTAACACGGAATTCATGGCAATAAATACTGCCATGCTCAAGATGGTTGCTGTACTTTTCTGCATGCACAGTACTTCACGTATGCGCAGTGAAGCATGGTGGCCATCTTGGGTATGGCAGCAGTTGCTGCACAGTGGTCTGTGCACATGCATGAAAATGTGCATGTGCGGAACACATTCTGGAAACTTAAGGAAACAATAGTGCATTGGGGGGCAGCTGACCACTCTGTGGAGAGGAGCTCCAGCCACAGAGGGGATGGGAGAATGAGACACCACACAGCAGCAATGCTGTGCAATGTGTGGACAACTGACCACAGCACTGCAGGAGAAGACGGGGACCATTTCCAGTCACAGTCCCCCCTCTCTCTCTCTGTTAGTCATCCCAAAACACCTGCAGGGCTCTGCCCATGCAGCCATAAAATAGAAGAACTTCTATCAGACTTACTGTAATTTTTTTTTCTGTTAGCTCCAATGTTGTCAATGAGTAATCCTTACACATGGGTACAAGTGCTTGCAGTTCAGAATGTCAGTATCCTCTGTGTTCTGAGGCTTACTTTTCCAGTCAACATCTATTACAAAGCAGAAAACATTAGCTACCCAGAACATTCTTTGCTAATAATTATACCAATTGGCCTTAAAACATTTTCACATTACTAAAGTAAAGATTTCTGTCTTACCTCGCCCAAGGCTAAGTTACCATTTTCCTTCATAGGTTCAGCATGGAGCTGTAATCTGAGTGACATGTCCTAGCATTCCACCCTGTATTCAATTCTAAACTTGGCAGTGGAAGATACTTTGCTGTTTCTACCAATGAAGTTTCTGGAAAAGAAAATAATTAAGTTATTTAACAAGACAACTGTCAAGGAATGGCCACACAAACATTAGAGGCCAATAATAATGAACAGTAAATGTAATTTCTATATTAACAATTTTTGACATTCTCCAATCCTTTAGATAGCAAGCTAGATAGATAGACAGACAAATAACATGAGAGAGAGAGAGAGAGAGAGAGAGAGAGAGAGAGAGAGAGTAATATTCTCTAGGACAGTAACAAGAACCCTCAGGTATGGTCCCATTGGCAATGTTGGAGCTAACAGAAAAAGAAATGAGGCATTTCATCTGATAGACTTTCCTCTTCCTGTACTGCTTGGGCATTGTCAATGGGTAATCCTTACACAATGGGTTCTAAAAAGCAGTACCCATTAAAAAAAAACTGGGAGGGGGAGAATACTAATCCCCATGTGGCCCTGCTGGCTAGAGTTTTTTTTCTTTTCTGCCCACACGCTTCCTTAGACCAACGTTGCACATCAATCCTGTGGTGCCTAGAGAAGAAAGGCAGGAAGGACCACAATATCACCTTGCAAATTTGGGGCATTAAAGCTTCTGCATTTTCATCTCCAGAAGCTAAGTTCTAGAAGAAAGAACTTTGACAAAAGCTCAAGAGTTTAGATCTGGCTAACACATAAGCTTTTCTGATGAAGGCTGTAAACTACCTTGTCCAGGTGGCTTTGGAAGCTTTGGATTTTCTTGCTGCCTCAAGGTGCACCAAGCATCATCCAGAGTATGAAATTCTGATGATCTCTTGAGTGATTTTTAACCATCTTTTTATGTATAACTATGAACAATGACACACTGAGACAGACAGTATGCCCTCCAGGGTATGTGACAAGGAAACCAACAGAGATGTTATGTAAGTAGCATGGAGGACTATAACTAGTATCCAGGTTGCAAATGCAAAAACAGAAGAAGGATTAGGGTGATGACCCCTCAAAACTGTCAAAGTAATCTAACAATCTCTAGCAATAAAAGTTATAATTGTATCCATATTGAATAGTGAGAATCAAGTGATTCATACCATGGGATAGTCAAGATGTAGAAGGTATGGTATGGCCTGGTCCCTTCTCTACCCTGGCAGATACACTTGCCTCTGTCTACATTGCCTTCAGCATGTACTCACCAATGCTCATGAGGTGTGGATTATATATCTGGTTGAAACCAGAAGTGATGCTAGTGTTACTTCTGGTTTCATGATTTGCTTTTCATAATACATGTAACTAACACCGTAGTGCAGTGTTGGGGGGGGGGGTGCTGCACTGGTGAGGTAAGGTACTTTGGATGAGATGTTAAACCGAGGTCCCTTCTGCCCATCTATGGTCACTGTCAAGGTGGAAGTAAGTGCCCATGGAACTTATCAACAAAGAGAAGGGGACGTTTTTATAAAAAAAAATCAAACAACCATAACTTCAAAACATAAAAGACTACTTTATAACATGCATTTCAAAACAGAAAATGAACAAAATTAACATAAATACACCAAATCATGAAATCTAAGGTCATAAACATTAAGGGCTGGATATTCAAACCGCGCCATTCATAGGCACAAGCCCTTGAGCTGCTCAAAATAGTTGCGCGGGGTGTGTCCTGGGCGATATTCAAAGGAGTTGCGCTATTGAGCAACTCCTTTGAATATCACCCCCCAGCCACAGCCACTGTGCATGGTGCAGTGGAACTTGCGCCACCGCAAGTTGACAGAGTGGAGCATTCAACTTGCGGTGGCGCAGTACCATTGCGCCATGCGCAAATCAATGATATTCAAAAGGTGACATGCAAATGGGGCTATAATTCATGGTAGCGGCTGGGGACCATTTGCATGTGATTATGTCCCCATTTGCATGCCATTAGCATGTAGTGCACCGATCCTCGAGGACTTTGCGCTTGGCGCCTGCCGTGGCAGCAGCTGTCGGTGATCACGCCCCGCAGCCCGATCGCAGGCATAGTGTACCCCCACCAGCCCGATCGCTGGCATCATCGGTCTTTATTCTCCCCGTATTGGTGTTCAGTGATAATTTATCGCGGGCGGTATGCATAACATTGTTGCCATCTCTCCGTCTCGGTGGTCCAGGACAAAGCCCACGGTGGTGTGGATAAAACCACCCCTGAACAGCCCTGGTGGTTACCACTTCACCGCCCACCACGGCCACCACCGCTGCCTGGCGGCCAGCGGCGGCAGCATCCACCTCGCTGCTGCCGTCGCTCCCGTCCGACGGTTGCCGAGCTGGCACATTGCGCAGCATTGCTGCGTGCAGCCCATGTCATAGATACATGTCCAGATTTGGAGAATGTCATTCACAAATCTGGACTGTCATGTAACGGTTGGGCTGCATGCCCATTGGCTCTTGCCCCTGCACCACTGGTGTGCAGTCTCACCGGCAGCCAGTCGGGCGGTGGCGGGCGGTAGGTGGTGGATGCTGCCACCCGCCGCCGCCGGGGAGGGAGCGGGTGGTGGGGCTTCGGGGTGGGTAGGGTGGGATATTACCAACCACCAGGGCTTATGTTGGGGGTGTTTTATCAATACACGACCCGCGATCGGGCATTTTGGTCCACTGACCACCAGGGATGTGAACGGAGGAGGGTGGGAATTATTATATACCACCCGCCGATCGGGCATTTCGTCCACTGGACCACCAGGGATGGAACGGGAGGGGGTGGCAATTATTATACATACCGCCTGCGATCGGGCATTTCGTCCACTGGACCACCAGGGATATGAGCGGGAGGAGGGAGCTACATTGATGCCCACGATCGGGCTGGTGGGGGAGTACACTATGCCTGCGATGGGGGCTGGGGACAGAGACTGGTTGGGGCCAGCCTCAGTGGCAGCTGTGTTGCTGGCGCCTGCAATACAGCAGCTCACCTGTGGGTGGGCCTCGACTTAAGCCTTTTTTTGGCTCAAAGTCCTGCAGGCACAGGTTGGGGTTGTGCCTGCACAACTCTGCACAGCCCGGCTGAATATCGGGCTGTGCAGTTTATGCATGGTTCCTCCCCTCCAGTTCAGCATGCATTCATTTGCATTGCGCTGTTGCTCAGCATGTTTTCTGTGGCGCAACTGCCTCCTGCTGAATATCACAGAATAGAGCAAGTTTGGACTTGCGCAGATGCAACCCTATTGCGCATGGCGCAACCCTTTTGAATATCTGGCCCTAAATACAATAGATTCTAAGAAAGAAAAGAAGCAAGATAGTGAGAAAAGGAAAGAACCAAAAAAGATCAGGGCAGTTTCCCCGGTGTCATGGCCAACATTCCCCCAATCAATAAAATTGGTCCATGCAACCCACCACTCAGGACACACCTGGAAACAAGCTATATTAGCTTAGTGTGCCTTTCCTGGTCAAAAACTATAAATAAATAAAAAAACAAATCAATAAATAAATATTTACACTCTGTTTCATGAGGGCCAGTGATTTCCAGACATGGAATTTTGCAGTTTTGGTGATAAAAAGATACAATTTCAGATAATTTCAGATGTAATAGTTACCACAGATTTTGTATAGATATATATTGATTACAAAAAACTTATTTTTTTCATCATCATTAATCACACTCTTAGTTGGTCATATATACATAATACTTATAGAGAATAACCAATAATTACTGACACAGCATTTAAGCATTTATTTTTTAAATATCATACAGAATGAATATAGGGTATGCTTTAGATGTATAAACACCATTCTACTCCAGGCAAATAAAACACAATCTGAGGTACAGTTACCTGTGGATACTCATATGGGATCCATTAAATTCTTATTGCTGCTAATGTAGTAAAAATTAACTAGCTTAATTTAACATATCTCGAACCTCCACTGAGTTTAAAATATAGTTAAATCTAGACAATATTTGGTCAAATTGATTTTTTTTTTTTCCTAAGGTGTAATGGACTTTTTCTGTCCTATAGATGAACACTATGAAGTTCATCCAGGCACAGTAATCCGGTGGTTGGGAGTCTTTCCACCTAAGAAGTATACATTAAAAGTATTAACAATGCCCAGAAGTAGCATAGTGCACTGATGCTGGGTACAGGAAACATTAGCCTGGCTGTTACATAACATAGTACTGTACATTCTATAGATTTTGTTAACTTCAGGGTGCATGACATGGTTTGTTTCCTCACAACTTTGAACCAAAAAGTGTCCATAATTGGACAAGGATAACAGCATATGTTCTAGCATTCTAGTTGTTGTGGTACATCTGGAACTGAAGTTAGATATTTCTTGGTTTATTAAGTTTAGTCTATGTGGTGTATAGTATAGTCTGTGTATGATGTCAAAATAAGTTTCTTGGAATTCTATTGATATAATGCCTCAGTTAGAGTAATCAGTGATACTGATCAGATATTTCATTATTTATTTTTTCTGCCATTTAATTCTCAGATTGGTCAGGTTGCTTGTATGGTTGGATATCAATAGGTCATAGATTTTGAAAGAAATTTAGGTCTGATGGTATTAGAGAAAATACACTCTAGAGTATTTTGTTCAGAAGGAAATGAGATATCTATTTTTTTATATAATTTCTGAATATGTCTGTACTGAAAAGTGAATACATACTGTATTTTTCAGTGAATCAAAATCTCATAATCTGTTAATATCAAATAAATGACCTATTTCCACCAGGCTGTTAGAATGCCAAACTTTAAAATGTTGGTCAGCTGTAGAAGGACTGAAATATCCATTAAGATAAATAGGCGAAAACATTGATTTTTTTTTGTAGCTGTTTCATGAGTTGTAACACTCTGTCCCATGCACTACAGACTGTAATAGTACTGTGACATAAAGTACTGATATGTTTCCTGTATGGGTCCGCATATAATACATGCTTGATATTGTTATAGGGACAAAGGGCAGTTTCTATTTGACAGGGAGCCTATTGAGCATCAGAATGAAACCACACATGTATTGGGGTCAAATTGGTGGCTAAATAATACCAGAAAAGGTTTGGTAGAGCTAGTCCATCCTGTTGCTTTGGGGCACATCATTTTCACAATTTCAGTCTGAGTTTTCTACCCTTCCAAAGAAACTTTCTCTTCATTTTTTCTAAGTCTAAGAAGAACTTTTCCTCAATGAGGACTGGTAGAGTCTGAAAAAGAAACAAGAATTTGGACAGAGTGTTCATTTTAATTTTGTTTGCCCAACTTATTCAAGTGAGGGGCAGAGATTCCCAATGTTGCAATTCTTTTTGAACTTTATTAACCAATGGGAGGAAATTTATTTCAAATAATTTAGAAATGTCTTGATCGATACATACTCCCAAATATTTCAAATGCAGACTTTTTGTATCTCACATGATGAAGGAATCTGAAAAGGGTCTGTATGGCCTTTTGCTTCCATGATTTCTGATTTTTCACAGTTGATTTTATAACCAGATACTGCTCCAAATTGGTTGATAAATTAAATTCCATGAGTCTTTGTGAAAACTATAGAATTCTGTGGTAATATTGTGGAATTCAGTATTAAATGTTTAGGAAGCATATAGGAGAATTGTGCTCTTCTCCTAATTAGTGAGCTGCCCATGATCACCTGTGGGCTTCTTATTGGCCAGAGCACAGAGCATGCTATATAAGAAATGAAGCCAGAGAGTGGTTTCCCCACAGGATAGGGAGAAGGCAGAGGGATCTCAGCTCATAATAGCCTGGTAGAAGTTAAAATAAGGAGCATTTTTCTGACCAATGAGTGGGTCACCTTGTCGTTGGTGGTCAGGCTGATCATAACTTGGATGAATCATTAACCAAAAAACCCTTCTGACAAGTCAAAATGATGGGAAAAAAACAAATAAGAAAAAGAAATTGATTTGAATGAATTGGAGGCTTTAAAGTAGCTTTTTTTGAGGGGGCACTGGCATTATAACTGTTTAATATTGTGGAAGACATATCCATTAATTTTGTCTAGCCATACACCTGACATGCAATGCAGATGAAAGGAAAAGGTTGGTGATAGTAGTAATACCTTTGGCTTCATAGAGGACTCCATTGTAAAAGTAGATAGAGAGTTCATTTATTTAGTTTTTGTTGATTGGGTAAGCACACTAGACAAATTATACCTATTTTCAGGCATGACCTGGGGAAGGGGGATACAGATAAATGCCAACTGACCTTGAACCAGAATAAGCTGTTGGTGGTAATTTTAGTGAATGGGGGGAAATTTGGCCAGGGCACCAGGGAAATTCACCAACTCTTGTCAGTAGGGGGAACCTTTGTCTGTCCTTGCAAAATGGTGAACAATCGGTTTGTAGGAGGAGGAGGAGGGAGTTGTGGAAACGCTGCTAGCATCATTGTGGAAAGTAGCACTATGGATGTTTCACAAAATTCACCAATGATAGAAGAACAAGGAGAATCTATGGATGTTTCGAACCGTGGGAGAACAGAAGACGGCCTAATCTCAGAAGAACAGGCAAGTCAAAAGGAAAATTTGGTCACTACAGTGGTAGCCACAGACATTGCCAGCTATTTCCAGATATTTCATGAAATTTCTGAAGAGTTTCTCTCTCTCTCTGCTGCCCCTACTGTGGAAATGAAGAAAGCAGGAGATATTTCTGGAAATATCACAGAAATTTTGGGAAATAGCTGGCAGTGTCTGTGGCTGCTACTGTACACCAAGTAGCAGTGGCAGTACCTTAAACATAGTCCAAGAGAATCAAGTGAGCCGTCCCAGAAGTAAAGATCAGCAAAATGTAACACAGGAGGAACTGTTAAGATCAGCGATAAAAACAAACAAAGGACTTTCTCCTGAAACTCTTACATGAGGACATGACCTACTCAGAGGCCAATGAAGCAACTTCTGTTTTTCAGTTTCCTTCCAAATAACTCCAGTGACTTATTCAGATGAGTTACAAATCGCTTCCTGTACCAGTGATGAGTGTCACTATAAGAAAAGGGAGACAGGAAGAGGATGCCAAGGATTTTCAGACATGGTCATCAGAGGACACATCAAAGGCAGCAGGTTGGCTTCAGGACAAGGGTATCAAGCAATGAAAATCTCCTGGCCCTGTAAGCGCTGTGGAAATTATCAAAAACTGCTCACCAAAATCAATAAAAGGCATCAGTGTAACCAAAATGGTAAAAGGCAGTCAGGAAACTGATCACATAGCGAGCTCACAAGAGCAAAAGGGACAAGAAACTATGAGTTCTGAGCAAATTACAGCAGAAGTAAAAAATGTAGCTACCACCGCAGATAGTGTCCTGGGACAAACAGAAGGTAACTCTATTGAGAATGATTCTAATACAGTACAATCAAAAAGGTTTTATATGTCTGATTTGTTTAAAAACAGGAGTGAACCTATGCAATGCAGGAGTGCAGTTAGGCTAAAATTTAATGGGGATTCAGCTAAGGCACCAGAAAGGAGATTAGTATTACAGCAACTGTTAAAAGAACAAATGGGTATAAGTCCTTCCGAGTTATTTTCAGTAATACACGTGAAAGGGAACGTGATTTAAGACATTAGTTTTAAAATAAGTGCAACTTTGGATAGATTTGAGGAAATATACCTGAGAGTGCCTGATTCACCCTTATGGTAACCTTTTTTCCCTATCTCACTGACAAAATCAACAGTAAAGCTGATTACTCTTTTTTAGAAATTAATGTTAACATACAGGATGTCCAATATTGGGTAAGACAATGGTGCACAATTTTAGAAACCCCTCTACCAATATTGGACAAGGACAAGGTGTGGACAGGAAATTGGAAAGTAAAAATCCAATTGAATCAGACAGACACAGGAATTACTCATTTACCAGGATTTTTTTTTTTTTATACGAAGGGATGGGGACTATGTTTCTATAAAGGAGATCCAAAAATGTGCCACAAGTGTGGGGCATGTATGCATTTAAGTTATGTTTGTGAACAACCAAGGTGCAATCTGTGTTTAGAGTGTGGGCATATTAGCACAAACTGCCCTAATCCTTTAAAATGTTATCTATGTGAAAAGGAAGGGCATGTATATAGGAACTGTCCCTGGGCAGAATGAAATAGAATGGATAGAGCAGCACATGACCCAGTGCAGTTTTTAGAAAAATGCCAAACCCAGACTTTGCAAAAAAAAGAAATTGATGGAGAGCCAGCTATAATGCCAGAAACCTCTCTCCCACCAGAAATACCAGAAGTAGCACAATCACTGGGACCCAAAGGGGTTTCCCAGACAACAGAAACAATTTCCTTGTATCTTCTGAAGGATCTTTTCTTTTCCCTTACTTTCTCTGCTACTACCTTCAAGAACCATAATGGCTTTTTCTTTCTTTTACTCCTGCTATGCATTTTGACACAGTGAATTCCTGTAACTGCTCATTGCTTCTGTTGAATGGTGTTTGCCTGCTCCCAAGCTACTTTTCTGTACTATATATTATCTTGTGTTTATTGGTCACACTTTTGTATCCTCCTGGGTCATACCTAAAATATGCATTTACATGCCTAGTACACCTTACCCCCAGAAACAAAAACTAAATAAATAATCATGGCAAATTCCAATTTTCTAGCTTAATAGAGGGCCAAGATATGACCAAATCAACACATTTGAAAAATTCTGCAAATTCCATCAGAATTTAGCAAATTCAGAATTTTATCATTTTAAACAGCTGTTTAAAAATTTGATCTAACATGGATTAAATACTTCAGATTTGGACTATGTATTTCATAATTCTAGTATCATTATTTTAATAAATAATAAAGTCTAGGTATCCTGAACTATTTCTTTCCATGGCTGTCAAACAACATTTAAGTCAAAAATGTTCCATAGGCCTGTGAGAGTTTATATAGCTGATTTCTTCTGATGCAGTTCCTGTACCATTTTAGTTGTCCTTTTCTGGACTGCCTCAATTTGGTTAATGTCCTTATGAAGGTGTGGCCTCCAGTACTGCACGCAGTACTCAGGTTGGGCCTAACCAGTGTCTTGTAAAGAAGGATTATTACCTCCCTCTTAGGACTTGTGATACCCCTACTAATGCACCCTAACATCCATCTGGATCATCTACTCTGTTGCAGATCTTGGTATCATCTGCAAACAGACAAGCCTTACCCACTAGTCCATCTGCAATGTCACTAATGAAGATATTGAAGAGGACTGGCCCCAGGACTGATCCCTGAGGTACCCCTCTTGTGACTTGCATCTCTTCTGACTGTATACCATTTACCACCACTCTGTTTTCTGCCCTTCAGCCAGTTTGCCACCCAGTTGACCTACTTCTGACCCACCCTGAGCCTACCCAGCTTATTTATCAATCTTTTATGTGGAATAGTGTTGAAAGCTTTGCTGAAGTCAAGGTAGATGACATCAACTGCTCCCCCTTGGTCCACCACTCTGATTACCCAGTCAAAGAAATCTATGAGATTAGTTTGGCAGGACCTTCCTTTTGTAAACCCATGCTGTCTTGGATCCTGTGCCCCTATGGTTTCCAGGTGTTGTACTATCCTTTCCTTAAGGAGTGCCTCCTTAATCTTGCCCACTACTGAGGTAAGACTGACTGGTCTGTAGTTTCCTGCCTCCTCCCTGCTACCACTTTTGTTGAGTGGGATCCCATGAGCCCTTCTCCAGTTTTCTGGGACCTCTCCTGTGCTCAGAGACTCACTAAGCAGTTCTGCTAATGGTTCTGCTAGTTCCACCCTTAGCTCCTTAAAGTACCCTGGGATGTATGCCATCAGGTCCCATTGCCTTGTCCACCATGAGCTTAGTGAGCTCTTGTAGGACCCTTTCTTTTGTGAAGGGTGTAGTGCTCACCTCCCTCCCCCCTGCATCCATGGTGCTGAGCTGTGGGTCCTGCCCTACCTTCTCTTCAGTAAATACTGACCAAAAGTATCTATTTAGGATAGATGCTTTTACAGGGTCCTCCTTCTCACACGCCCCCTTTTCTCCTTTGAGCTTAGCGATACCCCCCTCTGGACTTTCTCCTTTCACTAATGTATCTATAGAAAGTCTTGTCACCTTCTTTTACTGTTCGTGCTAGTGTTTCCTCAGTTTGGGACTTTGCCTGCCTTACTGCCTTCCCTGCTTCCCTTAGGGCAGTTTGGTATGCCTCCCTATTTTCATCCCACTGTGTTCCCTTATATTTCCTGAAGGCCAGCCTTTTGGGTCTGACCTTTTCTGCTACTGTATTTGAGAACCAAAGTGGTTTCCTTCTTCTTTTGCACTTTCTTTTCTGTCTGACACAATGGAATGTTGCTTCAAGTATTGCATCCTTAAGGCTTGCCCACTTTGCCTGTACCCCTTCACCTGTGTTTCTTTTTGCCAGGGCTAGTTTAACTCTGTTGGCCATCTTATCAAACATACATACATACATAGCCTACTAAGTTTATATAATGGTCTGAGTGAACTGCTTGAAAGGATTATTTAAAACACATGATTTGTTACCAGAAAATATATAATATTTCTCTGTGTTTGCTAGGAAACACAATGGGTTCCTGGTACTACCTGCAGAATGAATAATTCATTTCACCAGCTATGAATATGAGGCTGTATTCACATAACACATTCTTGTTATTACTTAACCAGCAGTACTTCTTACTCACACTGAGTTCAGATGAACTGTATTGTAGAACTGAAGCCCACCTTACAAAGTTTTCAGCTCACTTAGCCCACCCTCATCACAAACTCCCACTTCCTGGTTAACTGCCAGATATACTGTGCTGTTAATACAATGAATACATAAAACGGGGGATTTTTAGTCTACTTTGTGAAATAACTTTTTGTCACTCATTTTGTTTGTCTTTTCTTTTACTTGCCATCTGGAATGCTACACAGCAACCTAAGAGACTCATTTTGTCTTTTGTAGTTTGTGAAGTAATTTTGTATTCTTTGGTCTGTTAAACAATATTTACTTAGTGGATTATCCTGTTTTTCTTGCTACGGGGCCTATGCACAAATGTATGGAGTGGCTACCCCACTGCAGCCTCTGTGCACCCACATGTGGGATACACAAAATGGGCACGCAGCCCCTAGGCACCCGATCCCCAGCTACACGGACAGAAATGCATCAGTGGCAGGTGGGGGGCATGCCAGCACAACATGCAATGCACTATGGCATGGAGTGCTGTGCACCAGGGGTGTAGAAGGGTGCCTGCTATGCCAGGTGGAACCCTGCCATAACCCACTGTGTGTCCCCACAGAGTACACCCCCACCCCCGATTTCGGAGGCAGTGGGAACCTGACAATCTGAGCTGCCCAAGCCTACTAGGCTACAGGGGAGGGCTGGGGAAGCAGAACAGGGGAGTGAATGTACATGTCCATGACAAACACCCAGTACCCCCCAAACAGAAGAACACCAGGCCCAGTGTCTGCCATGCACCCCACCACAGCACAGATGACAGCCCCCACCTGGTGATGTCACAAACATCCCTTCCATGAACACACAGGTGCCCCACTTCAACCTTCCAAACCCCCCAAACCCAGTATCCACACTGAAGCATTGGTGGCCAGTGGTAGGTGTTCCCCCCTACCCACCCAAGGCACTGCCACCCAGGCAAGCATGTGCTGGGAACATGCCCAGCTGACCCAGTAGTTCCCGGCCCCAGAAAACATCCTCCTGACCCTCATTGGTAGTCAGTGGCTCCCCCCACCCCTGTGGCACAGACAACCCCCCCGTACTTGCATAGTTGGTGCCATGGCTGGACAGCCAGTGGCACAGCCCTCTGCACACCTCCTTGGCTGCCTGCCATCCAAGCGCTGCTGGGAATGTGCAGCCTATTAATAGGGACAAGTTCCTGGCATCACTTGGATGGCCAGTGGCTGAGGAGGTGTGTGGAGGGCTGTGCCACTGCCTGTCAAGCCACCGGCACTGACTGTCCAGTATGGGGGTTGTTGGTGCCAGAGGGGGCAAGGGGAGCCTGACCGTGTGTGGGATTGGGAGGGATGGGATTGGGTGCAAGGCACCAGGACACTTTGGGTGCTTTGGGAGAGGGGGTTTGTGTGACACTGGGATGGGGCAGCTGTGGGTAATGGGGTTGTGTGCACACCGAGGACAGGGGCAGCCATGTGCACGGTGCAAGGGAGCTTCCACTGCCACAGGGATGGGGTGGCATGTGGGGGGGAATTCTGCATTGGTAGTGGGCTGCTGTGAGTTGGGGGCAGTGCAGCAGGTGGACCCTGTGCTCCAAGGGCTCAGCCATAGGGTCTGCCATCAGCAGGGGCATAGCTGCATGCGTCCACTGTCCACTATTGCAATTCACGGACCCGGAATCATACCTGTACATGTAAGTGATCCACTATGGAACCCATACTGGGCATCCCATTGGATGCCCAACTGGGTCCTCAACTCCAACCCTGGCCACCCTGCAGGGTACTGCACACTGGGGGGCAGAGACATGAACAGGTGGTTGCTGATGGTGAATACCAGCTGGGCGCATCTGTCCACAGGTGCAGAGCCATGTGGGTGGGATATGCACCTGTGGCACATATTTTCTGCCCGTTCATGTATAGGACCTTACATGCTTATTTATTTTATTTTTTATTTATTGAAATTTTTTGACTGGGTATTCCCACTGAGACGTACCATCCCTTTTTCAGGGGTGACCCATGGTTAATTATATTCCTATAGAAGGCATCAGTTTGCATACAATACAGAGGCATTGGTTTCCAAACAGAGTAAAACAGCAGAGTTGTAACATATAAAATATTTTATAATAGTAGTAGGAGAGAGGCGGTTACACTGCCCTTGTACAGGTCACTGGTAAGGCCGTATCTAGAGTGTGGAGTTCAGTCCTGGTGCCCATACCTCAAAAAGGACATTAACCTGTTGGATAAGATCCAGAGGAGGGCTACAAAGATGATAGCTGGTCAGCAGGCTAAGGCATATGAGGAGAGATTAAGGGCACTGAACATGTACTCCCTTGAAGACAGGACAGAGAGAGAGAGGGGACATGATTGGGACCTTCAAGTACTTGAAAGGAATAAATAAGGTTGATAAGGAGAGTCTCTTTAAGCTGAGTGGCAACCATAAGTCAAGAGGGGGCTCAGTCATAAGCTGCAGGGTGGGAGGTTTAGGAGGGAGGTCAGGAAGCACTTCTTCACAGAGAGGGTGGTGGACACTTGGAATGCGCTGCCAGAAGAGGTAATCTAATTGAAGACAGTGGGCACTTTAAGAGAGGCTGAGACAGGTATAGGGGAAGGGTAAGGGTCATGGGTAGGGAGGATGGGAGGAGTGGGGAGAGGGGGGCAGGGACAGTAGCTCAAGCTGTGGACCCAGCAACATGAGCAGACTTGATCGACTAAATGGCCTTCTTCTGCTGGCTTCTTCGTATGTTCGTATAAACAATAGACAAATGTTAGCTAACAAAACCTGTACAAAACAATTCAAGTAAATCAGGACAGGTCAAATAGCAAAGAACTGACAAGTGACAGTTGCAAACACCTGGGTTGGTCACCGATTAGCTACAAAGAAGGACTAGGCAGGTTAGGGTCAGGGTAAGCAGGCCTCTGGTGCTATACTGGGAGCAGCATAGGCATGTTCCCTAGTAACCAGTATTCCAAACCAGTAGGGATGCTTCACTGTTCTGTAAAACAATCAGCACTGTATTGCTCAGAAGATAAATTACTTTAGTAACCTTACTGCCACAGAGAGATTAGGGATGGTGGGGTAACCTGCTCCTGTGCCTTTAGGAGTATCAGCCCCAGGTTTTAGACTGGTTTTATATGGAAATTGTTATCTTATTGACCCACTTTATATAATTTCATCTTCCATTTCTTGTGCAGCAGCTGAAAGTTCTTTGTCAGATAACATAGGGGATTTCCCTTCTATTGAATAATCTGCCTCATACTGGGCTGTCAAAAAGAAAACCAAATCATTACAGAAATATAGATGTGCTGTGTACATGCAGAATGCATGCCGCATGCTTAATTGTGCAATGTCTGCATGCAGTTTGCATACACAAAGTGAAACTAAATGAACCAGGTCTAAAAAGCAGATCAGGTTTGCATGCTGCAAGCTTGACATGTGCGCAGCAGGTAAGCTGGTGTGAACGTCTTCTAAAAATTACATCAGGTTCACATGCTGCATGCTTGCCATGTGTGCAGCAGCTGAACTGGTACAAACCTCATCTAAAAAACACATCAATTTCTGTTTCTTACACTACTGCTAGCAATTAGAGTAATTAAAATAAATTTGTATTTGAATTCCCATAAAAATTAGGTAAACTCATTAAATCTGATCTTTTTGCAAGTTGTTTAATGGCTTTTGATTTTTGTCATTAAATTGTCATTAATTTGTAAAGTGTTGTTTGCTTACTGCAATAAGTGCCTATGATATAGCCAGTCAACATTCCCCATCCCAGGTGTATGAAGAGGGGCCTCTGTGTTGTGAAGCCTGTCCTTTTTGTTTTGGACCATGCAAATCCCTTATGCATATTTAGTGCTACAGATGTGTTTCTCCATGACTGTTTCATCTCACCTACTTTCCTTTTGTCATTCTGTATTGAGCATATACACCATGGCCATGCTCAGCACTCTTTGTGCTAAGTAGGGTCTTGGAAGCATGCACCATACCTCACATTTTGTCACTGAAATGAGGGACATGGACACGACACTCAAAATGACGGGCAATTAGGGACACTAACCCACATGATGATCAGGACACATCATGAAACATGGAGACAGAGTACTTAAGAACACAGTGGAAACCATTGCATTAACAGCTGATAATGAATTTCTACCATTAAGCAGGGGTACTATTTAGTTAGGGCAGAAGGGGGCAGTTGTCCCCCCTTATTTGTGCCTAGGTTGTTCTTATAATGTGGCAATAATGGCATTAAATTTGGATTTAATTTTTTGCACAATAAGTGCTCACCTGGTCTGTGTGTGCTCACACTGCAGACACTCTCCAGACTCGACTGTGTCTGTATTGTATTGTCCACTCTCTCCATCTACTAGTGGCAACACAATCACATGTGATGTGGATGAGCTCCAGCCAAGAAAGAGTGCATGAGCCTTGCAAGTGCGGCACTGTCTTTCCTGCCACAGAGTAGACAGACACCACATTACAGCTTTGTGGAGTCAGTGAACACTGAACTCTCAATAGCAGCGTTGTGGCAGCATATTTTTGTTGTTCTACTCTTAGTGAATCTCCGTCTTCCCTGGTGGCTGAAGGGGCAGAGGATGAGCTAGAAGCTAACTCAAGACTAGGCTACCTACTTATTATACTAGGCTTGCCTTGCAAAAAAGCCCAGCACAGACCCACATGGCAGTAAGCCAGGCTTAGTAGCAGTGGTGACAGCAGTGTGGGTGCTCTTCATAGGCCTTGATCAGTGCAGTGTGGCAGCAGTCAAAGCAGCAACCAAGCAAGAAGCAAGTAAGCAACCCAGGTTGGGTAGGTTCAGTTGGTGAGGTGACTTGGTCGTGGACCATGCTGGGGACCTGTGATAGTCGGTTCTAACATTCAGCTTCTGGCAGGAAGAGAGAAGGGAAGCAAACTGAAAACGGGGCTGGTGTCACACTATACCAGGCTGCAGGTTCTGGCCATATGGCCAGGTAAGTAAAAGTAAATTATTTTTTTTACAGGGGGATTGGGGTAGGAGGAAGGACTGAAATACTGATATGTTTTTCACGTTTCTTCATCTACAGGTGGCTTCATGACACATAAGTGATGGGTACTGAATGGAATGGAGTAGAGGAGGAAAAATCTGAACAAAGTTCTTTTGGGGAGGCAGAACTTCAGCCAGGAAAAACATTGTTTAGTAACTGGGTGGGTTTAAGCCCAAATCTGATGCACTGCTCCTGGGTATATACTGATGAATCTTATACATTAGAATTTTTCCTGATTTGCATATTATTTTTCAGCCAAACCAAATAAGTCGTACTTTTCAGAGATGTTACAGACATTTTAGAGCTGTCCCTTGCATTTACGGTCAGTTGAGCGGTATGGTATGCACAGACTATTGGAGTCCCACTCTAGTCAGGCTTATGTCCCCCCCAAGTTAAGCTGACCTCCACATCCCCACACTCGGGCACATTATGACAAATATTAAAGGAGACTGCAGGGGTGTGCACCATTGAAATGAATGGGGATTTTTTTTTACTGTTTTCTACATTATTGATGGAGAGTTGGAGATTAATGAAGGCCACCGCTCGATTAACAAGGGCCTTGTTAGTAGAACAGTGGCCTTCATTATTCTCCAACTCACCATCATTACATATAAAATAGTAACAGAAAATAACTCCATTCATTTCACGGGGGTACGCCCCAACACTCTGCTCCACAGATATCATATTTTAAAGACTCCTGCCTCTGGCTCCCTAGTACTCAAGTAAAAGTCTTTTTACTTATATCTGTACTTGGTGGATTGTTTGTAGCAGCATGACCATACCTGCTACAGTGTGTGTGCATGGGGGGAGGGGGGACTGGCCATGTGTTATTGCTACTTTTGTGTTTGTACCTTAAAGTCTGTTTGTATGGAAGCATTCCAAACTATGGAGGGAAAATAGTAGGAGTACAGGCCAGACAGAAGTAATTAAGTGGTTTTGTGGGTAAGCTTGTGTATTGGGGGGTGGGAAAAACTACATGTGTTTCCATTGGTGCTACAGTTCAACTGTGAAAGTGAAATCAGGGAGAGACGAAAACTGAAAAGCATAACAGTGGGTACAAGCATGCATCATGCATGAAGATGTATTCAGATACAGTATGTATTGAAGTACAAGTGAGTCATATATGTGCAAATAGTATGGTTTAGTGGTTAAAGGTACTGAACTGCAAGTCAGGAGACTTGGAGGCATGAAGATCTGGGTTTGAATCTCATAAACCCCTACTTGTGTATGGTGTGATCAAGCACATCACCTAACTTTTGCATGTGCAAACCAATGACCACTTGCTTTTTTGCACGCATGCCACATGCATGCAGTCTTTCCCAATTTAATTTAAAAATCATGGTTTCCACACTTGCTTGCTGCACGCATGCCATATGCATGCAATCGGTTCCAATTTAACATTTAAATCACACTTGCATTATGTATATAATCTGGGTAGTTTTATGTGTGCAGCATGAAAACATTTCATATGATGATTTCTGTAAGGAAATTATCTATTCCAAAGAATATAAAAGTTCTGCACTTCAAAAGAATTTGCACTTTTGCTAGTGTAGCAACTGGAATTTCCCCCCAACTGCAAGGACCTCTTGTTTATAGATAAGAAATGTCCTTCTTCTTTGCCAAGTTTGAAAAGAAAAATCTAGATAAATAAAAAATCTAAACGTTTTGTAAATGAGCAATGCATTCATGTGAGAAAGCTTTATTAGCAAGTTTCTGTCCAAATCAAAGGCAAAATGTATCAGAATTGTTGTCTTTGCATTGGCTTCTGTTACTTGAGGATCTTCTTGTTAAGCAACTGGAGTGGTTTCTATCACTTGAAGAATATCACCCGGATTAAAGGGAAGCAGTCACTAACAGGAGCACCCGCCCCCACAAGCCTTACCCTCCAGTTAAGCCTTTTAAGTATGTTGTGGTGTTTTTCTCACACTGCAACATACTTTATTTTAATAAAGAAAAGTCCACAACCCAGAAGTATGGTGCGGATGCTATGGGGGCTCCATTATGTGTAAAGGTGCAGCGATGCACCATGCACTTCAGTACAAAAGTATTGAAGTGTATGGTGCATTGCCGCAATTTACACATAATGGAGCCCCCACAGCATCTACCATACTTACAGGTCACAGACTTTTCTTTATTAAAATAAAGTATGTTGTGGAGCAAGAAAAATGCTGCAACATACTTAGAAGGCTTAACCAGAGGGTAAGCCTTGCTGGGGTGGGAGCTCCTGTTACTGACTGCTTCCTTTTAAAGCCCTTATCCCCCCAGAGGACTTGCCCTAACTGGTGCATGCATTTGTGATGTCCAGACTTGACAACTGTAACACTCTTTATCTCAGGGTGAGTGGAGGGGTCCTTCATTACCTTCAGCTAGTGCAGAACATGGTGGCCAGGTTACTGATCGGCCTTCTGAGGCACTGTCCTGTGACCCTGGTGCTGCATGGTTTTCACTGGCTGCCGGTGAGGTGGAGAATCTCTTTCAAGGGGAGTCTTCTTACCTATAAAGCCCTATACAGTCTGGGTCATAGCTACCTGAGTAATCTCCTGACTCCAAACTACTCTCAATGTTCACTCCATTCCTCCAAGGAAGGCCTCCTAGCAATTCACAGGGTCCGGCTAAAAATATCTTGCAACCATGCATTTGCAGTGGTTGCACCAACCCTGTGAAATTTGCTTTCAAGGTCCTTGAGGGAGACTCCCTTGCAGGAGGCCTTTAAGTGGGCCCTAAAAGCACATATCTGCGGAGAAGCTTTCAGGATCTAATCCATATTGGTTTTGTGTGCTTAACTGCTACTACATTATTTTAGTTTATATTATTTAATAATGCTCCTTTTAATTTAGTTACTGTTGTTTCTGTGAATTGTGGATTTATTCCTTCGTTTCATTGTCTGTACACTGTAAAGCACCCTGTGCCTCAGCGATAGAGTGCTCCATAAACAAAGAATTTCATACTTACCGTATCGTCTTTCACCTTTGTAAATATCCATATCAAATTATCATTTTAAAGACATAATAGTGAAATGATAGTTTCGCATGACATAACACTGCAATGCAAATATAATTTGCTGTTCTGTTAGCTAACAATTATTGTATGGAAAAGGAATAAAGGTATTAAATCATAAGCAGTGTTTCATTAATATTTCTGTTCAGTAACATGAAGAATGTTCCCGTGGAACAAGTATTGACTATGGTGGCAGAATGTTCAGATCCCATGCAATTAATAATGGTTGAACAATACAGTACTAGAATAATCATATACTGCAAGCACATATGCCTACCTTTCCATCTAAGGGAGTTATAACCTCAGTATGCAATGTAAACACCCTGTGCACTGCATCATAAGTCCTATTTTTAAAGCAGCAGTATTTGTTAGTTGGCAAAAAATTTCATCATAAGGTTTATTAGCACAAATACTGTACATTTACAACATCCTCGGAGTCATCCTCAATGTATTTTTAGGTGTGTCAACTATTCTTAAAACAGCTTTTTCAGAGAATTTAGTAATTATTAAAGCACATCATTAAAGATGTCACCCACTCACAATTCGTACACATCTTTTCTATTAAGGTAACATGTTGAGAGTGCTTACTAGATTCATACTGCAGATGTATTAGGATGGTGATCTGTTTCCGACAATAAACAGCACAGTACTGTACCAAGATATTCTTTTTTTTCATGGCAGGCAGAGGCAACTTTTTAAAAACTTTAAAATCTAGTTTCTTAGTTTTGGAATAAAAAAATAAGATGGGCATATTGATGTTTTTGCCAGAAAAACATTATTTCAGAAAAAAAACTACACAGTGACTAACAAATAAATACTGCTGCTTTAATATCATTAACTCATTAATACATTAATTAGACCTACACAATATCCTAGAAATCTAGGGAATGATTGGGATTCGCAAAGCACTGGATGCAGCACTTACATCTGTATTTTGGATATGTGCTGCATCCAGGGAAATGCATCAGGATATCTTCCCCTATATTTTCACACATCATGATACATTTGTGACACTTACCGCAGTTTTTTAGCTAAAACAATAATGCGCGAGTCAAAATTTTGATGCATGTGTCATTTTCAGAGTGCAAATTGTGGTAATCATGTGTGGAAGTTAGACTGACTTTTAAGTAGTCTACTAGTCTGGGTGAATGGTGTGCACTTGCAACTAAAAAAATGGACATGGGTTTTTGAAAATGCCACCCAGTGTATTTGTTTGTATTTTTTAGTCTAGCTCCATTCTAGTTCTTCCCAGCTATGACTCAGCCTACTCCCTCATACTGTCGAGCCTCTAAACACAGAGACATGACATTTAGTAAAAGACCTGTAGCACAAAAAAATGTCTTGTAAGTCTTTAAATAAACCATATTCAACTATTTCTGTTACTGAAGTTGACATTATGTACCTTTTTCCCCCTTTTTCTCTCTTCTTTTTTCATTATGTAACCACATTTCCCCCTCTCAGCCAGGTGGGAAAGTGGAGCATTCTGCTATGTGAGGGTCACAAAACTATGCAAAGCATGATCCCATTATCTTCCACGGTCATCTGGACTGAAATGAAAGCAGAAAATCGAGAGCAGAAGGCTAAGTAAAACTGTTTGAGGATCCAAATTGCTCATCACTGGCCAGTCAGGATACTCAAGAACCACCAGGTATCATAGAAACACTCCATGTTAGTTAAGAAAGAGCAAGCAAACAGCAGCTGAACACAGAAGATGGTCTAGAACAACTGTTAGACCCTCAACTGGGTGAGATGGTGCAAACAAAGCAGAACCTCGTTGGGCCGAGTATTTGCTGATTGGCTGCAAAGATACCAGGAACTACTAGGATCCACGTGAGCCCTGGGTATACCATCCCCAGTGTTAGAGACTAAATTGAGTGCCATTACCCTTGCTTGTGTAGCGATGTTCAAAGTCACAATTCTACTCCACATCAGTATATGGGCCGCAATAGATGATCTCAGCAACGTGCATGTCTGGAAGAACATCCCCCCCCCCCAAGTTCTGTGAATGATGCCCTGATAAATCTTGATGTGCCTGTGACAACCACCACCTGGGACACAGGTGGGGATTGCTTGTGATTCATGTAGTTTTATTTGGAAGACTTCTGAAAGACAAACATGGGGAGATTCTCTGAAAGATCTTGTGGAGATAATTAAGGAAAGATATGTGTAACACTTTTCTTTCACTGCCAAAAGTAAAACCAGATATATTGTCCTGAGCTACCAACTGTCTGGGGCCCAAGAACCAAACAACAGCCTTAAGTTCAGAATAGACAGAACATACAAGATTGTGTATGAACAATCATACACAACAAGGCTATTTTTCAATTTCAGAGGTTTCCGTGGAAACCTCGAGATTTTAAAATAGCCTTGTATGTGGATGGTTGCTCATACGCAATCTTTTTTAGTTCATGGGCAACCATAAGTGCACTCCTTGGCCCCAAAACAGGTACCCCAGTACAAAAAAGTATCTTACTGTGGCACCGCTGCAGCGGTTTGTTCCAGCACTGCTCACTTCTTCACCACCGCAGCTGCTTCATCACACATGCGTGACAACATTCGATGTGCTGCACTAGTGACATACTCAGTGCAGCACAACAACATTGCGACATCGCTAGTGCATCACAACAATGCTGTTCTATGCATGGATAGAGCACATAGAGAGAGAGTCTGGGCTGGATTTTGAAAATGAGTGCTTCAGGGCTTGAAGACACATGTATGCCACTCCTGTAGCATGCTAGATGTATACAAACAAATGCATCCTATTTTTTTTAACAAAATGTGACATTTGCAATACTGGCAAGTTAATACAGATACCTGTGTGTTTGTATTAAGTATTTGCCTACCAATTTCTGTCTGTGTGCGCTGTTTCCTTTTTTGTTTCACCGTGTGTGTGCATAGGATTCAGTCACAGGTCATTCTAACACAGTTAATATCTGAACACATGCTCTTTTGTGTATGCATTTATCTATAGTATCCAACTGAACCACCATCAGAACAGGCAGTTCTGACCTTGGAGCAGCCTCTCATCCAAGAGATTGTGTCCACAACAGCAGCACCCCACTTACACCATGCTGAGGTATTGACATGATTACATATAAATAAGTGTGGGTGTGTGCGTGCTCCCTGCAGACCTATCAGCACCAACAATAAACATATTGTTTCTCCACCCTGTAAAATACAGAGAAAATGCTCCGGTCAGCTTTACTCAATCAATTTTATTTGAAGCCAGTAAAGCATGGCTAAACATTATCTAACACATATACCCTTCCAGTGCAAAAGGAGATCCTCAGCAAAGGCCCTGGTACTTTGGTGTTCACTGGACGGTCCTACGGTGTGGGATTTGCTGACAATTGCTTCTCTTTAATAGCCCAGTCCTTAAAGGGCCACATTCCAGCTAACAGAATCATTATATTGATACATATACAAATTTGTTCAGATATTAAAACATTGAAATATACATGTGAGATGTAATATCTAACCCTTTTCTCTACAAGAAAGAGCAGTAAAGTAATACCCCCATAACATATTAAATTACATTTCTTTCAACAAAGACCATATCCACTTAATTTAATAACATCCAAAAAGGCAATATTTCAAAAGGACAAGTCATGAGATAAGATTAGATGGCTATAATCTGTCTCAATGAAATCAAATAATGTGGGCAAACATCCTGTGTATTACAAAGAGAAAAGAGAAAAATTGGGGGGAGATCACAAGACATAATTCAAATTCCATTAAGAGTAACCTCTATTAAATATCAGTCAGCTGGCCAGTTACACAATCTGACCCTGTTCTTCTCATTTAGGCAGTTTTGTGTAATGCCAGTTCACTGAGGAATACAACCGCAGTGATAGAGGGTTTCATAGCAGAATCCTTGGTTTACCTGGCATACATCACTGAGACCTGACTTCGGGATGACTCTCACCCTGTGCCAGAGGCATCTATTCTGACCAGGTATTCTGAGGTGCATTGTCTGAGGTGATAGTGCAGGGGTACATGATGGCCATCTGCCTAAGATCCGCACTGGGGCTCCCAGCATATCCCATGGAAATGACCAGGACATTTGAATGCATAACAGTAAAGTGTGGGCCGGGTGCAGGTTGCAGGATAATTCTCCTGTACCTTCCTTTGGTACTCAAGAAGGAGTTCCAGCAGGAACTAGTGGACTTCATGCCTGACCTAGCCTTTGACTCCTCTAAACTTCGTGTTGGGGAAACTTCAGTGCTTGGTTTGATAATGAAGCCTCACATTTTGGACAGCAGCTCCTTCTGCTGATGATATCACAGAGCCTCACACAGGCCATTGTCTCTGAGGCTCACCAGCAGGGTCATGCTTTGGACATGGCTTTCTCATTGAGTCTTGGCAATTTCAATGTGAAATCTGAGGTAGTTGTTTCATCAGATTATCATGTTACGTAGTTCCAAAGCTGAATCCTCCATTTAATTTCCACTTATCTGGAAATGGACCATTACTGTTCTAAACAATCTGGAGTATTGGCAGTGCTGCACATCTCAACCATGGTGCAGCTTGTGTTGAGGGAGCTGAGAAGAGATACAGCTGCTTTTGACCCCTGGCACCCTACCATGTCTGAGCTTTGACCTCCTGCCACAAGTTGCCATGATTCTGTGATGAGCTAAGGTGGCCAAATTCTAAAAGACAGAGGTTGGAGCATTCTTAGAGATGGTCTTGGTCTGTAGAGGAGACATAGGTGCTGAAGACTTTCTGTCAAGTATGATTACTGCTGGGAAGAAACAACTAGCTTAACTCTTCCATACTGTGGGCAAGTTTGTAAACCCAACCTGTCTCTAGTCTGAAAAAAAGTATTTTCTGCAGAGAGATTGGATGAGTTTTATCAGTTCATTTTTGACAAGGTATCCTAATATTTAGGTTGATATCTCCACAAGTGACCTGTCAAGGATTGGCAATATACAATCAGGAAGTTGCATGGGCAATCTGCTGACCTGGAGGGAGTTTGAGGTGGTTTTGGTGGATAAGGTGCTCCAGGTGATCTCAGGGCTGCGTCCCACTTATAGTGTATACAGGACCCAAAGCCTACTTGGTTGCTTGATAGCTGCCAAGAGACCTCAGGTTCAAGCATCATGAAAATTGTGACATGTTCGTTAGAGGAGGGAGTCTTTCTAACCACACTGAAGAGCGCAGTGGTAAGAGATGCCTCCTAAAGAAGACAGCTCTGGACCATGTCATTTTTGCAAATTAGAGGCTTGTCTCAAACTATTCCTTTTTGAGGAATGTGGTTGAGAAAGTGGTGTCAGTGCAGTTGAAGACTCATCAGGTAAAATATGACATTTATTAGCCTTTCTGTTGGGTTGCAGGCCTTGGCATAATACAGAGTCCACCCTTGTTAAGATGTTTAATAATCTCCCTTTGGCAAAAAACAGAGGACACCAGTCCATCTTGATTCCTCTTGATCTCTCATCAGCGTTTGACATGGTAGACTATGGGGTGCTATTTGATCCCCTGAGGCACTATGTAGAACTCACAGGTATGGTATTGTGGTGGTTTGAGTCCTACCTCACTGGCAGGGCACAGCAAATTGTGCTGGGTAATTCTGCATCTGGAACATCTGTCCCCAGCTGTGGAATGTTGTAGGGATCAATCCTCACTCCCATACTGTTTGCTGTGTACAAGGTACTGTTGGGTGAGATCATAAGACAACATTGCTAGGAGTGTCATTGCTATGCCAATGATACCTCACTGTAACTGTCTTGTGCACCTAATGGGGAGGATGTAGCCTTTGTGTTGAGCCAGTGTCTTGATAAAATTAATGACTGGATGGCCTCCAGCTGGCTTAGTCTCAACTACACTCAAATGATATTCCCATGGGCATCGATGATGGGTGATGGTACCACTTTGCCATCTTTAAATGGCATCACACTCAAAGTGTAGATATGAACATAAAAACATGTCAGCAAATAAAGGCCTTATGGTCAAGTCTGCAAGATTGTGCAGTTCTCAAGGTGTTTACAGGGGAAATTGCCTCCCCTCCCCATTTCCCTCTTGACCTCCCTCAACTGCCGCTCCCCCCACTTATCCCCACTCTACCTTCAACTTTCCCCTTCACTCGTCACATCCCCTCTTGAAGCTGTCTACTGTTTTTAGGGATACAACATCCTCTGGCAGTGCAACCCACCTGGCCACCACCCTCTTGGTGAAAAAGTGTCTCTTTTTCTCCTTCCTGAATCTACCCTGCAGCAGCTTTAGGCTGTGCCCCTTAGTGGTCCTGTTCCTAATAAGGCTGAATATACCCTCAGTGCTCACCATGTTTATACCTGTAAGGTATTTAAAGGTCTCAGTCATGTCTCCCTCTCACCTCTTTCCTTGAACTAGTACATACTGAGCCCCCTGAGCTTCTTCTCATAGGTGTTGCCATGCTGGCCTTGGCTCATCTTGGTTGCCCTTCTCTGGACTATTTCTAGCAAGTTTAATATCCTTCTTAAGATAAGGGCACCAATACTGTGCACTTCACTCTAGGTGCAGTCTAACCAGAGACCTGTACAGTGGCAGAATAACTCCTCCTTCCTGCTCGTAATGTCCCTGGCTATGCAGTCCAGCAGCTGAATATGAACATACAAATAATGTAGTCTGTGTACTACTGGGTGGGAATTACACTCTGAAGTCATGTATCCCACCTGCATAGCACCACACCTGCAGACAGGTGCGCACCAGCTGTATTCATCAACAGCCACCACCATCCAATGCTCTGCCCCCCCGGCATGCAAAACTCTGCAGGGCACCTAGGGGTGGAGTCATGGACCCAGCTTGGCATCCAATTGGATGCTGGGTACCACAGTGGGCTACATGCACACTGAGGCACAGGTCCGGGTGCATGAATAGGCACTGCAGGCACCTGGACCCATGCGGCTATGCCCTGTCAGCCCCCTGGCCATGCTCCTGGTGCACCACAGCCACCCATCACACCAGAAAACATCTCTCCAACACAGGGCTGCCCCAACACCTGTCCAGCACAGTGCCTCCCCACACATACCCACCCCTGGCTTTCAGCAGCTGGCACCCCCACACACATGATGGCCTCCATCCCTGGTAGTCACAGACATGTACCCCCTTCACCCACATGGAAGCCCAGGCAGCACCATCCCCCCGACCCCTTCCCAGGCACTCTGCCACTCCCCGTGGTGGCCATTAGTCCGTGACCCACCTGTGGCACCACCCCCCATCTGCATATCTTGCTGCCAGTGCTGCAGCCTTGGATGGCCAGTGGCACAGCCCTCCTCACACCTCCTCAGTCGCTGGCCATCAGAGTGATGCTAGGAGTGCAATGCATATATACAGGCATTGCATTCCCAGCATCATTTGGAAGGCCGGTGACCAAGAAGGTGTGAGGAGGGCTGTGCCACTAGCCATCCTGGGCCATGGCACCAGCAACAAGGTATGGGGATGGGGGGTTGATGGTGCAGTGGGGTTGGGGGGACCACTGCACACCATCTGGTGTGGGTGTGCCAGGATCGGGGGCCAGGATGCTCTACTCAGTGCAGGGCCATGCACAGTGGGGCACCTGTTGGGGTTGGGGTGTGTGGTCCCTACCTTGGTGATGGGACACCAACATGTGTGTGTGGTGGGGACTACAGCGGGATGGTGCCTGTGCTGTTTGGTGGTGGTGGGGACTGTGCACCAGCAGGGATGGGGCATCGATGTGTGTGTGGGGGGCTGCCACGTGAGACTGGGGTGGAGTGCCTGTCCTGTGGAGCCAGTAAGGTGCTGCTGGGATGGGGGATGTTCTGGTATGTGTTTGGGGGGTCATCCATAGTGCTGCTGTTGCTGGGTGTTGACATGGTTACACAGGGCCAGGCACATGGGCACTTATGACAGGATCCTCCTGGCATAACAGGAGTCCTCCAATGCACCCCCGTGTTCAGCACTATGCTCCTTGGTGCATTGCGCATAGTGCTGGCAAGCCCCCACCTACCCCCGGCATGTTGCTGTCCTCACAGCCGGGGGATCAGGTATGTAGGGGTTGCATGCCCTGGATAGTGCATCCTGTGCAGGGGGGCAATGGGTGCAGAGTGGCTACGCACTGTGGATACGTGGCGCATAGCCACTCCACCCATTAATGCATGGGCACCATTGTAGGGTGAAAAATCTGGGGTTAGTGATGGACTACAAGTTGACTCTAAAACATCACGTGTCAAGAGTAGTGTATAGTGACTTTTTTAATTTATGGAACATCACCCAGCTTAAACCGTATCTTGCACGGAGCAACCTGATGATAACAGTATGCACCATTGTTACATCTGTGCAGGATAATTGCAATGATCTCTATCTAGTGTTACCTGAAGGTCAGATGTGTTGCCTCAGCTGGTACAGAATGTAGCAGACCACCTATTTGCTGCGAAATCTCAGTTGGAGCATAGACTGTTAGTGCTGCATGACCTACAGTTACTGCCAATTCCTTGATGCATCACCCACGTTGAAAATTATACCCAGCTTTTCTTTAAAAAGTTAGAAATGTTGAATACTCATTTTGTAGGTGAAACATTCTGGTGGATAGTCTATCTGTTTGATCTTGCCTGCTCCGTGTATGTTGTGCTGCAAGTTATTTTTTTTAAATCCATGTTGGTGGCTGTGTTTTGCATCTAAATAAATAATACAGCATGCGTTCTTTTTGCTTGTCCACGTGCTTTGTTGAACCATTATGCCAGGTAACAACTCTTACAAAGCTTATGATGTTTCAAGGTCTATAAACCCTTGGACTCCCAACTTTTCTCAGCTCTTCTGACATTTTGATGTCCTAGAAGAAGCATTATTCTGGGAAACTGCTGAACATTTAGTGTGATAGAGATGGAGGGCAGAACTAGCTTGGACTAAATATTTTAAACCTTCATTAACCTGTGGGACATTCACTGCAAACTGTTAAAAGTGATTATAAAAAGGGGCTGAGAAATGGAGCTTTCTGATGGGCTGCAAACATTCTAACAGCCTTATGTTAATCTTTTATTAACATACATGTAGAGCTTAGCCATATGGCGAACAAGGTTTAACACTCTTTAAAAACATTTTTTATTATAATAACAATAAGGCACTCCCAGGGATTATGTTAATGGTCAGTTAATTACACTTTTGGGGCATGCAGCACTAGGCTACACCTCGTGCCACAGTACGCCCCTAGAAGGTGTTTAACAGATCATTAACATAACCCCTGGTCATGCCTTATTGCTTAAAAAGACTACACGAATAACACTTTTGTACAGTTAATAGGCAATGAGTGGTCAATGAGATTTTGGGTGTTTGTCTGAGAACATGTGTTTTATGACATTCAGTTGCAGTCAGGGGCCTGTATCATATAATTCTGAAAAAATGCTGTTGATGTACAAAGTTTTATATGTTCTTTTTTGGGATTTATTGTATATTATATTCTACCTGTTCTATATTGTATTTTGTGACCATTTTTTTTATACTGAACTTCTTTCAGCATCATTGTGAATAAACCTCGGCTCAATGTTTTCTCCCCCACAGATAAATTAAATTAAATGATTGCCTGTTTTCTGACAAGTCTCATATGTACATTATTATCAAGAACCAAATCCTTAATAAATACAGAAAAATGTGTTGCAATTAATTTAGGGATGAGGACTAATTTGGGAACAGTTCTTTGAAAAACATGCTGCAGTTTATAGGAGAAGGGGTGTTGTTTTATCATGTGTAGTAATTGTTGAACAATGAGTTTCCATTTTCCTGTGCATCAGATAAAGAACTGACCTTTTTTCTAATTTTCATAATAATAATAATAATAAAATTTATTTATATGGCGCCTTATCCAAGACCAAGGCACCTAACAATTTAAAAATAAAATCAAAAAGCAATACATTATAAATAAAATAACGGTAAAATGTCAGCAAAATATTCATCAAAAGGAAGATCAATCATTAAATGCTTGGCACCACAAAAAAGTGTTTAAAGCTCATTTAAATGCCTCCACAGTTGTGCACTTCTGCTACCGATGGGGTAGAGAATTCCAAAGGGTAGGGGCTGCATACATAAATGCTCTCGCCCCCAATGATTTCAAGCCTACCCTTGGAATCTCTAGCAATCCCTCATCAGCTGAGTAGAGTGATTGTCCAGGGCAGTAAGGAATGAGGAGCTCTTTCAGGTAGTCCAGACCTAGTCCATGTAGGGCTTTAAAAGTCAGCAAAGCAACTTTAACGGTGATCCACCACTGTATTGGCTATCTAATAATGATATCCAATCTGATAATGCTATCTTTCTACCTAAAACTAATAAAACATCCCCGGTTTCATTGTTCATTTCTATAAATGTGGGTTATTGCTTGAATGTATAAAGGGAGAAGCTTATAACTGATAGTGCTATAGGTGAAATAAGTTACTGTAGACAAACCCACATAAGAATTAAAGATGCAAATGGGAAGAGTTCAGACAAGCTGGGAGAAAAGTAAAAGTATGTAGGGTCTTGTTGTGTAGTTATAAACAGCTCTGGCTGAATGATATAGTAAAAACACAGGTCCAGAATGCAATAGTTTTCAAATTCAGTTCATTTCAGGGATACAAACCATCTTGTTCAAGAAAATATGAGGTAATGTTATCCTCTGCACCATCACACACATTGCCCCAGGTCTGTATCTGGCTGGTGGCCTTGTACGGTATCTCACAACATACAAGGCAGGTTCACACTGGCGGGTAACTTTATTCCTTATACTGTGTTATTTCATTATGATGTTAAAACAAATGTATCAAACCCAAGGGGCAGAATTCACAAAAGGGATGCGCCCGGCTCATCTGAGATGCGCCAACGCATCCCTGACTTGCGCACTGGCACGATTCTACAAGGGGACTGATGTGCTGGCACATTCCCAGTGCACCATCACATCGCAGATGCACCACATACCACCCATAATGATATGTGATGCATCTGGAGGGGCTATGAAGAGGGCATGCCCGTGCATATGGTGCACAACCCTATTCACAGCCTCACCAGGAGGCACATCTCTGGGGCAAGTCCGGAGATGCGCCTCCTAAAGATAAGTCTACAACAAGTAGACTTAAGTTGCTTGCCACCCACAGGCAGGCTGCCGTACTGCAGAGAGCAGCATGGCAAACCAACCACCCTGGCTGTCCAGTATCCCCCCCCCCAGCCAGCATCCCTGTAATGGCAGCAACATAGCCCACAGCTATAGTGGGCATTAGTATCACCCCCACCCATAGCCCCTTGTAGTGTGCACTTCTGCCCCAGTCATCATAGGCAATGGACACCATGCTTCCTGCCAGTAGCCACTTGTAGTAAATCCTGTCATTTACAAAGTTGTGAATGACAGAGTATAGTACACACTGCAAGCCCATTGTTGACCAACGGACTTACAGTTGTACAATAGCTGTCATTCACAGACAGCTCTGTTGGCAGGCAGCCATGGTGGTATGAGGGTGGGCTGAACTGCCCGCTGACGGTGGGATTATGCTGGGCAGGACACTAAGGTGGGTTGGGGGTGCCTGAGTGGGGGGTCTGCTGAACTATGGGGGGACTAATGGAGTGCCATTGCTGGTGCGACTGGGTTGGGGTAGTGCTGCAAGGTGAGGCATACGAACAGGGATATGGTGGGGTGGGGCTGGGCACTCTACTCTACCACCACAGGGTGCAACATGCGGGCAGGGTGGGAGTCTCAGCTTTCCACTGTACTGCCACAGAAAGTGGCATATGAATGGGGATGCAGGCACGGGGGGGGTTCTAGGTCTCTTACTGTACTGCCACAGTGTGCGGCATTCACACGGTGACTTGGGCAGAGAGGGGAGTTGCACTGACCTGACAAGGGTGCTGGGTATGTGCAGTACTGCCTCACATACAAGGCACCTGGTGCATTCTGTCGGGTGCAGCCTTGCATGACGCATGCAAAGAGGGCCGTAATGACATGCAAATGGCCCTGTTGCACCTTGCATGCCTAATGGCCTCATTTGCATGTTGGTGGTTCTAAATGGAACATTTGGGCACTGCACATTGTGAGATGCACTGCCCCATTAGTTTCCCAGCCGACCAGGGGTTGCACCGGTGCATCCATGGCTGGGCGCAACTGTGGTATTCACAGAGCGGATGCACCGGGAGCATTCCCTGGTGCATCTTCAGTGAATACCACAGCTGGTGCTCAGCACATCTCATTTGTGCCGGTGCATCCAAGATGTGCTGAGCACAAGCCCTTTGTGAATCCTGCCCCAGTTGTGCTTTGGTGTTTAATTCAGTGCAGTTCACAGCAGTAGTGGATGCAATGGGTAGAGTAAGGGTTAAAAAAAACCTAACACACATTTTTGGCTTTAATAATAAACTCTAACGTGAGCATTAACAATAGCTTTTTGACTAGAAATAGGGAGTTAGAGAGAAACTTATTAACTGGAATACAGAAGAATATATATTTTCTTGTAGCTCATTCTGTATAATTTAATTTCAGTTTAATTAGTTTTGCTTCAGTCCTGGTGTGCTGGCATGAGGAAACAGTACATGGTTCATATCCAAGCTCCCAAAGACAAATCTGGCAGGCAGCTGGATTTAGACTAGAAACTATTTACCGATAATTCAAATTTGGTTTAAATTTGTTCTTGTCTTTAATTTTCAGTGATAATTTGCAGTGATAATTTGCAGTTCAGGATGAACATGTTAGGTTTCAGTCTCAAAGTCTGACAAGCTTCTTTGTGGTTTGAAATAGAACCAAAAGAAACTTTCAGGTCTCTGACACCAATTCTTCCTTTTGTTTGAAAAGAATTAGGCTGCAGACCTTTCAAGGGTTCAGTTCTTAAAGTATAGTTACGTGGATTTACTGTTGGGAAGCACGGTAACAAGAGTATAGAACACATACTGTAACAGGCAGAAATTAATTAGAACTCATTTTAGAACAATATTGCAGGATTAGTCATACCACCATTTGCAAGAATCATCTCACAACAAAAAAAGTCTTATTAAACATTACAAAAAAAGGAAATTGTTGAGTTCTCAATGTTAACACAAGCATGTTATATGCGACATATGATAGAAACATAGAAACATAGACTTTGACGGCAGGTAAGGACTGCTAGGCCCATCTAGTCTGCTCATTTCCCTACCTACAGGATAGGCCGCAGATCCTAGTTAACCAACAGCCTATATCTTCCTGCCCCCCCACAAGAATTGCCTTATGTCTGTCCCATGCATTCTTGAATTCTCCCACAGTTTTAGACCCCACAACTTCCTCAGGAAGGCTGTTCCATGCATCCACTACCCTCTCTGTGAAATAATACTTCCTCACATTGCCCCTGAACCGCCCTCCTTCTATCTTTAAATTGTGTCCCCTTGTTCTTGCAAGTCTCTTTTTCTGAAAGATGCTACCCTCTTGGACTTTGTTGATTCCCTTGAGATACTTGAAAGTTTCTATCATGTCCCCCCTCTCCCTCCTTTCCTCAAGGGTATACATATTAAGCTCCTTTAGTCTCTCCTCATACGGCTTCTCTTGCAGACCCTGCACCATTTTAGTTGCCCTCCTCTGGACTACCTCTATCCTGTCTATGTCCTTTCGGAGATGGGGTCTCCAGAACTGGACACAGTAGAAACATAGACAATGATGGCAGATAAAGACAATGGTCCATCCAGTCTGCCCTGCAGCACCCTATGAAACCCTGGGACATCTTGTCCATAGAGGGTTCAAACCCATATTGTCCATCCCCATACTCCCCATCCTACTGCTACTGTGCTGGAAACCACTAGGCCCTTCACTCTGTCCCAGCCATGCTTGAAACCATTAATGGTTCTGGTGCCCACCACATCAGCTGGCAGACTGTTTCATGGCTCAACCACCCTTTCTGTAAAATAATGCTTTCTCATGTCCCTCTTGAACCAAAACCCTGACAGCTGCTATTCATGTATTGATTGCTCATTATTGAGGTTTGCCTTAAAATTTGTTGATTAGCTGGTTAAAGAAGAATTATCTAAATATGCTACACGATACTTACTGTAACATACTGGGTTATGCTTGTGAAAAACAGAACTAACAGTGGCAGATACCATCAGATTCTGAGTGATGTGAGAAAACTGGTTTTACTGAGACTTTGAAGTAACTTTTACCATACTTACTTAGAAAGAGTTAGAGCTGGTTCATAATATTACTTATAGGTACTCTTGTAAAAGCACCCACATAGGAGTGAAACGGCTTTCAGAGGTTTAGTGGCAGTTACAGGGAGCACTTTGTAATTTGGCTATATGCCCAGCACTGAATCAACTTGCATTGAGAAAGTTAATAGAATGTGACTACTTTTTTAAGATATCTTTTGAGTGTGTGTGCCTGTTTGGGATGGAATGTGCAAGGGTCTCTTGGTTGGCACTTATAATATTAATGAATTTATAATATTTTTACTGAGCAAGCACCACCAAGTTGAGGAGATAAAAGGGGCTCTGGCCTTGTACCAGGAACGTATCTGCTTTTGTTTTAAATAACTTGTTTTTGTTTCTGTGTTTGCAGCAGGGGCAGGAAAAGGAGGTCAGGGACTGGAGGTTGGACTGAGCTACAGAGGAGGTCACATGATCAACACTGACCTATTAGGGCATTCCAGGAAGCTCAGTTCCAATTTAAGACACTCGGAGGTTGATTATCTTGGTGCTTTTTTCATGGAACAAGCACCAGCAATTCCAAGGCTGAAAGGGGCTCTGGGCTTGTGATTGTAACAGGGACTTACCTGCTTTTGTTTTAACTAACTCTGTGTGTGTGTGTGTGTGTGTGTGTGTGTGTGTGTGTTCAAGTTTCAAGTTCAAGTTTATTGCAGGAAAAACTCCATTGAGCAAGCTCATTCACAAGGAGGTCCTAATACATATAGACGAGCAATGTACAATACAGATAGGTAATAACAATATAAACATGAGATGTGCATTATATGATAGAGGCTGAATATACATACATACAAGGTTCCACAATGACGAGCGCAGGTGGTAAACACTGATTTAACACAAGTAAATGAATTACAGGTTGCATTCTGATAATGAAGCTGATATATGCAATACATATATTATGGGAGCTAGGATAGTCAGAATACACTGATAAGGGGGGGTAGGAGTAATTTGATAGCGTAGCATTGGAACTTATTCATTGGGAGGCCATGAATAGGTGGGGAGGAAAAGCAGTTAATATGATAAGGCAATTATATCATACCCATGTATAAGAAAATAGCACCCCTGGGGAGGGGAGAGATTTAATGACAGTTACAGGTGTCTTTTATTTTGGCTGAACTTAGCAATTTGTAAAAGCTAATTGAAACTGTGCTAGTTAGTTTCAGTACGGATTACAATTGATTCCAAATAGCGGGAAGGGTATAAGCAATAGCATGTTTACCAAAGGAGGTCCGCGTCCTTGGTATATCAAGCATAATAAAGTCAGATTTCCTTAACGAGTAAGCACTATATGAGATACTAATGAGGGATGAGAGATAGCTTGGCACTTTCTGCAATAGCAGCTTGAGGGTCCATAACCCAGCATGGAGCAGGCATCTAGTAGTCAGGGATGTCCAGCCGACAGCTACATATAAGTCACAGTGATGCGAACGGAAAGGGGAGTTGGTAATGAACCTTAACGCACGGTGACAGAGGACGTCCAGTTTACTTAGGTTTGAGTGAGTGGTGGAGGAATAGATTATGTCTCCATAGTCGAGTAGGGGGAGAAAAGTGGCCTGGACAAGTTTATTCCGAATTTCAAGAGGAAAAAGAGGCTTATTTCTGTAATAGAAACCTAACCTGGCTTTTAACCTTCTAGAGACATCTTCAACATGGTCATTGAAAGATAATTTGTTATCGATCCAGATACCCAAGTATTTAAATTTGGTTACTACTTCCAAGGGCTCATTTAGCGTAGTGACAATGAAGTCTTGCGCTAGGGTATTGGGAGGTCCTGTAACAGCACTGTGGGAGAATGTCATCGCTTCAGTCTTTTTCTCATTAAGCAGAAGTTTTGCCTTTATTAGATTATGCTCAAGTTGTGCGAAATCCATTTGGATCACTCCCTTGACTTCAGATAGCGATGATCCAGAAGTATACAACACAGTATCATCTGCAAAAAAGTGCAGATGGGATGTAGTTATGTTAGTGTCTAGATCATTGATATATATGGAAAAAAAGATAGGGCCTAAGATGGATCCTTGAGGAACTCCTCTTATAACAGGCAAGGCAGCAGAGAATAAGCCTTCCATCTTTACTTTTTGGGATCTCCCAGTTAAGTAGCTAGAGAACCACTGTGTGGTGTGGTATGTGGAACCCATCTTTGCAAGACAATTGACTAATAGTTTATGATCAACGGTGTCAAAGGCTTTGCTTAAGTCCAGAAATACAGCGCCAGTTACTTTCTTAGCATCTATAGCAGAGATCCAATCATTGGTTACTTTCGCTAGAGCAGTGATTGTGCTATGATTGGCCTGGAAGCCGGATTGCGCTGGGTTAATGAGAGAGAAGGTTTCCAAATAAGATTTAAGCTGAGAATGGATCAGTTTTTTGAGTACTTTAGAAAGGATAGATAAGATGGAGATAGGTCTATAGTTGTTTACATCATACGGGTCACCAGATTTAAATAAGGCGAGGACGTGTGCTGATTTCCAACAGGACGGCATAGTAGCAGATGTAATAGAGAGGTTGAAGATGTGGAGAATTGGGGCCGTGAGATGGGCATAGCCTGTCCTTAGAAAAAAGGGTTCCAAACCATCATCCCCTGAGCTTTTTTTGGTGTCCAAATTAAGAAGAGACTCTTCGACTTCTTTGTAAATTATCTCTCGCAGTTGGAAATGGCTAGGTGCAAGGCTAGGTAAATGGGAAGGGGTGTACTGACACACCACAGAACCAGCATAAGGTGACGAGTCGAAAGCTAGTCCTGCTGTGGCAAAGTGGGAGTTAAGTTCCTCCAAGATTAGGAACTTGTTTTCCACAATCTTTCCACTTGCGACTAACTTTGTTGGGACTGAGGGGGCCGTGGGTCGTCCTTCAATAGATTTGATAGTCTTCCATATCTTATGTGGGTTACCTTTTGCTTGTTCGAGAGTAGAAATATAGTAGTTAGCTTTGGCAGAGCGAATTCTTTTAACACAAGTGTTCCTGGCTGTTCTAAAATCCCGCCAATCTGATGGTTCTTTGGAAGTCTAGCTTTAGCCCAAAGCTTATCTCGAGCTATAAGGGCTGCCTTAAGATCCAAGGTGAACCAGGGGTTAGAGTTTTTCCGTACCCTTACTTTGATAAAAGGGGCATGCTTATTTATTACTGTAGTGAGTTTGTCACACACCTGTGTGTGTGTGTGTGTGTGTGTGTGTGTGTGTGTGTGTGTGTGTGTATGTGCAGCAATGGCAGGGAATGTAGGTTGGGGATTGGAGGCAGGACTGAGCAACAGAAAAGGTAACTTGATTAATACTGATCTATTGGGTGCATTCCAGTAAGCTTGGTCCCAATTTAAAACACTCATAAGTTATTTTTCTCTGTGCGCTTTTTCACCAAGCCAACACAAGCAAATCTAGGGTTGAAAGGGGCTCTGGAACTGCAAAAGGGACTTATCTGTTTTTACTTTAATTTACTTGGTTATTTGTGTGTTTGTGGGCATGGAATGGAGGTTGGAGATTGGATTGAGTTACAAAGGAGGTCATGTGATCAACACTGACCTATAGGAGCATTCCAGGAAGCTCAGCTCCAAGGATACACATTCCTTCCACTCTAATGTGTCCTGCACATTCATGTCCCGGCAAGTGAATGGAACAGTGAAGGAGTGGAAAATGTGTAAGATTGGTGTCTTAGGTAACAACAGGGGGAAGCAGAGAAGTGGGGGACTTTGCCAGTTGACTAAAGTAATGCACCTGTTTGCTCCTGTTGTTGCATTCACTTCTGGGAAGGGTAGAAGGGAAAAGGTAGGCCTAGACTGGGAATAGGAGCAACCCCCATCCAGGGTAGGTTTACAAAGAGGAATAACAAACAACAAAAGGGGTAAAACTGAAAACACTGTATCTGTGGTAAAGGGTAAACAAAGGAGAGTGAAAGCAACAGGGTAGGTCAAAATTAGGAACAGTAGCAAGACTCTTTCTAGGGTAGATATACAAAGGGGTACAACAAACAACATAAGAGAAAAACTAGAAACATCCTAGCAAGGTTAAGGGTACAGAAGCATGTTTTTTTTTGCCAGGCCCTTCCCCCCCTCGAGGCTCAGCCCAGCTCCCGCTCACAGCTCCTGCATTTCCCCAGGCTTACCCCCTTGGGGTAGGGCCACTAGGCAGGCACCCCCTCCCAATAGATACTGGGGCAGGTGAGACCTGGCATGCCTCCCAGGTTAGGGCCATGGCAGCGAGAACCCCCAGTGGACATGGGTAGGCAACAGGATGGCAGCAGGGCCAGCATCATGATCAAGGATCGGCATTTTCTTTTTCTGCTGAGATCCTGGGGGTGGGGACATGCAATGATGACCAGAGTCCACCCCGCCCTCCTGACGTATGGTGTTGGATGTGCAATATCCCCAACCTCCGCCAGAGGTCCGCAACGCACCGGACACTCAACCCCCTCTCCCCCAGGAGAAGAAGAACAGTCCCCAGGATGCTCAGTCCTTCTTCCCCTGGCTAGCCCTCTGATTCCCAAGTCAGCCCCCGAACCCGGGATGTTAGCACCGCAAGCAGATGCCTTGCACTGCACTGGTGGGCCGGCTCAGGAGTAAGGGTACATAAGTATTTATTTATTTTTTTTATTTATTAAACTATAAGATTACAAATACCTTTGAGCAGGAACTGCTCATTTACAAAGGTTCCATGTCAGAGGATGGAGGGTAAACATACATACAAAGGTCAACAATGTTAGACAGTCTTTATACACGGCGAAGGCTAGGCTAAGGATACATTCATACTGGGAGAGAGACAACAACATCTAGATAAGTGCAGGTTACAAGAAAAATAACACATGAGCAATGGAGTTAGTGAGGGTAGGGTAAGTGGGGTAGAGAAGAGAGTAGGCTGGCTGAGGGGCCATTTTCCGAGGGGGAGGGTAGTAGAGGTGGGTACCAGATAGTAGTAGGAAGGGACCCACATACAAGAAGTGGCTAAGAAAGAGGGGGATGGACATGGAGGGGAGGCACAGGGAGGGAGGGATGTTGTATGAGGAAGAAACAGGAGCCATAGTAATTGCAACCCTAATGGAGGTTACGGGACAGCTTAGGCCAGCGAGAGAGGAAAGGTGAATCTCTTAGTGGAAGCAATCACACGGACTGGTTGAAGTGAAGTGTCATCAGAGTGACATGCAATGATGACCAGCGTCCATCCCGTCCACTTGGTATTTCCAAATAATGCAGGGAGAGCAGAAACTGGGAATGTTGGGAGTGGTGCAGTACAGTGGCTGTGGGATGGCAGTTTTCCAAGAGACCTTCTGGAGATTGCAGTGCTGCCCCATTGCATGCACCTCTCTGGGTAAAGGAAGAAGATCACTAGACTCCAGACTGAGCTGGCAAGAATTAAGGGAACAATCTCCCCCACTCAGGGTCCACCAGGTCTGCCACCATTAACTCAGAGGATGCCAGAGAGCAGGAACAGCGGGACTATGGTGGGCTGTGGAAGAATGGGGGAGGGTCTGGAACGGTGGGGGTGTGGGCCTGAGGTACATTCTTCGTCCGGTACCACTACAAAATTCCTATGCCACTCTGACAGGCTGGAACTGCTAGGAAAAGGCACCAGTGGGAGTGGCCCAAAGAATGTGGGGGTCCTCCATAGTGTAGACCCCAAGAAGGGTGGGAGAGGACCCCAGAGAATAAAGAAGCAACTTCTGATGGGGAACTCCATTGTCAGTGGGATAGATTTGGGAAAAGGAAGGGGTAGCAGAGAGGGAAGTTAGGTGCCTATATGCTGTCATGGCCCAAAGAGATGGGAAGCAGATCTTGGGGATTGCTAGGGCAGCAGGATGCAAGGGGGAGCTGGATGTCACTGTCCACCTTGGGACCAATGTCCTAGCTAGGGATGGGGCTGAGTTAGTGCAGGGGGGGTTTAGGGAGCCAGTAGTGGTCTTAGACAGCTCACACACACACAGTGGCTTTCTTTGAGGTGATGCCGGTCTACGACAGGGGAGAGGAGAGGGATTTCCACACCAGGAACTTCAACTCATGGTTGAAGGAATGGTGCAGAGAGGAGGGGTTCAGCTGTGTTGGGGACTGGGAATCCACCTGGATGGATAAAAATCTACACAGGGGTGATGGCCTGCATCCATCTGGGAGGGGAACTGCAGTTCTCAGTGGACGGTTTACTTGTTAATTTGATGAACATTTAAACTAACTGAAGGGGGTGATGGAAGAAATTGGGGAGGCAGAAACTGTCTTCCCCACAGGCTAAAGTAAAGAGCAGGGAGAACCTGAGAGGAGAGGAACCCCCATTGTGCAAGTTATTAAAGATAGCAGGGTTATAGAAATGAAGGGGGATGGGTTCATGAACATTAAAAGGAGAGCGGGGAAGGAAAGAATGGGAGTAACAAGCAGAGTGCTAACAAAATCTGGAATGCCATGTGTGTCAATGCTAGAAGTCTTGGAAATAAGATTCCAGCCCTCGAGCCACCATGGCAGAGACCGACCTGGATATTATGGCTATTACCAACTCATGCTGCACTGAAAACCATGACTGGGTTCGGGAACGGACTCGGGTCGTCGGGGGTTGGCCGGGGGGAGGGAGGATTGAGCGTCCTAACGGATGCTTCCTCCCCTCAGTGGGGGAGGACTTCCAACCCCGAGAATGTCGGGGAGCACCGCGCCTGGGGGGCTGTGGCCCGTGAACTAGGAGTCCGGGAGGGGACGTTGTTAGGTGCTTGAGGGAGGCGGGCAGCAGCATGCCGTCCTCTAGGACGACGTCCTTGTGTGCCAGGCCCAGGGGTGGGGAAGTGGAGAACAGCAGAAAAATGGCAGTCCTCGATGTCCCTAGATGAAGACTGCCTCATCTCGAGCCCACCTAAGGACAGACCCCGCTGTGCTATGGAGGAAGTAGAGGTAAGAGCACTCTAGGGGCAGATCCCGATGGGGGCCTCGGGGGATTGTGCAGTCGGAAGGAGGGGGACACCGGGGGCAAGGAGGGAGTATAAAGAGATAATACAAAAAAAAAAAGAAAACCATGACTGGGACATGACCATAGAAGGCTATGCTCTGTTCAGGAAAGACTCACTGGGAAGGAAAGTCGGGGGTGTGGTGCTTTATGTGAGGGAATGCTTAAAAGCAACAGAGATGCAGAGACTATGTGGGGGGCTGGTGTACTGTGGGTCAACCTGGAGGCCAAGAATTGAGCCACTATTCACATTGGTGTGATCTACAGACTTCCAGCACAGGAAGAGGAATTAGATAGGGTACTGGTGGAGGCCATTGGCAGAATGACAGAAAAGGGAAGGGGGTGCTGATGGTGGAGGACTTCAATCTGTCAGACATAGATTGGAACCTTCCAGCTGCAACTTCAGCTAGAAGCAGGGACATCCTACACTCCCTGCAGTGGGTGTTTCTCAGGCAACTAGTCAGTGAATCCACTCGTGATGGAGCGGTACTGGACATGGTACTTACTAACAGACACTGCAGCAGACAGCAAGGTGGGAGGCCACCTGGGGACTAGTGATGATCATACAGTGTGGTTCAATATAATGGTTGCTGTGGAATCAAATCACACAAGTGCGAGGGGCCTGGACTTCAGGATGGCAGATTTTATAAAGACGGATGAACGCCTAAGGAATGACCTGGCCAGGGGGGTGACTGGGTGGGTGAAGGAACAGTGGGTGAAGTGAAGCTAAAAGGGGCATTAGTTAAGATGACAAACCTCTGTGTCAAGCAAGTGAGCAAAAGCAAGAGGAAAAAGAGACTGCTATGGTTCTCGAAATAGATGACAGAAAAGGTAAAAGCTAAAAGAAGATATAAGGAGATGCAGAGGGAGGAGGATAGAGATGTATCTGGGGAAACAACAGGAAGCAGAGAAAGCAGTAAGGAATGTGAAGGTGCAAATGGAAAAAAGAATAGCCTGGGCATTAACAAAACGGGCAAGACATTTTTTTAGGTATGTAGGCAAAAACAGGAAGACCAGGGGAGGGATTGTAAGGTTGAGAAAGGGAAGGGGGGGGGACTGTTTAAAGGGGAACCAGAAAAGGCAGATATCCTGAACACATACTTCTACTCAGTGTTCACAGAGGGAGGAGAAGGGGAGTTACCACAAAAAAGTAACAGGAGCTTTGGAGGAGGGGAGGTGGACTCTGCTTCTTTTTCGGAGGAGAGAGTCCTGAAAGTAGACTCACCACTATGAAAGTGGACAAAGCAATGAAACCAGACAGGGTGCATTCAAGTGTATTGAGGGAGCACAGGGAGGTATTGGCTGCACCTCTGGGAGTCCTATTTCATTTCTCACTTGAAACAGGAGTGGTTCCAGAGGACTGGAGGAGGGCAGATGTAGTCCTACTTCACAAAAGTGACAGCAGGGAGGAAGCTGGCAATTATAGGCCAGTCAGCCTGACATCAGTGGTGGGCAAGTTAATGAAAATACTGCTAAAGGAAAGGACTGTGGAATATCTTGAATCCAGTGGGTTGCAAGACCTGAGGCAGCATGGATTTACTCGGGTGGTAGAGGGGGTCATGTTCAATGAATCTGATGGATCTGACTGGGTGACCAAGGAATTTGATTAGACTGGAATAGTGGACATGGCCTTCCTAGAGTTCAGTAAGGCTTTTGATGCCATTCCACATAGGAGACTAGTAAGCAAGCTGGGTAGCTTAAAAGTGGGTCCAAATATGATAAAATTGGTTGGAGGATAGGCGACAGAGGGTTGTGGTAAACGGAGTTCACTCCTAGGAAGGGAGGGTGAACAGTGGGGTACCTCAGGGTTCAGTGCTGAGACCGGCCCTCTTTAATGTCTTTGTAAGTGCCGATGTAAATGAGCGGGAAGAAAAGATCTGCCCCTATGTAGATGACACCAAAATCTGCAACAAAAAGGTGGACACTCCAGTGGGGTGGAAAGAATAAGCAGAGACCTGAGAATACATGAGTGGTCAATAGGTTGGCAGCTGGGTTTCAATGTGAAAAAGTGTAAAATAAAGTACTTAGGGCACAGAAACCCAGGGGTGGAGTACAAAATGGGTGGAGTGGTACTGACAACCACCAACTAGGAAAGAGACCTGGGTATAGAAACATGGAAACAGAGTCTGGCAGCAGATAGGTACCGCTTGGCCCACCTAGTCTGCCTATTTTCCTACCCAATGGATAAGCTGCAGATCCTTGTTAACCAACAGCCTACTTCCTCCTACCCTCCATTAGAATTGCCTTATGTCTGTCCCATGCATTCTTGAATTCCCCCACTGTTTTTGACTCCATGACCTCATCAGAAAGGCTGTTCCATGCATTCACAACCCTCTCCATGAAAAAATACTTTCTCACATTATCGCTGAGCCATCCCCCTCTCTATCTTCAAATTGTTCACCCTTGTTCTTGCACATATCTTTTTCTGAAAGATGCCACCCTCTTGGACTCTGTTGATTCCTTTGAAGTGCTTGAAAGTTTCTATCATGTTCCCCCTCTCCCTCATTTCCTTGAGGGTAGACACATTAAGCTTCTTTAGTCTCTCTTCATATGTCTTCTTGTACAGACCCAGAATCATTTTAGTTGCCCTCCTCTGGACAGCCTCCATTCTGTCTATGTCCTTGTAGAGATGGGGTCTCCAGAACTGCATGCAGTATTCCAGATGGGGTCTCACCAACTGTCTTACAGAGAGATAACAATTTCCTGTTTTCTATTGGTGATGCCTCTCCCTATGCATCCCATTATCCCCCCAGCCCTCCTTACTGCCTTCTCACATTGCTTGCTCACCTTTAGGTCATCTGATATGATTACACCCAGGTCCATTTCCATTTCTGTTGTTAGTATCTCACTCCCTGTTGTGTACTCTTCCCCTGGGTTTTTGTTTCCCAGGTGCATTACTTTGCACTTCTTGGCATTGAATCTAAGCTGCCATACATTCGACCATTCCTCAAACCTTACCAAGTCCCTTCTCATCCTTTCCACCTCACCATGTGTATCAGCCCTGTTGCAGATCTTTGTGTCGTCTGCAAAGAGACATACTTTTCCTTCCAGTCCCTCCGCAATGTCACTTATAAAGACATTAAAGAGGACCAGTCCCAGTACTGAACCCTGCAGTACCCCACTAGTAACCCACCCTTTCTTCAGAGTGGACTCCTTTTACTATTACCCTCTGCATCCTGTTGGCCAGCCAGTTTTTTACCCAGGCTACCACTTTGGGACCCACTCCAAGGCTGGCTAACTTATATATTAATCTTTTGTGTGGGACTGTGTCAAATGCCTTGCTAAAGTCTAGGCAGATCATGTCCACAGCCCCTCCCTGGTCCACTACTTTGGTCACCCTGTCAAAGAAATCTATTAGATTCATCTGACATGATCTTCCCAAAGTGAATCCATGCTGCCTTGGGTCCTGTGCCCTGCTGGCCTCTAGGTACTCAACAATCCTTTCCTTCAGAAGTGATTCCATCATTTTCCCTTCCACTGAGATCAAACTAACAGGTCTGTAGCTTCTTGCCTCTGCCCTGCTCCCACTTTCGTGAAGTGGAATCACATCCACCCTCCTCCAGTCCTCAGGTACAGCCCCATCCTCCCATGATTTGTTAAAGATTGTAGTCAGTGGTGTCACTAGTTCTACCCTTAGTTCTTTTAGAATTCTGGGATGAATCCTGTCAAGCCCCATTGCTTTATCCACCTTCAGTTTTAAGAGTTCTTTCAGAACCCTTTCTTCTGTGAATGGACTAGTATCGACCCCCCTATCCAGAGTGTTTTTATTGTTTGGTTTAAGTACCTCCCCCTCCTCTTCTTTTGTGAATACTGAGCAGAAGTATTAATTTAGTATCCCTGCTTTTTCACTGTCTCTCTCTGCCCATGTTCCCTCCCTTTTATTAAGTCTCAGTATCCCTCCCTTGGTCTTTCTTCACTCCCTAATATACCTATAAAAGGTTTTACCCCCCTTCTTAACAGAGTTGGCTATCTTTTCCTCATTTGGGACTTTGCTATTCTGACTGCCTTCCCTGACTCTATCTGCTTTAACTGATATAGTTCTCTGTCCTGCTCCTTCCATGTTTCCTTATTTTTCCTGGATGCTATCCTTTTCTTCTTAACCATCCCTGCCACCTCTTTTGAGAACCATAGTGGCTTTTTCTTTCATTTTGTTTTGTTGATTTGCTTTACCCAAAGACTTGTATTATTTATTTATTGAAGATATTGGATTTATGACCTTTGAGTCATAGACTCATTTACAAAGGCTCCACATCTGAAAACAATACAGAACAACAGGCAGCAGTCAGTAAACAATAAGACAAAACACAGTGTATGAACAGTACAGTCAATGAGGAGAATGAGGCCTATACAATAAGGTAGCTACACAGACCCATCTAAGGAGCTTGTAATTGTCAAGGTGCAAGCAGTCGAGATTCCAACATTGTCAATAACATGGTTAATATTGTGCAAAGAAAAGTATACATTTAGTGGTTGGGAAAAAAGTTTAACACAAACTCTCGCTAGATAGTACTGATAGTACTGATTGTTTATAACCACCAGTTGGTATCTCCATCTTGCTCTACCTCAGGTGCAAGGACCAGGCCGGTCAGGCTGAGGCCCGGAAGCCGTGTACTGGTGGGGCTAACAGCAGGCCATGACTAGCCGGTGCACTGACAGCAACAGGTGGAGAGTATGTGGCCTTTTAAAGCAATTTTGAAGGGGCCTAGTCTGGAGACAGTGATAATGGTTGGGGGGAGTTCATTGTACCATAAAGGCACTCTATAGGTAAAAGACCTTTGGGTCAGAGAGGTCATGACCTAGGGAACAGACCACAACAGTCTGTATGCAGCGCAGGTGTTTGCTGAGGCATGAGAAATACGGAGAGAGGCAGCAACCCCGAGGTGGGTGAGTCCTAGTTGAATTTTTTTGGTGAGAAGACACGTTTGATAATGTATTCATTCATCTAGGGTGAGTATATTTGACAGGGCATACAGGATGCAGCTGTGGGTATGCCTATCTACCCCAGCAAGGAGTCTACATGCTTTGTTGATAGCCAGGTGCATTTTATTGAGAGCTGTGTGGTCAGTGGCTGAGTAGACAATAAGCCCACAATCTGCTAGAGAGAAGACAGAGGAGGTAACAGCAAGTTTAAGGGCCTCCAGCGGTAGGCAGTATCTATGCCGATACAGTAGTCCTATGCGGATATGTATGGCAGAGGAAAGATTACTGATATGTGGGTGGAATGAGAGGCAGGAATTGAATGTTAAGCCCAAGTATTTATAGATGTAGTCCTGTTCCAGCGGGAGGAGAGCTATGGAGAAGATTGTTAATTGGGCATCACTGCCCTTGTTCTGCCAGTGGGCAAAGAGCACTGACTTAGTCTTTTTTACATTGACCACCAGTCTGTGGTCAGTGAACCAGTTCTCGATCTGGTTGAAGGCAAGTTGTAGGGAGGATTGTAGGACTGCAGGATCAGAGTGTGCAGGCAAACAGAACTGCGTCATCTGCAAAGAGCAGCAGATTACTTGGGCAGGAGTTAGGCAGGGTATTCAGGTAAATGCTGAATAATAAGGGACCGAGGATGGAGCCCTGGGGAACCCCCAAGTGGACTTGCAGAGTAGATGAGAGAGTGCTGTTTATCTTGGCACATTGTGACCTATTTGAGAGATAACTTGTAAACCAAGTGAAGGGTCCAGGGGACAGACCGATGAGGTGGAGAGTACTTAGGAGCAGGGGTTGGGAGACTGTGTCAAAAGCTTTCAACAGGTCTATGAATACAGCTCCTGCTAGTTGTTTCTTATCTAGGGCATTGTGCAAGAAGTTTGAGAACTCTGTGAGGGTGGTTGTCATACTGTGCCCAACTCTAAAGCCAAGTTGTTCCCTACATAAAATGTTGTGCGCTAGCAGGTAGTCGGTTAGTTGGGTGGCAACAATTTTTTCAAAGGCTTTTGAGAGGGGAGGAAGAATGGAGATGGGCCGGTAAATATTGGGGGAGGTGGTGTCCCCACTCTTCAGTATTGGGATGAAAGTGCCCATCTTCCAGGCTGTTGGAAACTGTCCAAGACATAGGGAGCAGTTAAAGACATCAGTCAAGGTGGTAGAGCACAGATTCAAGTACCAAATTAAGAATTTTCATATCAAAAGAGTCTTTACAGTAGCTTGAGCCCCTGAGGGCATTTGCAAAGTATGACCTCGCTTCACTCATTGTAATGACCCTGAGGTGGAAGGGGGGGGGTATGCATTGTTTGGCTCAGGGGTCTCAGGGGCAAGATCAAAGAAGTTGTTTGGCAGAATTGCACTTAGGTCAGAGAATGCAGCATTAAGGCAGTTGGTGATGACGAGCGGGTCCGAGGTAGTATCATTGTCGACAGTTAGTTGGGAGGGGGGTGGCATCTGAGTTTTTCCATTCAGCTCCTTTAAGTTGTCCCAGAATAACCTTGCATTCCCCCAGGAGGAGGTGGGGGTGGTTTTATAGTAGTCAGACTTGGCCATCCTAATGGCCCAGGTGCACCTATTGCATGCTGCCTTGTAGGCCTGCCTGTCCGCTTGCACGCCAGAGGCAACTGTTTTGTGCCAGAGATCGTCACAGTTCTTAAGTTGCTGGAAAAGTGCTGGTGAGACCCATGGGGCATTGCATTTTTTGGACTGGACTTTAGAGAAAGGAGCAAAGCTATCGCACACTTTGTTGAAAGTGTGGGTGAAGTAGTCAAGGGCTTCATCTATAGTAGGGGCATTGCTGATGGGGGACCAATCACACTGGGCCAGATGCTACCTTAGCTTAGTGATGCCCTCGGGTTGTAATTGGCATCAGGTAAAACTGTTGCATTGTGGTATCTGCTGCTGACATTACCAAGTGAAGAGAATGGGGGAGTGATCTCTTAGTGCGTCTGGGAGTACAGCAAGGTCCGAAATTCTGTTTGGATGATTGGTGAGTAGCAGATCAAGCAGGGCGCTTGATCCATTACTGAGATTTACCCTGGTTGGCTGAGTAACTAACTGGGCCAGGTCTAGAGCAGATATGGAATCTTTTATTGAGGAGGCCGAGCTGGATAACCAGTTCACATTAAGGTCCTCTAATATGATGTGCTCGGTTTTGGGTGGGAAGCTGGAGATATAGCTGACCAGTGATTGAATAGCTGGGACTTGATTTCTTGGGGGGATGTAGGACACAGTATTAGTTACAGGGGCTCTGGAGGGGTCTAGTGTGAGTTTTATTGTCAGGACTTGAGCTCCATGATCCAGAGATGGTGCCAGTAGGGCCTGGCATAACAGGGAGTCCCAGATGTAAAAAGCACATCCCCCTCGTCGTTTGCCCATTCTGTCAGCTCTATAGAGGGTGAGGCCTGGGAGTGCAATAAAGGAGTCAGGGGTCTTTTTTGATAGCCAGGTTTCTGTGAGGGCAAGAGCATCTGGCTGATGTTGCAGCATCCAGGCTTGTAGGGTTGCCATCTTTTTGGGCAAGCTGCAGATATTCATTGCAGCCATTCTTAGCCCATTGAGTGAGGAGCTAGGGTTTTGTGAGATGGGACCCAGATTGAGATGCACATTGCCTGAAATTAGAAGCAGCAGAGCAAAGATTCTGAGGAGGGCCAGAACTTGCTGCTTGTTGGCATTGGCACAGTGCTTCTTAATTGAGGTGCTACCTGAGCAAGGGGTGGTCAGGGTGACAAGGGTAGGAAAGGAGAGAAACATAATTTGGCAAGGAGGGTGGTGGTGGTAGGTGACAGCTGAGAGATGTGTGGGGGACCAGGTGAGCTACCATGAAAGGCAGTGTGGGCGGGAGCTGATGTTGCGTGGTGGGGTTCCAAAAAGATGGGCCACGGGTGAAGGGCTTGGCAGTCCCTCGTGAAGGATGACAACAGTGATCAGCAGGAGTTTGGCAGGGCTATATGAGAAAGAGTCGCCTATTGGCAGAAGGGAGGGAGCAGAGAACTAGAGCCGGTATATGGGGTGCAAAGACACAGCCATAATTGTGGGGAGCTCTGTGGCACAGTGGTAGTATGGTGGGCTTTAGTGCAAGAGGTACCAGGTTCTAATCCTGAGGCAAGAGGCTGTGGGAGAAAGCTAGGCAGACCCTTGACCGGGGCAACGAGGTGTCCTGGGGGTAAAGGCTGGAAACAGAAGACACAACTGTGACTCCTAGAGGTGGTAGAAGGAATGGCACTGCAGGGGGGTGGGGTGGCAGTGATAGGCACTGTGGAGGAGGAGGAGGAGCATAGTGTAGGAAAGCAGGGGTTGAGAGGAGAATAGGATTGTGAGTCTAGAGGAGATAGAGATGTGAGGTGGAGCTAGCTAATCTCAGGTAGAGCACAAAGTGGGGGAGGATGGAAGGATTATGGTACTAGAGGGATAATGAGGTCCCCTAGTGGCTGGTTCCTATAACCTGCTAATGGCAAACTGGGGACTTAGACAAAAATGATACAGGAAGTCACATGATCATGGAGGGCCTTAAATTAGGGCCGGGCTTGGGTGGGAGTGGCTGGGGTGGGTGGGGCAGTCGATGTGTAGCATCAATGGGCTAACACCCCTACCAAAACTGTGCAAGGAAGGAGACAGCTTATTACCTCTTGGTGCTTCTCCAGTTGTGATTCCAGCCATCCATGAGCTGCTTCAGGCAGCAGAGTTGTGTACTGGGGAGGGGGAGGGGGGATCCCGGGAGGCCTATAAAGGGGAGATGGAAAACAAGGGACTAGTTAGTATGCAGAGGGAGGCCTGGTGCCTACTGCGCATGCGCAGGCTGTTTGTACTGCTGTACTTGTTACCTCTATGATGGCAGTTTTGATTTTCCCCATTGTTCCTCCACCCCTCCTTCTTGCCTGTTTGCTATCACTTTTCTGAGGCACTTTCCCATTTTGCCAAAGTCAGCCCTCCTATTGGTGATGCTAGTAAAGGAGGGCAGGATGGGGGGGAAGGGTGGAAGGTGGTTACCCTTAATGCTAGGAGCCTTGGGAGGAAAACTGCAGTTATAGGTGCTCATGGCAGAGGGAGAGGTGGACATTGCAGCCATCACAGAAACATGGGCCACCCAATACAATGACTGGGACCTGTCTGTACCAGGGTACAGGTTATTTTGTAGGGACAGGGTGATTGGGAAAGGAGGGGTGTGGCACTACATGTGAAGGAAGGACTGAAGGTGTAAGGGAGGAAGGGGAGGAGGGTAGTACGGAGTCACTTTGGATGCAAATCCAGGATTCCAAGAATAGGATTCTTAGAATGGGAGTGGTGTACAGGTCGCCATCTCAGAAGGAGGAGTTAGACAGGGAACTAGCGGGACAGATCAGGAGGACCTGCGAGAAGGGTAGTGTGGTGATTGTGGGGGACTCCAACATGCCACGAGTGGACTGGAGTATTCCAACAACCAAGAACAGAAGGGAGCAGGTACTGCTGGATGCCTTCCAGGACAGCTTCCTTCTGCAAATGGTCAATGAACCAACCAGGTTAGGGAATATCTTTGACCTTGTGCTGGCAAATGGGGGACTTTGTGAGAGAACTTACAGTGGAGGAACCGCTGTCAGGGAGTGACCACCACTCAGTATGGCTCACATTGGATATGGGCAAGGAAGGAGTTGGAATCTGGCACAAGAGTGCTGGACTTCAGGAGGGCTGACTTTGGGAGGATGGGGAAGTGGTAAAAGGGTACCTGGACAGAATTCAATCTAGTATGGACACTAACCAGAGGTGGGAGCTCATAAAGCTGGGGATAGTGGAGGCAACCAAAACCTGCTGCAAGGCCCAGAGCAAGAAGGCTAGGGCTAAGAAACTGAACTGGTTGAGCAAGGAGGTCATGGAAAAGGTAAAGCGGAAAAGAGCTGCCTTTAGGAAGTACAAGAAAACAGGGAAGGGAGAGGACAGGGAGGAGTACTTGACTTAATCGAAAGGGGTGACAAGGGCAATAAGGGGAGCCAAGGCATCTATGGAACTCAGGCTGGCCCAAGACATTAAGAAGGGGGAGAAGGATTTCTTTAGGTAGGTCAGGGAGAAAAGGAGCTGTAAGGACCAAATAGTAAGGATTAGGAAGGAGTGGGGTTGGGTGGAAGCAGGGTGCGATAAGGCAGAAGCTCTAAATGAGTACTTCTGCTCAGTATTTACTAAAGAGAAGAGGGGGGTGACACCCAAGGGGGGAGAAATGGCAGAAACAGGGGAAGGGGGTGACAGATGGGGAAATCATGGAGGGCAGAGTTCGGGAGGGTTTGAAGGCACTGAGGGTGGATACGGTGCCAGGCCCAGATGGCATCCATCCCAGGGTACTAAAGGATCTGGCAGAGGTCCTTGCAGGACCTTTGGCAGACCTATTTAATGCCTCACTACATTCAGGGTGTGTACCTCAGGACTGGAGGGTGGCTCATGTGGTGCCCCTCCACAAGAGTGGCCCCAAGGATGAACCGGGAAACTACAGACCAGTGAGCCTCACGTCCATCGTGGGTAAGCTAATGAAGACTATCCTGAAGGAGAGGCTGATGGCCCTCCTAGAGGCCAAAGGACTACAGGACAGCAGACAGCATGGCTTCATATGGGGCAGATCCTGCCAAACCAACCTGGTGGAGTTCTATGACTGGGTAACTAGGCAACTGGACAGGGGGCATGCAGTGGATGTCCTGTATCTGGACTTCAGTAAGGCATTCGACTTAGTGCTGCATGGAAGTCTGGGAAGTAAGTTAGTAGGCACAGGGGCGGGTGCAAAGCTGGTGAGATGGGTAGGGAACTGGCTTCAGGGAAGGCAACAGAGGGTGGTGGTGGGTGGGGAGCTCTCACACCCAAGGGTAGTGATGAGCGGTGTTCCACTGGACTCAGTATTGGGACCAGTGTTGTTTGAGATATTCATTATAGACATATCATTGGACATCAAGAGCAAGATCAGTCTGTTTGCTGATGATACCAAGGTAGGAGAAGTAGTGGATGACCTAGGGGGATTGCAGGGGTTGCAGAATGATCTGGCAAAGCTTGAAACCTGGTCAGACACCTGGCAACTGGGGTTTAATGCCAAAAAGTACAAGGTGCTGCATTTTGGGATGAAGAACCCAAGGAGGAGTTACTAGCTGGTGGGAGTGCAGCTAGCCCAGACAGAGGAGGAGAAGGATTTGGGGTGCTCATTACAGGGTCAATGAACAACTCGGCACAATGTAGGAAGGCAGCTGCAAAGGCCAATAAAATGCTGGGTTGTATTGCAAGGGGTATATCCTCAAGGAGGGAGGAGGTGATTTTGCCACTGTACAGGTCATTAGTTAGACCGCACCTAGAGTACTGCGTGCAGTACTGGCACCCATTTCGAAGAGGGACATTAATTTACTGGAGGGTGCAGCGAGGCGACAAAGATGATCAAGGGGTTGGGGGACTTATCATGCGAGAGAAGGCTGAGGGAGTTGAACATACCCTATTGAGGAGAGGAGGATGATACCCAACACATGCCAGATGAAGGCCCAGAGAATTGTCTGCCGGTGTAGTTAGCACCAGCGCCCTTCCTTCACCCTTCCCTCGATTACCCTCCCTGTCCCATCCCTGAGCGTCCACCACCCCATTGATACTTCTGCAGGTAATCTATTTCACCCAGCCATCACTGTGCACATTCTCCTGAACTCTTCCTCCAGTTCATCATGGCCCCGCCCCCTTCAGCACCAGCCCTCTGTATCCAGCGAGTTTTTCATGTACTTAAAGGTTTCAATCATGTCTCGACCTGATTTTCCATGATTGAAACCTTTTAAGTACATGAAAGGAATAAACAAGACAGGTACAGAGGGCTGTTCAAAGTAAGGGAGGAGGGACACCTAGGCCACGACATGAGACTGGAAGGAGGAAGGTTCAGGAGGGAGATGAGCAGACACTTTTACAGAGAGGGTGGTGGCTGGGTGGAATGTGTTACCTGCAGAAGTGGTATCCAGTAGAACAGTGGACTGTTTCAAACGAGGATGGGACAGGACAAGGGGGAGGGTCAATGAAGGGGAAGGGTGGAAAGGAGGGGCAGCTGCAGAATAAGGGGTGCTAGCTGCACATTCGAGCAGACTTGATAGACCTCAAGGCCTTTATCTGCTGGCAAATTTTGTATGTTCGTATGTTCGTAAAGTCCAACACCCTTTTAATGAAAAATTGAAATGGTACCGTTTATTACCCTGTATTATCATATCAAATGGCCTAAAGGTGGACAGGTAGTGTGACAAGGCAGCTGGGAGGGCTAGTGGGATGCTGGGGTGTATAGGGAGGGGTATCAACAGCAGAAAGAGGGAGCTGGTCTTGCCCTTGTATAGATCACTAGTAAGACCCCCACCCTGAGTGCTCTGTTCAGTTCTGGAGACCACATCTCACGAAGGACACAGACAGAGTGGAGGCGATCCAGAGTAGGGCAAATAAAACGGTGTATGGTCTGCACCAAAAGCCCTATGATGAGAGACTAACATAGGAACATACTAACGTAGGAAAGTGATGGCAGAAAAGGACCTCCAGGCCCACCTAGTCTGCCCATTTGCCTAGCATCCCCTAGGTCTGCCCCAGTTCTCCCCCCCTTTCAGCAGCCCTCTATGTCTGTCTCGAGCCCTCTTGAACCCCCCCCACTGAATTCTGGCACCACCACTTCCCTTGGCAGCCCATTCCAGGTGTCCACCACCCTCTCAGTAAAGAAGTTCTTCCTGATGTTGCCCCTAAACCTTCCCCCCTCGAGCTGGAGATTATGACCCCTTCTTCTGGGACACCCCTTCAGTTGGAATGGGTTCTCAGTAGGCACACTGTTGAACCTCTTTAGGTACTTGAAGGTCTCTATCATGTCCCCTCTTTCCCTCCTCTGTTCCAGAGAGTACATATCAAGGGCTCCCAGTCTCTCCTCATATGGCAAGTGACTGGGTCCCTTCACCATTTTGGTTGCCCTCCTTTGTACCCGCTCCACCCTCTCCACATCCTTTCTTAAGTAAGGTCTCCAGAACTGGACCCCATATTCCAGATGAGGCCTGACCAGCTGGGTGCACAGGGGAATCAGGACCTCTTTCTTCCTGCTGATGTTCCCCTTCCCAACACAACCCAACACTCTGCTGGCTTTTACCACTACCCTGTCACACTGCCCAGCCACCTTCAAGTCCTGAGAGATGATGATGCCCAGGTCCCTCTCCTCCATGGTTACTGCTAGTGGCTTGTTCCCCAATCTGTATTCTGTTCTCTCATTCTTTCTGCCCAGGTGCATGATTTTCCATTTCACCATGTTGAGCGATAATTTCCACTTCCTGGCCCACTCCTCTAGTTTCCCATAGGTCCCTCCACATCCTCTCAGCTCCATCCTGTGTGTCTACTCTAGTGCCTATTTTTATATCATCCACAAACAGGCTCACTCTACCTTCCAACCCCTCCACTATGTCACTTATATAGATGTTGAACAGCAGGGGTCCCAGCACTGACCCTTGGGGCATGCCGCTAGTGACCTCCGACTCACCCGAGGGAACCCCATTTACAAACACCCTCTGCATTCTGCCCTCCAACCAGTTGTGTACCCACCCTGTAACCACCACCCCAACCCCAGGCACTCCATTTTGTGCACAAGTCCACTGTGCGGTAACGTATTGAAAGCCCTCCTGAAATTTAGGTAAGCTATGTCCACTGACCCCCCCAATCCACCACCCTAGTGATCCAGTCAAAAAAAATGACCAGATTTGTCTGACACGATCTGCCCTTGGTAAAGCCATGCTGCCTTATGTCAAGGAGGCCGTTAGCCTCCAGGTAGCTGGTGATTCTGACCTTGAGCAGTTTTTACATGAGCTTGCCGACCACCGAAGTCAGACTCACTGACCTGTAATTGCTCATGTCCTGCCTCCCCCCCCCTATGCAGGAGTAGCACATCCATGCACTTCCAGTCCCTTGGGATTTCCCCTGAGCGTAAGGATTCATTGAACAGATAGGTCAAGGGGGCAACTAGCACCTCACCCAGGTCCCTCACCACTCTTGGGTGAATCCCATCCGGCCCCATGGTCTTGTTCACCCTCAGGCCCTTAAGTTCTTTCAAAATCTCCTCTTCCTGGAATGGACCCACATCCACACCTTCGCCCTCCATTTCTGCTGGTCTAGTGTCACCCCCACCCCCCCCATGAATATTGCGCTGAAGTAACTATTCAGTAATTCAGCCTTCTTCCGGTCCCCCTCTACCCTTTCCCATCTCCACTAGCAGACAAGGTATCTCAGTCCCACCTTTCCTTCACCCACTAATATACCTAAAGAAGGTCTTGTCCCCCTTCTTGACCCACCTGGCTATATTCTCCTCCGTCCTTGCTTTTGCCCATCTGACCACCCTCCCGGCCTCCCTTTGCCTTTCCTGGTAGTTTTGTACTGCCTGAAGGCTCGCCTCTTAGCTCTGATACTGGCCCCTACTTCTCTACTACAGTGGCCTCCTTTTCTTCCTTTTCTTGCTTACCCTCTTTGAACAGTGGTCTGTGGCCCCCACAATTTCCCCCTTAATCATGGCCCATATATTTTCCACCCCCCCCCAAGTTCCCCCATCCCTTTGAATGCCTGGCGAGCATAATCCCTCAAAATCAGCATGTCTAAAATCTAGCACCTTTACTTTGATCCGGTGGTGCAATGCTGATGCACGTACCATGAACCACACAGTATCGTGGTCACTACCACCTAGGTTATCCCCTACTATTACCTCACCCACCCTGTCTCCATTAGTAAGCACCAAATCCAGCACCGCTCCATCCCTGGTTGGTTCCCGACCAGCTGCCTGAGGTGGGCTATCTGGAGAGAGTCCATAATTGCTCTGCTTCTGGATGAGGCCACAGACACTGATTCCCACTCCACATCCAGCAGGTTAAGATCTCCCATCAGCAGCACCTCCCCCTTGGCTGCCATCCTAAGCATCTCCTCCACAATCTGGTTGTCCACCTGTACTGTTTTCCCTGGTGGCCTGTAAACTATTCCCGTGTGCACCAACACACCCTTCTCTGTGGCCGAGACCCATAGAGCCTCTGTGTCCCCCCACCTGTGCTGTGTTTATGATGCTGGGATCCCCTCCCTCATGTAGAGTGCTATGCTGCTCCCTCTCTTGTCAACCCTGTCCTTCCTGAAAAGCGTATAGCCCGGGATGTTCATGTTCCAGTCCTGTCCGTCATGAAACCAAGTCTCTGTAATTCCCACTAGGTCTAACTCCTCCTTTGCCATGATTGTTGCCAGGTCTGGGACCTTGTTGCCCAGGCTTCCAGTGTTAGTGCACATGGCCCTCCAGTAAGCCATTTCCCTAGCCCCCACCACCCCTGCCCTGATGGTCTTCACCTTGCGTGTGAAAGCATTTCCAACTCCAACAAGCTGGCTTGTCTTCCGTGAGGGAGGACAGCTATCCCCCTTGTCGAGTGCACTGTTAGGTGACGCTTGCAGCTTCCCCCCCCCCAGAATAAAGGACCTCAATATGTATACCCTGGAAGAGGAGGGAGAGTGTACATGATAAAGACCTTTAATTATTTCATGGGGGTAAATATGGTATTGGAGAGAAGTAGTTTTCAGAAACAAATTGAGCTCAAGAACAAGGGGACATGTTAGGAAGCTAGAAGGCGGTAAATTCAGGAGATATGGGAGGAAGTACTTCTTCACAGATAGAGTGGTGGATTCCTGGAACAGCCTTCCACAGGAGGTTGCAGAGGTGAAGACAGTGGTTGGGTTCAAGAATTCATGGGATAGGCATAAGGGTGTCTTAGTGAAAAGGAAGGGGAAGAAAGAGCCAGAGATTGATGAGGGACTGTGGTGACCCTGTATGTAGGGGAAAAATGGGCAGACTGGGTGGGCTAAGCGGTCCTTATCTGCCATCAAATTCTATGTTTCTTTGTAACCCACAGAAATACTTCATGTAGGATAAAGTGATATTGTAACATGGCAACTTTTCATGTGCCTGAATACAGTATCGTGATAATCTGAAATGCAACCCGTGATGCAAAATGAAGCGGGCATTAATTCCCTAGTAATGCCCACTTCATTTTGTAGTACTGACACTGTCCACATTCCAAGCGCTAAGTAAGCACTATATAAATCTAGTCACTTCCCACCCACCTGCTAAGTGATCACAATTGCATCTCAGCGGAGTGGAGCAGAAGGATAGCAGCAACACCAAAATCTCTGGCAGCAGCACCAAAACTGGCAGTGTGCTCAAACCCATAAGAAGTACCTTAAAATTCAAAGTCCTGATGTGCAAAGTTGTTGTTGTCTGCAGTCACCTAGTTGTGTTAGTGACTGGGAGAGTATGTTAATCAGCGCTCCCATGATGCCTCGCTGCTGAATTCAACAGAAATTGAGCAAGTAACGAGCAGTTTTAGAAACTAAAAAGAAGGTTTAATGGAAAATCAAAATGGTATTGTTTATTACCCTTTGTTAATGTTCAACAATCTGTATATTGTATTAATACAGTAGTATGTTGCTGCCACAATAGTGAACAATGTTCAAAGTATAAAAACAAATTACACGCAGTAAAGGAAATTGTGATTAACACATATCAACCTCTCTGTCTGTCTTTCAAAATCATTATTTGTGTACTCAGTTTTTGTAGTGCTTGCCATGTTACAAGTGCATTAATGCACACCAGAGTCGGGCTGTACTAGGGAATTAATGCCCGGTTGGTGGTTGGTGGTTGCAGGCACTCGGCTGAACCACATCCCCCCAGCCAGGCATTAATTCCCTAGTAGAGTCCTCCTCTGTTGTACATTAATGCTTACTTAATTTTCACCTCTGCTGGAGATGTCCATAGCAGGGCTGCAAACAGTGGTAGTGATTGGACTTGGAGTGAAGTGTAGAAAGGCTTCCAACAAACTAACATTTTTGCAAGCTGATTGCAAAGCAAAATCCCACAAAGCATGAGAAGGTGCCTTTATAGCTGCAGTTTAAAATGGTGAAACGTTCATGCATGTACTTTGGTTTGTCATTAAGATTTCCCTTTTTCCTCTTCTCTGTCTTGTGAGACGTCCGTGCCCCCACACACACACATTTTGAGGTGGCTTTATCATTGTTTTATATTTAAAATAATTAAAGGAGAGCGTTATTTCAATTGCCTTCCATGAAACCTCCTTGATACAATAATTCCCACGCTGTGCTGAAGCTTAAATATCCTTGGTTATGTATTTGTTGATGATATACCTTTAGTCTACTGATGCAGACATGCATGTCATGCACAGATGGGGGTCTTGTCCCCACCACTTCCAGTGCCTGGGCAAGGATTTTTCCATGGAGGTTCCACACCCTTTCTTGGTGCAACCCCAATTTAAAAAGATGCCCTTACACTAGGTCTGTCCTCAAATGGCATCTTCACAGTCTAGCCTCCCTCCTGGTCACTTTCAACTTATCATACTGCTCCCCATGTAATCAGGCCTATTGGGGGAGTAAGTCATTCATTTATTTATTCCAATTTTCAGAAATGTACTTTTGAATCAAAGACTCCTTTGCAAAGGTTCCACGTCATAGAGTACATAGTAGTTACATAAGAGTTTTGATAAGAGTACAAATAGGAATCAGACATACAGCTCAGGATTAGCAAAAACATCAACAGGGTAGAGACAAACCTTATCCTCAACATTTAACAAGCAAGGATGTATATACAGCGGTTGTAATAAACTAGTTTTACATAATTTATAGGCATAAGAAAACGTAAGCGTAAAGAAGGACATATAGGTGGAGTGTTGCCAGGTATGACCATGTAGAGAGAGAGAGAGAGGTGATGGGGCAGATGGGTACTAGGTGAGGAGGTAGTGAGAGCGGGGGGGTGAAAGTGCGAGAGGGATCAGGGGCAGTCACAAGTGGACTGGGACAGAAGCAGGTTTTTGAAACTGTTTTTTGAAAGGTTCCAGTTTTAGTTTCTGTAGGATTGGCATAGGGAGCTCATTTAGCCCATTAGGGGTCTGACACTGGAAAGCTCTTTGGCCTAGGGAGGTTCTACAGTGGGAGACAGCCATGAGTAACTTGGCAGAGCTTCTGGTAGATCTGTTTATTGGGGCAGGATGGATGAAGCAGACAAGCCCTGGTGGGGCAAGGCTGAGGAGGACTTTCTTAGCCAAAAGGCAGGTGTGATATTTAAGCCTTAAGTCAAAGTTCGATATTTGTGCCTGTTGATACAGTACACAGGCATGGGTAAGTCTGTCACAGTTTGTGATTAGATAACAGGCCTTGTTTAAAGTGATCTTGAGATGACTTAGAGCTGTTTGATCAGCCGCACCATATATAACAATGCCATAATCCATGACAGATAGTACATAGGCAGACACAGCAACCCGAATAGCTTCAGGAGGGAGATAGTGTTTGAGGTGATATAGGATACCAAGTCTAGTGTTTAGTGAGGTGGATAGGAGCTGTATGTGTTTATGAAAGGAGAGGGATGCATCAAGGATGATACCCAGGTATTTGAAAGTTTCAACCTCTTTTAGCATGTCACCTAGTCAGTTGTGAATGGCAAGTGTTGATCAAGAGTGGGGATTCTGGTAGTGAACTAAGATCATAGATTTAGTTTTTTTGTGATTGAGTACAAACCTGTGGTCCCGAAACCAAGCTTCTGCTTCCTAGAAGTACTTTTGGAGAGAGTCTTGAAGGGAGGGGGGTGAGGGTGGCTGCAGAAGATAACAGCATCATCTGCATATAATAGAAGTCTACTAGAGCAGGACCTTGGCAGTGAGTTCAAGAAGGTGCTGAAAAGGAGATACCCCAATATAGAGCCTTGAGGGACACCAGATAGGACAGGGCAGTGATCAGATAGGGTGTGCCTGATTTTGACACGTTGAGACCTACCAGTGAGGTAGTCTGAGAACCAGGAAATGGCATCTCTGGAGAGTCCGAGGGCAGGTAGACAGTGAAGGAGGAGAGAGTGGTTGACCGTGTCAAAGGCCTTTGAGAGGTCAGTGTAGTGGGAACCAACTATAAGTCCATGGTCTAGAGCTTGGTGGATGTAGGATGTAAACTCGACGAGGGCGGTGGTGGTACTATGGCCCCCTGTGGAAGCCATGCTGTTCAGGGCAGAGGAGATTGTGTTCACATAGGAAATGCATGAGTTGTCAGCAACTATTTTTTCTCATGCCTTGGGGGGGGGTATAGATATGGGCCTGAACTTATTTGGGGAGGTTTTGTTACTGCTCTTAAGGATAGGGGTTATGACTGCTTGTTTCCAGTGGGATGGAAATTGGCCTAGGCAGAGGAATTTGTTAAGAGTTTTGGTTAGGGGGAGGAGGACTTCATCAAGAGTGAGACGAAGGAGCTCAAAGTCCAGAGAGTCACTGCTATACCATGATTTGGTTAGAAATTTTGAAAGATACTTCTGCGCTTGTGAGGGGGGGACTACATGAAGTCGAAACTGGGGTATATTAGGTGGAGGGGCTGGGGGATCGGATCGATGGGGTCATAAAAATTGGGGGGCAGAACCTCACTTAGGTTGGAGAAAGTGGTGTTAAGGATGTTGGCTATTTCTAAGGGGTCTTGGGTGGAAGACCCGGCCAAGGATAGTAGAGTGGGAGTAGTGGAGATAGTTTTTTACACTAAGTTCTTTAATGTTTTTCCAAAAGTCACGTCCACAGCCCCAGGTGGAGTTGAGAATGGTCTTGTAATGGGCAGCCTTTGCCTGTTGAATAGCCCAGGTGTAGGCGGCATTTCTGGCCTCTCTATATAGTTGCCTATTGCAGGGGAGTCAAAAGTCAATGACTTTGTGTCAGAGAGTGTCACGATGATGCATCATATTCAGGAGGGCCTGAGTGATCCAGGGTGCACCTCGTATTCTGGCATGGAGCTTCACGAAGGGGGCACAGAGGTCACAGGCTGCATTGAAGTTGGTAATGAAGTAAGATAATGCAGTGTCTATGCACCCGGCTCTATCAATAGAGGCCCAGTCACACAACCGAAGGTGTTCCTTGAGGTGGGAGAGGGAGCCTTTTCTTAGGTGTCGCTAGACAGAGGAAGTAGAGGATGGGGGGGATTGTTGTGTGACCACCAGCAGGCTACTGGGGAGTGGTCACTGATGGCATTTGAAAGAACTTTAACACAGGAGATGTCGTTTGGTCTGTTGGTAAACACAAGGTCAAGGAGAGTTGCCTTGCCTGTTTTGTCATTAAGCCTGGTAGGGGATTGAATAATTTGGGTAAGGTCGAGGGCTAGCACTGAGTCACGGAAGGAGAGGAGGAGGGAGCAAGCCAATTGATGTTGAAATCCCCAGCAAGGATGACTTCATTTTTGGGAGGGAGCAGTGTGATATAGAGATATGAAGGCAGGTGTTTATTTGCACGGGGGGATGTAAGCCACAGAGCGGTAGAGGGTTTTCCCTGGATCACCAAGGAGTAACTTGACAGTGAGGATTTGGGACTCCTGCTCGGGGGAGGGTAACTAAAGTGGTACGCAGTGTATTTTTTACATAGAAGGTGCAACCCCCTCTTTTATTGAGCTGGTCAGCCTGAAAGAGTGAGTATCCATCTAAGGCAACAGCAGAGTCAGGTGTGCCTGCGGTAAGCCAGGTTTCAGTTAGGGCCAGGATAGCAGGCAAGTGCTGAGCAAGCCATGTTTGGAGGGAGGAGAACTTTTTTAGCAAGCTGCAGATATTAGGTGAGGCAATGTGAAGGCTATTTGGCTTTGAAGCAGTGGAACTGGTTCCGGGTTGGGGGGGGAGGCTGGGTTGGGATGGACATTCCTGAAGAGTAGGAGAAGGAACAGAGTACACTGTAGGAGGGAGTTTTTCAGGAATTTTATCTTACAGGGACAGGTGCTGGAGGTGGGGGCACTCTGAGGTGCAGTGGGGATGGGTAGGTGTCTAAGATCATAGGCAAGCCAGGTGAGAGGAGGGAGGGAGGGAGGGAGGTAAGCTGGCAGGTTGGGCTGGCGATGGGAGTTATGTTGTGTTGGGCATGGTGACTGTGGGTATGACCGTGTGTGATAAACTGGGGGGGTTGCATAGGAGGTGGGGGGAGGCAGGGGACAGTGGGCAATGGGGTATGGGCTAGGGGAGGCAGGCCTGAAGCGATGAGAAGAAGCAGAAGTGGGAACATTATGAGTTAAGGAGGGAGGAGGGGATTTAAGAGTTAAGAGAGGTGGAAAGGGGTAAGAAAGTGTGACTGCTACTATGGTGCAGTGGCAAGGTACCAACCCCTGGAGCAAAGGGTGCAAGGTTTGAAACTTGGGTCAGGCAATTACATGGAAGGGTGTGGAAACAGAGGGAATTACCACAGTTCAGGTGTGGGAGAGAGGGGAGAAACAGTTAGGAAAGGGATAGCAGAGAGGAGATATGGGGGCTAGAGTAGGGAGATTTATGAGCACAACACTGACCCCTGGTGGCAGGTTAGTATAACCTGAAAAGGGGGAAACAAACAGTCATGTGACAGAAAACTAGTGGTGCTTGCTGCACACTTGAACAGACTTAGATATACTGAGTGGTCTGTTTCTGCTGGCATGCCCCTTTGAAAATGGGTGAGAAAGCTAGAGTCAAGCTTAGTGGGGTGTTGACAGGTAAACACCTTCAAGGGCTGTGCCAGAGTGGAGGAAGGTGTCTTTACCTCTTAAAAACCCCATGTCTGCTCCCTGGATTTGCAGTGGTGGAGGTTCCTGGGCCTGAATGTGGTAGAACGCCGACTGCTGATGCACTTGTTTGGTGGGGTGGGGTGGGGGTGTGCTGTGTGGCCTTTTAGAAAGCCCAACGTCCGCTTCCCCAGATTCACGGTGGTGCAGACCCCTGGTCCTGGGCCTGAATGATTAATTGAAGGTAAGGAAGATAGTGGCACACGCAGCTCTGCCTCAGGCAAGATTGGTAGAGTAGTTTTTTAATACTGGCCCTGGATGGCAAGAGGAATTGGTGGTAACATGGCAGAGTGAAAGCTGTACTGCTGAAAAGCAATAAGGAAAGCCCCTGACATGGGACAGAGTAAGTTTCAGTGGTAAAATGGAAGATGACCTTCAATGTTGGACAGTTGAGGGCTATGGCCTCAGTCTTGCAGGACCAATAAATGGAGACTGCTGCTGCTGCTGCTGGTTGCTACCTCCAAGTGATTCCCTGAGACAGGATCCTTTCAAAGAACTCCATTAACCATGAAGCACCTTGCAAGCTGAGTACTGACTGATAGTGTGGTCCCAGTTTCCTTCATGTGCTACGGTATTTACCCAATTGAGACAAGTGTGCAAATCCAGGGATAAACTAAAGAGGTGTCATTAAGCTGGGTACAGCAACATGCTCTATGCGAGTGGGTGTGGAATTAATTAGAAAAATAATTTTATAGAGGATAAAAGTCCCTTTTCATGTTTATCCCAGTCAATTTAGACATTGTTTTTGTAACCATAGTATCATAAAATGATGGCTCTGGCAGCTAACAATGCAGTCTTCACTGCACTGGGAGATTATGTTCTCTAGGTCACCCAGGGGTAGAAATCCATCAGCATCTTTATAGTACATGACCCTATGAATGTTGCCAGAGTTAGATCTTTATACCCCTAGTTAGCTGGAGTAAGCTTTATTGTTGTTAATCATAAATCGCTCTACTCTACTCTGCTAATGCCAAATTGTCTACTGATTGCAACATGCAGCTCTCCCAGCACCACATCCTCCCTTTCACTGGTATGATGTGAAGGAAGTAGCAGGTCTACATTTGCTAAAAACACTCAGAGCAGTGAGCCACATGTTTTTCCAAGCTTGGTGCTACCTTACTCAGATAAGGAGATTTCAGATCTGGCCCATTGTATGCCTCTTACTTACGGATAGCTCTCAGTACCAGCAATTAGCGGCTTCTGATATGCCACTGATGCACTATCTGTATGGTAGTGTGATCATCATTATGTTTCTTGTAAGTGACACTAAAAGAATTGTGTATCATCTTGCTTATGTTGTAGCATAACACATCTTTTTTTCTATATAAAACTGCTTCACACTTAAAAGGCAATGGTATGTAATAAGTTCATCCGTACACTACAGATGGAGGCTTGAACTTGTGAAACCCTTGTCTGTGAAAACCATAGGAGTTGCAGCATTCAAATTCTGTTTAAATGCAAAGTGCGTACTGTGGGTTTCAAAGCAGAAGGCCATGCAAAGACAGAAAATTTGTGCATGTACAGTACATTTGATTCTATTTTACAGCCCCTCTCCCCAACTTTGAACCAGACTTGGTATTTTTTTTTAGATTTGACATAATCAGAGGACAGCACCACTAAAATACATAAATACTGTACATAGATATTTTTCACAGATAAAGGCATACTAGTCCATCCAGTCTGGCCAGCCTAACTACTGTGATTTAACCCAACCCTTAGTCTCTACCCCTTCTCTGACTAATCCCATATACTGTACCAGTCCCATCCACCTTAAAACTGCTTACCCATTTGGCCCTTACCACTTCTTCCACTAACCTGTTTACTTGTCAGCACTCTTTGCATGAAATATTCTTTCCAGACATCTCTCTGGAATCTTTCCCTGCTAGTTTCAGTGAATTCCTCCTCACCCCTCTATTTGAGCTCAAGGAAAAAAATCCTTAAACATGCATCCTGTTTACCACATGCTGGTACTTGTAAATTTCAATCATGTCACCCCTTTCCCTTCTATTCTTAAGGGTGTACATGTCCAAGTCCTGCAGGCTCCTCTTATATGACATGCATCCTAATCCCTGGGACATCTTGGTTGCCCTGCACTGTACTGCTTCAGTTTTGTCACAGTCTTTGCTCAAGTATGGACTCCTCTACCTTACACAACACTCCAGATGTGATCTCACTAACAACCTTTACAGTAAGAGGATTATCTTCTGATTTCTGCTGTTGATTTCGCTCCTTATGCATCCCAACATCCTGTTTATCTTTCCTACAGTGTGTTACAATGTGCGGTGGATTATAGACTTTCTGATATCATGACCCTTAGCTACTTTTCCTTCTTGGTGCATTTCAGCACCAACACCCCACCCATTTTGTGCTACACATTTGGTTTCCTTTTCTCAGTGTTCATAACATTACCTTTGTCTTGTGTTGCAGAACATCTGCCAGATCTTTGACCAGTTCCCCACCCTGCCAAAATCCTCCTTGAATTCCCATATTCCTTTCTCCATGTAAACACTTGCACAGCTCTTGGTGTCATCTGCAGAGAGACAGACCATACAGTCCTCCTCCATGTCACAAATGAGCACACTGAAGACGACAGGGCCAAATGCTGATCCTTCTGGTATATGGCTCATAACATCCATTATCACTGGGAATCAATTTACTACAACTCTTTTCATCCTTCCCCTCAATCAGCTTCTACCCACATCACCAACATTTCCTCCACTCCAAGTTCATTAGCTTCTTGACCAGTTAATCATGGGGATTGAGTCACAGACCTTAGTAAAATCTAAGTACCTCATATCGACTGCCTGTCCCTTGTCAGCTGCCATGGTCACCCAGTAAAAGAAGTCAATAAGATTTGTCTGGCAAGGCCTCTCTCTCATGATCTCATGCTGCCTGGGGTCCTGTTGTCCAGTATCTTTGAGGAAGTCCACTAATTCCTCTGTCAGTATAGACTCCATTACCTTCCCTAATATAGATGTCTGGCCTACTGGTCTGTAGTTTCCTGGCTCTTCCTTCCTTCTGCTCCTGTGTGGAAGGACCACATCTGCCATACTCCAGTACCTAAGGACCACCCCTGTGGCAAGCCATGGTGATGGGGAATCTGTTGTAATGGGTCCAGGGCAGCGGTGTTAGCCCTAGATGCCGAAAAAGCATTTGATCGTGTGGAGTGGGAATACATGTTTGCAATGCTTGAGATATTTGGTACAGGATGTAATATGATCAGGTGGATAGCAGCTCTGTATCAACACCCAACAGGCCAAGTGTCTGTAAATGGCAAGCTATCGAAGCCCTTTACCCTCACTAGAAGTACTCGACAAGGATGTCCACTCTCTCCACTGCTTTATGTGCTCTCTCTTGAACCATTGGCAGTGGCAATTTAGTCAGACAACCTTTTTAAAGGATTCCAATCAGGCATACACCATTTTTAATTGTCATTGTATGCCGATGACCTCTTAATATTTCTTGATTAGTCAGAGCGGGGGTCTTCCCAGGGTTCATCATGTACTAAATGAGTTTAGCAGGATGTCTAGTCATAAGATTAATTGGACTAAAAGTGTAGTACTCCCAGTGGGTCCAGGGCTGCACACCCACTTAATAATAATGCATTGGGTCTGAAGGTTGTGAGAGTATTAAAATACTTGGCATCAATATCTCGAAGCCTGGGCCTGCTCTATTTCAAGAAAATTATGGTAAGCTCCCGAAAATTATACAGCAAGACTGCGAGAGATGGATGGGACTCCCCTTTACCCTAATTGGTCATATAAATACCATCAAAATGAATATTCTCCTTAAATGTCTTTACCTCTTTTAGAACTTACCCATACAGGTACCAGAAAAGTACTTTCAAGCACTCAGCACAACATTGACTAGATTTATTTGGGGAGGGAAAAAGGATAGAATATCTAGAGCAATACTGCAAATGCCTATAAATAAAGGTGGCCCATCTCTACCAAATTTTAAATTTTACTACTGGGCCGTGCAAATGGCCCTACTGTCAGAAGTGATCCAAAGCTCCCCTCCTGATTGGTTCAAGCTAGGGGGAGAAAGTGAGATATCAGGACTACTGAGAGGGTACCTGTTGCTGGGGCTAGCCAGAGCTAACCAAACAGTGAAAGCTAACCCCTACACTCGACAGCTTGGCAGAATCTTGTTTGGAACCCACAAATTTATAAATAATTCCAAGGGATTATCTAAACCATCAGGGTTGGTGGTCTTGTGTAAACAGATGGGTGGTTATAATATCCCAATGCATCACATTTTATTGAGATGCAAGAGGAAGGGACTTGAATGTGTGTGTGACATGTATGAGGGGGAGTGTTGAAGCCATTCTCTGCAATGAAAGAGGAGTTCACACTTCAAGTTGATGACGTCTTTGCTTACTTGTGAGTAAGGCACTATATTTCTGGATTCCCTACTGTGACCTCCCACATAGAGGAGATTTTGTAAAGGCCCCAACCTGGCTCGTGACCTTTGGCAGCTTTCTACAAAATGTTACTTGGAGCTGCTCCGATAACTGAGATTCGGGAGAAAAAGCATTGGAAATTAGACCTAGAGGATGCTTTGGATCCCTAGTTCTGGGAGCTAGCCATAAAACATGTATACAGTTCCACAAGCTCTAACAGATTGAGGAGAATTCAATATAACTTTTTGTATGGAACATATCTCACCCCAGTACAACTTCACTTTTACAAATCTTTATTTAGCCCTGTTTGCCCTAATTGTCAAGTGGAGGTGGGTGATTTTTTGCATATGACACTAACTTGCAGCAAGGTTGCCCCTTTTTGGAAAACTATGCATAGTACTATGGAAACAGTGATGCAATGTAAACTGCTAATCTCTCCCTCTGAACTGATACCAGGGGTGGATGAATTCCAATTTGCTAAATCTCAGAAGGGGACCAATCATAGGTTATGGGATGTGACTAACACACCTAAAACCATTGCGCAAAATTGGATGAGCTCCTCCCCACCTACTATGGCTCAAGGGTCCAATAACATGTCCTATTGCATGAAAATGGAAAGCTGTCATTATAACGCTATTGATCAGGGGTTAACTTTTAAACATGTATGGGACACGTTAGTAAGGGCAGTATCACAATATGTTGTCTCAACGTAAATACTTATGCAACATAGATTCTTGACTCTGACTCTGACTCTGATTGGTCCAAGTAGCAGAGTAACAGATACCCCAGTTATTATCCCTAATAGGTTAAAACCATGCTCTATGATATGACCAATGAACCAGGTGGGGAATCTTGAGAATCTTAAGGATACCAACTGTCGGGGCATAGGGTAGTGACTGATAGTGTGCCAAGGTGATATAAATGAACATGTTATTTTATGGCTTGCCCCACTATGTTGTACATATGCTGCATATTTAGTCTTTCCATCCATACTGTAATTCATATGTATTCTTGTACATCTGATAAAAATGTGGTATGAACTACATAACTTAAGATGTGTATTGACCTGCAGTACCTCAATAAAGTAAGTTTACAAAAAAAAAAGCTGTGGCAGGCCATCCGTTGAATATGCCTGCAAGTGGAGGTAATATTACTTCCACAGCCCCATTTAGCATTGTAGGGTGTAAGCGGTATGGTCCCCTAGTGTTATCTGCTTTTAACTTTCCTATCATCCTTTCCTCCATTATACTGCCCATGCCACTAGTGCTCCCATCCCATTGTGTTAACTCCTTACTCCACATTCTGGCAGCAGTCCCCTCTTTTTTCTAGTAGATACTGTCCAGTATCCTTGCCTTACCTTTGCCCCCCTCCCAAACTTCCTCCCTGTTAAGCCTCACTATGCCCTTTTAACCTTTCACTTCTCCAGAATCTGTCTGAAGAATGCTATTTCACCTTACTACACCCCCTTTGCTTGTCTGAGTTCCATATACACCTTTGCCTCTCTGATCTCCCTACTAACTTTCCTGGTCACCTTTAGGTACTCCTCCCTATCCTCCTGGCTGACTGTTCCCAGGGTTTTTATCTATATTCTCAGCTGCATTTGATGGAGCACTCATTGTTTAATATAATTTTTTGTGCCACTATGATGAGCTAACATGATACAGTGGACACTGTTCGGGTTACTGTACAGGACAGGTATACTGATGAAGGCAAATTCTAGGCTATAAAACTAAAGCTGTCACATGGTGAACATAAAATAAATGTGGTGTCATATACATAGATCTGGAAACAAAAATGAACATCAAGGATCAACATCGGGGTTGAAAACAAGTACATAATATCTGCATCTATCTATATATATATATATATATATTTGTGGTTATTTGCATATACAGCCCATGATGCTTTGCATTATGGGGTATGTGTGATTTTGTATTTGATATATATGTGTGTGTGTATATATATATATATATATATATATATATATATATATATATATATATATATCATGAACAGGAAGGTTTGAATAGCATGGGTGTTAAGACAGAAGATTCCTGCGACATCAAAGAACCAGGTAAGTAAAGTTGAATGGTTCTTCTGTAGATGTCACCAGAAGCTGAGGTGTTCGGATACACTTGTTACTCAAAACTGTCTGTTTCTTACAGGAAAAAAAACATAGAATTTGTCAGCAGATAAGGACCACTTGGCCCACCAAGTCTGGCCATTGTTTCCTATCTACAGCATCACTGTAAACCCTACTTGATCTCCAACTCTTTCTCCCCTCCCTCATTCCTTTCCCCTAAGATTCCCTTATGCCTATCTGAAGCTTTCTTGAACCCTTCCACTGTTTTCACCCCATCTACCTCCGCTGGTAAGCTGTTCCAGGAATCCACCACCCTTTCTGTGAAGAAGTACTTTCTCACATCTCTCTTGAATTTACTCCTCTCCAGCTTCATATCATGTCTTCTTGTTCTTGAGTCAACTCTCCTCCTGTACATTATTTACCCCATGTAGGTATTTACAGGTCTGTATCATATCCCCCTCTCCCTTCTCTCTTCTAGAGAGTACATATTCCCTCAGTCTTTCTTCACAGGTCTTCTGATGTAGACCCCACACCATTTTAGTTGCCCTCCTCTGGACTGCCTCCACTCTTTCTATGTCCTTTCATAGATGTAGTCTCCTGAACTGTACAAAGTATTCCAGAAGAGGTCTTGCCAGCAACCTATACTGAGGCAACACCTCCTTCTTCCTTCTGCTGGTGTATTTATTTTTTATTTTATTAGAAAACGTTTCACCAGGAAAGGCATAATGAGCTGAGTATCAGTTCATTTCCAGATGCATCCTGGGGGGGTGAAGGGAAGGGGGACAAGGCAATAATGAAAGTACATTAATAAACAGGTATGAACAGGTAACAAATTTCAGACCATCATCAAAGTGCATCTGTTACATTAGAAGGATGTATTAGGAACTATACCAGTAGTACAACGTATAAGGAAATTTATTAGAAATATATAATGAAGAGAAAAGTGTCATGTATTAACTTTGGGGGGGGGGGGGCTAAGCATATTGGGTAAACCTGGGAGAAAAAGGGAAGAAGAATAAGAAAGGAATAAGGCATAACAGAGTGGCAGCTCAAAAGCATACAGTGAAAGAGGGAGTATCTCAATAAGGTTGAACTTGAGTTGCAGGGTAAAGGAGAGGTGGTGGGGGAAAGCAAGGGTTAGGGAGGGGAAGGAAGGATAGAGATCATGGTACATGGAGGTGGAGGATAGGGGGAGCAAGGATTAGGAGAGGAGGAGGAGGAAGGAAAGCAGGGGTAGGGGGTTGGGGAAGAAGAGAATAGTGGATGGAGGGAACTCGGGGAGACAAAAGGAGATGACTATGTTGGAGAAAAAGGGGGACTAGAGGGAGTGCAGAATTGCAAAGAAGTGAAATCAGGAGCCATTGCAGGAAGGGGAGATAAAATTGAGAAGGACAGAAGTTAGAGATTGGAGGGTTGGGGCAGAGTGAATGGATAAGGGGAAGGAGTTCCAGTTTAGGGAAATGATAGAACACAGATTGTCCAGGAGACATTGACCTAGAGGGGAGAACAAGGGACTGGCAGCCAGAGTTGTGAAGGGAGTAGGTGGAAGGTGGGGGGCGATGGGGTGAGAGAGGAGGGAAGAGAACCAAAACAGTATTTTGCAACAAAGGAGAAATAGTGTGTGAGTCTTCTGGCTTCAAGAGGGGGGAAGGAGAGAGAGGTGTAAAGGTTACCATGGTGAGCAAGGTGCAGACAGTCTTGAGCAAACTAACAGAAGGAGTGAAAGAGGGTGTTCAGTCTAGTTAGGGTGATCTTGGGGGATGCACTATAGACTATGTCGCCATAGTCAAAGATCGGGAGTATCATTTTCTTGACAATGTCAAGGCAGGCTGCCAGAGGAATGCAACCATAGTGTCTGTACAGCATACCCAGTTTGGGGTGCAGAGTTTGTGGATATCAACCACATGCCCAGAAAAGCCAAGCTGATAGTCAACCCATACCCCGAGGTATTTGAAGGAGGAGACATCTTTGATCTTGATCCCATCAAGGGTGTGGAAGGACGGTGGAGCAATAAGCCTAGTGAACCTTTGCCTAGTACCAAACGTCATGGAGACTGTCTTCTTAGCATTGAGGGACAGCTGATTTGAGTGAAACCAGAGCTGAACGTTGTTGAAGTCCAGCTGGAGGCAGGTTGCTACATTAGAGGGGTAGTTATCAGAGGCATAAAGAACAGTATCGTCTGTGTACATATGTATAAACACAGAGGAGCAGGCAGCAGGGAGGTCATTGAGGAAGGCTGAGAAATGTAAAGAGCCAAGGATGGGTCCTTGAGGGACACCAGTGGTGGTTGGAGAGGGGGATATGGGTTACCAATCCTAACTGATTGAGTACTACCCATGAGATAAGAATGGAACCAGTTAGTGGCTGGAATGGAGAGCCCTGCTGCTGTGAGTTTGTTGAGAAGAAGGGGGTGGGCTACAGCATCAAAGGCTTTGGTCAAATTGACAAAGATGGCAGAGGTACTACAGCCCTGATCCATGCTAGAGAGAATGGAGTTAGTAAGCTGGAGGATGGATGTTGAGGCGAAGTGGGACTTATGAAAACCAGACTGGAAAGGGGTGAAAAAGGAGAAAGAATTGAGGAAGGGGGAAAGCTGAGCCAGCACGAAATGCTCTTGGAGTTTGGCTAGGATGGGAAGCAGGGAGATGGGGTGATAGTTTCCTGGAGAGGACAGGTCACTGCCTTTGGAGAGGGGAATTACAGTGGCAGGCTTTCAGACATCAGGAACAGAGGCAAGGGAGAAAGGGAGGTTTAGAAGGGAGGCAAGGGGAAGGGCAATTGCGGGGGCAGAGAGATGGAGATGTTCGGGTCTAACCCAAATGGGGTCTGGCTTTTTTAGAGGTTAAGGGCTGAAAGAGCCTTTAAGGTGTCAGTGGGAGAGACTGGGGAAAAAGTAAAAAGGAGGAGAGGAGAGAGGGAGAGTGAGGGGGGTACGTGGAGAGGAGAGAAAGGTGGTAGAAGGGAGGAGGGAGAGAAGGGAGGAGGCACAGGTGGTAAGAAGGTAATGAATTTGGAAGCCACTGATAGATTGTCAGAGATGGTGTATCACTCACCTTGAGGACTGGGACAGGGACTGGGCGGGGTGTGGATGACCTTCCAGAACTTGGAAGGGTTTTTAATGTTATTCTGAAAGGAGGAGGAAAAATACTCAGCTTTAGCAAGTGCGATGACCTTGATGCAGGCATTTTGAATGGGAAGGTCCACATGGAAGCCTGAGGCCTTGTGCACCTTCCAAACAAAGTTGCATGCTCGCAGGCAGGCTAATAGTTCAGCTGAGACCCAGGGGAGGTGGGAACCTCTGACCCTGGTTTTCCTGAGAGGAGCATACCAGTCCCAAATAGCCAAGAACTTGGTCTTAAAATAGTTCTTTGGATGGAGGAGTAGGTGGTGGCAATGGAGTCTTCTCCGGTGAAGGTTTGGGTGGTTAAGCTCTTGGCATGAAAGAGGCCTGTAAGGCAAACTGCTGGCATTTCAGCTTGGTTGGAGATCTGTGCTGCTTAGGAGGGAGTGCAGGAAGGCCTCTCCTCCAGTTTTCCAGGGAAGCATACCAGTTGGGCCCTGTTGGGCTCCTGAGCTGCCCAAGGAGGCCTCCTGTTCCTTGCTTCTGCTCCAGCTTCGGGGGCAGCACCACATATCAGTGAGTATTACTGAGCGCATCAGTATGAGCGACTCAATAATACCACTTTCATTTACAGCAAGTAGTGAAAAAGAGCTATAAAAAAAGCGAGTGTAGCATTCAGGGATATGCACTACACTCACGAGGAAAGGGGATAAAAGAGTTATTTGGCCAAGCCCTGCCAAGCTGGCTGTGTGGTGTAGTAGTTGAGCCATTGCTCCTGAAGCATGAGGTACCAGGTACAGATCCCAGTGTAGGTAATTTTTTTTGCTTCCAGGGGGAGTTTCTTTTGTTTTCTAAGTCTGCTCCCCCTGGAGTTGAGAATCTTTATGTTGAGGGTGCATAGAGCTTTCCAAAAATAGATGCATTTCATGTTTTTAGAGGACTGTTGTTGTTTGTGGTGGTCTCTCTAAGATGAAGTCGCCGTTTTGCCACTGGTGATTTCTTCGTCGCTCTATTGAGCAGTACGATAAGGGACTCACCCTTATCACATAAAACTGCTCCAGGGACATGGTGAGCTTAGCAGGTTATGCTGTGGAGGTTTTTTTTTTCCCCTGCTCCTCTCCCTCAGTGGCAACAAGTAAGCTGCTATTTGACCCTTTCTGGGTCATGTAGTTGGTGCATTGACCAGCAACCTTGGGCTGAGACTTAAAGTGCACTGGGGCAGGAGTTGTGTCCATGTGGTGGATCTCTCTTGTAATGGGATTACCATTCTGGCCAAGAACATAAAATTAAGTCTTCCACCATTGCCGGTATACCAAAGGAATGGAAGATCCCATTCCTGGAGATACGAAGAGTTGCTGGGTATCATAGACTGTATGGGTCCAAATCTGTTGGAGGGCTTTTCTTACCACTGTAAAGGTTCTTCATCTTTCAGTGAGGGCCGAAGAAAAACCTGGAAAGATCTGAACAGTGTGTTTCTGCCAGATCAATGGTCCCCTTTCTTTAGCTGCTGCACGATGCTCTGTTTGATGAGAATCTCAACCATTTGACCACCAAGGGCCTTAGTTTCTATCTTAGCTTGGGTGATAGTGCTGGGGATCTATGCAGCATTCAGTTTTGAGTGGTGTAGGCCACTGTTGCTTAAGGCCAACCAGAAGATGATTTTGTAGGAATAGGTTAGTATCATGTCCCTCCACACCCTCAGGGAACACAACAATCCAAATGTTCTTCCTTCTACTTTGATTTTTGAGGTTGTTAATCTTGTCATATAGTTGCCAGATCTTATAGTCCTGTTTCCTGATGAGTGCAGCTATCCAGTTGGAGTAGGCCACTTGTTTTGCTGCCTTGAGCTCTGTGTGTGTGACACTCTGAGATTTGGCGTAATAATGTCCTCTTTGGAGCAGTGTGATTTCACTCATGTCTGAGAGGAACTGATTGGACATCAATCTGATTTCTCCCATATCTGCAGGAGCCACCAGTGATGCTGGAACTGGGTGAGAGAACAGAGTCACTGTGGAGGAGCTAATTGAGGATCACAAAACCAGCACCCATGGAGCACACTGAGGACCCCATGAAAGGCATAGCATGTACACTGGAGTGAGGGCTATTAGAGTAGTGGCTTAAATGACAATGATGGCTAAGTAGGCAAGCAGATTCATGTAGATTCAGGCTGAAGGGAGAAGCACCAGCAAGATTAGGCTGCCATCTTGTCGGCAATCAAGCCACATACACCCATGGCTCCTTTCCAGCTGTGACCCAGGGGAAAGGATTAGTGCTGTTATATTATTTATTAAACTGAAAATTAGATATTGCATCTTACCTCTACTATCCTGGATAAGTGCAGTATAAAACTATAAAATCAGGATCCCATTGCAAATGACATTTTACATTTCATCTGGTCCATCTTGGGTAAATATATACTAAAAATGTGTAAAAGCAGGACCCATTTAAACAGTATGCAAGCAAATATTCGGCATTGACAAATGCTTGTTCTGATTTTGTTGCTGTTTTGATAACTTTCATTTTTTTTAGAATTCTTTTCATTTTAAATCTTAGATTTAGGCATTGAAAATCTATTGTAGAAGGCTGACTTTTCTATATCTTCAACAGATAGAGCACTGCCAAGTTCATTTGGATACCCAGGGGAAGAGTACACAATGGGGGGGGGGGGGGTGAGATACTAACAACAACAAAAATGGAAAGGGACCTGGGGGTAGTCATATCAGATGACCTAAAGGTGGGCAAGCAATGTGAGAAGGCAGCAAGGAGGGCTGGGGGGATACTGGGATGCATAGGGAGAGGCATCACCAGTAGAAAACAGGAAGTTATTATCCCTCTGTACAGACAGCTGGTGAGACCCCATCTGGAGTACTGTGTGCAGTTCTGGAGACCCAATCTCCGCAAAGACATAGACAGGATGGAAGCTGTCCAGAGGAGGGCAACTAAAATGGTGCAGGGTCTGCACCAGAGGACATGTGAAGAGAGACTTAAGGAGCTTAATATGTATAGCCTCGAGGAAAGGAGGGAGAGGGGGACATGATAGAAACTTTCAAGTACCTCAAGGGAATCAACAAAGTCCAAGAGGGTAGCATCTTTCAAAAAAAGAGGTGTGCAAGAACAAGAGGGCACAATTTGAAGATGGGGGGCGGCTCAGAGGTAATTTAAGGAAGTATTTTTTCACAGAGAGGGTTGTGGATGCATGGAATGGCCTTCCGGAGGAGGTTGTGGAGTCAAAATCAGTGGTGGAATTCAAGCATGCATGGGATAGTCATAAGGCAATTCTGGGGGGTGGGGGTAGGAAGAAGTAGGCTGCTGGTTAACTAGGATCTGCAGCTTATCCAGTAGGTAGGGAAATGGGCAGACTGGGTGGGCCAAGCGGTCCTTATCTGCCGTCAAATTCTATGTTTCTATGTTTCTATACACTAAACAAATGTGGAAGCACCGTGGTTGCCTTGTGTTGGGTTAATATTTGCTGTATGATTATCTGCTTGTGAAGGAAACATTCTGTCATATCTTGTGTCAGTTTGGTGAGGAGAAATGTGGAACCTCAAATAGAAAAAAGGTTTGGGGTCAATCTCGATTACACTTATCAACATGAATAATCATGTCAATGAGCTGTTACTTGGTTGTTAAGTGTGATTCTATTCTTAGTACAGCATCAAGAAGCCAACAGCCCCAGAGCGGGGTGGAGGGAGTGACTGAGGAAGAATAAAGGTGAAATGAAAATGTATGACCCACCTACGCATATATGTACGCATAAGCAGACACACACAGACACACTCACATATGCTTCATTTTTGAAGTAGCTAGACTGAGGTACTGCAACAATTGTCAGAAACGTGAAGGAAAAATAGACCTCAAACCATTTCACTACAAAGGATCTCGGTGAATAGCATTGTTTTTAACACGAACATATATTTTTTGCACAGTAGAGATTTACTTATTGAAATTATGGGTTATCATATACTGTAGCAAAGTTGGTTTTTAAGTGTACAAAGCTGCCGGTATAATTACCTAGCAATGAGCTGCTACAGTAGTTTGTTTTTAGAAAGGACTTTTATTAGGTGAGGGGTGACTGCAGCTGGCTATTGTCATTACAGTGCACTAGTCAAGTGCAGGGCTATTATCAATGACATGAAGGCAGGGTCTCAGCTGGGTTTCCAGTGGATGTAGGGTTATGGGTTACCGAATAATGGAGCTGGTTTTAAAGCGTACCAATGCTGTTGGTATAATTATCCAGCAATGAGCTGCTACAGTAGTGCTGTAGAATGGACTGCCATTAGGTAATGGGTGGGTGCACTTGGCGGTTGTCAGAACATCGCAGTGGTCAAATGCAGAGCTATTATCAGTAGCATGAAGGTTGGGGTCTCAGCAGAATTTCCACTGGACTGAGGTACTATAACCATTATTGAGTCATCCACCAAATGTGTAATAGTGGATCAGGTTTTATTTCAGCCAAATGAGTTAAAATTCAAGTGCGTAACTACCACTCGAAGAACACATGATGGCAAGTTGTTTCACTGTATGTTGAGTTCTTCCGTATTTATGCAAGCATATGCTTTCAGTCTATTTAGCTTATATGACATTAGCAGAATAAATATAGAAAAACACCTAGGACCAAAATTGTGCAATGTCAAAAGAAAGGGGTTAAATTTAGTTAAAGGTCAGCAGGTCAGCCAGGGTCATTACGAAAAAAAAAAGCAAGAGCATATGATGAGACCCTTCCAACTGACTTAAAGTTAGGTTTTATCAAAAAGGTCCACCACTGGTGTAGCTGAAATCTATGACAGGTGGTGGTCTGCGACTCAGCAGCTAGGTTCATTTGCTTTGCAGACCAATTTTTCCTTTTCTTCTGCATTACTTGTTTCTACCTCAGTTTTAGTTTCAGAAAAAAAAAAGGTAAAAATCAGAAAGATCAGCCTCATTCGAAAACTTTATCTGACCCAAACTTGGGCCATATGATACATTTTTCACCTCATAATGATAAGCCCAGAGCATGGAGATGGGAGACAACAAAGGCGTTCTCAAAAGCACATCACACAACAGACTGTTGGTAACCTTCCCACTCCGATGCCACAGAAATTGGTTTCAGCTTCTGTGGAGGAAAGTACTTCTAACTCACAAGAGAAAATTACTGTTGACACAAATTCTGACAAAGCTTTTAGTATGGAGACTTTGGCAAAGACTAACTTATCTCACTGTCCTCTTCAACTCAAGAGATGCATAGCTGACAGCATAGGCAGATTGTTGGATAAAATCACAGCCCAGATTGAGAATTTTGAAAGATACTTTGATGCTACCACATTTAAGACAGGATCTCTAAAAGCAGGCCTAAAGAATACAAAGAACAAGTGGAAATTTATTAGTAGGAAAACAAACTCAAATACCAATATTATATGGAAATTAGACACCTGCAAGTTCTGGAAGCTTATAATGCTTCTGGTGTAAAGGAAAATTAGAAGCAGTTTAGGAAGACTGAACATGTGGAAGACCAGCTAAGGTTGACTCCTCGCTACCCCAGCAACTGAGTTTGGGGGTGAACTCAAGTTATCAGGGGTTGGCTGAGGTGGCAGGATCAAGCATCCAAAAGATTGCTCTCCTCTCATGAGGTGGGTGGGTCATGCCTCCCCCTGTGTGCCTAGCACCTAGGGGAAGCTGGGTGTCATGGCAGTGGGGAGGCCCAAAAGGGTGTGGGACACCAATGGATGCATTGCATCAGTTTATGTTGGCCATCTCAAGGGAGGAAATTAGTGGAAAATTCATCACCAGGTGGCATGAAAGATGACTGCAACATGAAAGTTTAATGCAGCTAACAGTGATGATTTCCAGACAGAAAGCCTTCAGATTATTACAAGCCCTGATGAAGCAGCCCCTGGACCATGAAATGTTGCCTGAGGGTTTAGGTGGCTAAAGCAAATAATAAAGAAAAATACAAATTTAATTTTGAACTGCTTTAGGAGTCTGAGTTTTCTTCAGTAATGTAACAGTCTTGACCCATAGCACCTTAGAGGTCAACTCCTCTGACTTACCTTGTTTTGGCCCTAAATGTAAGGAAAGAGTGGAAGCTGGGTCCAACCTCCTATACCTGAGGGATGAAGGATGGCCCCCACAGGCCTGGCACCACCATTTAGGCACTCTAACCGGATTCTGCTTTGGAAGAACAAGGTAAGCCCCTCTAACCCCACCTTGAGGGGTAAGTCGGGAGAAACTAGGGTCAGTCACAGAGATGGTAGATGTTGGGCCGAGAGAGTCATCTGGGTGGAGCCAGTAAGGCAGCAAAGAGTAAAAATACAGTAATGAAAAAAAAAAGAGTAGTTACAATTCCTGAGATTGTATTTATATGGATTCAATCAAGGACATTTTAGTTCAAACATCTGATTTATTGTACCACTAGATAATTGCCCCCTACTTGTAAGGATGTTCAGAGTTCATGTTAGTTAAAACATTTGATTTACTGTACCACTACAGTGAAGTCCACCAGGATGAAGCACAGTGTCCCATGTTTCCTGCATGACAAAAGGGATTAACTCCCATTTGACATTGCTTTTGTTTGCTGCAGTAACTCTACTGCAGAATTCTGCAGAGCTGGGCTTCATCCTGATGGACTTCACTGTAGATAATTCCCCCAACTTGTAAGGATATTTAGAGTTCCTTAAAGAGGAACCGTCAGCGCTAAGAGCCCCACAGTTGCCATGTCATTTTCTGTCCCTGGAACCCTCCCCCTTGGCAGTCCCAGCCCATCATCTCTGAGGCTATGCAAATGGCACCCCCAGTTACAGGGGTATACTGTTAATAGGGCACGGAACATAGAATGTTGTAATTAAGGTGTCGTGCTTTGTGCAAAACCAATCTGTGCAACGTGGATTTCAGAGCATGTTGCTCCATGATCATTGTGGGCTGTTTCTGTGTGAGAGCTGGAGGTTATCGTATATCTGTAATGGGGGGCTGGATGGCACAGCTCCCCACAAAAAATCAGTGGGGACCGCTTGGGTGGGCTATGCTCTATTACTCTATGGTGACACAATTTGGTGTCACTCTTCTTGCTGGTGGCATTTTCCCTGCCCTCTAATTTCCCACATCCTGGGAAATTTGTCCTAAAGTGGATAACCCAATTATAGCTATATAGCTGATAATTGTTACAGTCTGTATACCGTAACAATTTTGAGGTCTGCTGAGTTACATGTAAATGTGATGCAGTTGTTATTGGGACATATCACGTGCCCCTTCTGGGCCATGTTGGACTTGATCAGATTATTTTGAATATAATGCATTGTTGTACTTTGAAGGACATTATTACTCATTGCTACACAATAATAAATAAATAAACAAACAAAAACACACCCAGCTGAGTGCAAAAGCATCCCCTCCCATGCCCTGCTGTCTCCCCAACCCTCCATGCCACCTCCTGTGCCCCTTCTGCCTCTGGTCACCTTCTGTCCAGCTGATTCACCCCTTCAACCATCCCAGCCCCTGTAGTGTTGCACTGGGTGAGGAGGCCAGGTCTCTGCAGCAATTCCTGCAGGTGTGCCATAGGTTTGGCGCTAGCCTAAGGCTGTAGCGACTTCTGGGTGTTTGTCACAGGAACATCCCCCTCTTTCATAAAATTGTGTCCGGGGTCCCTGATGCATCTGGAGTTCACCGCAGCCCAAGAGTGGCACAACTTGTGTTACTCTAAGGGCTCTTTGAAAATAAAGTCCTTTGCATCGATATTACATATACAAAGTAGCACAAAAGTTAAAGATTTCAGATACATCAGCTGCAGCATAATTACTGTGATGTTAAGCATGAGGTAATTAATTTATTTCAATAATTTTACCAGAAAAGACATGCAGAGTCATTAGCAGCCCATTTCCTGATGCATCCTCAGAGAGGGGGTAGGAAGAACAGGTAACAAAACATGGATTGTAAAAAGTACAATAAATCATTATGCAAAAGTTAAATACCACGTGCAAAGGAATACAATAAATAAGGTAAAATTGGTTAACTAAATTTGCAGTTGTAAGCTGGCTTAAATGTTGATAGTTTGGGAAGATATAGTAGCCCATCCTTTTTTTTTTTTTTTTGATTGAAAGTTTTTATTGAGTTTTCAAACATTAAATACATTTTTGACAAAGTTCATGTACTGAAAATAGACACAGATATATTCATTGAAAGGTAATAAGTGCAGATAATTTGAGTCAGTAATAACCTCTGTCACAGTGTAGGCACAATCTGGACAGACATACAATATGGGTAACAGAGATGAAGGTAGAAACTTCAGGTTAAGTGTTTAGGAGTTGAAGGGCAGTGTTGATAGAACTTTATCCCTCAGGTAGGCCAGAGGCTGGAAGGGCTCTACCCTAGTGGGGATTTAGGGGGCCCCTGTGTCCCTAGATTGATAGTAGCCTGTGTCACTGTTCCATGTTCTTTTGCTTGGGGAAAGAGCTCCAGCAGGAAGTTGGCAGCAGTGTGTGCAAGGATACCCCTGCCACAGAGCTAAGTATTCCTCAGGTTTTCCCCTTGCCCTGTAGGAGTCTTGCTTATAGGTGCCTGAACTGCCAATTGTGACTAGCCATGCTGTAGATTTTTTTCTCGGGGTAGCATGGCTCCACTAGTGTATCAGAATGAGCCATTTAGCTGAGATTAGGGCTCTGGTTAACTATCTTAACATTTGCATTGACATTGCATTGAATATTCCTGAGCGTAACTATTTATTTATTTGAATTTTGATAACTGGGTAAGCCCACTGAGACCATGCAGTCCCTTTTTCAGGAGTGACCCGGGGGAGGGTACAGAGGAAAAGGAATACAAAAATATAAACACAGCCATGAACATACAATACATAAGCACTGATATAAAAGGAATACAAAATAAAGAGGAATACCAGAATATAAACAAAGCCATGTACATACAATAAAACACTGATATAAACATGAATACAAAAATTAAGATTCCAGAGCCTAATACAATGTGGAACAATGCTACACAATATACACAAAATAAACATTGATTTCAGGGGAAAGGGGGATGGATGGCGCAAAACAATGCAGTTGAGATAGAGTGTTAAGTGTAGTGAGTTTAGGACGTGGCAGATCACTTGTAAATCATTTGTACTCCACTCTAGTAGAGTGGAGGACAATCCCATATGTGTGTATAATGAAGCCTGCCTTGAAGGAGTATTTGCTGCCTGGGACCAGCCTGCAGGACTGTCTAGGGGGGATCTGACGGGGCACTTACATCTGCAGCCAGAAGCCCTAGTGGGATGTGAACCAGGGCTCCATATCCAAAGATCCATGCTGTTGCTACACAGCTTCCCCTGCTCTTGTCTGTCAGGACTGGTAGTGTGGCTGAGGCAGGGGGCAGGAAAATAAGGAGCAGCAAATGTTTCAGTTCTCTGAATTCTGGTGACCCAGTGGAGCTGGGAAACTGAGCCAGAGTACCGCAGTTCCATGTTGCATTGTTCGCGCATACACAGTGCACACATAATAAAGCCAGAGCTCCTGGGAAGAAACCAGGCAGTGCACCCACTACAGAATAGAATCCAGGGCAGGAAGCAGAGTCAGGATCCAAGGTAAAATGTGCCATCCGGTACCTAGCAAGAAGCTTCTTGGCCCCAGGACTGACAGCGGGGCAGAGAAGGGAAAAGAGAGTATATGCATGTGCACCGGGCAGGTCTGTCTCATAGATGGCCGCCTCATAAACAACAACTCCCAATTCAGCAACAGGCCCATTGAGCAGCTAACTAAACACATCCATGGCACCAGAACAGTGAGTGGGGCAAGGACTTGCTGAAGACAGCATTGTGGAACTTTGAATGAAATGGCAGCATGCTGCAAAAGTTGTGATAATAACGTAAACAAAGACGGCTGCCCCCATGATTGCAGAGCCTGTTGGGCAACATTGGAAGGGGTCATAGGTCAGCACCAACTTTGCCTGTGAATTTTGACCAATCAGGAGCCAGCTTGTACCAGATACTTTTTGTCTCGAGAAAACCAAGTACCAAAAAGAAGTAGCAATGCTCAAATGAGCTTTCGGGTAGTGCGGTTAATGGGGTGGCTAACCCCAGGCTATGTCACTACAAACAAACAGTTTATCCATACTCAAAAAGAATCTCACCAATGCTTTGTGTTTCCATGCAACAACATGTATTGCCAACTCATTACACAAATGTGAAACTGTTACTGGATGGAGGTTAACATACACCAGCGATTCACTACTATAGGCTTCATCAGGGGGCAAGGACTGACTAGACTGATAGTCCTTAAATGGGCTAACAGTGATGACATCATACAGTGATGTCACAGTGCATATTTACAAAAGAAGTACATTTAATACAGACTAATAGAAAGTGCAAATTTCAAAATGGAACATTTCATAAAAATTGCAACAATATTTATCAAAAATACCCACATATCACATAGGAGTAAAGTTTTCTGCAGTCCATTTGAAGCATATAGTTCATGCATAGTTAATATCATTCAGGCAACAGGTACTACTCACGTAAAGATAGAATACTTTACCACCCCCTTCGCTTAATTTGGCCAGTAATCATGCTTATATGAATAACCAGGAATTCCTGAGGGATCCACAGGTTCTACACCTCCAGAACTTAGTGGTAAAGGTCAGAGAGAGCTAGAGAATAATAGAAGTTCATGGTTCCAGATTCTGTTAAATCTAGAAAGAAATCAGAAAAACAGTCATGTTAAAAACTTATTCACATAAAATAAATGTTTTATTAAAGAAAACGAAAACCAAAAGTCAAGGGGCTTGATTTTCAAAGCCCTGAGAATGCTGCATGCACCTGGTGCACCGGTTGTTTGGTGCACAGGGCTTGTGGCATTCTCTTGGCCAGCGATCAGGATTTTCAATCCTGAGCCCCAAATGCTGCAAGTTAGACCAGGTTTCCAGTGGTCTAACTCGCACCATTTGGGGAACCCTTTATACAGGGCTTGTGCCAAATCTTTGGCACAAGTTGCCATAAAATAAGGAAACTGTCACAACTACACCCAATGTACTAAAATCGGGTACAGTTGTGGTCAAGAATTTGGCACAGCTGTGTCAAAAATCAGGGGAGATGCAGAACTTGATTCAAGGGGTCAAGGGAATCCACTCCCCCTGGCTCTCCCAGGAGCTACGGCTCCTAATGTGCTTCAGGGACAAGGCATGGCAATTCTTCAAAATGTCTAGGCTCCAAACAGATTGGCAATCCTACTGGCAGCTGTGGAATGCCTGTAGAGCTAAAGTAACCAAATCTAAGCAGAACTACCTACATTCCCAACAAGTTGGCAGCCTCAAAGACCCTAAATGCTTCTGGGTGCAAGTGCATGCCTTCCTTAAGGGCAATGAACAGAAAATCCCCAGATCATGTTCTCAGAAGGCTCAGAAATATCCTCGCCTTCCGAGATCACAGCTAGAATAAATTTAATCTTCACCAGCCTTGATGTTTACAAGGTAGGTCTCCCAGATGCCCACCCTGCACTGCAAGCTCCCTACCCTGAAGCTCACAACCCCATCCTTCATATAAAACTTACCTCGCATAAAGAAGTCCTCAAGCTCCTATTGGGTCTCAAGCAAAATAGCTCTCCTGGATTTGACACCCTGCCACCCAGATTCATTAGGATAGGTGCACCTGTGCTAGTTCATCTGATCACCCAGATGATTAATAGATCCTTCATCACACACTCCATCCTGGACAAATGGAAAATCACTACTGTAGTCCCCGTACACAAAAATGGCCTGACTAACCTCATTGAGGGCTATAGACCTATATCCAACCTGTGTCCTATAGCAGAAATACAGGAAAAAATCCTGTACAATCAGCTGTACTCCTTTCTCCAACAGACTAATGCCCTTACCATACACTAACATCCTTCAGAAAATCACATGGGACTGAATCTGCTCTCTTGAGGGTCACCTCTGACATCTTACAGGACATGGATCAGGGTAGTGCCATGGGAGGATGTCTTCATTGACCTTATGGTGGCTACTGACCATGGTAACCATCTTCTCCTCATCTCCAAGCTCCAATTTCTAGGTCTCAACTCCAACTCCCTCTCTTGGATCTCTAACTATCTATCTAACCATTTCTAGTGTGTCAAATGGGCAATTGCCCTCTCCTCCCTATCCCCAATCATGGGCAGGGTCCCCCAAGAATCTATTCTTGAGCCCTTACTTTTCTCTATCTTTATTAATGACTTTCCTCAAAACTGCAAGGGGGGGACATCGATTCAGCTTTATGCAGACAATGCCATACTATACTTTTTTGGCAAAATTTGACCTGGAAAAAGACTTCCAGCAACTGGAAACCTGGTTCAAAAGGAACCTGCTGGTGCTAAACATATAGAACACTAAATCAATGTTTTGCCATCATACCTCCTTTGACTTAACTTCCCAGCCTCCTCTGGTCATAAACACATCCTCTGACATTCCACTGGAAGGGGTGGGTTCCTTCATATACCCGAGTATGACACTAGACAAACATCTATCCTTCAACATGAATGTAAACAACATAAATAAAACTACTAATCAGAAACTTGGCCTCCTTTATCGCACTGCCCCCTACCTTACTCCTTATGCAAGGAAGACTATTGCCTCGGCTACCTTCCTCCCTGGTTTATTCTACAGTGCACCCATAATTCACTCAGTCAAGTTCACTACTCTGGCCAAACTTAAACTGGCCTATCACAGGATTGCTCACTTTGCCAATGTGGCATCAACTTGGGCCCATCACTGTGACATTCTCAGGTCCCTAGGCTGGCCATACTTTGAGCCCAAGAAGGACCTCCCTGTATTATATACCAACTTTAAACTAATCCACCTTCCTTCCCCGCCCATCCTGTCCAGTCTGCTCACTCTGAAATCCTTCCCCTGGACCCTCAGACACTCCTACCTCCCAATGCTAAGCCTTCCCAAAATTTGCCTAGCTATAGGCAAGTGGTCCTTCACGTTCTCAGCACCACAAAAATGGAATACTCTTCCACATAGTTTACTCTCATGTGCATCTCTTCCCCAGTTCAAAAGCCACATCAAGGAAATCTTCTTTCCCCCTCCAATCTGCAGTGGCAACTGCATTTAATCCCCTCCTCTTACCCCAGAGCATCCTCTTTCCCTCTCCCATCCTCCTTCCCTCACCCTCCTCTTACCCCTGTATAGTTTCCTTCCCTCTTCCACCCTCTCTGGTTTTTCCAATCTCCTTCTAATCCTCACCCTCTCCTGCTCTTGCCTTTCCCCGCTCATATATGTTGTACATATGTAATATAATGTATTATGATTGGTTTTCTGCTGTACTACTACTACTGACAAGCTCACCTGCTCTAGTACCTTGATCTATGCCCTTATTTGGGATTTTGGAATCCCTACCACGGCTGCAACTGAGCACTGAGGTTAGATCAGCCATGAGCTAGTCTAACAGCCCTTGCACCATGTGTCTGACAAAAGCCGTATTGAGCGAGAGGGTGCATGCCACAAAGCAGTTGGACCGGTGGGGGTCCCAGTACTTGGTGGAATGGACATGGTGGGGTGTGGGGGAAGACAGTGGTTGCATCAGGGGAGCTATGCCCTGGACTGTGAAAGTGAGCCTGGATTGACAATGGGCAGTCTGCTGGCATGGACCGTGCCCCGAACCCCTGATCCTGCCAGACCTGCCAGTCGACCTGCAGCATGCACATTCCCTGACATGCTGACTGCCAGACCTCAGCATTGCATCTGCCAATTGAGGTGCCTGTTCCACCTGCCATACCTCTTACGTCACCTGTGCCTGCATATTGGAGCAGATGGTGCTATCTGAGATATGTTCCCCACCAACTTGCAGCACCTCATCCCATGCTGCCATGGTCTTTCTCCCTCTCGGAGTGCTTGAAAGATGTGGCAGCTGGCAGGGCTGGTGGCATCAGGGGTTCAGGACATGACCCATGTCACCATACTGCCCATTGTCACTCCGCAGCTCTGTGACAGAGACCAGGACATGCCTGCTCCGGTGCCACCAGTGTTCACCCAACACATCCCTGTGCCCATACCATCCACTCCTGGCACCCAGGCACCCCCACCAGTCTGGCTGCTGTGTAGCATGCAGCCCCTTCCGAACATTGTGGGTCTGGGCTAGGGTTGTGCCAGGCTGGGGGGAGCTTGATGGGACCCTCCACTAAACTCCTTCAGTGTACCAAAGGTTTGCCACAACATATCAACCGTGGCAACTCTTGGGACTTTTTCTGGAATGGGGTGCAGGGTCCCTTATGCACCTGGACTTTACCACAGCCATGGATTGGCACATCATGCACTAATCTATCGGCCCTTTGAAAACTGATCCCTCTGTCTTTAGCATAATCTTTTTTGTCCCTTTGAAGTTTAAGTTGCTTTCTAGTTATTGGTTCATTTTCATATTTTACAATCTTGGATTTTAGAGTCTTACTAAGTTTCTCAAATTCTGTGTGACTCACAGACTTCACCAACTCCTCCTTTGCTTTTGCAATTTCTTCTACCAGAACCTCATATTTCTTGTTGTGTTCTTTGATAACCAATTTGATGAAGCCTATAGTGGTGAAGCGCTGGTGTTCCTTAACCTCCACCAAGTAACAGTTTCACATTTCTGTAATGAGTTGACAATAAAAATTGTCACATGGGAATGCAGAACACTGGTGAAACTGTTTTTCCTTTTTGAAGGTGGTTAAACTGTTAGTTTGCCTGGGAAAAAGCCTGGCCATTCAGGTGTTGAGTTTCATACCAGATAAAAGGGACCATTTTGAGAAATCCTGGGCAGTTCAGCAAGCCAGCCAAGAGAGTGGCTATGTGTCAAAGTGTGGAGCAGTGTGCCACTGTCTGCTAAGGCACTGCATGCCTGCCAGACTAGAAGTGAGGGTATCCCAGTTAAAAGAGTTTGCATGAAGAAAAGAAGTTTTACCCAAAAATACAGTTTTAAAGACAAGTTGGAGATGGAGTTTTCCTGACCCACCACAGACTTTTCCCCTCTGAGGGAGCAGTACTTATAGCAACTCCAGTCCAGAAAGACCTCTGCCTTGTTCCAGGTCCCTAGCCTCAAAGAGACAGCATGAGAGAGAGAGAGAGATATAGAGAGAGAACTGAAGCAAAGTGAAGACACCAGCGAGCCCTCAGAAGCCTGCATCCCAACCTGGAGAAACTGCATCCAGTCAGCCTGTTCTAGTAACCTATAGAAGAAGTATCAATTGAAACATCAAAACCATAAGTAAACTCTAGGGTCCAACCCTGCAACCCGGGAGAAAGTTTATTGTTGTGGGAATTGAGGGAGAAGTCCTGGGCAGGGCTGTGCCTTTGTGAGATGCCCAGGCAGAAGTTCTGTGGAGGCCAGCTGGCCACACGTCAGATGGATTATAAATAGGGGCCCCTTTTGAAACTTGTGCCCAATCAATTTAAACAACATCCTTTTGGGTTCTACAATAGTTGTGTTCAAAGTGTGTTTTATCTTGCAAGATCTTAAAGCATGTCACTAAGCTCCCCCTTGCTGGCAGTGACAGTGTCCTCAGTTTGGTACCCACTGCAACCTGAAGAGAACTCTCACCCTTGGCATTTGGGTAGAATTAAGCTAAGTGGACCCACATTGGGGTTTGAGGACTGCTAGGGGATGGGCATATTCTGTGGGGCAAAGTGTTGATTGTTTTATTGCCTCCATAGAGTAATAGTATTTTGATTACTTAGAGTGTAGAGTTACTGCTACCCCCATTTTACTTTACTGCTGCCTTGTTCTCTTCATACCTTCCCTGTTCAATAAATTATTTGTCTGAATTGCATTTTATGATTTGGGGATTGTCACTGTTTACTGTGTCACTTGTTTTGGGGGAAGGACTGTGTGGGAAGCTGATGCATTGTTTCCTGGGAGGGTGTGATTGCCTTGTGCATCACCATCCAGGTACCCCATACTGCCACCCCAGGTGGCAGCACATGCCACATTAGGCCAGTGTCCCAAGTGTAGCATATCTTTAGTTAACTCAAGCCAGTCCCCCTGGGAGGGGATGAGAGGTGAAACCTCAGGGCCCTGGATTGTCCTGATACATTGAAGGTGCTGCTAGGATTTCTGTGCCCCAAACTGTGACTTTATGAAAATAAAAATATTTGTGTGTGTCTGCCCCCCAAAGTTTTGTAAGTTGTCATGGGACTTCAGAAGTTTGAAGACTGGTGATGAGGGGAGTGCCTAGACCTGAAAAAGGAATCCTGGTCACAGAGATCTCTCAAGATACCAAAAATGGGCAGTATTTTGGAGCCATTTTATGCTCTGCAGTGTTTAGGCAAATTAAAAATATAAGGTGTGAGGTAAAATCATGCCAGTCAATGCAAGATCACACTGACTGACAGTGATTCAGAAATTGATGTGAGCAAACTGCCTGGTACATTCAGACCTGAAAGTTCTGAAGGGATATGGCACCTGTTTAGTAAGTGGAGTTGTCTACTTTCTGTTCCCCATCCCCCACCAATGCAGTCAGTCATCTGGGTGGAAAAATCAAAATGTTGTTGGCCAGTGAGGAAAGTAAAGTGAAAGAGATTCAAGCATTGGTGTCCGGCGACACTCTGAATCCTTCACCCAAGGCCCCCATGGCCCACTCAGAGTATCCCAAGCATATGAGTGGCCTGTTAAAGAAAGAAGGTGTGATGCCCCTCTTGCCTTCTGCCAATCTGGTATCAGAGGTGCATGAATGTGCAGCCATTCCTGTGTCTCAGTTACAACACCAGTTTCTATCAAAGATTACACAAATTCTCAGGTACTGTCCTCACTCTGAGCGGGGAAGAAGATTACTACAGTTGGATGTCTCAAGCAATTCAGATGCTTCAAGATTGGACATTTTCTGAAGATGAAGAAATCAAGAGTAGTGGAGAGTCTTCAGGGAAATGCCTTGGATGTTATTCGGTCTTTGCATACAAATCAGCCAAATTGTACCTTGCAAGACTACTTAGCAAAGTTAAAGAGTACTTATGGACCTACCAAGAATGGCAGTAATCTGCTTTTCCATTTGAGAGCCACCATATGTTGTCGAGGCACAGGTCAGGAAGCATAGCAAAACCAGGAGCAGTTGTAAAATTTGCAACAAGTGATTTACAATTAATAATAGTAAAATGAAAAAATAAAATTGTTCAGTATAGCTATTTACAAAGGCAGTGTAAACAGAGAAAGTCCAGCTGGGTTTCTTCTCAATTTCCAATCTCAGTCTCTGTGTTTCTCTCTTGCAAGAAATTGCAGCTCTGTTTTTATAAGTCTTTGCACCCCCCACTTGTTAAGAAAACAGCATGCTTCTCACACAGTGTTCTTGTATGTTTCAACAAGTGCAGCAAAAAGAACATTGTGACCTTACAGCTTCTCAGAGAGTTTGCAAACTAGCTTCTCAGGTTAACCCCTTGAGCTCCAAACAGCTTTTTGCAATCATTTCAATAGTATAAGTACTGTATATACATTTCAACAGTAAAACTATATACCTTTCTAAAGAAAGGGATCCCAGTATCAGTTACATTTCCACATAATGATTCACATATATTTTTTATACCAGTGGATATGCAAGGGGGAAGAAAAGACAGAACAGCAAGTGAGAGTAGAAAGAAAGCGAGAGGCAGAGAATTGCAAGACCGTAGGGGTGACCAAGTTCTAGGTCTCAGGAGAAAATTTGGTTGTGCAACCAGAGAAGAGACAGAAAAGGGGAGAACAGAACAGATCCTTGCATTTAACTCTTTCCCCAGAACAACTGGGACAGTATACATAAAGAAAGAGAGAAACTGTGTGATTAGCTTACCTAAATTCCAGAATGGTTTGCACTCTGCTGAAAGAACACAGCACTCAACCCAAATTAAACTTTGCAGGCTTTATTGCATAATATACAAAGAAGAGTGCTGTCAAATGTATGGAGACCACTAATGGCCCCGGCACTTTGGGCACTCTAGCCCTTCATCAGGGGATGCCAGAAGTGTGAATGGCCACCACCAAAGCAGGAAAACTTCATGAAGAGCCCAGTGATGGAGTGAATTGGACCTCCAACAGTGCAATGCTCCATGAAAGAGACTGGCTCTGAAATCCTTTGAGGGAAAAAATTGTCCTCAGGACTACAGAGTTCAACAGCAGACATTCCAGTTCTTACTGATGGACAACCATGCAAAGCCTACTTGACAATGGGACACAATTTACTATCATCTACTGAGCTTTCTACAACAGCAGCTTAATACACCTGCCTCTTATGCCTCTGAAGGACTTTCTCTGTAGGGCCTGAGTGACACCAACTATTCTTATGATGGTTACTGCATCATAGTTACTGCATCATGCAATCTGAGTTCCCCAGAGTGGGAAAGGGAGTGCCACACAGGATTGAAGCCATAGCACTGATATGTCCCGAATTCAAGACCATGTATGACACCCATGTATTGATCAGTACCACTGGAGACATGTTTGGGAGGCTGACCAAGATGTGCTAAGAGAGAGGAGCAGCACAGTACCAATAGAGTTCACCACTGCAAGCAATTGTAAAGAAGGTGAGTTTGAAACTTGATGCCCCAAAGACAGTGGTGATAGAAGAGCCCATTGGAGTGATTCAGGAAGTGGTCTTGCCACCCAGTGCACTGTGCTGTGTGGTCAGTATAGCTGACTTCAAGTATCAGACAGTCAGACCTGCTGTTATCAGTGGTGCACCAACTGACAACAGCTTAGTAGAAGGACTGATGGTCCAGAGAGGAGTGATGCCACCGCCTGCCATCCCCTGGGCAAGATGAATAACTGTGAGAGAGTAGAATGAGACTGAGAAACCTGTTATCTTGTGGAATGGCTGAGTGCTGGGGAATACCTTCAATGCTGACAGTGTGTGTGAAGTGGACCCTGAAGTAGCCACTGACACTTAGATTGACCCTGGACTGTTTGAATCTGGAAACTCTCCCCTACCTGATTACTACCTGTGCAGCCTGAGTAACAAACTAGCCAAGCACTGGAAAGTGTTCTTGAATGAAAGAGATGTGTGATGCATCTGTGCAGAACAGTACCACATCCGCCTTTGAGATGACCACCCTTTTTGGGAGAGAGCCCAATAACTGACCTCTTCAGACACAGAAGATGTCATGGACCATCTATGAGAGCTACAGGAGCAGCAAGAGTCCTTACACCTCACCCATGGTGGTAGCCAGGAAGAAGACCAGAGCCATTCAGATGTGAATAGACAATTGCACTCTTAACAAGAAGACAGTGCCTGACCTGTACACAGAACATCAAGTTGATGATGCCCTGGCCAACTTGAAGGAAGCAAGTGGTTCTCAGCGCTAGACCTGCACAGTGCCTGATACCAAATCCCTCTTTCTGAAATATTAACCATACAAGTTACAATCATGTCCAGACTGGCTCTATCGGGGCTTTAGCAGACTCGGAAACAATTCCAGCCAAGCATCGAAGATTGGTTGTTGTAGCAATCTTTACAGCTAAACTTGGCATTCTAACCAATTGGAAGATAGAATCCCCTCCTACATTTAATTATTGGCCAAAGATGATGTTAGAAAATATTTACTTGAAAAATTAATATACAGCACCAAAGATAAACTGCTTGTTTTGGAAAAAGTATGGGGCCCATTTGAGCAATATTTAATGAATCACCCCATTCAAGAATTTTGTAATGGACCATACATTTTTTTTAATGTTAAGCTTTTTATTGAAATACAAAAAATATGAAAAACAGTATCTAGAACCATACAAATATATATAAAGGAGACACAGCTGAGACCATCAGAAGGAATGAAGCACAAGAACATATATAGAACATCAACAACTAATTACCTAACAACTAGAGATGCAGCGAATTTAAAATCCACCTGCGAAGTGAACATGAAGTGGCCACTTCACATTGGCACTTCACTACGCAGAGTGCCCCATAGGAAAGGCTCACTTCGCCTTGTTATTATTGCTTCGTGTTGTCATTCCACTTTAAACACAAAGTAAGGCAGAGTGACAACAATATTGGCAGCACCCCACCCACACAGTCACCAGAATTAATGTGCATCCCTAAAGTGCTACTGTCTTATGTCCAGAAAACTCCCCAGTGCTGATGAAGCGAAATGAGCGCTTAACAAGAAATGCAAAGTCTCCCAGAATTAACGGCACACTCAGTCATGCTCGCAGTGGTCACACACAGAGTCACCAGAATTAATGTGCATCCCCAAAATGCTACTGTCTTGTGTCCAAAAAATTTCCCAGTGCTAATGAAATGCTACTGTCTTGTGTCCAGAAAATTCCCCAGAGCTGACGAAGTGAAATGAGAGCGTAACAAGAAATGCAGTCTCCCAGAATTAATGGTGCACTGCAAACACACAGACAGATTAAGATTGCGCTGTGCATGCAAGGGATGCATACAAAAAGGCACAACAATAACTAACTAGTGCACACAAGTCCCAAATCCAAATCTGGAAAGGAATGCATTTTGCCAGTTGGGGGATTAGTGCACAGCAGTAACAATCCACTACCAGTAAAGATACCACAAAGCAGTATAAAAAATTAATGCAGGTGTGGTGGATAGCAGGTTCACACTGCTGCAATTACTCTATGGCACAATGAAGGGTGTCTGATTTAATGTCACGCATCGCACACACACACTCACACTCACACACACACACTACAAGTAATGCGTAGCAAACTGAAAACCTTTAGTAATATAACCAAATGTTTTAAACAGACAAATTATACACTGCTGCATCACAACAATCAGCAAAAAAATGTAAAGAATTACTGAAAATATTACTGTGCGTACGTTAACACTGTTATGCAAGAAAAATATAACCAAAACAGAAAGACTGCCTTTTTCTCCCAGTTAATTCACCTACACTACAACTACGCCCCTCCTGCAAAGCACACTTCACAGTACACAGACTGACTGTTCTAAATTAACATTCAAAATCCACACACAACAATAATCACTCGATGATATGAGCACAGAAGGGTTTCCTACAATCGATGTAGTAAATTTTGAGCAAAAAAAAAAAATGACTCAAAAAGATATTTTAAACAGCTTTTAGAGGTTTTGAATCACAGAGCTCTGAGAGCAAACTGTCTCCAGCTACTACTACACACACACACACACTACCCAGGCCAGAACTGAGGCTGTGCAGAACAATCCAGAGCCCATGTGACCTGCAATCCCATGAATCACTGCAAAATTTCATTTGGAGCTCAAGTACAAGGTGAAGTGAGGTGAATTACATTGATTTCAATGTACTTCGCCTTAAAATTGGTGGAGAAGTAGTTTGGGGAAGGCAGAATAATGCAAAGTCATTGGTTTCAATGGACTTCACGTTCCTCATTATGAAATGAAGTACTCCACTTCACATTGTGGAGTACTCCGTGGGTTCCACGTTACTCCGTGAATCACTTCATGGAGCGAATTGGGGCCACTTCGCCCTTATAGTACTGTAACTCACATGCTGTACAGGAGGGAACGCGAATGCCTATGGCTGTACTTCCCCGATGAGCTGCAGCACAAAACTCCTCGGGACCCCGACTTAAAAACGTGTATTAATGAGCACAATGGTGAGGTGGTGAAGCCTGGAGAGATACTACAAAACAGGCTTACAATACATCCAAGTAACTAGTAAAAAAATTAATGCTGTGATTCATGACATGATCGTGAATTGTGATTTGTGACTGCATTTGTGACCGTGATGATGAAGAATGTGATTTATATCACAAGTGACTCATGATGATGGTCCTGACTTAAAAATGCATATTAATGAGTGCAATGTTCATGCAGAATTGTGCACCACACCTGTCCAGTACTCTCAAGGGGAAGCCAAAGAAACAACTGTGACTTAAGTTACAGATGGAGATTGGGCCCTAAACAGATGCAAATGCACAGACAGATTAAGATTGCGCTGTGCACTGAAGAGATGCAGACACAAAGGCACAACACCTAACCAGTGCTCACCATCAGAAATTCAAATCTGGAAAAGAATACCTTTGCCGGTTGGGGTGGGCCGGTGGGGGCAGTGTACTGTACTTCTGCAGTAACAATCACTAGTACTAGTACCAGCAATGATACCACAAAGAAGTACAAAAATCATACAGCTGCAGTGGATAGCAGGTTCACATTGCTGAAATTACTATGTGGCACAATAAACGGTGTCTGATTTGATGACACGTGTCACAAACATATTTGCTCTCACACACACATACACACACCAAGAAATGCATAGCAAATTGAAAACTTCAGTAATATAACCACATATTTTAAACAAACTAAAATTATGCACTGATGCACCACAACAATCAGCAAAAAATTGGGAAGAATTATTGAAAATATTACTGTGCGTAATATCAGCAAGACAGAAAGAACTGTTTTTTTCTCTAAGTTTATCTATCTACACCACAGATATGCCCCCCCAAGCACACTTCCACTGTCTCTCAGTACACAGACTGAATGTTGTACATTAACATTCAAAATCCACACACAAACAATAAACGCTTGATGATATGAGCACAGCAGGGTTTATTACAATCAATAAACTAAAGTTTCAGCAAAAAAAAAGACTCAAAAAGGCTTTTTTTAACATCTTTTAGAAGGTTTGAATTGCAGAGGGCTCTCCGAGCAGACTGTCCCCTACAGCTTCCTGCACACACTACCCCGAACTGAGGCTGTGCAGAACAATCTAGAGCCCATGTGACCTGAAATCCCATGAATCACTGCAAAATTCGCCTTTGGAGCTTAAAAACAAGGCGAAGTGAGGTGAAGTGCATTGTTTTCAATGTACTTCACCTTAAGAATTGGTGGAGTAGTGGTTTGGGAAGGCAGAGTAATGCAAAGTCATTGTTTTCAATGGACTTTGCGTTACTAACACCAGTACTCCGCTTTGCGTTGTGGAGCACTCCACGAATTCGTCTTCATTACGCAAACCACTTCGCGGAGCGAATTGGGGCCACTTCGTCCATCTCTACTAACAACCTGTAAATGTAGGGTAATGCCAGAAACTATAAATTAGATTTTGAACATATGCTATATAAAGGAGGTCAAGCAGACAAAAACCTATTATATAATCTGTTCACCAATATTAAAGAAAAATAAAACAGCCCATCATAGGATCCTGTAGGAATGTAAGTTGAGGCAAAGGTGATACTAGGTAAGGAAGGGGTAATTACGGGACAAGGGTGGGATGAAGAGGTGGACAAGGAACAGAAGGGAGGAAAGGAAACTTACGAGTTTTTGAATGGGAGAAATAACACCAAAGACAGTATTAAAGGAAGGAGGGTGAGGGGTGGGCATCTAAATAAGCAAAGAAGGGGTCCCAAATATCAATATATATCAACATTTAAGAGAGAGCTAAATGGGATAAATGTTCATGAGAGGCAAGCTGACATAAGGTAAGTAACCATTCTTTTAAGGAGGGAGTCCCAGGAGAGCACCAACAATGAAGGATAAGCCATTTGGCAGTGAGTACCATGGCAAGGGACCACTGCATGTGGGGGTCAGAGCAGAGTGTACCAGAGGAAGAAAGGCCCAAAAGAATAAAGGGGGCATCAAGGTGAACATAACTGGGAAGGATAGTCTTGCAAACTTGCAGGATTTGATCCTAGAAGTGATGTATAAAGGGACAAAACCAAAGAAGGTGGAAAAGAGAGCCCTCCAGAGAATTGCAGCACAAGCATCTACTATGAGGAAGCATACCTCAAGCATGTAGCAACTAGGGAGTCCTATACCACTGATGTAGCACTTTTTTTTTCAAATAACTGGGCCCGAAGATCCCAGCAGACTGTGTGGCCATGGAACCAACACGTCTCCCAGTCCTGCTGTGAAATGGGACTATTCAACTCCTTAGCCCATTTGTCTTTGAGAGGAGTCATGGGATCAGGCCCTGAATCTTGAAGGGAAGTATAATGTTTACTAGCTTTATTCTCAGGAAGGGAAAGCCATTTAGAAACAGGCAGATCCAGGAGGGAGGAGGAGGAGGGAAGGGCACAAAATAGAGAATGAAAAGCAGTGCAGAGATGTACTGTAAGTAGTGCCAATACTCCTGGGAAGGGAGATGGAACTTGTCCTGAAGGACTGCAAAGGGCAGCAGAGCAGCCAAGTCAGGGAGACACAGTTGAAAGAGCAGAAAAATGCCTGCATGCTTCCAGATGGCCTAGTTAATGGATTTGTGGCCAATGAGAATATGTGGGTTGTTCCACAGAGGGAAATAGGTGATTGGAAAAGGGTTCATGTTGGTAGCAGAGGAAAAGGACTGCCAGTATTGGACAGAAATATGAAGGGTAGAGTGGTGCTGAGGCAGTGATTGCCAGGGTACATAGAAGGCCCATAGGGGGAGTTGACATTGAGGGAAAAATTCTCCAGATTGACCACTGGGGGGCAGACAGGTGATCAAGAGGGAACCATTGGAGAACCTAGGTGCAGGCGAAGGACCCGTGAAAGTTCTTAAAATGAGGGAGACCCCATCCAACCTGAGACCAATGCTGATACAGTTTAGTGTGGCCAGTTCTAGGAACCAACCCTTCCCAAAGGAAGTGATCCATCAAACAGTCAAGTCTGACAAAGTATACCTCTGGGATAGGGATAAGAAGGTGGTAAAGAAGGTGCAGTACCTTGGGGGTAAACATCATCTTGAGGGCATTGATTGCCCGAGAAAGTGAGATTAAGAGTTTTACAGCGGGCTAAGTCAGCAGCCAGAGTCTAAAAGAGGGCCAAAATTAGCATGGTAAATGCGAGTAAGGGAGTGGGTAATATGAATGCCTAAGTATGTAATGCCTTCTGCAGCCCATTTCCACCTGGTGTTGGCAAAGTGGGAACAGAAGCAAAGGGAATTTAGGGTGACAATTTCAGATTTTGTGTGATTGTTTTAACTCATAAACTGGAAATATCGGAAAAGGAGGTTAAGATATACTGTAATGGGGTAATGGACAGAGAGGCATTAGACAGGAGAAGTAACAAAAGTAACAAACCATCTGCATAGAGGAGACACTTATATTCTGAGTGATAGGTTTTGAAGCCCGCAGTTGTGGGGGTAGATCAAAGGGCAATGGAGAGGGGTTCGATGGCCAAAAGAAAGAGTAAGGGAGAAAGAGGACAACCCTGACAGGTGCCCCAAAACAGGGAAAAGGGAGGAGAGACAAGGCTATTAGTTAGAATGAGAGCAGAGGGGCTACTATGTAAAGTTTGAAAGGTGGAAAGATAATAGAAGCCAAACACCATACACCGTAGGACTTCAAAAAGGAAGAACCATTCTATAGAATCAAAGGCCTTCTTGAAGTTGATGCTAAGAGCGGCGGCAGGTGTTGGGAGAGACTGGGCTACATGGTAGATATTGAGCAGGGTGCGAAGGTGATTGGAACTAAGGTGCCCTTTAATAAACACAGCCTGTGAGGGATGGATAACGGAGGGCAGAAATCTCTCCAGATGTGTAGCCAGGATTTTTGCAAATATTTTAATGTCAACATTATTAAGGGATATCGGTCTATAACTACCAGGGGGAAAGAGGAGCCTTACCTTTCTTAGGAAGGACAGTGATAGTGGCCTCACAGGTGGTAGTCGGAAAATGTTGGTGTTGTATAGCATGTGAAAAGGTGTGAAGAAGAAGAAGAAGAAGAGATGATAGAATATCTAGAAATGATTAATAAAATTTAGTACGGAACCCATTCCCCCAGTGGATGTGTTTTTGTGCAGGGGTTTAACCACTGACACAATCTCCTTGCTAGTGATGGGAAGGTCTAAGGAGGATTGTTGGGAAGGGGAAAGGCATGGAAGATCCAAAGGATTGAGGAAGGAAGCCAACTGGTCAGGAACAGGGTTCAGGGCCAGGTGGGGGGGAGGAGTAAGAGAGTCATCACAAAGGAGCAAATCAATTGTTTGCTGGGAGACTCCCCGAACTATCTGATGAATGGTTCTTTTCCAGACTAGTGCTTTGACTGCGCTGCTGAAGAGGTGGGTGACTGGATTTCCTCTGGTTCTGGGCTCTCTTCTTACTAGTACTCCTAGTGAGCAGCTGTGGCTGTGGTAGTGAAGGATCCGATCCAGAGGTTAGCTTAGACTCTTGGAGTGGGCCCCCAGGACCTGTGGGCTGAAGTGTAGAGGGAGGTGGGGCAGTGTCCATGTCCAGAGGGTAAGCTGAAGGTGGAAACTTCACTGAGGGGCAAGAACACTGGATGAAATCTTCAGCAGCTTCAGGAGAGAAAAAAAATAGATAGGTAGATAGACAGACAGACAGACAGACAGACAGACAGATAGATAGATAGATAGATATTTTTATTTATGAAGCTCCCAATTTCTGAGACTCTGAGTGCTGTACAATAAAATCACAATGCAATATTATTTAAAATCACCAAACATACATAATAAAATTAATGTGAATACAGAAATTCAAGAAAGGAGTGAGGGACCCCCATTATGATAGATTTTGAGAGTGACACGATAAAGGAAACTATATTGGAGATTCAAGTCCTGGTGGGTTTGACGAGCAGGAATAAAACCTTGGCCTGCTCCATCAGGGCTGGGGAGTAATCTGGAAATATTTTAATTTTATTGCCCTGCCACACCAAAGGTCCCTACTCACGGGCCAGTGCATGGATCAGTTCCTTCACCTGAAAGTGAAGGACTTTAGCAAGAGTAGTCCGAGATCATTATCCAGTCTTGGGAGGAGGTGCTAGGGACTGATGGGCCCGCTTGATCTTCAGGGGGCCAGACCACTGCTGCTTCAGAAGGATCAGGAGGACTTGCTGCAGGAAAGCTATAGGATTCTGGCCCTCAACACCTTTGGGAAAACCCACAAAATGTAGGTTATTATGCCTAGTGTGATTTTTCAAATCTTACCCAATCCCATAACAGTTGAAGAGCTCTTTCCTGATCCTGAAGGCAAGCTTCCAGTCCTTGAGTGGATGTATCGTGACCATCCGTTTTTTGTTCCACATAGGTTAGATGCTGGGAGAGGGAAACAATGTCTCTCTTTTGTATATAAACATTTTATTGCACAATTCAAAAATCAGCACAAGCAAGGAAAAACAGCAAGGATAAATGTTTTCTAAGTGCTACAACCTTGCAGTAACCATCAAAATAACATATATTTGGGAAACAATGTCTTGATTAATTCTAGAGCTGACTTTTTTCAGTTCTCTGGTTTCAAGAAGGAGTTGAGTAAACATGCCTCTGATCTCTTGCAGCCTGTCAGAAGAAGATGTTAAAGGCAAGGAAGTGGAAGCAGGATGTTCCATGATCAGCAGGCCTCACCGGGATGGAACACCGGAACTGAAGATGCAGAGGAATATCAGCCCCCACAGCCAAAATTGGTGAGGAAACTACACAGGCAGGCACTCTTGGGTGAATGAGGAGAACTTTAGATGACCACTAATACCAGAAATAAGCACAGTGAGAGGGCAAATGTAGCCGGGATCCTCAGAGGAGAGAAGAGCCAAAAAGCTAAGCTGACATCTTTATGGCAGATAAACCATGCCCCCATGTTCCATACATTTTTTACTGGAAAGCCTAATTATTGCCAACGGTACTCCCTCTGCATAGTGACTCTTAAATATATAAATTGAGGTATGACATTATAGGTATAAGAGACATTTTATATTTGAACACTTGGAAGAAGTTTTCACACCGGGTTGATGGTGCTCACGAGAAAATCAAAGTTACCAAGGCAAAAAATCGGTTACTCACCAACTCAAATGAAGCAGGATACCAACTGCAGTTTCAAGCTCCGTTGTCATTTATTAAAAGACAATCACATAAAACAGCAAACACCCATGTATGCCTGCCTGATGCATTTTGGACTGAAGTCCTTTATCAAAAGCTGAGGAAGAGTAGCAAAAATTACAACAAAATAGGGCAGAAACAATGATGCCACTGCTGTGTAACAATTAAGATTTCAAACTGATTGGACTAGAACCAATAACAAATTTATTAAGCAGTGTGACATGATTACAAAGTACGAAATGGGGAGGAACAAAGAAAAAACACAAGACTGGAAAAATTAGGCAATTACATAGACAAGTACAGGTAAATGGGAGGGGTGGGGAAGGCCTTGTCCTTCCCCTCCCCCTCCCCATTTACCTATACTTGTCTTTGTCTTACTGGACACCTCTAGAGACCCAAGTGCAAATTATTTTTCAGGTCTTGTTTACAAAATTGTTTAGGATAATATGGAGTGCAATAGTCATTGAATCCCTCTAATGTCATTCGGAGAGGGGCATCCCCAGTGCCCAAACAGACTATGGCAAAACTAATGACTTAAATTTTCATTGCCATCCATTGCTTATCTTACACACAAAGGTGAAATGACATGCTCTCCACTGCTGTGTGGACTGCTAACCATTGTTCAGAAAGGCACAGTTTGCATGGTAGAACAGGCATTTAATCTAGGTGGATCTTACTACACATGGAAGTTGTAAAACTATTTTACTCAGTTAGGTATCCCGTTTAGCTATCTTGGCATGCCAGGAATCTGGCTGATGTTGATTAGGGCGCAGGCAATATGCCGCCCGGCATTACCACGCCTGGCATTGCACCTCCCAGGAGTTAGACCACCAAAGTGCCATCCTGGAAAACAGGTTTTGCAGAGAGGGGCTACCCCCCTGCACCCTATTTGGGGGGCTTCATCCCCCACAACTCCCAAAAGTAAAGATAACCTCCTCTGAGGCAGGCATGTTGTGAAGGCCAAAGAAACTGGGTGGACGTCCAACATGGTGTAAGTGTGGGGGTGATCTAAAATCAAGATTGCCCCTATCACTCACACCCTTGTTGTGGCACCCACATTGCAGCACCCTAATCATCGTGCCCTGCTAATGGTATATGTTGATGTCCTGATCTTGCCATGACAGGTAGTAAAAGTTATTTGCTAGGATTACAAAAAGAGAAAGCATAATTTCAGGATCACTGGCCTGGCAGAGTGTCACTGCTAGAGCTGGTACTGTACTTCTGCAAGAGCAGATTAAAAGAGAACTGGACATGTTATGAATTCAAAGAATGCAAAAAACAATGGTGGAAAAGAAGTAGTCCATATTTGCTTGGCTAAAAAAAAAATATTGGATGAAAATAAATGTATAATGCCATGAAGGGGCATGCTTAAGTTTTTCTATCATGTTAGTTTTTTGTATCTTGATTATTCTTTGTTGTTTAGCACACTGGGCCACAGTAACTCCTACCAGGAGACACAGAGTGGAACACATTTCCTACTTAGCCAGTCCTAGCCAGTGTCTGCTTCTAGTTGTTCACTATGATGCCTGGGGATATGGAACATGCGTAGACTATGAAGGAATGGTATGCCCTGTTTGTACTTGTTTGAGCACTTAACTCAAGTATTAGCCATCTGGTTTCATGTGTGTGTCCCCTTCCCATTGAATGACATCCTCCCTGTTGGGGTATATTCGGTCTATGCAATCATTCTATTGGCACATTTCCTCTGACTTTGCATGAGACACATGTCCACTGGATGAATATGATCAGTCTGAAAAATTATTTTCTCATGCCATATCCATAGGAGTGACTTCTACACTCCTCCATTTTTGTCCTTTTCCCCCTACATGCAATTCACTGTTACACCCAGTGGTATAGTACAAGAGGTCATTGATCTTTGCTACACAGCTTTGGTTCCTGTGGTGTGAACCAGCCAACTCATAAATGTTGTGACCTGTTCTCCCACACGCATCTTCTATGCTGTACGATAACCTGTTGCCCTCCCTCCTCAATACACAAATTAACATATTTCAGTCTGGGTCTACTGTCTTAAACAACAAACCACCCTCACAGCACAGAGAAACAAAAATAAAAATGTCTGCAAGTTAATATTTATTAAAAAAAAGATCACAAAGCCACCTGACAAAAACTAGCATGGAGTAGTATGGTGAGTCCAACTAACACCTCACCCAGCACTTGAGTGTGTACTAGACCATCTTCTGGGGGTGGGGTAAGTGGGAACAGACCCATCCTTATATAATCACATATTTTGAAGTTCTAGTATGTTATGGTAATTTACAGTAATATAAATCTTATTTGAATAACACAGTCCACAGTTTAAGCTCAATGAAAGTGCTCTAAAGGGAAGAGCAAAGGAGACAAACAAGAGGAATGATGGAATCACCTCTAGGAGGCAGGAAGTCATCCTGCCACTGTAGCTGTCACTGATGAGACCACACTTGGAGTGCTGCATGCATTTCTGGTGCCCCTATTTAAAAAAGGATGTCAAATTACTAAAGGGGCGCAGTGTAGGATGACAAAGATGATCCTAGGATTGGGGGGAAACCCTATGAGAAAAGATTAGGGGACTCAACATGTATTCCCTGGAAGACAGAAGGGAGACACTACTTTACAGAAAGAGTGGTGGCAGGGTGGAACAAATTACCAGAGGAAGTGATCTCGCTGAAGACTGTGGGCAGTTTTAAAAGAGGGTTGGATAGGGTAAAAAGAAGGGTCAACAGAGAAAGGAGGCTAGGAAGGGTGGCGGTGGTGGGCAGGGATGATCAGGAGGGGGATGGGGGCAGCTGTAGTAAGGTACACTGTTAACAGCACACTTGGGCAGACTAGATAGACCTCTAGGCCTTTTTCTGATGGCGTTTTCATATGTTCATATGTAACAACTGCACTGCATCTAGCACATACCAAAACTGCTATTTCATATGGTTCCAGTTTGTCACCTTACCCAAATCACTTAGAAGACCAGAGCATTCATGTTAAAACATCCCTTTATCATAAAATGTCAGTTTTTCTCCAGGTCAGGGAGCCTTGTTTTTACAAGAATGCAATACTGCTAGTCTCATGAGCTCCGCATGGCCTATAGGACATAGTCTTAGATTTACTGAGCTGGGCACCAAGCCACTGTAAATAGCAATGATTTGGAAATATAGTTTGAAGCAGATGATTCACTATTGATAGTGGCTATTTTTGTCTTCAACAGTAAGTACACATGGCAATGAGTGGTGGTTTTAACAGCCAACTGTATGTACACTTATTCTAAAGCGTCTGTGGCCTTTTCTGTTTCAAAGTCTGGTTAGATTATATGCATCTCTTTTTTCATTGCCAAAGTGTGCTATCTACATTTTCCATTGCTGCTAAACCACACCCTACTAAGTTCCCCTTTTTTTGCAATCATTTAAAACTGCAAAACTAAAATAAGCTAACTGCTGGCTTTCACAATTGCTTAAAAATGTTTTATTTTCATTGACCTCATTGACTCATTAAAATCTGGCATGGACTTTGTATTTTTCAACCATTGCTCAGACAGCAGGCCCCATGGTACACCTCTCTGTAAACAGTTACTCAGTACCAAAATAATGTAACAATAGTCCTTCCTATGACCTCTAGCACTAACTGTAAAAGATAAAATGCCGTCAATTTATGAAAAAAAAAAACCTACAGCATGAAGTAGTTTGGCCCAGTACAGTTGTCCTTTTAGGTTTGTGGCTGGGCTGGTTTTATTTGCAAGGATAAGTTTTCTGATCTGCGTGCCCATTGGTTAATGGTATCTGGGATCTAGATACGTCACTTGTATCTCTCAGTACCGAGTTGGTGAATATCCCAAAACATAAGGTCCTTGAAATTAAGACTAGTAACAACCAATGTTGTTCAGAAATCATTAGGGAGTCTTTGACGGAGGAAATAGGTACTTCCTTTGACCATTGGCTCAGGTCTAGGCTTCCTTCCACTTTTGAACTCAGCTCCTGTATTTGGTTCAGTCCTTCAGACCCCCCTTCCTGACCATGTTCATGCTGCATGTATACCAATGCTCTTACATTTTCTGCAACCTCAGTATGTTAGCTTGATTTGATTACTGTTTGGACATACTTTCCTTTACAGTTTGGCTCCTTATGCATTGTATATGATTTAGCAGTTGCTTTGCAAAACCACCTTTGGGTGGGATTTGAAAATTTTCACCTACTGAGTTCATGAGATAGAGTTATAAGAAGACTGTGTTGAAAATGTGTGGTCAAAATATTTAAAAAAAACAACATACTGTAATTATGAAGTCACATTGAAGTGTTTCAATGCCTGCTCATAAGTTTGGCAATTGTTAGTATTTTGATCTCAAATTTTCACCACAGCTATTTTTTCACACCACCTCATGAAAAGGACAGGCGTAATTTTTCAAATCCTCACCAAAATGTGTTTCCACACTTGTGGCATGAAATGATGTTTCTGCTAGTATTTTATAAGTGACATTTGTCATGTTAAGAAAAGGGGTGATAAAAAGATGATGTATTTATTATTTATTTATTCTTTGTTAACTGGATAAGGCCCACTATGCACAAGTGCCTGCTTTCAGTGGCGACCCAGGAGTTTGTTGAAAATTTGGGGTTAAACTGTCACAGAAAAAATATTAATGAAGTAACATTGTTCACAGGGATGGCCATTGGCCCAGTGAGGATCACATTGCCTTCCCGTGCATGACCTGATGATTTCAGGTGCCAGTTTAATGAACCAGCTGAATGGGCCAATGCTGGGGAAAAGCACTGCTGTGTGCAGCATCGGCCCCAGCCTGAAAAGGGATATAGCAGTGTTCTGGTGTACAGATTACACCTTGTGGCGGGTTGTGGAGGCATCCTTACTAGCATTTGACATGCATGTTGAGGTCTGATGGGCCCATGCTCTACATCAGGACAAGAGGGGTGACAAGAAAAATGAAGAAAATGTACCTGGAAGGATGATGGTTGATTCACTGCAGGCCTGCACCACTGACAGGCCCCCTACTGCTGTCAGTCACCAAGCTCAGTCACCCTCCATCTTAGGAACTTACCTTGTACCTTTGATACCCTCCCCATATGTTCCCTTTATGATGGGGATATGAGAGGAATGGATATCTGGCCCCCCTTTGACTGTCAGCCAGTCTGGCAGTCCATCACCCTGTCATTGTTACAGGGCATGTGAAGGTGATGACTTCACCCTGCCCTGGCATCTGTCGATGAGCAGAGTAACTTGCCCTCCCCAAGAGGAAAGTGGGCTCGAGGATGCCGAATCCTGTCCACATCCTCCACGCTGACCTCCATGAGTGAGTCTGTTCTTGAACCTGGGTCATTGCCTTAGTACTTTTATCTACCCTCCCAACCAACCCACTTCAAACCCTCCCAAAAATTACAATCCTTTTCCACCTGAAACAGCTGATCAGTATTTTTATTAATCATACTAACCCATTTTCCATTTTATGCCTGAAAGTCCAGGGGAATGATGAAGAGATGACACCATCACCAGCTTTGGAGGACACTGACAATGTCCATCAGATAAGTACTGTTTTATGTTTAGAGAATCTTGTTTGTCCCAGTTAGTTAATAAAATGCTGCAGATTCTTTGTCACCCAAGTGCTATTTTTATTTTACAGGTACGACTGAATGTTCCCACAAGCTGCCCAAAGCCTATCCTACAATCCCCAGGACCCACATAAGAAATCTTTACTATCAGTACTGTAACTAAGCTAGGATGGTACAGTGTGATGGTGAAACTACAAGTATTCAGACATTGTTATCTTTCACTTATTAGTTGGTTCATGAAGCAGGGCTAAAACTATCCCCACTATTCTGCTTATTTTGTGCATTTTCTTGGATCCTTGGATCCATCTTTGGATCACTCCTGATCTCACTGATTTGTGCCAGACCCGGGATCAAGCATGGGCTCAGTTCAAATTCTCCCACTCTCTGTCCGACATTCACTCCTACAGAGTACTTAACTCATGCCACCTGAATTGCCATATCCTTTTACCTGAAGGCCAACCTCCAGAACAATCTCAACTGCCCCGCCATGTTTTGGAAGGTGATTTGCTCTCTATTTCATACCCAACCCAGTCTGCTTCTCCTGTCCTTACAGTAAATGGTGCATCAGTCTCTGACCCTTCCTCTTTTACTCGCTACAGTGAGTTTTTTACCACCTGTTCCTTCCACTCCTCACCCTCTCCCAACTCTTCTCTCACCCACCCTTGTCTCCACACTCTACTCCATCTTCCCCTTCCAAGGGTTTCATTTCACTCCTGTATCAGCTTTCTCCTGTCACCTCCACTCCCTATGGAACTCTTCCCTTCTACACCACATCGCTCCCCCTCCCCAACCTCCCTTAAACACCAGCTTGTGCTCCTTCTGCCCCCTTCCTGCTCCTGTCAACTCCCTTCCTGACCTGCCTTTCCTTCCTCCCTCTCCAGTTCATGGCTCCCCTCTTAGGACAGTTGTATCCCTCCTATTTCACTGCAATCTGATTATTCTACCAATTGCTTGACTTTGATTCAGGGTGTAGAGTGCATTAATCATTGCTGTTACCATATCTGAAAATGTTACACCTTTGCCAATTTGTACTACAGTTGTACGGTTCTTAGCAACTTATTTATCTGTAAACATCTAGTTCACTTTGTACTTTGCTTGTTGTTTCCTTTCCCCCTCTCCCCCGAGTTGTATCTGGAAATGAGCCTTGGCTAAGTGTGCCTTTCCCGGTTATCAGTTTTTAAATTCAGGATATGATTCTACTATCAGAAAAAGAAGGGAAATTCATTGCAAAAAACTATGTTAATGCAGGAATTGGAGTTGGAAAACACAAAGCACACGAAGTACGGAAATAAAGAAGCATTAGTGTTTGGGGTCTCCATGATCTTGAGAAATCAGTGGTGAGGTGTGTCCATGGGGTTGTCAACCATAATACCCACTCCCACCCCTAAGCAAGCAAGGTCATACGTGATTGCTTTTCTTCATGCAGGGCCCGCAGACTATGACAGATTTTATTACCAACATATGGTGAGCCATACTTCTCTACCTCTGAAGAGTGCATCGATTGGAGCTGTATCTTGTGCTTTGGACAGGAGGTTATGGGCTGGGGAAAGGAAGGGGGGGCATTAGGGTGAACAACCTGCAGCAGCACCCCATGAGTGATTTGCCAAGACTCTGGAGATCCAAACCCCTAATGTTTTTTTTTTCCATTTCCCTACTTCATGCATTTTGCATTCTTCTTCTTCCCTAATGCCAGCATTAATGTAGATGTTTTGCAATAAATTTATTCAGTGCCTGTGCTAGGCTGTGTTTGTGCACTCAAACTCTCAGCAAAGCACCGCAACAGTGCTAATGTAAAAATCATTTCATTCCATTTTTTTTTCAATTAGATAGTATCGAATAAACGATCTGCAGTTGTAACTGTGTAACTCATTGCTGCTGTATTCCTCACCTCTCAGGGACTGTCTTAAAACTACTGTTGGTGATGCATCAGAATGAGTTTGCCCCAGTGTTGACAATTCTAATTAAAACCAAATATGCTGTAACTAGAGAGAAATACCAACAACTTTGTATCTATCTATCTATCTATCTATCTAGCAATCTATCCATCTATCTATTTTGATTACCAGGTAAGCTCACTGACACCAGGTGTCATTTACAGAAATGACTCAGGCACAAGGCATTAGAGAGAACAGGAATTAAAGAGCCAAATAAATAAATAAATACAAGAAATATTAACTAAAGATATTTACACAGGTTGATGTGTTAATGTAACATTAAGTGAAGCAGCTACAAAACATATTTAAATACATATACAGTATTTCCCTGAGCTTCACTTTTTTTTCTGTATAGCATTTTACTGTTAGGGCTCTGGGCCAGGCAAACAGAGGTCCTCTCACGGAGGATCTCAATCAACCCTGCTCACAGGGCTTCATTGAGCCTGCCCCATACCCCATTTTCTGTTTTCTCTCCCCCTAACCCTGAGACCACAAAACACAGTTGTGCATGAGCATAGAGTCACAAGTTTGCTCCGTAGCTCTGGTGATAGCTCCTTGCTCCCATCCGGCCTAATGCCTGGCTCCCTGATTGGCTTGGTGCTCCCAGCTAGTCTCCACTGGGTGGCAGCCAAGAGACAGGGAAGCCCACATCCCTCCCTGGGAGAGGAGAGCTGCCTTGCGCCTGCTCAGTCTAGCTCCTCCCCCTCCCCCCGATGACGCAGACTCATTCCCGAACCCGTGTTGCCGATGTGGGAGGAGGTAAGGCACCGAGCACCTCAGCCCTCCATGCCATTGGTCCAGCTTCCTGAGCTTCACTCTAAATCGAACTTGCGAGCTGATTGATATAATCTATAATGGAACAGTGTTCTAAGTTCTAATGCAAGCAGAGGTGGCTACTGGGACATTCCAGCCAAGCACAGGTCATGTTGAGTTCAGAGCAAACTGAAGGCAGAAAACCAGGCTAAGGCTAATACATTGCCACTGACATTAGTGTCAGTGGCTCAGCAGGTCGCACACTTGCCTCTGAGGCCGGGAGATCAGTAGGCTGTGGGTTCTATCCCCACACCAGGCACTTGGGTTAATATCCCAATACTGACACTGTAGTGCAGCATGAGGGGGCTGCTGCACTCCTGAGGTGCTGTATTTCAGATGAGGTTAAACCCAGGTCCCGTCTGCCTGTTCTGGTGGTAGTTCAGGTGGATGTTAAAGATCCCATGGCACTTCTCGAAAAGAGCAGGGGAATTTCTCCGGTGCTCTGGACAAATTTCCTCCATTCACGAAAATACCACCAACAGCTTAATCTGGTTCAAGGTCAGTTGGCATTCATCTGTAGTCCCCTCCCCCGGGTCGTGCCTGAAAATAGGCTGAATTTGTCTAGTGCACTTACCCGGTCAACAAAAACTAAATTAAATAAATAAATAAATAAATAAATAAATTGCTAGACCACAGTCTTGGTTGTCAGATGCATAACAATTTATTAATAAAAAATGAACAGATGCAGCACTTGCTCACCCACGCCAGTGTTTCGCACTTATCAGGTGCGCGTTGTCAAGGCATGATGGGAGGCTTGGGAACCACTACCTTTAAACAGAATTTCTAAAGGGTACTGTTACCATGTTTGTGTGCAAACAAAGTAAAATGTTAGTACACATCAGCCCCAACAGTTACCAGCTCTCACTCCTGGGTGGGAGAGTACACAGACACGGTGCTGTTTGGGAAAAGTCTAAGTTCAGTCACTTTAACCACACAGTGGCAGTCCTAGTTGCAATGCACTCATAGTATTCAAAATGATTATATTAGAGGAACCAACTTGCTCCACCTACCACACACCTGTAGGTCCAATCTTTATTTTCACACAGATATCTAATTCATTCTATGGGGCTGCTTTCAATTAATCCACACAATATTTAAACCGTCACTTGTAAAATATAACAAAACAAAGACACCTCCATTGCAGGTACGCAGGCTACCTTGCCAGTTGGGTAATTGGACCTACAAGAGCGTGATAGGTTAAGCAGGCCTCCCATGATGCCTTCACAAAGTGCATGTGATATGTGCAAAACACTGGCATGGCTGGGTGCTGGGTTTGTTCATTTTATATGAATAAATTATTATGTATCTGACAAACAAGACTGGGGTTAACAGTGTTAGTCTCAGCCCAATCTTCTTCCTTCAATTTGTTCCATGTTCTAATAGTTTTGGCACCAAAAGTCTTGACCTTATTACAGTGCTTTTCAGCATCACAGTTCGCTCACTTAAAAATTTTCAACTCAAACATTTCAAACTGTCAACTGTCAATCCTTCACTATCAGTGAACTGAGTATATTTTTAGAACGTACTGTTCCTAAGTGAACATCAGTATCTGAACTGATCTAGCTATGTTTCCCCAGTCAGCAACTAAGTACGGTGCATTCTCACCAAATAGAAAGTACAAATATGGGACATTTCAGTGAGATCAGTAGTAAAATGTCAAAAATATATATTAACACTAATGGAAAGATAAGCCTGATATGTAACAAATGCCAACAAGTTAGACCTCAGTATGGCCGGCTCTTAAAATTAACATCAGTATTAATCTGCAGCCAATAATGGCTGCGTTTGCATGTTCTTTGTGATGTATACAATGTGAGCTGAATTGTCATTCCAGCAGAGGAAAGGGTTACGCACTGTAGACAAGAGTAACTTATTGGCTCAGGCATCAAGGTACAGTATGAGAGGAATGACTTTGGCAGTAGTGCCATTTACCCCAGGGAATGGTTATTGATTGATTGATTGATTGATTGATTGATTGATTGATTTTGTTGACCAGGTAAGCAAACTGCAACAGTAGCCCTTTTACAATAGCACCTTCAGAGATGAGGTAACAACATTAAGGAATGTGGGATAAAAAACAAAGTACGTGTCAGATTATTAGTACCCGTTAAAGGCAATGCTCAAAGACAGATGTTCCTTATGTTTTTAATTTAAAGGTAAAATAGGATTCTGTAGTCCAAATGTGAAGAAGTATGGTTTTCCAAATGTCTGAGGCAATGAACCAAAAGCTTGTTTCCCCACGATTATCTTAACTCATGGAATACTGAGGAGATTAGTGACAGCCCTCCTTCCATGGAGGTGGAGAGTGTTCTCTGGGACACTCGATCCTCCTCCTTCACTGCCGGTCTTCCGATGGCCCAGGCTTGTTCCCAAACCTAGACCACCAGCATCATGCGCAGTAGCTCTACCAGTATGCCGGCAACCTTCCCTGGTGAAACTGTTTTGTACTAACATGAAAGTACTCAACATAGGAGAGGAAGGCAGGTGAATCTTTATTTTTCATCCCACTTAGGCTATTACAATCCATTACAAAAATAATATACAGTATTGTCTTAAAACATCACATTTTGTTCCATAAAATTCAAATAGTACATTAAATCCGGTGCACAGATGACAGGACAATATGCAATTTCTTGAGAAATACAGCATTTAAGATCAGAAAAACATGGCCATTGTAAGTGAGTTAAAAATAGTTCTTTCATTTACTCTTCTCAGTTAAAGTACACCAGATTTAATCTCAGTGGTGTCTCATGGTTAGTTGGCTTTGAGAAACACCATTTTCCTAGAAAGCTCAAGACAGGAAAAGAGAAATAACAGAGAGGCTTCCTCAGAAGGCAGGCATAGGCAATGGAGGAGGTGAGATGTACAGTGGAGTTAACCAGGATCCAAGGCTCTTACCACACTTTCTGCCAGTGATATACTGCAGAATTCTGCAGGAACACAATGTAACCCAATGGCAATTACTCCAACCTTTTGCATGGAAGGTGTGACATGCTTATCACAGCATGTTGCAGCCTGGCTGACACTACTGTACCTGACAGTAAACACCTCCTGGACCTCTGATCTATGGAAAATCAAACAACAGTAAGGAGTTCAAACCCATCAAGATCCTCTGTCCAGTATCCCAAAAAAACAGCTGGCTATAAGTACTCACTTAGCCATAATTTTACAGTATGAAGAGGACTGTATTTTGACTATTGCGTTTGAAGCTAGACCTTTATATAATACACCAATATTTCGCTATCATTTAAAGTTGCTTCATCAGGATGATAAGGCTTTATAAATAAAAGTAATTAAAATTGTATAATACATTTTCTCACCAATAAAAATCCTAAGATTATTAAGGATCCCCCCAGAATAATCAAAGGCATGTGTGTTAGGAGGATAACTAAAGGAAGGTATCCTTCCTGACAAAACTCAAGGTCCCATCCCAGAACAACCAAAATACTGCACATTTCTATTCCTATCAGCTGCAACGCACAACATGTATGTTGTATATTAACCATTTAAACGAGTTGTTAGCTGCATAAATGCCAAATTATAAGATGCAGTTAGGGCCTTTAAGCTTCAAATGTAATTTGTTTCCTTGATGCAGAAACTAAGGATGATCCAATATTAAATTGGCTTTCAGTAAACTTGCCGAAATCTGGTGTTTAGGCCACCAACAAAGTAAGTCCAAAGGAACTTGATTTCCTATCAGCTGTTCAGTACTTCAACTTCACGATGCAGCACTTGTAACAGGGTGGGCATACTGAGCATGTCCGAGTTGTCAGCAAGTCACATGACTTGCAGCAGCCAATCAGTGAGGCTGGAGACTGAGAACTCCTTGTGTTGGGTACATCTCAGAGACATTTTTCATCTCTCTTTCTCTCTCTCTCTCTCTCTCTCTCTGTCCCTGTCCCTGTTATACACACACATGGCGAGGATGTGGCTACTGAAAGTAGGTCCTTTTTTGCAGCAAGGTGACTTTTGATTAGAAAACTATAGTAATTATCAGATACTCATGTATTATCATTCCAGCTGGCTAATTTGCTACATTTAACTATAATTTCATTCAAACAGGCCAGTAAACTCATTCTGCAGACGAGAGGAGTGTTTACTGTATGAAATTGCACTGGCTGCTGCAGACCCTGCAACAGGAGCAGACAGAGTGAATTTAGTAGACTGAGGAAGGAGTCCTGCAGCCTCCCCTCATACATGATGTCTTTCTCCAAGTCCATGGGCCATCTTAGTTGCCCTGCGCTGTATTGCTTTCACCTTGTCACAGTTTTCCTTCAGGTGTGAACTTCAGTACCTAGTGCAGTATTCAGATGCTCTTGTATCAGTGCCTGTACAATGGGAGGATCACCTTCCAGTTTCTATAGCTTATCCCCCTCCCTATGTGACCCAACATCCTGGTTGCCTTTCCCACATCTCTGATGCAGTGGGCTTTTGTTTTTAGGATCTCTGATATCATGACCTCTCAGTCCTTTTTCCCCTTTGTGCATTCCAGCACTAACCCCCCCCTCCCCATTTGGTATTCTACTCTGAGGGCCCTTTTTCCAATGTGCATCCCTTTGCAAGTCTTACCACTGAAGCCCAGCTGCTGTGTTTGACAAGCTGTCCAACATGCCCAGATCCTCCAATATTTCCCTTATCCCATTCTCTGTGTCCACCCTTATGTAGATCTTTGTGTCATTTGTGAAGAGAAAGATTTTACCTTTGATGTCTTCCCCCATGTAGAAGAATAATCATTTATACAGTGTTATTCATATAAACTATTTCCTAAAGCACTTTGCAAGCAATGAGAGACTGGCAGTAAAGTGACTGAATGTGTAGTGGCAACTATTTCACATAGCAACACCCATACACAGCCTTGGACAATTGCATGAACCAGTTTTATGTGTAAGCACCCCCTTTGTGGGTGCTTACTCTATGACTTTCTCCTCCCTCTTTTCCTTTTATGGCCTAGGGCCACAGCTTTTTCTGTGTGTCGGGCACAGTCTGGGTTTACAGAAGGAGACTTATGGGGAGCTTTCATACTTTTGAGGAGGCCAGCAGGAAACAAGGCAGTGAGTTTGTGGCTGGTGTGGGCCATGTCTTCCCCAGCCCTGTCTGGGGGCTTAGTGGGCCTTGTGGTATAGTCACCTGAGAATGAGAGGAAATGGTGGTGGTGGTGTTTAGTGTTATGCATGTTTTGTGGCTAGTTTTGGAGCCCCTTAGCTGTTGTGGGAGATACAGCCCAGGGAGTCAGAGGGTCCATCTCATGGACTGTGGCACCGGGGTGGGCCAGCTGTGGGGTCCTAGAGTTGGGTGACACAGTGGTGGGGTGACACAGTGGTGGCAGCCTGCATTGTGGGGCATGCGGTGGTGGCAGCCCACAGCCCCTTTCTGGTATGGCACTCCACCTGTCATAGGTGGGAGGCCTACTTTGCAGTGTGGAAAACCAATGTATCTCCAGGATCGCCTGGGCCAGAAATGCCCCGAGATGCTCGGAGCTCAGTTTTCGGCCTGTGGAGGTGGGGTTGACTGATGCAACAGTTCAGCACAGTAGAAAAAAAGACAGATGCATTGGAAGAGAGATCAGAGCCAAGTGTTTTTGGAGTATTCTGTGACTGAGGAGAAGTGCTGCCGCCACTAATGGAGCTTGTTCTGGCTCTAGTGGGACCCCTCGTAGAAACCAGTATCCCTTCCCCCTACTAGCACCGCATCAGTAAAACAATACAAACATACCATTCTCCTCCCCCTACCCTGTGCCTACCCATCACCAAAATTGCATTTGAAGCCCCCACCCTACCACACTCTAGCACCCACCCTCCTATCTATACCCAGTCCCAAATTATAAGGATACTCTGATCTGGCATGCAAAACCAGAAAACATCCAGTACAGGAGTGAGACACCTTCCCTCTTCACAGTCCTGCTGCAGAATGAATAAAACATGGTGTGCTGACCTATAGTAATACCTGTTTGGCTGCTTGGCAATTGTTATTATCATCAAATCTTTGCACAGGCTGTAAGGAGAGAGGGGGAGAAGAGAATTGGGTGCTAGATGGTAATGGGATGGTGGTACTTCATTTTAAAAGGTCTGGCTAATAGAAGAGGGTGACAGTTTGTTACAGCTGCTGGGGGGGATGTCAGCATCATGGTTAAGGGTCTGGGGCTGCAGACACCACTTGTTCTGTGTTAGCTGGGGTACAACACATTTGGCCTAAGAACCGGTCCCTGGTGGAGTCCTGAAGTTTAAAATTGGGTCTGCAGTGCCATCACTCAATTGCAGTTGATTCTTGATGGTCTTCTAACTGCCCATTACATCTCCAAACACCAGAAATTCAAAAAAGAAAGAGTGCAATTGGATCAACAGGAGCCCTAATCTGCTAAATAGTATACTGCTGGAGGGAAGGTTGCTAACTCATGGCCAGCTTTGCCACTGGTCAGGCCACACCCCCACCCTGAATTTTGTTTTAATGGATATCTGGTGGGAGGGGTTTGCCACTTGAATACCAGCAAGATGAACTTTGTTTTAATGAGGATTAGGCAAGAAAGGGTACCACTGCAGTACCAAGGATTTGACCTTTGTTTTAACAGAGATCAAGTAGGTGCCGGGCTTCAGTGGCCTACCAGGGAGTTGAACTTTATTTTAATAAGCATTGGGTATGTGTATGTGTGTGGGGTGTACTACTTGACTACCAGGGAGTTACATTATTTTAGTGTGCGTTGGGTGGGAAGGATGCACTCTTCGACTATCAGGGAGTTAAACTGTGACTGAATGGGGATCAGGTGGGAGAAGGAGTAGTACCGATGGAGTGCCAGGGATTTCACTGTTAGGGACCAGGGATTGGGTCAAGGAGGAGGAGGAGGAGGCAATGGCCATAGCTCTGCAAAATGCCTCTGAGCATTTGTACATGAAGGCACTGGGGAGAGTTGCAATGGCCATGTAATAGTATGCAAATGACCCTCAGCGGCTTGCATGCCAAATGTGGTCATTAGCATGCTGGTCCTTGAATATAGCACCTAGGAGCGATGCCGTTATCTCATTTTAGGCACACTATCCCACTTTGTTCTCCGATGTTTGTTGCCAGCAGGGAGCTGTGTCAGCATTGCTCATATGCACTTTGCACAACACTAATACCGCCTAATGTTCATACAGACATTGCATGCTGGATAAGGCATGCTGCCTGTATGAATATGGCACCCTGATAACTGCACACTGTTTCAAGTGTGGTGCTGTGTTTTGCATGGCACTAACAGCCACTTTGAATACCAGGGACATTGTCTTTTAGTTGCCTCTCTAGTATAAACCAGTATGTCATCAGCACAATGAAACTATCACAGAGAAGACTATTACAGGAACAAATATCGCCAGGTTGCTGTAATGGTCCCACTGCACACTAGCACTGTTTCTCCTGGTGTTTCACCCCACCCTGAAACAACTCCGACTCGGAGTTTGTCATTTAAAGAAGGGGCGGGGTGCGGCATTGTCCCTGTTGCTGTGCTGGATGTTGACAACAATGTTGTTGCTGCAGCATTGTAGATCTGTATAAACCCTGTTTGGTCTGGGTGTACTAGTGGTGAAATCACCTTTTTAAGTTATTCTGCCATAATTTTTGTATATACCTAAAGATCTTGATTCAGTATCAACATTAGCATGTATATACTGTCTTCTACAGTATTTTTGCCTGGTTTTGGCAAGATTGATGGTAGCTGAGTTCCAGGAGTGAGGACAGTTTGACACCGGCACAAAGATGGAAGTCCAGGTGTCCTCCCTTCCCCACATACCGCTAGTCCCGAGCCACTGCCCATGCATCCACCAGCACAGGGAATGGAGCAGCATGGCAACCCTGCTCCCCTGGAGAAGGAGAGCATCCTGTGGGAAACTCAAACCTCCTTCCCCCAACCAGCCCCTGATGACCCAGGATCATTCCCAAACTCAGGTCGCCAGCATGTGCTGAAGAGACAGCCTAACTTTTCCTTAATCCTTGATTTTCTAGGTCTAACTGGTTTAGCTTTTTTTAATTCTCTCTCTCTCTGCCCCCCCAGATGACCGTTCTTCTGAGGAGTGCCCCAGCCCTGTCACCCTGATGTCTTCTGGGACTTACCTGCCAGCCGTCCTGCCCCAGGGCTTGTCCCCCCGGTGGGGTCAGTGGGGTTCCCCAAGCCCCGCTACAGAATGGATCTGGTTCTGTTTGGCGTGCCCAGCTGGTTGGGTGCAGGGCCTGTGGGCACTTCTCATCATCCTGCCACAGGCATTTTCCTCCGGTTTCTGCCCCTGGGAGAGGTGATGTTCAATGTACTTGGTTACTAAAGACTAAAATAAAAAAATAAAATGTAACGGTGCACACCACATGCTCCCACATGAGGTGCACTGATGTCTGCCACATCTCCCAATCTTGGCCCAAGCTGTCTTTCCCCCAACTTTTGCCAGGGGCCAGGCAAGACTCAGAGTTTGCCCCCCCGGAGGAGGAGAGTGGTGCTACGGATGCTCAATCCTTCTTCCCCAGGCCGAGCCCCTGACAGCCTGCATTCCCTTCAAACCTGGGTCATTGTGTCGTCGCCATGGTGACGGCACTACCACGCGACAAACCCCTCAGTTTTGTGTGTTTATCTGATTTTTCTGGCAGTGCTGACAGTGCTGCACTACATTCATCAGCGCGTTCCACAACATTCTCGCTGCACTATATTCATCAGCGCGTTCCACAACATTCTTGCTGCACTACATTCATCAGCGCGTTCCACATCATTCTCGCTGCACTACATTCATCAGCGCGTTCCATAACATTCTCGCTGCACTACATTCATCAGCGCGTTCCACAACATTCTCGCTGCACTACATTCATCAGCGCGTTCCACAACATTCTCGCTGCACTACATTCATCAGCGCGTTCCACAACATTCTCTTCTTTTTTTTTAAACATAGTTTATTGAACAAAACATAAACAGTACAAATAAAGAAAAAAAACATTACAATGTAAGTTATAAGCATAGTACAATTGGAACACATCATAAAGCAATGTCAAAGTTGTGTAAAATTAGGCATATGAGAGGCCGGCCCACCAGTGCAGTGGTTGAATTTCCATCTGCGATGCCGGTGACCTGGATTTGGGAGTGAGCCCGGGTCATCGGAGGGCCAGCCAGGGAGAGAAGGCTGCAGCGTCCCATGACAGCTCGCCTTCTTTGGGGGAAGGGGGAGAGATGTGGCTCAGTGTCTGCTGACCCCTGGCAGAGGCTGGGGGTTCAGCAGGATGTCAAGTGAGTGTCGGAAGCGTTAGGCTGGTCTCAGACAAATGTCTGAAGCTATGCCAGCACCGAGGGCCTTGGCAGCAAAGGGTAGAATGTCGCGGACGTTGGCAGTAGTGCCATGATGTTAGGGGACTTGTGATGTCCATAGAACGCCAGGGAAAAAGCCTGCCAGCCCTGAGGAGATGGAGTTTCAAGGAGCTAGCCCTCATATGAGCCACCTGAATGGCCAACCAGAAGTCCAACAAAATGCAAGAGTTCAGGGTGTAGGGGCCCGATCCCGTTCCCACCTGGGGGATAAACCAAGGCTCCATGGGGATCCAGCAACAGACCAGGTGAGGTGGCTTGCAGGGGTAGACTCCACGATCCTCCTGAAGATGTGGAGCTGGTAGGGGAGTAGGGGGATAAAAAGAGATTAAAAAAAAAAATTAGGCATGTGATATTAAAGAAAAAACATCAGACTTATATTTTAAAGTCTTAATTAGTAGAGTAGTATGAAGGCTAAAGCTACAGTCAAAGAAGAGACACATTGTACATCAATCGCTGCGTGTATGGGTACAAGCATAGTTTATTAACTATGCCAAACTCAATGGCACTCAACAGAGGCTCCCAGATTTTTTGGAATTGTTCTTTATGCCCATTTGCCAAAAGTTGTGCCTTTTCTATTATAAGGCACTTACCTAGACTGTGAAACCACTGAGCCACAGTGGGCAGTGAGTCAGAGATCCATTGTTGTGCTACAGTGTTTTGGGCATTGACCGAAGCAGTGGAACATTCTTTTCTTTTTCTGGTTCTGTTGTTTCATTTTTATCAGTTGTAATAATTATACCTGCAGAAATAAATTTCCCTCCCTTTCTGAACTTTTTTTTTCTAGGAATATTTTTTCATTTACCAATTTCAGCAGTACTGGCCACATTTTCCACAACAGATCCTGAATCCGTTATTTTGTTGGTCTTAGTAGTAGTTTAGGTGCAGAGATAGTAAACACAGAGTCTGAGGTGTAACATCCCCCCCTCAAAATCAGTGAGGCACTATAGCCTAGTAGTAGTTCAGAAACAGAGATGATGAACACAGAGTCTAAGACATCACACCTCCCCCGAAAATCAGTGAGGCACTGTGGCATAGTAGTCATTCGGGTGCAGAGATGGGGAACACAGAGCATGAGACATAACATGCCCCTCACAATCAGTGAGGGACTATGGCCTAGTAGTAGCTCAGACATAGAGATGGAGAATGCAGAGTCTGAGAAATAACACTCCCTCAAAATCAGTGAGGGACTATGGCCTAGTACTGCTTCAGGTGCAGAGATGAGGAACACAGAGTCTGAAATGTGACCCTCCCCCCAAAAAAAATGCCTACCCTGTTTCCCCTCCACCTGGTCACGCCTGGAAACAAGATTTGTCTTAGTGCACCTATCCTGATCAACAAATTTTCAATGAAGAAAAACAATTCTGAATTGTATTCAGACTAATAAACTGATGTATATGATGTACTTGTTCTGAACATTTCTCAGGTATCCCATGAACTCTTCCTCCAGGACGCATAAGGAAACAAGCTGACTTTATCTGATTGTGCCCTAGTGGCAAACTATTTAGAATTATAACTAAAACAGAGTTCCATGATAATAATGACTATTAACAGCCGGCCTGCCAGTACAGTTGCAGCACTGATTGACCCGGGTTCATTAGCCAACTTGATGCATCAGAGGGATGGCTAGGGGAGGGAGGTTCAGCATCTGAGTGGACACTCCCTTCCTCTGGGAAGAGGTTTGCAGTTCTCCACTATTGCACCGTACCTTGGGTACAGGGGTGTCGGCAGGCATACGCACTGTACTCCGCAGAGTACAGTAAAAAAAATCAGACAGGGGCAACAAATCAGGCAGGGGCAACAAAAAGAGGAAAGCAAGGACATTGTGAGTCACATTGTGTCTGTATCATGCTGAGCCCTGTTGTCTTTGTTGTTCACTATGGGCCATTGATGCCACCAGTCAGATATACAAACAAGAACAACTTACCAGGCAGGCAGAAAAACAAAGGAAGGAGGATTACAGGAGGAAACTGATTACTTGAATTCAGACATGGCAAAGAGGTGGGGACCATTGTTGGTGTGGCATGGCAGTGCATATTTTGGTTTATGTTTACATAATGGTGGGGGTCAACAGTGCATCAGTTTTGAGTACAAGTTTAAAATTCCTGGCTACACCCCTGCTTGGGTAACCACAGAGGGCGGTGCAGTAGGCAACAGTAGAACTAGGAGGGGGAAGTCTCTGATGTCAGTTGAGGAGCCCATCATGATGTCACTCTGTGAGATGTCCTCAGTACAAGAAAACTAAGGAAATGCCAGGGCCCAGATGAAGGATGACTCCTGTGGTCCACAGGCTCCACATTCACCTACCAAGCACTGATCCAGCATGTGGATCTGGTCACCACCGGGACTAATCTCCATCCTAGTGGCCCCAACCTTGGGGGTACACACCATGGAGCATCATCAGAGTGTGGTGAACCCTGGGGATGGTGGCATGGTGGGGCTAGGGATGCCAGAGGAAGGAGGCATGTGCTTTAGAAGGATTAAGATAAAAAGAATAAAGAAATAATGACGGTTGGGTGGCTAATCTTAATCTGGTTCAAGGTCAGTTGGCATTCATCTGTATTCCCCGGGTTGTGCCTGAAAATAGGCAGAATTTACCAAGTGCACTTACATGGTCAACAAAAACTAAATAAATAAATAATCAAAATCTGACTTCCTTACTGGCAACATGCTGTACTGCTAAGTGTATAATATAAATGAATATTTAACTACAGTGCATGCTACAATAAAGTGACTTGATGGAACTTCAAGGATGGTGGTAAAACTGGCTATGGCGTTTAATTTCTTTAGTTATTTTTTTGTAACTGTTACATAAGTTTCTTAAACCTTCACACATTAAACTAGTTTGAAAACTGATGAGTCAAAAATAGAGAATCATCCCAGATGCCTCTAGTTGCTTCAAGTTATGGTGGAGGGGGACAGCTTTATAGTGTTATGAAAGTTCTGCGTATCAAGCAGGAAACAGAGCAAGATATCACACATTGCACTAAGAAAATACAGAATTATCACCACCTTTTTTGTGAGAACATGCACTGTGTTACTACTAACACTAACTGTTTTTTAGGCAGGCAGATGATGCTAGAATTGCAGGGGTGTCAGAATGTGCTCGCCCCTTCCACTGCCCTCAGAAGAAGTGTTAACCATCTCTAAAATTATTTTCTACCATTAAGTATTTAATAGTTCCTTGCTTATGTCAGTGCTGAAACATGTCACATACCGAGTTAGAGAGTGCTCCCTCAGTCTCATCTCTCCCCCCTCACCCCTTGCCACACAGTGTAAGACAGGACAACAATGAGGGTGAAACATTAGCAAAGTGGAAGTATTGCAGTAAATGTCACAAGTATGGGAGCTTGGATTCAATGCAAAGAAGTGCAAAATAATGCACCTGGATTACAAAAACCCAGGGGAAGTGAACACAATGGGGGGGTAGTAACAACAACAAAAATAGAAAGGGACCTGGGGGGTCATCATATCAGATGACCTTAAGGTTGGCAAGCAATGTGAGAAGGCAGTAGGGAGGGCTGGGGGAATACTGGGATGTATAGGGAGAGGCATCACCAGCAGAAAACAAGAAGTTGTTATCCCTCTATAGAGACAGTTGGTGAGACCCCATCTGAAGTACTGCGTCCAGTGCTGGAGACCCCATCTCCATAAGGACATAGACAGGATGGAGATAGTCCAGAGGAGGGCAACTAAAATGGTGCAGAGTCTGCAAGAGAAGCCATACGAGGAAAGACTAAAGGAGCTTAGTATGTATACCCTTGAGGAAAGGAGGGAAAGGGGGGAACATGATAGAAACTTTTAAGTACCTCAGTGGAATCAACAAAGTCCAAGAGGGTAGCATCTTTCAGAAAAAGAGATGTGCAAGAACAATGGAACACAACTGGAAGATAGAGGGGAGACGGCTCAGGGGTAATGTGAGGAAGTATTCTTTCACAGAGAGGGTGGTAGATGCATGGAACAGCCTTCCTAAGGAGGTTGTGGGATCTAAAACTGTGGGAGAAATCAAGAATGCATGGGACAGACATAAGGCAATTCTTGTGGGGAGTGGGAAGAAATAGGCTGTTGGTTAACTAGGATCTGCAGCTTATCCAATACGTAGGGGAAATGGGCAGACTAGGTGGGCTAAGTGGTCCTTATCTGCTGTCAAAGTCTATGTTTCTATGTTTCTACAGCAGGAAACTGAAATGTTCTGTTCTAAGCATCGCACTGCCTTGGGAGTTTTTCAGGTCACTTAGAAAAGGACACTGTCACCCCCCCTCAGGTCTCAAGGTCTCCCTAGTTCAAAAAAGCAATGGCCAATGACAAATGTTCGCTTGCTTATATTTGCTGTGTACTGTAGCTGTTGGCCATAAATACTTCAGCAGTTAAAATTAATTAATTAATAAATACCATAAGTTATAATAGTGAAATTGTCACAACTGGGAAATGAAGAGGTTCGTGTACAACACTGTTGTTTTCTTAGATTGAGACACCAAATTGACAATATTGTATTTTTATTACCCCAGCATGTGAACATGAAAAGGTGTTATTTATCAAATGCTACCAGGAATGTGATTTTGCAGAATGACTGCAAAAACGGGATTGGGGGGTTGAAAATAACACCTGCCTTGTTCATGAGATAGGGTAACAAAATAATTAGGCTGAAAATTTGGATTCAAAAAGTAAAACGAGTGCTGTTCACTGTGGCAATGAGAACAACTGTTCTTAACAGACTGTTCACGCTGACCAGTTCTTTTTCCCTGCAAAATTTAGAGTTCTGATCACTAGGCTGCTTTGTGGTGAAGTTCATATACAATATCAATGTAACATAAAATTAATCTGGTGCTGTTTTTATTTTGCAGATTTACATTAAAACGTTTTTATCAGCTTTATTACACCAAGACCTGGTCCTCACCAGACACTGAGCTCAAGGGGTCTAAACAATTGCTGTCACACTGGAAACAAGACGCAGCACTATGTCTATGAGAACCGAGTATTTTATTATCATAATATTGTATATGAACTCCTCCAAAAAGCATCATAGTGATCAGAACATTACATTTTGCTATGAAAAACATCGATCAGCATGAACGGTCTGTTAAAGAGCTGCTGGCACCTTTGGGGCTGGTAACTCATGTTTAGTAGCTGCCTGCACCAGGACCCAAAGCAGCCATAGTTTTCATTTTTCTGTACAAGCGATACTTAGATTTTTAACTTAATAGAAGTGTAATTGCACTTCCTGGTTCCTCTGAAGCAGTCAGGTGCCCAGTGCAGCCCTGCCCAGAAAACAGCATTTTGATGACACAAAGTAGGGAAGGGGCTGCAGAGCTACAGGTAGCATTATAACGCTAGCGGAGAAGCGGTGGCCTTTAAGTGTAACTTTTGCTTAAGACAGGGACTTTAATGGGGGTAGTATATGTGATCCACCACCCCCTTAAAATGTATAAGTGTCTGTCTTAAGCAAAAGTTACACCTAAAGCATGTTACTGCCCTCATAACAGTGTAATGCTATCTGTAGCCCTGTAGCCCCATCCCTACTTCATGTGATCAAAATGCTGTTTTCTGACAGAGGCTTTCGAGTGAGCACTGTGCAACTGGAGGGAACCACAAGAGATGCACACTTCTATTACTTTAAAAAATACAAGTAATGCTTTCACAAAAAATTAAAACTATGACTACTTAGGTCCCAAGGCAGGCAGCTACTGGACATGCGTTACCTGCCCCACACTACAGAACGTATCGGCAGCTTTTTAAGAACAGTAGATCTCACTCGTGCTGTTACACTGAACATCACTGCTTGTTTGATGTCAATGACAGCCTGAAACAGAGCAGGCAGGGCTGAAAATGAAAACATGGAGATCAGTACAGAGGGAGTCAGAGGTTGCGCACATATTTGTGTAAAGAGTAAAAAGATGACAGTAGCCTTGTACATTTGAAAACATATGAAAGTATAAATTAACATGAGCATGTAATTAATGAGAACTGTGCACAATTCGAAGTATTGCCATTGATCTAGTGTCATAATCTGTTTTGTAGAATAATATTGTATAATTTCATTGTTTTATTTATATATTGCTTATGCTTAAGTGTACTGCAGTACATTTTATTTGTTTAGGAAAGTAAACACAGGAACAATGCTAGCATGTTGAGGGGGAGAAGAGATTGGGAGAGGAGGTATAGAAAGCAAATAAGGGGGAGCAGGCAGTGTGAATGATGATGCATGGCAGGGGATTAGAAGAGCAACGATAAGGGAGAGGTAGAGAAAACAAGTGGTGCAGGCCTGCAAAGATAAATTGAGAATGGGAGCATGTTGTGGGGTCAGAGATGGGGTACAAGAGAGGTGGAAAACAAGTGCTGAAAGCGGTGTATATATATTGTGATGACAGTGGCAATTATGGCTTAAGGTAAAGATGGAATGGGAAGATAGAGAGGACATGGAACACAGTGGGTAATGTCAAACAGTGCTGAAAGCAATAGAACAGGGGGCAGAGATGGTAGGGGGAGAGAAGAAGCGGCATAGAGCAGACACTGCAAGGTATGGAAAATGCTAGGAGGTGGGGAGAGGAATCAAAAAGAGTTGGCGAGAGCAATTGCCAGACAGCATGTGATGTAATACAGAGAATGGCAGTATGCTGGGGGGCTGAGAGATGGGGGAGAGAGAAGTTAGGGGAGGTGGACAGAGGCAGTGAAGTAGAGCAGTAGAAGTATATGGAGAATAGCAGTGACTTGGGGGCACAGATCAGTGAGGGGGAGGATAGAGATCATGTGGCGAAAAACAGATAGTGTGAATCCCCCTCATGAATGCAGTGGTGGCTCCAGGAATTTACAGAAGGTGGGGCGCACTTGGCCTAGAAAAGTAAACCTCTCTAGGGGTCCCAAGAGAGGTTTGCTTTTGGGATCTGGGGCCATGCCCCACCCCAGGAAATTTTGAAAATATAAGGAGTGAAATGATGCATTTTGGTGCATTTTAGGCACAGTTTCAGGAGCAAAGTGTTGATTAGCCCCTCAAACAAATCTCCTAGTTCCCATTCCATCACAGAGCAGCTTCAGACAGTAATGGCTGCCTCACAGGGATATATCGATTTTGAGGGAGATGTCTGGTTAAACAACCAGGCATGTCCCTCAGCTTCCTTCCCATCCCAGCAGAGGCAGCTTGCCATTGCACTATGATGGACAGAAACGAGGAGATGGGCTCAGCTGAAAAGGATATGAACAGAGAAACTTGTAAAAACAGCTGAACATAGCAGTTGTTTACAAGTTATAGCCAGACTGGGAGGAGTAGAGGGAGCAGTGATGCTGCTAGGGGCACAGCCAAGAGCAAAGAGGCAGAACAAGAGGGGGTGCACCCCCTCTTTCAAGCTTTCTGTCTCTTTAACCGGGCTGTCCCCCTAGCACCACCACTGCTCCCCCATCCTCTCCTTCCCTTCACTTGATGCCAGATGCCTCACCCACTCTACTTCCTCTCTCTTCAAATTCTGGCTTGGCTCCCTTCCCTCATACCTTGCCTCTTCCTTCCCTCCCTTCCTCTTTCCCTTCCTCAGGACAAAGAAAGAAGCGGTTACCAGCTCAGTTTGAATGAAAAAAAAATAGGTCATTTCCAGGCTCACCCACAACCATAGTAATACAATCTGCCAAACAAACAAATATCAAAATATAGCAACACTGCACTGAAACAAACCAAATACCACCGCAGTTCAAAGACAGCCAAGTAATTTGAATTTTTTTAACATAATAATCACTACACACTATAAGCAAGAGTAACGCTGATTTGCAAATATATTTTTTAATGTGCCAAAAATTGTTCTATGCCAGATGGCTGGCCACCCCTCCCTCTTTCGTCACCAGAGGCCAGAACAATTTTTTTCAACATGTGTGCAAGTCTGCTACACCCATCAGCTTTCCTCCTCCAGCAGCTCTGTCTCTTCCGTTCTCTTTGTCATGTTTTCTACACAATACAGCAGATGATGCTATGACCCTGAGGCAGCAGTAGAACACAATACAATGCCACAAACTATGTTGACTCACTACAATAATGTTTATGTTGAAACTCAGATGATCACATATGGTGTGACAGAAGGTAAGAAGGAGACAAGTGAAAGTGAGACCACACGCAGGGTCCCTAAATAGTCCCCACTGACAGGCACTCAGTCTTCATTCAATATTCAGTTTATTTCAATGTGCTTACACAACTTGATGCAGTCTTGTGCTTGTGCAACTTGCTGAATAAACCTTTGTGGCTGTTCACCTCTCATTCCTTGGGGGATACCACCATGTAGGGATAATGAATGCAAGGAACCCTGGAGAAGGGTTCCACCCCTAGGGATGCCACGGGAAGGATTCCCTTAGGCTAAAGGTATCTTAGGAAGGAGCCCCCAAGGAGGGAGGTGAGCTGCTGGAGGTGGAGGGAAGGATGGTGGGGCAACAAAAAAATGCTTCAGAGTGAAGCAGGAAGGATGAAGTTTAAACAGGTCAGGTAAGGGGCGTGGCTGGTTGCTACAGCACATCCAGCCACAGGCTAAGCCTTTCAATTATTGGAAAGCAAGTTGAGCACAGGTCTCATTTACAGCTGCATCCAGTACAATTGAGAAATATTACAGCAGATAAAACAACACCAAAATGTCAACTCTAAGTAAAGTTTCACAGCAGCTTACTACTTCACTTTCTTTCCCTGTTAAATTTATTGACTGACTGATGCCTTGCTGGTTCACGCATAGGAAAAATTTAAATTGATTGGTTCTGTGCTCTGCACTAGCAGCAGTTGTTAAGAAAATAACAATAAAATAAAACCTTCAAAGATCCCCTATACCCTTTCACTGTCCCCTGCTGTGCGGACCCTAAGTCCCTGCCTTGCTGCAGGTTGCAGCAAGCAGACACTGCAGTGGCTGTGCTCCTCTCTGCAGCAGCAGCGCACAAATCAGTGGCCTATACTACACGCAGACTACAGTCAACTGCTGCTAGCTGGTCAACAAAAAGAACAGCACATGAGTCTTTTGACAATTTGAAGATTTTGTTTATCGAAAACAATACATTTTCAAAAAAACTGAAGAGCTGTGCCTCGCAGTGTGCGTGCGCACACACACACATACACACACACACACACACACACACACACACACTTCTTTCTATGCCAAGAGAGAGGCTACTAATGGCACCAATATACAGTATGTGTAGCATGAAAGATCAAGAATTTTTAGCATCCCTGATTGGCTGCTGCATGTCTTGTGGCTTGCACAACCTTGCAGAAGCAGCTTAGTGTGAAATCCTTATAAAAAAAATGCTATATCATGCCATTAAAGAGTCAGACAGCCAAAGAGAAGGAAGAAAGCATTGATCCCCTTTACTAGAGTCCAAAGGGCTAGTTTTCAGCTGGTTCAATGAATGTAACTTTGGCAGCATCTTGTCCTTAGCTGTGTGTAGGGTATTGTATTACCATGTGGCAAATCATTTCACCCTGGATCAGAGAGATCTTGGGAATGCCACTGAAGTAGTATTGTTAGACTGCGGTGGGAAAGAGGGGGATGTTTTGTTCTGTTGCAGCAGCATCTCCTTGGGCAGGGAGAGGGTGCAGCCTGACCTTGAGGGTGCCCTCATCATGTCAGCCCTTCCAGATATGACAACAACATGGCAAAAACGAGCCTGCTCAGAAGGGGTTGTAAAAAAAACATCTGGCAATAACCATGCCCCGTTTTAGGATGATAGTCTCCAAGTTCTCTAGGATGCTGTAAGCTTCTGGGCCATACATTGGTTGTTATAGTCTGGTATCATGATCAGTGCTAGGAGTTCATCAAGGAAAGGCAGGCCCGAGGAGGATGGACATCAGATATAGGAAGTATAAACAGGCGAGGCATTCCTACCAATTTCCTCATTATGTGTGATGTCCTTCATTTGCCCCACAGAGGTGTTCTGCCCACATTCATCCCACATTGTAAAGTACAGCCACCATAGAGGAGATGCTGTAAACTTAGACTTAAAAGCAGAATGTTTTGCCATTCTGCATTGCTGAAGCACAATTACACTCTGAGAAAATAAATGCACTGCTTTGCATTTGCATATTTGACAATGAGGCCTGTCCCTCAATTTGAGAGCCAGTGTATCACACTGTCCCACATTTTGTGTGACTTTGTCTTTCATTTCAGTGACAAGGTTTGAGAGGTATGAGAGCAGGGGGGAAAAAGGTTAACTTCAGACCTGGTTTAAGGACAAAAATAAGGAAAAATATCATTGCTGTGTACAATGTATAACTAAATGTGCATCAAATAGAGCGTAATATTTTTAAATAGTTCATGGGGACACTGTTCATGGTAAATGCCTTGACCTCTCATCCAAGTCATTTTATTTCCTAGAATGAAGGATGTGGTGCCCCTTTGTAATTCTGGTTTCACTCCCACCACAGCTGCAAAGTAGACAGCAAGGCAATTAATCTGATCTCTGCACATACAGAAACCAAACTGAAGTGACAGGTTTATTCCGTTTTCTCCTTGCAGCAGGCACAGATTGCTGGAGCAACAGGGGTCAAAACATCTGCCCTGCCTTTAGCTCCCACAGGGAATCAGCTGCAACACAGACTGTTTGGTGTAAGCTGCAGGATTATATTTGAATGAAGACAGGATAAAACTCTGTTTTTGTGTGCAGACATTTCGAGCAGTAATCTCCTCTGTGAAAAACTGGGAACAAAACACCCACAGAATTTCCTTTCATTTTTACTTGTTAACTGGGTTAGGACAATTGGGCAAAAGCCCTTTTTCAGGTCCGAACCAGACAAAAACATGAATATCAACATAACAACATTTTGAAATACCCAAATTATATAATATTACAACACTAAAAAAATATACATTAAGTGACAAATGTCAAAAGCAAGTACAGTTTATCAGCATTATCATGTACTTTTTAAATCTAAATTTAAAAGTGGAGTACGATTTAACACTTCTCAAAGAGGGGGGTAACGCATTCCAAATATAAGGAACTTGACAAATAAAAGAACGAGAGCCATAGTTATTTTTCACTGAAGAATCCTCCAACACAATGCCCTCAGCATAACTGAATGCATAAGCAAGCCAAGCTTAGAATAGTTAAGGACAATGTTACATAGTTGGGGGGAAGGAGGAAGAAGGATAACCCGTAACAAAATATTCTGGATAGGCCCTTGCAGCTGTCTCCTTCTATTCCTTTAAAACTCAGCCTTTTGACTACTTTGGCATTTATGTATTGTGAATACAGCACTAACATCATACTCTGATGGAGGTAATCAGGGCCTTTGTTACCACGTGTGGCTCCTCTAACTGAGCAGGTTTTCAAAAACAGCTTTACCCCAAGAAGCTGAAAGCTACTTTTCTGTTTGTTCACCGTTGCCCATTTCATCTCTATCCAACTCCCTCCCTGCCTGCCCCCAAACAAAGATCATTCTCCTTCTCCCTTTCTGCAGCTCCAGCCTCCCTTTTTCCCACTTCAACTATAACAAATTCATGTCAGACATTATACTGCACCAGCATAGCAGCCGGAGACACCCCTAGCTGAAACTAACCATTTTCAGCGCAATTTACTTCTCGAGTTCCTCCAAGTGATGCAATTGTCCGCTCGCTGCCACCTTGCTTCAAAATCAGAACTGGATCCTGAACTGCTGGCATCCGCTGTGCTGACTCTCAGCCCAGAAAAGTTGAACAAAAAGAACCTGGACTGAAATATCCCACTTTATTTAGGTTCAAAAATCATGTGCGCATACCACCCACTGCCCCACTGGCATCCAGTTATTGTCTTGCTGCTGCATAAAGAACACCTCTGCAACCCCCTCTTTCAAATCTGGCCCAGTCCTGCCCCCTGCTGCCACACATCCATCACCAGAAACTGTAGAGTATGTCAGGCAGTGCTCAGGTTACGGGCTTCAGCCAGGATTGATATTACAGTAAAGCCTGGACAGGATCAGGGAAAATGGTGGCTGCTACATATTGAAATGCTACCAAAGCGGGTGGCATGTGCCCTCATGCCAAGGCCTCAATCCACCACTGGAATATGCACTGTATACATTTTTGGAACATATGTATGATGAAGAAATAAAACAAATTAAAATGTAATTAGTAAGAATGCCAGTAGCATTTGTACAATCAAGAGGTCAGTAAGAATGTAAATGGCGCACGAGATAGTTAAAAAGCATACTGATGCACTTCAATGGCCATGTAACTGATACAGCCATTATTTTTAAAATGATCAGGCTGTATCCTATGAGAGGTATACCGTAGTATTATTAGTAAAACTGTGTACATGCTTCCGTATGGGACATGTAAATTATGAGAAGTAATGCAGAAACGGCGGTTGTTGAACAGCATTTGTGTTCAGTAACAAATATGACAACAAAGAAATTAGTTGCACTGGAACTGAATCATTAAAATAATGCAAAGTTTATGAAATTGCATTCCGGTGCTATGCTGCAAATTTGTTCTGACCACTTTTAATTAAGTTTAAGACTGATTGTGTTACAAAGCAGCATTAGGGAAGAGAACGACACATGGAGGAGGAGACAGGGGATTAGCTGAGAGAGGTGGTGGAGAGAAATAAACATTGACATACACACAACCCTTATTGATTTGTTCTTTGTTTATTGAAATTTATAGTGGAAGGGATTGAGTTGCAGGCAGAAGATTGAGCAAGATTAGTTTAGCTTTCATAATAGGATGAAAGAAGTGTGGGGTATGCATAATGTTCCGATAACAGAAAAAGAACAGTTAAACAGAATAAATGAAAACAGTTTGAAATGGAACTGTATCAGATTAGAGCAAATTAATTGGAGCAACATGATAAATACAGATATGAATGAAAGGAGGTACAGTATACCTAAAGACAGCAGGTATGTGGTAGTGCTATATTTGGAAGGGAATAGGAAGAAAAGGAAAGCAACAGAAATGTGTTACAAACATTACAAACAACAGTAGAAAGCAATATAAATGTGTTACAAACATTACAAACAACAGTAGAAAGCAATATAAATGTGTTACAAACATTACAAACAACAGTAGAAAGCAACAGAAATGTGTTATAAACATTACAAACAACAGTAGCAAGCAACAGAAATGTGTTACAAACATTACAAACAACAGTAGAAAGCAATATAAATGTGTTTCAAACATTACAAACAACAGTAGAAAGCAATATAATTGTGTTACAAACATTACAAACAACAGTAGCAAGCAATAGAAAGTAACAGGTAACATATACAGACAGTGGTACTCACGGGGGCAAAGACCCGGGAGGGCAATGATAAAGAGCAAGTCTTGCAGAGTGATTAATGTGAATTACAATGAATGGTGGCAGATTTTTTTTTGGGGGGGTAACAAAGATTGGCAAGGGGAGAGAGCAAGTGTCAAAGATTGGGGGGGAGAGGAAATGTCACTAAGTGGCTAATATATAAGGAAAATACAGTCATGTTTGTGGGGCAGAGAATGGGGAGCAGAGTGACAGAGAGTAAGTGAACAGAGCAGCTAATGGGAACGAGGATGAATGCATAAACGCAATAAACATACAAACATGGAATTTATCTGCAGATAACACCCACTTGGCCCACCTAGTCTGCCCATTTTTATCTACCTATAGTATCACTGCAGATCCTTCTCATTCCTCCCCCCTTCCTTTCCACTAAGATTCACTTATGCCTAACCCATGCATTCTTGAACCCCACTACTGCTTTTGCCTTCACCAACCTCCATTGGTAGGCTGTTTCAGGAATCCACCACTCTTTCTGTGAAGAAGTACTTCCTCTCATCTCTCCTAAACCTACCCCCCTTCAGTTCATAGAATGTCACTTTGAGCACCTTTTGTCTCTGAAGAATACTTTCCTCCTGTACCTTATTTACCCCAGCGAGGTATTTAAAGATCTTTGCCATACCCCCCCTCTCCCTCCTTTGTTGCAGGGTGTACATACTGAGTTCCGACTGTGCACCATTTTAGTTGTCCTCCTCTGGGCTGCCTCCACTTTGTCTATGTCCTTCTGGAGACGTGGTCTCCAGAACTGCATATAATATTTTACTTGGGGTCTTGGAAGGGATCTATACAGAGGCAACACTACCTCCCTTTTTCTGCTGGTGACACCCCTCCATATGCACCCCAGCATCCCAGTGGCCCTCCCAACTGCCTCGTCACACTGCCTGGCCACCTTCAGGTCATTCAATATGATTACCCCAGGTCTCGTCTACTTAGTGGCTGTCAATAACACTTCACCCACTCTGTACTGTGCCTTTGGATTCCTGTGCCCAACGTTCAATATCGCTATGCCATTACAATGATCAAAAATGATATGTGTTATATTTATATAATTTTTTTTTTATATTGTTGTTATTGTCATTGTAAAATCTGTTATATGTTTAACTTATTCTGGTCGTTAGTGAAATCAGGCATTATTCTGCCTGCTATGCTTACTAGTGTAATCAATAAAACAAAAAAGAAAGAAGTGCATTATTTTGCCCTTTTATGCACTGAAACCCAGCTGCCATACCCTTGACCACTCCTCTAGTTTTCTCAGGTCTCTGCCCATCCTTTCCACCCCTCCTGGAGTGTCCACCCTATTGCAGGTTTCTGTGTCATCTGCAAAGAGGCAGACCTTCCTCTTCAGCTCCTCCCCAATGTCACCTATGAAGACATTAGAGGACCAGTCCCAGTACTGAACCCTGAGGCAGAGCGCTGGTCACCCTCCCCTCCCATCCTCTGAGTGAATTCCATTTATCACCACCCTGTGCCGCCTACCCGCTGACTAATTTCTTTCCCAGTTTACTACCTTTGTACCCACTCCTAAGCTACTCAACTTACTTACTTACTAGTCTCCTGTGTGGAACAGAGTCAAAAGCTTTACTGAAATCCAGATAGGCCACATCCACTGCTCCACCCTGATCTAATTCTTTGGTTACCCATTAAAGAAGTCGATCAGATTCATTTTACATGACCTTCCCCCCATGAATCCATGTTGCCTTGGGTCTTTTAACCAACTAGATTCAAGATATTCCACAATCCTTTCCTTCAGCATGATTCCGTTAACTTTCCCACTACAGATATTAAGTTGACTGGCCTATCATTGCCAGCCTCTTCCCTACTACCACTTTTGTGTAGTGGGGATAATCTTCCCTCCTCCAGTCCTCTGGAACCACTCTTGTTTTCAGTGAGCTGTTAAAGAGCACTGTCAGAGGTGCAACCAGTACCTCTAAGATCCTTCAATACCCTTGAATGCACTCTATCTGGTCCTATTACTTTGTTCACTTTCAGGTTTGTGAGTTCCTTCAGGATACTGTCCTCCAAAAATGGACTAGTGCCCACCTCCCTCCCTCTAGTGCTCATGTTAATTTTTTGTGGCCCCTCCCCCCTTTTCTTTCCACTTTGAACATTGAAAAAAACGATTTGTTCAGTATGTCTGCCTTTTCTTGGTCCTACCCTCTGCACAGATCCCCCTGTCCCTTTTTAACCATACAATCTCTCTCTTACTAGGGATAGATATGTTTCAATGAAACTGGTGTTCTGGGGTGGGGGTACCACTAAACACTAGGGAAAACTATAATAATAGAGAGTAAGGGCCTGATTCCAAAACAGCCCTGAAATAGCCACAAAGTTCTGGTGATCTATGGCTGCGGCACACTCCTGGTAGATTAGGGATCATGCACCCGATCCCCGGGCCATCAGGGGTCCTTATGCCACAACACCTGGGAAATGACACAATGGCAGGCTAGCTTTGAATGCAAGGTGCACCTGCAGGACCTGATGGATGGATCTGCTCACCCCATCCCACCAGGCGCAAGACGGACCACAATGACTGGAGTGCCCCTGGGGCAGATGTGACACAGGGGAGTACCATAGGGGTGTTGGAGAGCATGTGTATATGCCAGGGAATGTTCACGCACCCGGCAGGGGTGCTCTTACCAGCACTAGCCACCCACCGGTGTATTCAGTGCCATCAGGCTGTCACCCCTGCCAGGTGCCCGATCACCCCCACTAGCAAACACACTTGCTCCCCAACACCTCTGCAGTACACCCCTGTCCCTTCTGATCCCTGAACTTCACATACAGAGCCCCCTGCCAGCTCCCCATCTTGAGGGGCATTGCCTCAAGGGGTTTAGACCACTTTCCATCTGGTGTAACATGACCCCCTTCCTACCGCCACAGCAGGACTTTTTGGAAATCAAAAGCAGTGGATGTTGAAGCCCCACCATGGCACAAGCCCCCTCATGATCTGGTGTACCCAGATGCAGGTTGCAAGAATGGTGCAGTGCCCCTTTGGGGCAACAGCTTCCTTCACCAGCGCAGACCGCATACCAGAATAAGGAACGCCACAAACACTGATGCAAGGTGTGAATTGCGACATTGCTGTTTGACGCAAGTGCCTTGCATCAGGTGTAAGCCTTTCAGAATTGAGCCTCAAGTGTTCAGGGTTGGGGGTACCACTAGACACCAGGGACAATATGAAACAGGTGTTTGGGGGGTGAAGGCAACACTGGACACCAAAGAATGCATCGCTCACACTCAGGATGTGTGCCAATGGGCTGCTGTACACCATGCAAATGAGCCCATAATGGGCATGCAAATGGTCCTTAGTGCCTTGTATGCCCAGTTGGTTCATTTGCATGCTGTGGCTGTATATAGCCCAGAGGGGCCTTGGTGCTATCCATTTTGGGTAGCGTTATTCCCTGTGGGCTATATACAACCCAGGTCTGTGTCAGGGCAGCGCAGTTTCACTTAGCGCTGCACCAACACTGCCTGATATTCAGTTGTCACCCGCTATTCAAGTGAATATAGCAGCTACTGGGTTGGGCACTAGCACAAGTCTAGAGCAAATATTTTGCAGTGCTCTTGTGCCATTTCTTGAATATCAGTCCCCATTTGCTAAGTAACAATAATATTATGAAGTTTTATGTGTTAGCAAGTAAATTCAAAAAAGTAACATAGAAACATTTACAATGATGACATAGCAAGACCATTAGTTCACCCAGACTGTAAAACCCTAACAACCTAGGGACCTATTGTCTATACAGGGTTCTAACCCAAACTTTCCATCTCCATGCTCCCGGCCCCGCCCTGCTGCTACCATCCTGAGGAACAACTAAACTCTTCACTCTGTCACAGCAGTGTTTGAAACCATTGATGGATTTGGCACTCAAAGCATCAGCCCATATTTGATTAAAAAAAATAATTTTGTCTAGAAGAATTTTATTGATTCTTTCATCATTGACCAAAGAGCTCAGATAGATATGCCATTCTTGTGTTAACAGTACATTAGCAGTTCTCCAGTTTCTTAACAGAAGGCACTTGAATTGTATTGTTGCTGCCAGAGTCCAATACCTCTGATGTTTATTCAGTAAGAGGTGCATAAGAAAGATCTGCACGATGAATATGGATGAAGGGGTGCTAACATTGTGCCCCTTACCTCCGAGCATATTTTCCTAATTTCTGACCAAATGGGCAAGATTTTTAAAGAGCTCCAAAGCATGCATTCTAGGTCTGCATGCAGTTCATAATATCAGTTTTAATGATTCCCATATTCATAGCTTTATGTTTGTGATAAATGTGACAGAGAATTTTATATTGAATTTGTTTTCCTTCCAGCTCCCTGCTGCTGTTTTATGCATTAGACCAAGCTGATACCCATTCTCACAGGGAAATGTAGGTTTAATTTTCAATTCCTGTTTTCCTGGGGGCAGCAGTTAATCATGGGCTGCTATCAGACAGCATTTTATGAATCTTGCTCGCTTTCTTAACAATGCAACCGTATTCCATTCTTGGCACATGGGAAGGAACAATGGCAGAATGTTGAAATTCCAACAAAATAGAGTTGCATGGAATTTTGCAAAATTCCATTGAATTCTGCCATTGGCAGAATTCTGACATGTCACATACAGTTTTCATGGATTAAAGTAAAGTTGTAAGGTACCATTTACCAGTATTGCTGTGCATCAGTCAACAGAGGAGACTTTCCGGTTCAAAATAAAAAAAAAAACTAAATCAGATGTTCCTGTGCTGAGTTATGACTTTATTTAGTATGCCTTCGTTTTTACAGTATCTTCTGTGTTTACATTCGGTGGCGATTCCCAGAATGCATTGCGGCCACTCTGTGACACATCATGCCAGGTATCGCTGCAAATGCGGAAAAAGTGTATTCATTGGCGCCCTCGTTTGAAGAGTGTATCTGTGCTGTGTGATTGTTTGGTGAAGGAGATTAAATAATTATTTTGGGGGGCATATAATGTGAAGTGCTGGTTTGGGGACAGACTGTGCTGCAAATCCTTCATTTTTTCATGCTATTTGCAACAGCTCATATTAGGCAGTCAGTGTCAAGGTGTTGCACAGCTGGCTTTCTCACAGTCTTATGTATATCCTGATCTGTGCTGTGACATTGCTGTGTTAAGTTTATCTGGCAGCATTTGTACATATATATTGCAGCAAAGGGAAAGACTTGCTTAGCTTTATTTATTTTTGTATTTTTGCTTTTGTGTGGTAACCTGTGTTCCCCTTTAGTCTGCCTTGTTTCCCTTGTGCAGTCCCTGTCATCGTGGTGCAGACACAGTACCTGTACACAGTTTTACTGCATATTACTGTGTATTATCCTGCACTGTGAAAAGTGGTACTATCATCTGCCATTCTTCTTGCTGTGTAGTGAGTCAGTGTAGTTTTCTGTCAGACATACGTGCCTTTGTCATGCAGTGGTCCTGAATATAAATTGTCAGTCTTGTTATTGGTATAAATATTGGCTTTGTGTTTACTGTTCTGTGCCTTTCGTGCATTAATGCATGTAATGCAATTACTTTTTTCCTTCAAGTTCGCATCCTAGTGTTTACAAGTAAACTGTTGTATAGTGCTGCAGTGCTGTAATCACAGTACATGTATTTTTGATGTCACAAGTCTGTTTGACATGCTTTTTATTTAGAAGACATATTGCTGAGTACAATTTTAGCTTTTTATTCACCCACAACTGTACTCTGCCATACACTGTGAACCTGTATTATAGCGTCAGGACTGTGTCATCTTAGTGATAGTCACTGCAACTTTCTTTAATCTTATCCGAACAGTATTTGCATCAAGAAATGGTGAATTATAATGTTGTGGCAGGCTGTAGTAACAAGCCTTCAGGACAGGTGTCATTATTTGATTTTCCCAAGAGAGGCAAGTCACCCCAGCATTTTAAGAAATGGGTTAATTTTGTGCAACTGGACAGGGAGTGGTATTGGCAGCATGCCCTGTCACCTACCATATGCTCTGCTCATTTTACACCCAGTTCATTCAGCAACCATATGCAGTTCCAAATGGGGTTTGCTAAATATTTAAAGCTTGAAAAACATGTTACCCCGTATCTCTGGATGACTGTGATAGGGTTATCCAACAGTATTGTTTACGTGATAGAGGCTGCATCTGCCTGTTTATATTACAGAAGCATGTAGTAAAGAAATGTTGCATGGTGGAAAATCTGTAATGGTATAGAGGCACAAGGTGGGTTGGATGCTGGTTGGAAGGTAATGAATTGTACCTCTGATGTTTGTCCCATCATGAAAGATTCATCATCCAACTCTGCTTATGTGAAGAATTCACATTGTGTCAAGTCATGGTCATATACGAATCATGACACGATGTGATGAGTCAGACATAATAGAAAACCACATCACCATTCCATCTTCATGTGTGATATCCTTACTGCTATCATTAATGTGGTCAATGGCTACACGCAAAACCCAAGTTACTTTTTAATCTCAGATCAGGTGGAAGATGTTGATCTGATGTGAATGATTCACATGTGTTCACAGAAAGGCATCATCTTTGTAAAGCATGGATCTGGCAACTCTCAGACCTTATTTGTGCATTGCTGCCTCTTGCAGGAATTGATAGCCTCTAACGTACCCTTCCTCATGAGCTCCCATCTCTGTTCTGTGTCCATTCTAGGCTGGATCCTTGCAAGGTACCCACTCACTACCTCTCCCAGCTTTGCAAAATCTTCTTCACTGAAAATCAAGCACCTTCAATTTAGATGACACCCCTTCATTGCTCATAATCAACCTGAACCATACTGAGTCATGGGCACTCACAGCAAGTGGTTCATCCACCTTGATATCCCACAAAAACTCCACATTTGTGAGCACTAAGTCGAGGGTGTCCCACACCTAGGTTGGTTCCTTGACCACCTGTGTTAGGAAGCTTTCCTGAAAAGCATCCAGCAGTACCCGCTCCCTTTTGTTGCTGATGGCTATGGTTCACCAATCTAATCCCAGCAGGTTAAAGTTGCCAACAACCAGCGTACTTCCCTTCCGTAATGCCCTTATCATCTACCTTGCAAGTTCCCTGTCCATCTTCTCTGTCTGTGAGGGTTGCCTGCACACTGCTCCCATCCAGAGAGGAATAGGACTGTATTTCTGTAATCCTGAATTAGCACCCATAAGGACTGTGTTTCTCCCTCTGCCCCGATGCTCTTTGGCCCCTCCATCATGTATGATGCCACTCTCAACATAGAAACAAAGAATTTGATGGCAGATAAGGACCACTTGGCCCACCTAGTCTGCCCATTTTCCTACCTAACAGATAAACTAAAGATCCTAGTTAACCAACAGCTTACTTCCTCCTATCCCCCACTAGGACTGCTTTATGTCTGTCCCATGAATTCTTGAATTCTCCCACTGTTCTTGACTTCACGACCTCCTCAGGGAGGCTGTTCCATGCAGCCACAACCCTCTCTGTGAAAAAATACTTCATCACATTACCTCTGAGCCGTTCCCCCCTCTGTCTTCAAATTGTGCCCCCTTATTCTTGCATATCTCTTTTTCTGAAAGATGCTACCCTCTTGGACTTTGTTGATTCCCATGAGGTACTTAAACGTTTCTATCATGTCCCCTCTCTCCCTTCTTTCTTTCAAGGGTATACATATTAAGCTCCTTTAGACTTTCTTAGTATGTCTTCTGGTGCAGACCCTGCACCATTTTGGTTGCCCTCCTCGGGACAGCCTCCACTCTGTCTATGTCTTTGCGGAGATGGGGTCTCCAGAACTGCACACAGTACTCCAGATGGGGTTTCACCAGCTGTCTGTACAGAGGGATAACAAATTCTGTTTTCTACTATTGATGCCTCTCCCTATGCATCCCAGTATCCCCCCAGCCTTCCTTACTGCTTTCTCACATTGCTTGCCCACCTTTAGGTCATCTGATATAATTACCCCCAGGTCCCTTTCCATTTTTACTGTTGTCAGTATCTCACCCCCCATTAAGTACTCTTCCCCTGGGTTTTTGTTTCCCAGGTGCATTACCTTGTACTTCTTTGCATTGAATCTGAGCTGCCCTACATTTGACCATTCCTCCAACCTTGCCAAGTCCCTTCTCATCCTTTCCACTCCATCTTGCGTAGCAACCCTGTTGCAGATCTTTGTGTCGTCTGCAAAGAGACATACTTTTCCTCCCAGTTCCTCTGTTATGTCACTTATAAAGACATTAAAAAGGACCAGTCCCAGTACTGAACCCTGAGGTACCCTGCTAGTAACCCTCCTTTCTTCACTGTGGACTCTGTTTACTACTACCCTTTGCATCATGTTGTCTAGCCAATTTTTTATCCAGGCTACCACCTTGGGACCCACTCCATGGCTGGCTAACTTGTGTTTTAATCTTTTGTGTGGGACTATATCAAATGCCTTGCTAAAATCTAGGTAGGCCATATCCACAGCCCCTCCCTGGTCTGCTACTTTGGTCACACAGTCAAAGAAATCTATTAGATTAGTCTAACATGACCTTCCCATCGTGAATCCATGCTGCCTTGGCTTCTGTGCCCCACTGGCCTCTAGGTACTCAACAATTCTTTCATTCAGAAGTGATTCCATCATTTTTCTTACCACTGAGGTCAAACTAACTGGTCTGTAGTTTCTTGCCTCTGTCCTGCTCCTACTTTTGTGAAGAGGAATCACATCTGCCCTCCTCCAGTCTTCAGGTACCACCCCATCCTCCCATGATTTGTTAAAGAGAGTAATCAGTGGTGTCACTAGTTCTACCCTTAGTTCTTTTAGAATTCTTGGGTAAATCCCATTAGGCCCCATTGCTTTGTCCACCTTCAATTTGATTAGTTCTTTCAGAACCCTTTCTTCTGTAAATGGACTGGTATCGACCCCCGTCTTCAGAGTGTTTCTCTTGTTTGGTTTAGGTAACTCCCCCTCCTCTTCCTTTGTGAATACTGAGCAGAAATATTCATTTAGTATCCCTGCTTTTTCACTGTCACCCTCTGCCCACATTCCCTCCCCTTTATTAAGCCTCAGTATCCTTCCTTTGGTCTTTCTTCACTCCCTAATGTACCTATAAAAGGTATTGTCCCCCTTCTTAACAGAGTTGGCTATCCTTTCCTCGGTTTGGGCCTTTGCTATTCTTACTGCCTTTCCTGCCTCTTTCTGCTTTAACTGATAAAGTTCTCTGTCCTGCTCTTTCTGTGTTTCCTTATATTTCCTGAATGCTATCCTTTTCTCTTTAACCTTCCCTGCCACCTCTTTTGAGAACCATAGCGTTTTTTTCCTTCATTGTGTTTTGTTGATTTGCTTTACACAAAGGCTTGTTGCCTCTGTGATGGCTGTTTTGATTACTCCCCATTGTTTCTCCACCCCTCCTTCTTGCCTGTTTGCTAGTGCTGTTCTGAGGCACTCTCACATTTTCCCAAAGTCAGTGCTCCTAAAGTCCAATACTCTTGCTTTTGCATAGCTTGATTGTATGGCTGTGTTTATCATGGCCCACACTGTTTGGTGGTCAGATGGCTACCCACTTCTAAATCTGAGATTCTTCCTCCATCCTCATTTGAGAGTACCAGGTCTAAGATTGCTCCATCCCGAGTGGGTTCCAGTACTAGCTGTCTGAGGCATGCCCCTTGTAGGGCATCAAGCATAACCCTGCTCTTGAATTTGCCTGCAGCAAAGGTGCTCCAGTTAACATCTGGCATATTCTCCCCCTTCTCGTTTTCCTGAATCCATGCATTATATTCTGTTCCGTAACATGACCATGTCCCAGTCATGGTATTGGGTGGCCCATGTTTCTGTGATGGCTGCCATTCCCACCACCCTCTCCACCATGCAAGCATGTAATTCATTGATTTCATCCCCCAGTCTCAGACCATTCATGGTGAGCACCTTCCATCCATTTACCTTCCCCACACCCATCCCTCTGCCCTCCACTCCCAGCATCCCCTGTATTGCTTCTGAGTAGTTCATCACCATTGTAAACAACCTGCATTCAAGGTTGCTGTCCATATGTCCATGTTTGCACAGTGAAACATATAGTAATCACCTTGTGGAGTGACGCTATAAATGTCCCATTACAGGCACAATCCATTTGTGCTTCGCTGTCTAATGCTGTCCCAACCAGAGTACAATTACAGACAGTGACATACATATGGGGAAGGAGCTTATTTACCATTGAATTAACTGCATAATTAATTACTGTAAAAGTATGACTGCTGGTTGGACGTTATGCCTGGGTGCCATTCCACAACAAAGTAAGTGTAATGGATATTGACTTCTGACTTCGTTTAAAAAAGCAAGGGTTGAAATATGTTGGCATTGTTTGCTTCTTAATGTGCACCTGCACATGAGATACAATTGTTATTGAATAACTGATCCATGCCTGTCCTGGGGCATTACTGTAATAAACATATGCATGCGTGAAGTACAGATTAAGCATTGGCTTCATTTTTAGCTCATGTGAAGTCAACTTTATTTCAACAGTATCTTTGTGTAAAGTGAACTAACTGTTACAAAAATGAGTTTAACTATGCACTCTGGAATGGTTACACATTTCTGGTGCCTTACTCAGTGAAATGATGGCATACATGAAAGGGCACCATGACACATAATTACAGTGATGATTCAAGGTGGCATGGTTCTTTCTGATTTTAAATGTGTGCTTGCAACACCAGACTCATTGGGGTAATGATCCCATATCTTCTGCACTGCACAGGCCGATAGGGCTACATGGACGTCCTTGCCCAAGTAACCCCACACCCAATGCACAAGTTGTCGATATGTGGTGTATCAATATTTCCTTATAGAAAACAAAAAAGCACATTGTTACTGTTTGTCAGGCACAGCAATAGCTCATTTACATATTGTGCTCTACTTTCATAGGTTTCATAGGTATTCCAAGCTACATAGACTTACATCCTTAGTGCTTGCCTAGTAAACGTACATTAACTTGTATTTGTTTTTATAAAAGTTGTCTAATCCTTTTTTAAAATGAGTCCATTGTGTTACTCATTATTACTGCTTCTGGGAGGGAATTTCATAGCTGAACTCCTCTCTGACTAAACCATTTTTTACGTCATAAGCTATTCCACTTATCCAGTTCCAATTGCAGTTTATGGCTTCTAGGTTCATAAAGATAGTGCTTCCTTTCCCTTAGCCCTATATCTTTTTTAAGTGGCTCATCCTTTAATGCCCTAAATGTCATCCACATATCACCTCTCAACCTACGATACTGCAATGTATATAACCCTAGACCTTGAAGCCTCTTTTGATATGGTTTATAACATATTCCATTAATCCTTTTAGTCAACCTACGTTGTACCCCCTCCACCCTTTTAATAACTGCCTTCTTATAGGGAGACCAAACCTGTGCACAGTATTCAAGATGTAGAATCACCAATGCAGTATACAGTGGCAGAAGCACTTTGCTTTCCCTACTACCAATATGCCATAGAATACAAAATTTACGACCTGATTAGCTTTCCTTACAATAGTATTACAGTCCATATCAAACTGCAAATCAGTGGTTACCTGTACCCCCAAATCTCTTTCCACTTTAGTTTGGTGTAACAACACATCGCCCAGCTTATACTTTAATTTACTATTATCATTGCCTAAGTGCCTCACTACTCATTTATTTAAGTTCTAACTTATGCTGGACTGTCCAATGAAACAATGTATATAAGGCCATTTGAACATTGACCTGATCCTCCAGGTTATTAACAATGCCTCCAGTCCTGCAATCGTCCACAAATTTACTCAACCAGATATTGGGAAAGTTCAACTTGATTGATGTTACATATATATTAAACAAACAAGGGCCCAATACTGACCCCTGCGGGACTCCACTAGTCACATCCTTCCACTCAGATAGTACGCCCTTAATTGAAACCCTTTGCCTTCTATTCTGCAGCCAAGTCTCCACCCAGTTGACTATGTTCATAGGTAAATTAGTGCTAGCTAATACTTGTATTAGCTCTTTATGTGGTAGCTTATCAAAAGCCTTAGAAAAATCCAAGAATATAATATCCACTGCATTCCTTGTATCCTTGTGTAGTAGTTTCATAGAAGGTGAGCATATTTGTCTGACATGACCTAGTTTTTGTAAACCCATGTTGGGTCGGGTCTATTAAGTTATGTATACTTATATGAGCTAGAATTAGATCTTTTAATATTCCTTCAAATAATTTCCCTATTATTGATGTTAAGCTTACTGGTCTAAAGTTTTCAGATTTAGATGTAGGGCCTTTCTTTAATAGAGGAACCATTATTGCATCCTTCCATGCCAGTGCTACCTCTCCTTGATCCAAGGATTTCTGAAACAGATAAGTCAGTGGTGGAGCCAGACTATCTGCCAATTCCCTAAGAACTCTAGGATGTAATACATCTGGTCCTGGAGATTTATTTATATTGATATTTTGAGTCCTTTTAAATACATCAATAGGCTCAATTTGCACCTGGCCCACCTGTGATTTTATTTTGTTCAAGATATCTGAAACATCGCTTTTGTTAAATACTGAACAGAAATATGAATTCTGTATATCTGCTAATTCCTTTGTACCAGTCACACTCTTACCCGAAGTATTGATATAAGGACCTATAACATTGTCTACCTTTTTCTTACTATTAATATAGGTAAAATTGCTTATTTATTGTCCCTTACTCTTGTCGCCAAATTAAATTCACAATTCCCTTTTGCCTTTTTTATTTCTTTCTTTAATTGTCTTACTTTACTCCTACACAAGGTCCAACCTTCATGATAATTTTTACTTACTCTTTTAAAAATCTTATTTTTTCCTTTAACCATTTTTTTAACTTAGAATTAAACCATCCTTTTTTTGTGTTCTTTTTGCCATATTTGCTTACCCTGGGTACACAACTCAACACTTCAGACTTAATTTTTGTAACCAGATTTTCATATATTTGATTAACTGATTGGCCAATAAATGCAGTTTCCCAATTTCAGTCAGCCATTGTTTCCTTTAAACCTTGAACATTTGCTTTATTAAAATTTAGCTTTTGAGTAATACCTTCACTGTTTTCTACACTCAGTTCACCTTCCACCCTGAAAAACACAGTGTTATGATCACTGTTCCCCACAGGACTATCAATCCTTACATTATTAGTTTTGTCCCCCATGTTTGTTAAGACTAAGTCCACTGTCAGTATGATCATCAATGTCAGGCCTGTGCTACAAATAACTCGATGTGTGTACATGGCTTGTAAACTATATGAGGGGAAGAACACATATGGTGGTACTGTGTTGACACCACCCTGATGCCACAGAGGTAAACAGTATGCTCTTCCTCATGCAACGAGGCTGGTCAGTGGGAGACTAATGGGGAAACAAGGAGATGCTATTTCACTGAGAGGGGTGGTGGAACCCTGGAATGCACTGCCCATTGAGTATGTGGCTGTTAAAACTGCGGATGGGTTCAAGAGAGGCTGGGATAGGGGCAGGGTGCATTCCAAAGCCTTGCCAGGGGGTGGGGCTATAACACTGTCAGGTTTACCAGTGTGCTCTGTTGTATATTTGTCAACATATCTCCAATCAAGTTATTAACCTTACTTCCCAGTACCACACTGCATGTCTCATTCTGTACCTACTATGGGAAACTGGAATTCCTTGTATAACATCTACTTACTGCAAATGTACTGTTCCCAAAATCAACTTGCCAGCTGAACAAGGCAAGCAAATCATTCACATTTATCCCACTTCACAAGAGCACAGAGGAGCTGTAATTGCCGGTGGCCATGTGGCTGGCGAGAGCAGCTGCAGGAGTCGGTGAGCAGAGGCCGCATTGGCGGCGTTGAGCTGTAGGACTGCTGGCATCATCAGCAGCAAGGAGGAAACGCCAGTGGCTGCATCAGCAGCAGGAGCAGCTGTAGGAGCCGGGGAGCGTGGAGAGACTGCAACAGAGAGAGAGAGAGAGAGTGAGGAGGTCCACTCAGCGTGCCTGAATCCAAAATTTGAACTCGAGGCTGGGCTATAAAAGGGCTAGTCCAACTGCCTCAACTAGAATAAGATCATGAAGGAGCTGTAATTGTTTCCTAACACCCCACCCCGTCCCCAACCCTGACCTCAATGAAGTAGTCGGTGGGGGAGGAATCAGAGTATAGGAGTGGGTTGGACTTGGGGTTTGGGCTTGTGGCTTGGGCATTGGAAAACTACAGTTATGACTGGCACATTGCATGCTGGGTTGGGGTGTGTCTATGTCTAACAGCTTGTAGCTCTGGATCTTGGGGAACCCAGTTTTATTTATGTTCTTGCTTGGTGGGTGGTGGTTTGTTTCTGTAACATTTCCAGTGGAATCCAGATATAACTGAAGCTGAGGTTTTTGCATTGGAGTGGGGTCTTTCTGTCATAAACAGTTGATATGATGGGGACAGGACCGCATATCATAAGAGCGGGAATCGTTGGTTGGGTGGCAGTGTGTGCAAGTTGTGGGAAGGCCATGGTACTCGACTGGCCATGGAATTTCAAGGAATGCCTAGTGTGCTACCAGCTAACACAGCTTAGTGAGGAGGCTGAGGGGTTAGGAGACAGGTGAAGGAAGTGGGAGGGAGATATGGACGGGGTGGGAGAAGTAGGGGGCAGAGAGTCACCTACATAGCTACACCAGGTACTAAGGTCTCTGGCATAGGGAGAGGAGCAAAGGTGGGCACCCAGGGGGAACACGGGGTCTCTGTTAGAGGTAGCCCAAAAGGTATAAACCTCTAAATAAGCAGGCAGATGCCCGGGGTTGTCCAGAGGGAACCAATATGGGGGGAGAGGTGGGGGAATTTTGGGGACTGGCATTAGGCTTAGCAACTGGTGTGACCCAGTACATGTGGTAAAAGAAGAGAAGAGCATTAGTGGAGGATGCAGCCAGGACAAGGGCGGATAAGGAGGAAAATAGAAAAGGAGGCAAGAGTAGGGCCAGGAAATCAGGAGGAACAGGGGGAGCATGTAGTGATAGTATGCGGAGGAGTTTATCAGGGGATCTGGACAGGCTGAGGGGCTTGGTCGTAAGTGGCAGGGCATGGAGGAGGAGAGCATGTGAACAAGGGGGTGGCTGCAGCAATTGGGGGTGCTGAGGGTTTGGGCCAGGGGGGCATAGCAGGCAGGGAGGAGCCAAATGTGGACCAGATGGGAGGGAGTAGGAGACAGGTTAGTTCAGCAGATGGGGCACATGGGCCAGTAAAGGGCAGGGTCAAAGGGGACAGGGATACGAGAAAGGATACTCATGTGGGGGTACTGGGTTGGAAGGGGTGTCCATGAACAAATGGGAGAGGGTGTCGTACACCACCAGATTATGGGGGGAGGACAGGGACAAGAGGGAGAGGGCTGCATATGACACCCAGATTGTGGGGTCTGCAAGGATCTGGCTGGGGATGAGGCCCCAAAAAAAGGACTGGGGTGCAATGTGGGAGGATAAGGGGCTGTATGCTAGGGACACACTGCACCTCAATTTGGAAGGGAAGGAAACTGTAAAGCTGAAACTAGCTGGATTTGTCCGTGAAAGGTGGGGTTTGAACTTTTGAAGGGGGGGGACGGAAGAAAGGGCTGTTCCAGGAGGGCCAAAAAAAGTACTTGGTTGCTGCACCCCTAAGGGGATGGAGGGAAACAGTGAAAGGATAACGGGCAGGGCACGGGGGGGGAAGGACAGGAGGCCACACAGGACCATGAGGATAGGAGATGGAAAGAGGGGAAAGGGGTGGAGTTTGGTCCAGATCAATGCCAGGAGCTTAGGAAATAAGATGGCTGAGCTCCAGGTGATGCTAGTGGAAGGGGCAGTGGATGTGGCAGCTGTCACTGAGGCTTGGATCACCAAAGGGCATAACTGGGACCTAAACCTGACAGGCTACACAATGTTCAGGAAAGATGGGAGGGGGAGAAAAGAGGGGGGTACCACTGATGGTCAAAAATGGCATCAGTACTGGAGAAGTGGGGGAGGTGGAGGAGGACATGGAGGAGATTTGGGTCACCCTGCAAACACAGGGGGTAAGAGAGTAAAAGTAGGGGTGGTATGCAGACCACCCCGTGATGGTGAAGGATCTTGAAGAGAACCTGGTGGCAAATATTATGGGGCACTGTAGATTGGGCAAGGGAGGGGTAGTAGTGATGGGGATCTAAACATGCCTGGGATGGACTGGGGACTATGACGTGCCCACAGGCCAGGGAGTAGAGATTGCTGGATGTGTTTCAGGATGAGTTCCTAATCCAGCGAGTGGGGTAGCTGACTGTAGAGGACCAGATACTGGACATGGTCCTAGCGGACAGTGACCAGATTAGGGGCCTGAAGGTGTGTGACCCATTGGCGGGGAGTGATCATGCCACTTTCTGTTTTTTCCTGGACCTAGGGGGATGAAAAATGCACAAAGATGGTGGTAATTGACTTTAGGGGTGCAGAATTCTTAAAACAAATGGGTTACCCAGACAATAAGACAGCATGGCTTCGTTCCTGTAAGATCATGTCAGACAAACCTTGTGTAGTTCTACGATTGGGTGATGAGTGCACTGGATGAAGGTAGGCTGGTGGATGTCCTCTTTCTGGACTTCTGCAAGCCATTTGATTCTGTATTCCAAAATGGTCTGCTGGCTAAGCTGGGAAAATGGGGGTGGGAAGGCAGATGATCAGGTGGATAGGAAATTGGCTTTTGGATTGTACTCAGAGGGTGGTGGTTGGAGGGGTAGTCTCATCCCCAAGTAAGGTCATTAGTGTGGTCCTCCAGGGCTCGGTCCTGGTGCCACTGCTGTTTAACACCTATGTCTCTGATATGAGGAAGGCTATCAGGAGTGAAATGAGTCTCTGCGTATGACTCGAAAGTGGGAGTGGTGGTGGTGGATTGGGAGGAAGGGAGAGTGGCCCTGCAGGAGGACCTGGAGTCTCTGGAGAGGTGGTTCAGTAAGTGAGGACTGTAGTTCAATGCAGGGAAATAAATGGTTCTGCACCTAGGGGCCAGAAACCCAGGCCAAGTGTACACCCTGGGAGGAGACACACCACAAGTCTCGAAGGGCGAGAGGGACCTGGGTGTGTGGTGGATGTTAAAATGAACAACTCTGAGATTTGTAGGAGGGTGGTGGCCAAGGCCAATAGGATGCTGGGATACATTGCTGGGGGGGATTACATCATAGAAACATAGAAACATAGAATTTGACGGCAGATAAGGACTGCTTGGCCTACCTAGTCTGCCGATTTTCCAACCTAACAGATAAGCTGCAGATCCTAATTAACCAACAGCTTACTTCCTCCTACCCCCCACTAGGACTGCCTTATGTCTGTCCCATGCATTCTTGAATTACCCCACTGTTCTTGACTCCACGACCTCTCAGGAGGCTGTTCCATGCATCCACAACCCTCTCTGTGAAAATACTCCTCACATTACCTCTGAGCCGTCCTCTATCTTCAAATTGTGCCCCTTGTTCTTGCACATCTCTTTTCTGAAAAATGCCACCCTCTTGGACTTTGTTGAATCCCTTGAGGTACTTGAAAGTTTCTATCATGTCCCCCCTCCCTCCTGTCCTCAAGGGTATACATATTAAGCTCCTTTAGTCTTTCTTCATATGTCTTCTGGTGCAGACCCTGCACCATTTTGGTTGCCCTCCTCTGGACAGCCTCCACTCTGTCTATGTCTTTGCGGAGATGGGGTCTCCAGAACTGCACACAGTACTCAGATGGGGTCTCACCAACTGTCTGTACAGAGGGATAACAACTTCCTGTTTTCTACCATTGATGCCTCTCCTATGCACCCCAATATCCCCCAGCCTTCCTTACTGCCTTCTCACATTGCTTGCCCACATTTAGGTCATCTGATATAATTACCCCAGGTCCTTTTTCTATTTTTACTGTTGTCAGTATCTCACCCCATTGTGTACTCTTGCCCTGGGTTTTTGTTTCCATGTGCATTACCTGCACTTCTTTGCATTGAATCTGAGCTGCATACATTTGACCATTCCTCCAATCTTGACAAGTCCCTTCTCATCCTTTCCACTCCATCTGGTGTATCAACCCTGTTGCAGATCTTTGTGCCATCTGCAAAGAGACATACTTTTCCTTCCAGTTCCTCTGCCATGTCACTTATAAAGAAATTAAAAAGGACCGGCCCCAGTACTGAACCCTGCGGTACCCTGCTAGTAAGCCTCCTTTCTTCACTGTGAACTCCATTTACTACTACCCTTTGCGTCCTGTTGTCTAGCCAATTTTTAATCCAGGCTACCACCTTGGGACCCACTCCATGGCTGGCTAACTTGTGTATTAATCTTTTGTGTGGGACTGTGTCAAATGCCTTGCTAAAATCTAGGTAAGCCATGTCCACATCCTCTCCCTGGTCTACTACTTTGGTCACCCAGTCAAAGAAATCTATTAGATTCGTCTGACACGACCTTCCCATCGTGAATCCATGCTGCCTTGGGTCCTGTGCCCCACTGGCCTCTGGGTACTCAACAGTTCTTTCCTTCAGAAGTGATTCCATCATTTTACCTACCACTGAGGTCAAACTAACTGGTCTGTAGTTTCAGCCTCTGTCCTGCTCCCACTTTTGTGAAGAGGAATCACATCCACCCTCCTCCAGTCCTCAGGTACCACCCCATCCTCCCATGATTTGTTAAAGAGAGTAGTCAGCGGTGTCATTAGTTCTACCCTTAGTTCTTTTAGAATTCTTGGGTGAATCCCATCAGGCCCCATTGCTTTGTCCACCTTCAATTTTATTACTTCTTTCAGAACCCTTTCTTCTGTAAATGGACTGGTATCGACCCTAGTCTTCACAGTGTTTCTCTTGTTTGGTTTAGGTACCTCCCCCTCCTCTTCCTTTGTGAATACTGAGCAGAAATATTCATTCAGTATCCCTGCTTTTTCATTGTCACCCTCTACCCACATTCCCTCCCCTTTATTAAGCCTCAGTATCCCTCTTTGGTCTTTCTTCGCTCCCTAATGTACCTATAAAAGGTCTTATCCCCCTCCTTAACAGAGCTGGCTATCCTTTCCTCGGTTTGGACCTTTGCTATTCTGACTGCCTTCCCAGCCTCTTTCTGCTTTAACTGATAAAGTTATTTGTCCTTCTCCTTCTGTGTTTCCTTATATTTCCTGAATGCTAACCTTTTCTCCTTAACCTTCCCTGCCACCTCTTTTGAGAACCATAGTGTTTTTTTCCTTCGTTGTGTTTTGTTGATTTGCTTTACACAAAGGCTTGTTGCCTCTGTGATGGCTGTTTTAATTACTTTCCATTGTTCCTCCACCCCTCCTTCTTGCTTGTTTGCTAGTGCTTTTCTGAGGCACTCTCTCATTTTCCCAAAGTCAGCCCTCCTAAAATCTAATCCATCCAGATGGAGGTAAGTCATCCTCCTTCTGTATAACTGCATGGTTAGGCCACACATGCAGTACTATGTGCAGTTCTGGAGGACGCACCTAAAAAGGGACATTGCACTCCTGCAGAGGATCCAGAGGAGGGCAACCAAGATGATGCAGGATACGGGTGAAAGGACCTATGGGAGAGTCTTGAGGAGCTCAACATGTACACCCTGGAGGAGAGGAGGGAAGGGGGAACGTGATAGAGGTCTTCAAGAACATAAAGGGGATTAATAAGGGAGGCTCAGATGGAGGGTTCCACATAAAACAAGCATTTGTCAATGCCAAGTGTTGAGTGCTGTCATTAGCAGCGGAAGTGCAGGAGTTAGACAGATGCAGTATAGTAATGGCAGTGAAGTATTGAACTGTTGCCAACTCCACCTCCACCCTGCAGAGATGGACAGGCATTAGGGTGTGCCTTTGAGTCGTCGCCCATAACGGCCATGACATTTCACCTCACCCTTCCCTGTGGACACTTACAAGTATCGAGGTGTGCTTTGGAGTGTCCAGGCTTTACACTCACCTCCTCCCATAACGAAATACACTGAAATGGGTGCAGTATAAGAGAATGGGATGAATGCTGGGGCCAAAGGTTCCAAGGCACACCTCAATGCCTGCCACTGGCTGCAGGGTGGGGGTGGAATGGCATGAGCATTACTGTGGACAATCCCAAGTCACACCCCAACACCTGTTAGTCCCTACAGGGTAGGGCGTTATGGTCAAAAACCCTAACACCCTGGGCATTTCTTGGTATTTTTACTCAAAGTTTTCAACATGGGCTTTTTGTGACACCACTGCATGAACAGTGACACTATCAGTTTGTTAGCCGAAAGGTGATTTTGCACAGCGACTGCGCCACTTAGCAGCACAGGTGTGAAAACACATTTTGAACAGGATGTGAAAAATGACACCTATACTGTTCATGAAGTGGTGTAAAAAATGGCAATGTTGAAAATCTGGAGTGAAAATATAAAAAAAACTGGTGAAGTCACGAGTGTGCGTAGAAACTGGGCAACGCACACTCGTAATGTAATTAGTTTGGGGATATTTTACTGTGGATTTTCAATGTATGCATTTTGGGACCTCTGCTCATGAACAGTGTCGCTGTGGTTTTCTTGATCTGTCCTGAACATTGGTTTCCTACAACGACCGTGCTATTCTGCGCCGGAAATGCGAAACGCATTTCGGGCAGGGTGTGAAAATGACAGCTGTACTGTTCATATGAGGTGTGGCAAATGCCAATGTTGAAAATCTGGACTGAAAATATTATGAATTCGTGAAGTTATGAGGGTGCATGGAAACTGCACAATGCACGCTCGTAACACAGTCATTTTATGGACGTTTGTCACCAAATTTTCAACATAGCCATTTTAGGACCTCTGTTCATGAACAGTGTCACTGTGATTTTCTTAATCTGTCCCGAACATTGATTTTGCACACTGACAGTGCCACTGTGCGCTACATGTGCAAAAACACATTTTGGCCAAGATGTGAAAAATGACTGCTATACTGTTCATAAGGAGGTGTGGTAAAATGGCAATGTTGAAAATCTGGAGTGAAAATATTAAAAATGCTCAAATTTATGAGCTTGCATAGGAACTGCACAACGCACGCTCGTAAAACAGTCATTTCTGGGAATTTTTTCACCAAACTTTCAACATAGGGTTTTTGTGGGCCTACCTCATGAACAGTGTCACTGTGATTTTTTTAATCTGTCCCAAACATTGATTTTGCACACCGACCATGCCATTGTGTGCTTCAGGTGCAAAAACACATTTCTGGGGAGATGTGAAAAATGACAGCTGTGCTATTCATAAGGAGGTGTGGTAAAATGGCAATGTTGAAAATCTAGAGTGAAAATATTAAACATGCTCGAAGTTATGAGCGTGCATAAGAACTGCACAATGCACACTCGTAAAAGTAATTTTTTGGAATTTTTTTCACCAAATTTTCAACTTAGGGTTTTTGGGACTACCTCATGAAGTGTGACACTGTCAGTTCATTAATCGATCCTGAAAGGTGGTTCCACACAGTGCCCATGAAATCACCTTTTGGGACTGAATAACAAAATGACAGTGACTGAGTTCATGAGGTGGGGTCCCAAGAACCCCATGTTGAAAATTTGGTGAATAAATTCTCAAAAATGGCCAAGATATGCACCAAAGTTGAAAAAACCTTATTTATGCCATTATGCAGCTTGCCAGCATTTCTTCAGTTCGCAGTCGGCTCCGAAGAGTGCAGACGTGTTCCAGGTCCACAGAAGATCAGCACGCCATGCTCCGGAGGTAAGTATGGAGTGAGGCGGGGGTGTGAGGAGGTGGAGTACACAGAGGGTGGACATGGGTTGGGGAAGGGGGCAAGAGAATCAACGAGGGACCATTTTTTTCTTCTAGTTTTTTTTTTTTAAAGACGATAGGGACTTTTGCCACACTGGGGTGAGCTTCCATCATGGCACCAGGAATTTTGTTTGGAGGGGGGCAGTGTAGACGATGGGGGATTGGACACCCCGTGGGCCAAAAAGAGTTTTGCCATGCTGGGGTAGACTCCCAGCTTGGCACATTGAAGTTTTTTTGGGAGGCAGTGGAGCCGACAGGGGATTGGGCACCCCCGTCAGACATACAGTGTGCTGAGGGGGACACATGAGCCGAGGGGGGATTGGGAACCCCCCTCAGTAAACAACAAATGGGGGGAGGTACATTATGCTGACATGGATTGGGCTACCCCATCGGCAAATGAACTGGGAAGGGGGTCATGCTGACAGGGGGATTGGGCACCCCATCAGCTTTTCTTTTTAATTTATTGAAATATTTCACCAAGAAGGCACACTGAACAGTGGACAGCAGCTTTTCAGCAGCTTTCCATCAGCTTCGTGGGGACTGTGAGAGGCCAACGGAGAAGTCAGCGTCATGGGGACACCACACAATCAGCTGTTGTGGTAGCTTGTAATGCACCAAAACAGCTGATTTTGTGGTGATGTGGCTGAATTTCTTTATGCATTGTGGCATGCTCATTAACTGCTGTGATCGACAGCATGCTCTTCTATTGGCTGCGGCAGAGACCAGCCCTAGAACGGACTGCTGCCATTTGGCACGACAGGCTTCCATAACTTGCTTTTGCAGGAAGTTGCCGCAATGTGTTTCTTGCACCTGCATGCATGTAACACATAAAGGGTGGCAACCAGAGGACACGTGTGGAAGCTGGGGGGGGACTTGGAGGAGAGGAGCAGGTGTTACTTCACTGAGAGGGTGGCGGTATCATGAAATGCGCTGCACAAGGGACTGGTGGAGGCTCATACTGTGGAAGGGTTCAAGAGGGGCTGAGACAGGTATAGGGGAAGGGTGGAGCTGAGGAAGTCCAATATCGGGGAGATACCCTGGAAAGGGGATGTGGAAACCCAAGGGAGTGGGGTGGCAGCAAAATGTGTGCCCAGTATGGGTGCTGACTATCGAGCATACACGAAAGATCATAAGGCCTATTCTTCTGGCATTTTAGTATGTCCAGCAATGCATACTTGCTTCCTTTAACTGTGCTGCACAGTTGCCTGAAGAAGCTACACTGTCATTTCCAGTTGCTGTTATTACTAAAGTATACACTGCATTGCAATCAGCCGTTTGGGGGCATAGTTACCAGTGAGCTGTATGATCCCCTTTTTTGTACATGGAGGGTTACCACAACAGCCCACCTACAGTAATCCTGTACTTCTAAGGTTTATGCATAACAGCAGAATTGTCCTGCTACTATTGTTGCCAGAAGCCACCCTAATGTCATTAAATCTTCAAGTGTGTATTCGTTCACATCCCATGACCTTATTCACCTTTACTCTGCAATGTACTTGTAGGTGTCTACAGCTTCAATGCAGTATTGAACGTCTATCTTCACATCCTGCTTTGTAGCAGTGGACCCTCACCTTCTTCTTCCTGTGTGAAAACTAATACACGTAATGTGCATTAATGCATTAACCTGTTGATTTTTCCACTACCTTTGACATGACAGGTACTTACTCATGTATTCCTGGGGGGGGGCATTGCCACCATTGTAATGCTGATGATAACTATAGTATGCAGTTTGGCACACATATGGGTCAAGCACCACATTTTCAAATCCTGGATGAAGTTTGATACATTGCACCTCCGCGCATGCTCTCTTCGATAGCTCATTCTATGAATCTCCACGCAGCATAGACATTCTAGCTTGTCCTGCATGACGTGACAGTTTCCACATGTACACCTGTTAAGAAGAAATACAAATTGTTAAGAGACATGGTAATTAGACAGTGTGGGACATGCAAACCATGGATAGCATTACCTTTTTTTTTCAAAATTTCTGTTCACTACTCCCAACCAGCCACCTTCCCCTGGCCCACTCAGCCACATCATCCCGGCATCCAGAGGATTCACCTGAGGGCCTGTAGAGAGGTGGCAGCCTTCCTGGTGTGGCACCTGTGAGGGGCCAGGCATCATCATGCCTGGCATTACTTTATCCTCATTTTCTTCCCATCCTCAGACATCATTGGACGAGCCATGCACTATTCTGAGTGAGGCACTATGGCCATGTGCCCCACATGTGCCACCTACATCTGTGGGTCTGTTGCACAAGCCCACAACCAACGCTAGGGACAAAGCAAGCTGCAGACACTGTCCCCACCCCTCCCAAGGAGAGGAAAGGTGTCCTATGGACATTCAGTTCTCTACCTGCACAAGTGAGCCACAGCAGCCCACCTGCAGTGCAAACACAGGTCTCCAGTGTGGCAGGAGGTAAGGAACAGATGCCTTAACTGTCAACACCACTGGGACAGCTAGGTGACATAACAATTGCAGACACACGTAACATACTTACCACATATATACAGTTCTTTACCAGAATTCGGCACACACGGTATGAAGGACAGAGACAGATGATCTTCAAAATGACCCAAAAGTACACAGCACTACATTTTTTCCAGAAATGTTTAGTGAAAAACAGTATCTCCATGGCAAGGTCCTTCTCGTTTGACACCGGAAAAATATACAAAGGTTAGTATGAAGAATTAGACTGTCATTAGACAACATGAAAACATATAGACAGTAGCAGACATAAGGACAAACACTCAGTCTAACAAAGTGAGACAGTAACATAAATAAAAACATTACAGTCACAACAACATCAAAGGAAGGCAGGTCATCCTTGGCAGCACAGGTGTGATAATAAGGTATATTCCAATGACTCATAGCAATAAGCAAAAGTAGTGATGAAGTTTGCATGCCACAAGGATACAGTGGCACGTATTAATGTAAACCTATAGCCACCCACAAAACAGGTGATATACAAACTGTTCGCAATTTGACTGACAAAAATATGTTACCCCATGTAACACAATATCATTCTGCAGGACATTTGTTTAGTGAAACAGTAACTGTGGCCTGCAAGATGGCATTCAGTGAACTGGTTAGCTCAACACACCGTCAACCGAGATTCACATACAGAGCACAGGTACCAGGAGCAGAGACCTTTAGGGAGTGGATCTGCAAGCATTCACTCAGTGATTCCCTCCCAGGGGGTGTGCATGGTCTTGTTGAGAAGCACTGGGCGGAGTCAATGCATGGTTGGAGGACAAGATGCATTGACATGCTTACCACATGCCCATGCAAAAATAAAGTGACCCACACAAGTATGGCAACTTGTTGATCATGGAACAAAAAGTGCCAAAACAAGTGGATGAGAGTTCTGGGAAACTCACCACCACAGACACACAGAATAACTGGGAACAACACCAGCGGCACACAGGGCAAAAGAAACAGCCAGCAAGATATATTGTTTCCAAAAGGGAGGACGCACACAAAAGTAAAGGATACATTGGGTTGTCTTGGGAGGGCTGCAGTATGGGGTGGCAGCTGGTGAAGGAGAATCAAGCTGGGGTGCACTCAGAGGCACCACCAAAAGAAAAGGGGATGACATTACTCCTCAGACCACTATTAATATAGTGTAAAGACAGTTGCATCAGATAATTGATGCTGTTAAAATTCCCAGCATTAATGATTTGCATCACACAGTGGTGATATAAAGTATCCCAGATGGGTTTTGGTTCCTATGACCCACCACACAGCAGACCACATTGAGGAACACTATTCTTGGTGACGTAGACATGCACCATACACAACATACTGTGTCAGGTGCTAGCCAACATCAGAGTTACAATGATGAATAACAGTTGCATCACAGCACCATTATGGTTGTGACACAACTGTTATTGAACATAAGTCAGATGTTGGAATGACTGGGAGGCAGTATAGTGCAGTGGTTTAAGGCTCTGAGCTGCAAATCTGGAGACCTGGGTTTGAATCCCACAGCCCTCACTTGCATACTGTGTGACCCTGAGCAAGTCACTTAACTTCCCTGTGCTCCCAGGTTGCACCTGTAAACAAGCTTTCAGCTTAGTGTGTCTCACCTGCTTAAATAATTGTAAAATAATTGGAGAATAAAATGACTGACAGCTTCTGTAGCTTACAGCTATAGAAACCACAAAAAGCAGTATAAAACAAAAAGTGATAACAACAGCATAAGTCAGACTCAACAAGAACCAGTACCCACCATCTACAGTATGTACACAACACAGACAGCAATACAGAACACTTTATCAAGCAGATAATCAGAATGCACCAAATAGGCAGTAAACATTTGCCACACATTCATGTTCCTCATGGTAAGCACACCCCGCCCAAACAATTCCTACAAATACAAATCCAGTTTACCAGTGTGCCACAAAAGATTACATACTTTCTATTCACTTGCAACCTCTGTAAACATGAGGGAGCCAAACTTTGATTGACAAAAGCAGTATTAAATAACTATCAACAGTCTGTACTGTCACTGACAACATGTCTCGAAGACGGCTCAACAGCAAACAAACAATAATTGGACACACACTTGTGGTCACTGGTGTGGACAGAAGTCCTGTGCCCTGTATGACACACGTGCTGCTAATGCTGGCAGAAAATATGACTGGTTGGATGGTAATAATAACACACTACATACTGACTGGGAGGTATTGGGGGCGCACCACACCTGTGTATTACATCACAGAGTGCATATAGATAGTTTAGATACCTGTTATTACATGACAGACTGACGATGTGGTGTAATACGTAGTACAGCAACCATGGTATTTGCAGACCATGCTACAATACAGTTGTGGAGCTGTATGCTTATTACAATTCCAGGGGACACACTGGTATCACAATACAATGCAATGCTTATGAGACAGTAGCATACTCATCATGGGAGGGGTGAGTGGGGGGGTCTGGGTATAGCATGCCAACATCAGTACATGGACAACTGGCACCAGACAATCACTGTAGTGACCATAGTGCTCACTGAATACTCCCTGTGATCCCACTAATTTACAGTACAACAGCATTCACAATTATAAGTAACCATACCAACACAGAATGCACACTTGAATTACACAACAGCTTACCAGAAATGCACTTACCATCATCACAGTTACTGTGTGAAATTACATGTTCAGGCAAAAAAAAAAAAAAAAAGAGTATGCCACTGATAGGCAAACATGCACATTTCAGGCATCTAAACACTGCTTATATTGAAAGCTCTAGTTTTAAATCAGTATTCAAGGTGAGGAATCAAAGCAGAGTAATAATCAATGACACTGTACCGTTGTTGTGCTGCAGCCGTCCATCTCCCCCATATGCCTCTGGATCCACTTCTGAATCACTGTTGGAGTTACTGCCTGAATCGCCACCGGAGGACACATCAGATTCATACAGATTGTCATGATATGGATCAAGAACTGAGAGATGACACTCCACATCACTGTACTCAGTTTCAGAGTCACCAGAGAAAGAACTATCCTCAGAAATTGTACCGCGCTGCAGGCTGTTAGAGTTTACTTCGGCCATGTTGCTGACAGAGCTCCCTGGTGAGATGTCACACACAGTCTCGCGACAACGTCCACGATGTTCTGCCTCATAGAAGCCTGCAGTGGCACATACATCACACTTCTGGGATTTTGGAGTATATAAAAGTGAATTTTTCCATCTAACATCAATATACAAAATAAAGGTATGCCGAATATGTATATTTAAAACATGCTTGTTCTCACAGTGCAATGCAGGCGGGAATCTTACAGTTTTACTTTAACTATCCACACTTTGCATTACTTGCAGATTATGGCCCTGCAGTCTGCAGAAATATATTTTGCAGTTTACATGATCTGGAGAAAATTATTTCACGATTTACACTTATCTGCTTTTCGGAATTCCACAGACTTTAAAATGAAAATCTGAAAAGCATTTTGGAAGAGGAATTGCCATTATGCACCAATTTTGATGGCAGAATGCCACATTCCTCTTAGCCCTAGAAGGGACAGGTCCTGTTGAACTATACTATTCTTTGTGGCCTGTCCGATCTGTGAATAGTTAAAGAATTGGAACCCATGTGTTCTGTATTTTTGTTTGTTTCTCAAACAAAAGGAATACCCTAGAGCTCATTTCTACTAAGTTGAATATTTGCCTAATGCTGACTTTTTGCCAATCCTTGTTATTTAGTATCCTCCTTATTTAGTGGCATAATACTCTAAAGAATTAGATGGTTCCCCAAGGGGTCATTAAATCTAATGGTATGTCTAAGGCATTGATAGTTAATTACTACTGTGGGTGGAGCCTGCAGTCATCTTACTGTAGCTGGAAAAACGGGATACGGAAGTACACATTTTTTTAGTTTTCAGCATATCCCTCCACAACTGCGAATCACTTCACCATTTGAATGAAGTACTCTATTCTCTCTGTTGAATAGATCAGTTCCAACACTATTTTTTCAGCTTGTTTTTCTCTCTCTCTGACATAATTTCCAACAGAGGACACAGCAACCTTCTAGAGGAACTCCAGAGGAGTTGCTGATGACTTTTTTGTATTGCTGTAAAGACGCATAAAAGTAAGTTTCCCTTATTGAACACTGAAGCAATCAGTGTCTCATTAAGCAGACTGCCGTGTCAAAATACAGACAGTTCAGCTACAGCTTTGCCCCTGTAATTCAAATCCAAGACTCAGTACTGTGGCGGAATGCCGTGTACTTTTTATATTGGAATAAAAAAGAATGCATTTGCAAACTGGAAACTCATTACAGTATAAAAGAAATGTGTACAAATTAGCACTGAAGAATGTGGTCCGGATTTTCAAAGGCCAGAGAATGACGTAGAGTGCTTGCATCAAAAACAACTGATGCAAGGAGCAGGATGTGTCAAACCTTGCACCAATTCTTTTTTTTTTAGTTTCTTCTTCTTTCTCTGTCCTCGGCTGGAGGGGTTATGCCTTTGGTTTCCCCCTTCCAGCCAGCCTTCGTGGCTGCTGCCCCTAGATGTGGCCAGAGCTCACACCTCCCCACCACGGCCCTTCCAGGCTGCACCACAGTGGGTACTTACCCCACCACTGTGAAGACCTGAAGGGTGGGCCCAGGAGGGAGCTAACTTGGCTGCATCCATTGTGGCGTGGTCAGGGCAGCCTTCATGCTGCTGAGGGATTTTTTCAGTTTTCTCCCCTGTGGGGAGGGGCATGCAATGATACCAGCAAAGGGAGCATGCATGCATCCGCACGTACTCCTCCAGGCATCTGCCCCATCTCTGCCCCTCTTCTGCAGCATCAGAGCACTGCCCCCAGTTTCCACTGGGGGCCAGTTGAGTGCCGACCACTTACGTTCCCCCTCCCTGGAGAAGGAGAGCAGTCCTTCAGATGCTTAATCTTTCTCCAACCCTACCAACCCCTGGTGGCCCCTGCTCATTCCTGAACATGGGTTGCTGGTGTAGCATGAGGTAAGGCATCTAGCGCCACAGCCCTCAGCACCACCGGGCCGGCCCTGCACCAGTTCTGATTTTCAAATGGTGTTGATGTCAAAAACAGGTCTGCATGCACCAGAGTGGCTTGCGTTATGCTTGCACCAAATAAATGCCTGCGCCATGTTGGAAGGGATACCTGCATCAGTGAAATGAGGCACCATCCCCTTATTTGGGATTTTCAAGGAATGTGAGTCCTGTCCTTGTACCTAAGATGCTTGTCGCTGTTAGACCAGCCAGAGCTGGTCTAAGAGACACTAGAGCATATAAAGAGGCCCACAGCAGGTGGTCAGACCTAACTATGCTACTATTAAGGGCCGGTATTCTCCTGCAGGACTATTTTAGAACATTTTGGGGGCTTAGTCTTGGCCATTTCATCTGGCATATTTTTTTACTTAGCTTCCATCATTCTCATCCTTTGCATCATTTTTTACTCAACTTGCACCATTTTTTGACTCAGCTTGCATAATTTTTTTACTCAGCGTGAATTACTTATTTTAGTGCAGGTTGTGTCATTCTCACTCCTTGCATCATTTTGTTGATGCAGTGGATCTCTTGTGTCAGTTTGGGGGACTTTGTCAGAGAGAACGCTTTTCTCGCAAAATATGGCTCATGGTATTTGGCTCAACTAGATCTAACACAAGCTGGTTGTTTGACGCAGCTTGCATGGATCTAAGGGCCCTTTGAAAATCCTGCCGTGCGCGCGTGTGTGTGTGTGTGTCTGTGTCTGTGTCTTTGCAGAACTCTGTCAGAAGCTCCTGACAACTCTTTCTCCTGTAAAAGCTCTAACACTGACTCCCCCCTTGAAGACAGAACTAAGTTTGAATCCTTGTCCCTATGGGCATTTATTGGGATCTGAAACCATTTTCTTCTGTTGTTTTTTATATTTTTTTCTATTCAACCTTTGTATATTTGCAATACAGTGCTAGTGAAAGGTGGGGGCATACAACACCTTTGTTTATCCACAGAATCAGGTTCACTGCTGGCTTTTCCACTCTGATGTATTTAATGCTCATAAAAGGTACAGCTCAGACAGCACTACACAGTAAACTAAAGCTCTTTGTTTATCCACAGGGACAGGTACAGTGCAGGCTTGCCCCCACCCACCCACCATGGATGAATTTAGTGCTGGTAAAAAGTGAGGGATCAAGCCCTTGGTTTAGCCACAGGTACCACATGAGGCAGGCTCAGTGCAAATGTACCCACACTGTGATGGATTTAGTACTGGTAAAAGGTGAGGGACTGGCACCGCTTGAACTTTAAACCCTCTGATAATCCACAGATACAGTGTGGGGGCAGGGACAGTGCTTGGTTTCCACACTGTCTGCATTTAGTCCTGGTGAATGGTGAGGGACTGCAGCATTGGGGACTAAAGCCTTTTATCTACAGTGACAGGTACAATGTGTGACTGGTGAACAGTAAGGGACTGGCACCACTGGAGACTGAAGTCCTCTACAAATCCACAGGGGCAGATGCAGTGTAGAACAGACAGTCCAGGGTTTCCGCACTGTGATAGATTTAGTGCTGATGAAAGGTGGCAGACTGACAGCACTAGAGGCTGAAGCCATCTGTTCATCCACATGGGTAGGTACAGCATGGGCAGGGACAGTGCAGGGTTCTCACACTGATGGCTTCAGTGCTGGTAACAGCTAAGGGACCCGAGTGTACCCTAACCCCCTTTCTGCCCTGATATCATGATATTCAGGGCTTGATTAAGTAAAGTTGCATTCTGATTTCCTCCCCGTGTACCAAGTGAAACTTTTTCAATGCCCACGGAAGACTAGCAATGCATTAATATGGGGCGGTATTACACTTTTCACATTCTTGTGTTCTATGATTCTAATATGTTCACCTATTCTCTGCTTTAATGGGCATATAGTTTTTCCAACATCGTGAGCCCTGAATAAACATTCTGCCCTATACACTACACCCGCTGTATTAAAGGTACTCAGCTGTCTTATTGAAAAATCTTTCCCTGCGATCTTTCTTGTACGGGTTTTAGCTTTTTTCATATGTCTACAATACTTGAACCAGACACAGAGAAAGCTATCAATAGCAGGGGATCATAGGATTCATAGGAAGATACTGAGCTGAATGGACTTACGTCCTATATGCTCGCCATGATCATCTAATTTCTAGTCTGGTACATATTCCTATCCCACTTAGCTTTAAACTCAGCAATAGATTTGCTGGCTACAACCTCCAACGGCAGTGCATTCCAAGCATGCACTACCCTATAGTTAAACCACCATGTAGTTCTCACTTTATTACCAAGTATTACATTATTTTCTCAAAATGGGCTGTAGTGAGTCACATCCCCAGTCTCCTTCCACTGTGTAGTATATGTGGTAATTAAATTAACTCTCTGTTCTAACTCTGTGTCTCTGTCTTGCTCCCTGGGTACCAATATGGCACTCGATCTTGTAAACCACAAACTGCTACTCTCAAAGCTAACCTCTTCAGTTCTAGACAATCTGTTGCTACTGTGGTTCTCAGATTACCTAACAGGCAGGCCACAATTTGTTAAATGGAAAGGAGCCCTATCTGACAAATGCCCAATCAACGATGGTGTCCCACAAGGATCAGTATTGGGCCCACTATTATTCTCACTCTATGTCAACGAGCTGCCAAACAATTGCGGTGAAGTTAAACTGTTGCTATATGCTGACAATGTGGTGATTTACCACAAATCAAATAATGTCAACACCCTGAATGCTACGGTTTCAAGAGACTTGTACATGCTTGAGAACTGACTACTTACTAAAAAATGGTCCTCAACAGGAAAAAAACAAAAGCCATCATCTTTGGACCGAAAAGCCAAGGCCCCCAAAAACATGATTTGCTAAAAACCTTTTTCTCTGACTGATCCTGGATTGAGGTTGTCAGCTCTATCAAGTACCTGAGAGTCCTCCTAGACCATGACATCACCTTTAAGGACCATGTTGAAAGCATCACCAAGACCTTGCATCAAAAAATAGGGCTCCTGTATAGGCTAAGTCCATACCTCTGCAATGAATCATGGCTAAAAATTGCCAACTGTAGCCTCCTGCCCACTCTACACTATGGCTCCCTCATCCTGCACAAAGTCAGGACCACAGAGCAGAATAAACTTAAATCCCTATACAACAGTATCAAATGCTTTGCCACAAGGGCTGCCTTAAAAGATCATCATTGTAGGGGCCTCTAAATCCTAAACTGGCCCTCACTTGATGGTAGGATGGAATATTCTGCTCTATCCCTTGCCTATGAACGTAGGAGTAACAATGCCAACCCCGAGTCTCAAAGACTTGCTAATGACTAAACCAGACAGGCACCCTCTTAGGTCATCTAAATGCACTCTCCTCTATACCTCCCCAAGCAAGGACCCAAACAGGGTCTAGGTCCTTCACCATAAGAGTCCTAACCATCTGGAACACCCTTCCCGATAAAGTACAAGAAAGCACCTCCCTTAAGGTCTTCAAACAAGGCCTAAAGGCACACCTACTTGACTGCAGTTCCTGCAAATGCTACCGGTGACAGGATCATTTCAGGTCACACAAAGGAGGTCCCCCGCTATACCTCCTCCATGCAGTCAACTAGAAAAACCTGGGCAGGCTTGCTTGTTTAGGCAAAAGGACTGTGAAGCAAAGCTGAGCAGCTATGTCTGTCTCAACCAGAGTGAGATGATAATCTTGTTAACTATAAAATACATCCCTTGCAGCACCTGTTAATTAAAAGTCATTCAACTTGCCTTGAGTGATTTATAAGTTTTCCAGCTTGTTTTTTTTTTGTCTAATTTGAAAGACATATTTGGTGCTGGCCCTCCTCCCACCTCTGCCTCATGTATCGCTCTGTTTCACATTCCAAGCATGAAATGACAGCTGTATGCAGGATAAGAGGGCCTGCAGCTCTGATTGCTGATTGGCTGAAATCCCTTAAGTGATTTATAATATTAATAGTAATTGTGTTTTTTATTTATTTATAAGCCCAGTTGAGACACCACATCTCTTTATTATTTTTTCAGTTCTCTTTATGCTGCCTAGCCTTCTGGCTAGGACACCCTTCCACCTGCTGCCAGTATCTCCTCCTGTCCCTTGAGGGTCCCTTTTCTTGATCCACTGTGATACCACAAGCCACATGCAAAACGCCACTTGGCAGCCAAGTGGTGGATCCAGCATGCCTCCCCCACTGAAGGAGAAGAGCTGTCCACTGGATGCTCCAACCTTCTTCTTTCAGCTAGCCTCAATGGCCGGAGTTCATTCCTGAACTTGGGTCACCGACGTCACAAGCAGTAGTGCTACCACTGTGCCAACAGGCTGGAGCAACATTTCTTTTTATAGTGGAGGCCTGCTGTCAACCCATTTTACTTCTGGGTTGAATGATGCACAGGGAAGTCACATAACACACATATGACCACACGAGAAGTGAGTGGCTGTGATAGAATTTAAACCTCTGATCTCCTTACTCTTCAGTGCGCTCTCAAAAAACACTACCATCCAAGCATTTTTCCCATAACAGGAGTCAAACCTTTGCTGCTGAGGTGAAACCAGGAATCCAAACTACTAGGCAGTCTGATTGTGCATCTAATGAAGAAGAGATGATTCACTGAATTCCTTCATTGCCTAAGGCAAAATTCAAATGCTCAGACTGAGACCTGTTCACAAATCTGGGTGCAGCATTGTTTTCCATGATAATAAAAATGATGAATAATTTTTTTTTGAACTTGCAGACTTTTATTAGAAGTTTAAGGAACACTGCTGGGCATATAACAATTAGTTTACAACAAGTTGTCTCACATTTAATAAGTTGTTAAAATGTCATTGTTCTCTGTTTGGAAGATAATTATAGTCTTGACAGGAATCTTGCTTCACTGTTGGACGATCTTCCAGAAAAGACTCATTCGTCATCTGATCCCTTTGTCTACATTCATCCATCAAGTCTTTATAATGTCCTATCTTTTCTAGAATCTGGTTGTTATTTAATCAACTTTGTTATATTACATTGTACAATAAATGAATTTTTCATTTGATGTCTGTGAGTTCCTTTATCACTTATATCTTTGGAATAAAAATAAATTCTACTAAGCCTCATTAGTAAATATCAGCTTTATACAACCTTAACTTAAAATACAAACAAGGGTTTGAATATTATTTACTCTCCTAAATATTGGTCTGTGTCAACTCCTTTATGCTTTTGTGGTGTTTCTTCCTCTCCTTCTGGCAAGTTTGATTTTCTCTCCTATATTCTATCCTTCCGTCCAGCACCTCACTCCCCTTTACAGGTGCACCATGCCCCATATGAGAGAGTGGTGTTCTCTGTTTCTATAATAGCTGCTGTAGGGTTGGTATGCCTTCTTCTCTTCTATGTGGTCAAAAAATGGTAACCATCTAGAGTTGAATATTTCCATTAAAAGTCTCAATTTTGCTGTAGTTGCCTCTATAATTTTAATTATGTTGATATTCTGGTACCAATTCTGAATTGTTAGGGTATCTGGGGTTAACCAATGCTGTGTGGCCACTTTAAGGGTGGCCCCTATTAGTACATAAAAAATATATTTCCTTGTAGTTGAGTGCAACCCTTCTGGAGGTGTTCTCAGCACCAGATTTTCAAATCCCATTTGGCCTACCAGCTTCAGCATAGTCCTAATGTTTTCTGTCACTTCCTCCCAGTACGCCCTTATTTTGGGGCAGCTCTAGACTATATGTTAATGGGATCCCTCTGATCCACAAAGTCTCCAACATCTGTCTGAGGGGTGTACCACATAATGTTTGGTTTGTACCGATGTTCAGAAAATCTACTTGTTACCTTCCAGCAAAATTCCCACCAGAAAGGTGAGCTAGTGGTTTTGTGGATTTCCTGCCATGCCTCTTACCAAACTGTCTCTGGCAATTCAGTTCCCAATTCTTCATGCCACGGTTCTGTGACCTTTTGAATTGCTAATGCCCCTATATTCTCTTGGAGGGCCTTATATATTTGTGATATGTATTTTCTAGTGTCTCTAAGCCAGCTCTTCTGTTTTGTTAATAGGACAGGAGGAGGGGGTTCCTGTGTCACAGTTAGAATGGCCAGACCTCTCCATATATAGTGAGCGCATTGGTAAAATCTAAAGGAATCACTGTTGGGTATTTGGAATTCCTGTTGAAGCTGGGGGAAAGTTTGAATCTGGTCTTCATTCACCAACTGTGAGAAGTACCTTAGACCCCTTAATGCCCATCTGGTGAAACAGGGATCCTTCTTACTCAATGGAAAACCCGATTAATTGGATAAGGGAATATAATTCCATACTGGTGTTGGAATTTCCCAACCATGTCTCGCTCTTAAGCAGATGACCAGAGTGTATTTAGTCCACTGATTCTCCACTGTTTTAAGATTGGTTGGTAGTATTACCCACAGTGTAAATTGTAAGGGAATTGTTTTGCATGCCCCCTCCTCAATCTCCACCCAGCCTAATCCCTTCCCAGACAGTGTCATTTATTGTTGGAAGAAGTTGGGCCGCAGTATAATAAATTTTAAAATTAGGTAGTCCTACACCCCCTTTTTCCTTAGATTCAGTTAATATTTCCCATCACACTCTTAGTTTCTTACCTGTCCATATAAATTCTGATGTTTTTTTCTTTAAGTCTTTCCAATCTTTTTTTGGAATTGGTAGGGGGAGAGTTGTGAAGAGAAAGAAATATCGGGGAAGAATATTTTGTTTGGCTGTCTCAATTCTGTTAAGAAAAGTTAACGGTAGCACTCTCCATCTATGCAAGTCTGCCCTTATCTGCTGCTTAAGGGCTCCATAGTTGTATTGGTATAATCTAGAAAGTTTAGTAGGAATTTGTATGCCTAGGTATTTCACCTTCTTTTGTACCCATTTAAATTGGTTTACCTTTTTTATTGTATCATCCCCCTTGCCCCCAATCTGCATTACCTCTGTTTTGTATTTGTTTTTACAGAAGCCAGAGATTTGCCCATATTGTTCTAGTAAGTCTATTGAAGGTGGCATAGAGGTGCTAGGGTCTTCCCGGTATATTAATGCATCGTCTGCATATAGTGAAATGTTATGCTGGGTGTGATTTACTGACATCCCTTTTATTTTTTTTTATGTTCCTGGATAGCCTGGGCCAAAGGATCCATGCTCATAGTGAATAATAATGAGGATAAGGGGCATCCCTGTCTGGGGCCCCTTTTGATGTCCAGAAATTCTGAAACAGTGCCATTGACCCTTACTCTAGCCTTCAGCCTTTTATAACACAGTGACACCCATTCCCCAGATTTACCCCCCAGCCCCATCACCTCCATGCCTTCAAATAGATAATGCCAATTTAGGTGATCAAATGCTTTCTCTGCATCACAAAAGATTGCCACTCTCGGTGTTGAATTAGATTTGCAGTGACTCAGAATGTAAAGTAATCTCCTTATATTGTCATACATATGATGGTGGGGGATAAATCCCATTTGATCGGGTGGATCAATAATTCTAAGTATTTTTGTAGATGTAGTGTTAAGATTTTGGTGACAATTGTGCCGGAAGATTTAGAACGCATAGGTTTTTAGGACAAGATATCTTGTTGGCGGCAGCCTAAGGGTTAAGGTCTTGGTTGAGTAGGGTGATGGGGCAGAAGAACTCACATTTTGTTTTTCCTTATCTGGCTTAGGGATGACCGTGATCAAGGAGTCCCTCCAGGATTCTGGGGATTCTCCTTCCTCCAGACAACTGTTAAATAATTTGACCAAAATTGGTGCCACCGTAGAGCTAAGTTTCCTGTAAAATTCGTCACTCAGACCATCCAGGCCTGGGGTTTTACTTTTGGGTAATCTTTTGATTACTTCCTTATTTTCTACCACTGTGATGGGAGCATTTAGATGATCTCTGGCAACCTGTGGAGGGTGGGAATTTTCAGTGATTTCAGAAACTTTTGTGTCTGGGTGCGGACCTTCTCTGGGTCTTTGTTTTCTTCATATAAGGATTCATAATATGATTTAAATTGGTGCGCTATGTCCTTTGGTCTAACCCACTTAACTTCTGAGTTTGTTTTATTCTGGATGTAAGGGATGTACCAGTCAGTTTGCACTTTGCACAGCCTAAATGCCAGCAATTTAGAGGCTCAGCCTCCCACCTCATGATATTTCTGGTTTGCGAAAGCATAGATTCCCTTTTGCCTTTGTCGTTTCTAAGGTTTGCAAGGCTGTGTGGGTTTTTGTAAGGTGTTAATGGATTTGTTGATCTTTTGGGCTGATTTTATGCTGTCTTTCTAACTTTAATATTTCTGTTTTTAATTTGTTATATGTACTTCGAGATCATTTTTGGGGGGCGGCTAAGATGCTGATAATTTGCCCCCCCGAAGGACTGCCTTCATAGCATCCGATTGCACTTGGGGGAACAGTCCTCTATTTGATTAATGCAGTTAAATTCCTTAATTCTTTCTGATAGTTGTTGTACGAAAGTTTTGTTGTTTAACAGGGATACATTAATTCTCCACACTGACTATCTATCTTGGTAAGGCAGCGTTAATTGGATCGAGTTTGGTGCGTGGTCAGAAAGGGCAATGTTATGGATATTAGACTTAGAGATATATTGTAAATCTGCTGTTTGTGTGTAAAATAAGTCTATTCTAGAGTAAGATTGCCAGGGATTCAATAAAAAGGAATAGTCTTTTTCCCACTGGTGTTGTGCCCGCCCAAATATCTACTAGGCCTAGTTCTTGTATATAATTATTTAAGGTTTTGGAGGCTAATTTGTTTGTGGCTGTTGAACCTAGAGATCTATTCCTATCTGGATGTGCAGCAGTGTTAAAGTCTCCACCAATAATAAGTTGGCCTTGTGGCTGTTCTGCTATTTTGGAGAAAACCATGGGGAAAAAGTCTCAGGTATGACCGGGAGCTCCTGCCACTCTTGAGGACCAACCATTTCTTAAATCTGTTGCAACAGTTCTTCTATTTCTAAGCCTAATCTATCCTTTACTATTTCTAGTCCATAAGGTTAGCCACCTGTGGGCACCCCCTTCTCCCTCCCTTGACTATGCTACAGTGTCCTCTTTAATTTTCATTTTTCCATCTCAGGTCCTCTTACAGGGTGGTTATTGTGGTGACCTCCAAGTGTATGTAAAGCAGGTTGTGTTTATTGTTGTTGGATTTAGTATGTCATAGCACTATGTCATAAAATACCTTGATGTATATACCTTATGTTTATGAAACCTGTAAACGTTGAAAATACCATGGCACTAGGTGTTTTTGATAATGGTAAAAAGTACTAGGTGACTATTATAGGAGTTAAGTTAGTTGTGCTATTTAAGACACATGTAAATTGCTGCAAACTGAAAAAGTCTAAATGTCATGGTGATTTGCATATACCCCATGATGCATTGCATTATGTAAATATGTATGATGATGTATTTCTTAGAAACTTGATTTATTGCCAATGCTTGTGGTAACTGTTCTTTCAGTGATTCTGCATAGAGGTTCTTTGTTTATAGCTTGTTTTTTTTTTTTTCCTTTTGGGCCCCCACTACCCAAGCAAATGGGTCCTGCATAGGGGTGGTGGCTACATCTCAACTAGTGAATTGGATCAGTGATCAGTGTCAGTAGGTGCTGGCTAAGTGCAGAGAAAGGACATTCATAGTCTGTTGCTGCAAACTGATGTACTGAAGAAGAAATATGCCATTGCAGAAGATTATTTCGAGTATTTTGAATAAACATCATGCAGAGATTGTGTGTTGAACCTGAAGTTCAGTGTCTGGTCCATCTGTTATCACACAACCCCTCCACATCAGGGTACACTATAGGTGCATAAAGGTTAATTAAATGTATCTTCTGTCCTTGGACGGTGCCAGATACCCGCACAAACATGATGAATCACATGTTAAATATTACAGCAGTAGTTATAAATAATGATGTGCAGAACCTCACTGAAGAAAACTGAGCCACCTTGAATGCATGCTGCTTGGTTTTCATGAGACCTGAACCGAATCTTGCCAGGTCAGATCACAGTGCATTTATTTTTATACCTCCCCCAGAATCCCAGCTTGAATGCCTGTCACGTGACAGACTTAGGAGGCTGAGGAGAGGTCAAAGGGTGCCTCAGGGGAGTATATATAGCCATGAGACACTGACCTCAATACATGGGTGCCGGAACATGGGGGAAAGTGGGGGTGCCGAAGTTCAAAAGGGCACAGGGTAAAAAGGTAGTGTTTTGCAGGCAAAAGGGCATTTTTGATGCTCATGGGCAACAGTGGGCAGCTGCAGCACCCCTGCACCCATAGGCTTCTGTACCTATGCCTCAATACCATTCCAACTCAAGAAGAAGTGGGGAAGGGGCTGAATTTTCTGGTTGCTGCTATTCACCTATAGCAGCATTCAGCAGGCCAAAGCAAGTTGAAGAAAGGAGCGAGGAGCTGTGACAGACAGGATAGCAAGAGAAAAAAGTTTGTTTCTTTTTTAAATAAAAGAAAATGAAAAATTGCAAAATAGAAAAGATAACAAAACACTGATTAGAGAGACTGTGTGCTGGGGCAGAGGCCAGAACGCTTACAGTCTGTAGATTTGCAGAAGAACATTAAAGAGTTTGATAAAAATAATGATTATGAAAGCAAATTAAGAACAGTAAAGAAGAATAGAGAAAAAAGAAAGGCGAGACTGTGTACTGAGGGGTATTCATTTTCTAGCATGCTGAAAAGTCCAGAACAGAAGAGAATTTGAAGAAGAACATTTAAAAGTAAAAGAAGAAAATGTGGAAAAAGCAAGATGGAGATGGGGATGACTGCTCGGACTAGAGGCTGTGTTGTTAGTGTGCATACAAGTGTACAGCACAAACAGTAGTACTGTCTTTTCTTTACACTACACAACTGCAGAAAATGAGAAAAATAAAGTTTTTTTAACAAGAAAATGTTTACAGAAAGTAAGAAAAGGCTTCAAACAAGAAAAGAAAATAGATTGTACCATTTTACAGAAAAAGATCTAAAAAAGAAGAAAAAGTTTACATTTTATTTTACAACAGAGACTGTGTGTGTGTGTGTGTGTGTGCATATGTGCGTGTATGTATGGGTTGGGGTGAATCCTGTTTTGGGAGGAGGGACAGCTGTTTGGCAGTTGCATTGTAGACCCTGTCTGCAGCATCTCTAGCCATTTCCCACATATGCAGTCATTTTTGTTTTGTGTAGTCCAATAAAAACATTAATTGCAAAAGCAGAGCCAGTAAAGGCTTGCATCATATGTGAAGCCTTTTTCTTAGGTGGGGGATATCCCTTTGGCAGTTGCATAGTAGCCCCCCATCTTTAGCATCACCAGCCATTTCCCACGGAAGTACAGGACCATTTCTGTTTTGTGTACTCAAGTAAACAAACAAACAAGCAAGAAAAAAATACTATGAAAGCAGAGCTGGTAAAGGATTGTTTTAAGTGTGAAACCTTTTTGGGGACAGGGACAGCCCTTTGGCAGTTGTATAGTAGCCCCTGTCTTCAGCATCATCAGTCATTTCCCACAGAAGCACAGGACCATTTTTGTTTTGTGCAGTCCAATAAAAAACAAACTGTGAAAGAAGTGCCAGTAAAGGTTTGTGTCACATGTGAACCCATTTTGGAGGGAGGGAGCAGCCCTTTGGCAGTCACGTCATAGCCTCCTGTCTACAGTGTCACCAGCCTTTTCCTATTCAATTACAAGGCCATTATTGTTTTGTGTAGTCCAGTAAAAAAATAAATTGTGAAAGCAGAGCAGGTTAAGGCTTGCATCACAGGTGAAGCCTTATTGAGGTGGGTAGAGACACACTTTTGACAGTTGTGTAGTAGGTCCAACTCATGGTCTTGCTATTGTTAGCCAGTTGTTACCTTGTCTTAAGACATACACTTATTACTGCCACCTATTTCCCCAAGGTGACTGAGGAATAGGGATGGGAGAATCTCTAAAGGTTCAGAGGTTCTAAAAGATTCTGATAAGTAAACAAAGGTTCAAATCCTTATCCGAACCTTATCCAAGCCTTTTCTACCCTTTGTTGTTTTATGGTAACTATATGTTAAAAATCATAATTTAAACTGCTTTTAATCAGCATTATCTGTAGAAAAAACAATTAAACCACTGTTTAGTAGTAAAAACAGCATGATTAGTGAAATGAGATGTGAAGGAGTGAACCATGTGACTGTGGAAGAGCTTACTGGAAGTGCCAGTCCTGTAATATGTACAACTGCCACCAACTTCGAAGATGTTGATGATTTTGTCCAAAGGCAGGCAAGTCCCAGAACTCTGACCAGCTTTTATAGCACAGTAGTTAAAGCACTAGTGTGAACCATGAAACTCTGACAGCCACCCACCACATACTGCCTGTGGGATTGTTTTGTCGAAAGGCAGGCAACTCCCAGAATGCCCTCTAATCACTCTTATGTTTCTGACATTGAAGAAAGAAATAATGCTACTGTGTACAAATTATTAAGAGACAAGAGTAGTAATTTTTAGTTCTCAACATACACAGGCACCAAAGTGAATGCCTTTTAGTTAAGCACTAAAGAAGAAGCCAGGAACACAGAAACAGCACTAGGCCAGAGCAGAGGGCAACTAGTCAGAGAGAGCCAGTCAAACAGCTACCACTTCAAGACTACTACTGCCCCCACCTACTACAATCAGGGGAAAACCTGAAGTAGTCTACCGGCACTGAGGTCAATATGGTTAAGGCACATTTACCTAAATGTACTGCTTAGAAAAGAATGAGAAACTGACTGTGATACAGTAAAAGAAAAAACGTTGGCGCAACAGCACAAAAGACGCATGGATGCCTTAGTCCTTTCAAATATAGTAACTTAGTTTATTACAAAAAGCACCCCTGGGCACCACTTTACCATGTGGGGTGCTTTTTGTAATAAACTAGGTTGCTATATTTGAAGCTACTATGACATCCATGCGTCTTTTGTGCTGTTGAGCCAACTTTTTTCCTTTTACTGAGTTTCCGTTTAGTGTGGCTCCAGCTCGTGTCTCCTGAGCCGCGTTCATTTATGCTTGTCTTTTGGATACTGTTTGTAGCAAGCTGGGAGAGACTTCATTTATAAGTCTTTCATAACATGGAGTCGACAACTGTGAGTAGCACCCCCCTGTCTAATATTGATTTCAGTCATGATAGAGGGAGATGTTAATCCCCTGTTGCAAACTGAAACGCAGACTGTTGATGCTGTATATCCAAGTGGTAACGATATTAATGAGGTGACCATTAAAACTGCATATGTTCAGTTGGAAAGAACGAGTTTAAAAATTAGAAGACTTTACTGGCAACAAATAAGAATGCAAGCTTATCTGCAAGTTCACTGTGTCCCAAGAGGTTTACGCATAGTGAAGCAACCCAGTTTTGGGCTAGAAATTGTGGACTTTATACGCAACTGGCAAGTACACCTTCTTGAGTCAGCAGCTGGCTTAATTAAAACTATTTTAAAATTTGGCAGTATTACAGAGAATGAACTTAAAAAAGATTTGGTACAACATGAAGCAACATTTAATAGTTTTTCTGCTCGTTCAGATGATAATAACTTTAAAGCTCAACTCCACAACGCACTTAAAAAGAAGGATGATAGGATTAGAAGGATTAAACAAAATAAATTTGAGAGAGGCCGTCGCGATTATGAGCAGGGCACCATATTTGATTGGAGTACTAAAAAGGGATGTGTTAGTTCGATCTTAAAAAGAAAAAACAGATACTGATCATTACACTAGTACATCAGGTTCCGACAGTGAAGAATATAGTTATGTGGGTAATAATAGTGAAGTGAGACTATCCCCTTTTTCAGAAAGTGGAAAACAACAGATTGGAAATATACCTCGAGTCAGACACATCATAGAAAAGGATATTCAAATGATAGAAACTGTCCTGAGAGAGAGTCAAATAGCATTGACATCACAGCCACCCCTTCCCCTTCGGATCAGCGTCCCGATGTGGACAATGCTGTACAATCTCATCTTGTCCACCCTATACTGTATACCCCACTTTACCAATAATGCCAACTTTACAAATACAACAGGGCAGGGTACACAAAAGTCCATGGCTAGCCCACTTTGCAGACGAATTATCCGGAGGGGAACTAGAGGAAAGGGCAGATGAAAGACAGGGGATATACAACAGCAAAGGTTGGAATGGAGATTTTCAAATGAGAGGCAAACACAAGAGGCTATATGGATCCCAGAGGGGGATGAGGAGAGGGAGGGGCAACCCCAGATACAACAACAGGGGCAGTCAGTATGTATAAATAATTTAAATGAACACTTGGTAATTAATATTTCCAGTCATGTTCTAACAGATAGTGAAACGGCACTCTTGAACAAAGGTCTTTCTTTCATTCCTACTATCAGTAGCGAAGCTTTTGGTGTGGTTGTGGATGTTCAGCTATTGGGCAGAAAACTTAATTTAAAGACTTTTTATTGTACTAATGAGGATATTAAGAATATTGATACTGTTATTTCTGTTCCTGAAGAGAAGACACATGTTTGGAAAAAGAAATCTACCTTTCTACCCGTGATGAATCAAACAGTACAGGTTTTCGTTAGAAGATGTGAACAGTATTTGGAAAAATTACATGAAACTCTACAGCCTCCTAGATTTTATAACTGCACGATGAGAGAGAAATTAGACATCAAGACACTCCAGAATAATCAGACCATCACCATACGGCCAGCCAATAAAGGCGGAGCCGTGGTGGTGATGGACAAAGTTAAGTATGATTTGTCTATGTTACAGCATCTTGATGATTTAACTTTTTATAAAAAATGTCAAAGTAATCCTACATCTAGACATAGGACAGAAATAGCTGTAACTGTTCATCAGGCAGTAACTGATGGTTTGATTTCAAATGAGACTGGAGATTTTTTAGTACCTGACTATCCTATTAAATCCCATATATATGGGTTACCAAAGGTACATACAAATAAAATAAATCCACCAATGAGGCCTATTGTATCGAGTAAAGGCTCTTTAACAGAACCAATGGCCCAGTTTGTAGATGCTCAAATAAAGCAAACTGCCATGAATGGTAGAGCATCCTTGAGAGATACAACACATATATTGATTTTGTTTGAAGAAATGGTAGTTGAAAAAGAATGGTGGTTTGTTACATTGGACATTCAATCTTTGTACACAAATACGCCTCACAAAGATGGGTTAGAAGCTGTTTACATGTCATTGGTAGAAAATACGACATTTAGTAATAATTTATTCTATTTGTGGTAGAACTTCTTGAACATGTGTTGACTAAAAATGTTATTTTATATGGCACTCAGTTGTATCATCAACTCAAAGGAACTGCAATGGGGGCAGCTATGGCCCCTAATTATGCGAATATTTATTTGTCAGAATGGGAAAAAAATCATATTTATGGTCCTGACATTAATCCATTTTATGCACATATTAATTGTTATCATCATTTTATTGATGGTAGTTTTTTAATTTGGACTAGTGATTTGGGGGAACTTGATCTGTTTGTTACATACTTGGAAGATTCGAATCCAAATTTGAAATTTACCATGACAGCAAGTACAACAGAAGTGCCATTTTGGGATTTATGGGTTTATAAGGATTTATGTGGGGGTATTGGAACAAAGCTGTATAGAAAAGATACGTATCAGAACAGCTTTTTATTTCATAATAGTTGTTATCCAACCCATATCACTAGAAATATTCCTGTCAGACAATATATGCACCTAAAATGTAATTGCAGTACAGAAACAGAGTATGAGTTGAATAAAAAACAGCTGACGTATATATTTTTTGAAAGGGGATATGGTAGTGACGTTTAGCAAAAGGCAGTTGATAAAGTAAATAATATTGACAGAGCCAATTTGTTAAATAAGAACATACAGAAAATGGACATACCTGGCAATTTAAGCCCTGTTTTTGTCTCTACCTATAGTGCGCAATCTCATGAAGTGGAGGCAATTACTAAATCGAATTGGAACATTTTGAGTGCTGAACCAAAGTTAAAAGATCTGGTGGAGCAAGGTCAGAAGTTTGTTTCTAAAAGAAACAGTAACTTATCAGACCTACTGGTGCATGGGACGATGAATAAGCCTTTTTTATGAGTGGTTTGAATCTACCCGCAGAAATCATCATTGTGGACATTGCACAGTGTGCACATTTGTACAAGTTGGACATTGTATTCAGTTGCCAAATGAACTAGGAACGTTTGCATTAAAAGATTTTATTTCATGTACAATGGAACGTATTGTTTATCTTGCCACCTGTAAGTGTAAATCTTTTTATGTTAGTATGACTACACATAGATTTAAAGACCGAATTCTAGAACATTTATCCTGTATTAGGACTAATAAAATGGAAAATGCATTGGCATGTCAAGTTAAAACAGCAGTAGTTGAACATGTGTTTAATTTTCAGGGCTTGGAAGTAGTGAAATTGGTCATAAAAGGTGGTAGCCATCTTAACAAATTACAGAGATGTGAGACATACTGGCAATTTAAACTAAAAGCTAGACAATACCCTGGCTTGAATGAAGCCTTTCAATTGTCCCCTTTTTTAAAATAAATGAAAATAGCAACATTTGTATATTTGGATATTAGAATAGATAATTGGTTAATATTTATATAGTACTAGGTTGCTGTATTCCAAACATTTATGTATGAGTTCAGTATTATATATTTTTCACACATACTGTAATTTTTGTACATGAAAGGGTTATTTTTCCCATGAATTTTGCTTACATGTATATTTCTATAGTCATTATTAGCATGTATGTTCTATTTTATTGCATTTTGTAACAGAGCATATTGTAGGTATAAGAATAATGGTATTTATATTGTGATGTTAGTTAAATGTGTGTTCTCAATAATATGTATATTGTTGTATCTTGTCTCTTTTTAAATTAACAATATGTGACTTTGTAGACAACATTATTTGTTTCAACCATGCATGATTTTTATTAATTGAAAGTGCATTTTAAATAATGGTATTTACTATCTAGCATTCATTCTGTATGTTGTTTTTTTTCACAATGGGTTTGTTTTAATTATATAATTGGATACACTTTTGTGTCATTAATTAATCAGTGAGTTTCCACTATAAATGTGGGTTGTTTTATTCATGCTGCTGACATCTTGAAAAAGTGCCAGGGTGGCTTGAAACGTTGATGTTACTGGTGCCTGGGGGGTGCTTTTTGTAATAAACTAAGTTGCTATATTTGAAGCTACTATGACATCCATGCGTCTTTTGTGCTGTTGAGCCAACTTTTTTCTTTTACTGAGTTTCCGTTTAGTGTGGCTTCAGCTCGTGTCTCCTAAGCCGCGTTCATTTATGCTTGTCTTAAGTGACTGCGATGACAAGCAAGTCCCAGACCAGATCTCTCTAGTTTAATAGTCTCCTCCTGAGTCTAATTTTTATGGCTGCATGGACATAGCTCTGCAGACATTATACCATCATCAGATTTGTATAAGAGCACTGCTGAAGCACGTGACTGGACTGTTTTCTGGTGTGCTACCACAGTGCTCTGGCATACAGTACAAGTCACATTAAACTGTTCCATCAACTCACTGGTGTAGCATTTTTTTTTGTGATTCTACTGCAGTGGCAACTTGAATTGTTGAAGGTTTAAATTCTTTTCCAACCATTCTTCACTGTCTGTTCAACTCACTTGTACCTGTGTAGTGATATGGCAGTAGCTGTTTTGCAGTGTTTATGCAATGCATTTTCATGGCATTGTTTATAAATATAACAGCACTCCTTAAGAGCATTGTTTATAAATATCACAGCATTCCTCAAGAGTTGTTTAGTCTGCTTTCTGAAATGAAACTCATAAGCACTCAGCTGAAAATAAAGCTTATAGTCCTAACAGCTAGTTGCAAACCAATACTAAACTTTTACTAATTCATTGAATTAAACACTGCACAGATTAGGAAACTCATTGAACAATGTTACACCAGTGAGTTGAGGGAACAGTTTAATGTGACTTGTACTGTAGTTTCTAATGAGTCTGTTTATACAGCCCTTCCTTTCCGTGGGCCACATAAACACACCCTCTACCCAGTGCACTACTTTTTCTTTCTACAATTGTGGAAATGATGGAGGCTGTGTGCAACATGGTGGCACTAACTTAAACTATGCGTGTGCAAGTATTGCACATACGTAGTGATGTCGGCGCTGCCGTGTTAACACAGCTAACTCCAGGGAAAACAATGCATGCATGAGTATCATGCATGCACAGTACTGTATTCACTGCAGTATTAGTTATGGCTGACTCCAGTGTGGTGAGTGCACCACATATTATTTTCAAGGTAGCCTGTGATGTGGGTGACTGAATGTCAGTGACTGGTCATAAAGGCGACTGCACAATGGTGCCGACAATGTGGGCGACCTTGGATTTCACCACTTTCCCTGAGTTGCGCCCCCCCGGAGTAGGAATCCTAATTAAGGGGGTTCGGGGAGAAAAGCCCCCCGCATTAGATAGCATACTGTTTTTCAGTCACTCTTGTGGTTCTGTGCCCTTATGACCAGTCACTGACATTCAGTTGCCCTTGTCACATAGAACCATTTTCAACACTCTTGCCACTCCTAAAAGCTTTCCACAGCTGTATCGGCTCTGACCAGAGTTTGTTTTTTTAGTGCTTTGACTGTACATGTTATACCATGTCCTCTTTTCAAAAGTAGAGAGTGTATCCCTGCTAACTTGACTAATATTCTCACCATCAGTAAGACAAGATCTGTAATATTCAGTGGCTGTGCAGATATTATCTAGTGCCTGATGGCTGCTGTGTTTGTTGGTCACTACTCTACAAGAGCAGTATCTCACTCATGTGTCAGTGACGCACATTAAGTAATGATTAGAGTACAAAGCTGTGAACCTGGAAACCCATGTTTAACTCTTACAACCACCACATACTCACTGTGTTACCCTGATCAAGTTATTTAACCTTCCTGTGTTTAACATCTCTCTCTCTTTCTCACTCACATCTATCTCTGTTCGGTAAAAATAAACAAAAAAGCCATCAGAATAAGACCATTTGGTCTATCTAATCTGCTTATATTGCAGGGTCCACAACCTATGCTACTGACTCTGCCCCTTCCCAATCCTCCCATCCTTTCCATCCACCCCTCCCAAGACCCTTACTTTCCCCTTAAGACTATCCCAGCCTCTCTTGAAGCTGCCACCAACTTCAACAAGGCCACCTTTTCCAGCAGTGCATTCCAACTGGCCACACCCTCTCCATGAAGTAATGCTTCCTAGCTTCACTCCTAAACCTCCCCCACCACAACTTAAGACTGTGCCCCCATGTTTCAGTTGCCTGCCACTTAGCTTAAAGAGGCCCCCCTTATCCACCCTATTTATTCCTTTCAAGTACTTGAAGGTCTTAATCATGTCCCCTCTCTATCTCCTCTCCTCTCCTCCAGGGAATACATGTTCAAGGCACCCAACCTCTCCTCATATGCTTTACTCTGCTGGCTCATTACCATCTTTGTTGCCCTCCTCTGGACAGTCTACATCAGGTTAATGTCCTTTATAAGGTGTGGGCACCAGTTCTGTACTCCATACTCCAGATGTGGTCTCAACCATGACCTGTACAATGGCAGTGTAACCTCTTTCTGCCCACTGCTGACCCCCCTGGCCGTGCTGACCAACATTTTATTTGCCCTTACTTCTGCTTTCCTGCATTGCATTTATTTATTTATTTATTGAAATCTTGGATAACACCTTTGAGCTAAAAGCTTCTTTACAAAGGTTCCACATTGTAAGGCAATAGACAGGGTACACAGACATTACAAAACAGATAGGGGTATATATAGCAGGCAAGTATATTACGGTACATACTGATACAGATTCAAGCAAGTGCAGTTAAAATACATCAGGTAGGAGAGATCAACTTTATTGCAACAGTACTAAGAGCATACCTAAGGTGGACAAGCAATTTATTGTGGTAGCTGAGCTTTAGAGCATGTAGGTAGAGTTATAGCGGGTCAGAAGTGGTTGTGACCAAAGGAGTGGGAGGACAGAATAGACGAGAGCAGGGGAGGGTGGGGGCAGAGACAAAGGGGGTGACAGAATTTTATTTATTTATTTATTTACAATTTTGGTAACCGGGTAAGCCCACTGAGACCAAATGTCCCTTTTTCAGGGGCGACCTGGGGTTAGGTACATACAGCAATTATTACACACAGTGGACAATAGTACAGAGATTAGAAGTGAGACATTATCAACTGGAGAGACGGTAATTACCAGTTAAGAATCCAGAATATACATTTACAACATTGCAAGAGTTAATAGGGGTCACAGTTTGACACTTACATAGGTAGGGCATGAGATACAGAGGTCACAAATTGAACGGTAGGGGAAAAGGGGGCTAGTGAGTGCAGCCACACAGGCTAAGTTCCAGGAGGTATACTTTGAGGCCAGCCTTGAATCCTTGGAGAGAAGGCCTATTGATCAGGGTAGCTGGGAGCACATTCTACAAGTGTGGGGTAGCATATGAGAAGGAGCGCTTACCCAGGTTGGTGAATACGCGGGGGATGACGAGGGGCAAGGATCTTGTATCTTGGCATTGTACTCTGGAGTTGAACAGTCCACACAGATGAGGAGGAGGGTTAGCAGTAGTGAATTTATAAGTCAGGCAGATGGTGGAGTAGGCCACCTTATGGTGTATAGTGGGCCAGAGAAGGTCTGCGAGGACCTCACAGTGGTGTCTCCTGGGGGGGGGAGTTAGTGGCAAAGCATTCCACTCTATGATAGAGCACCATGAGTTTTTTTAGTTCCCCTTCTTGTAGGAACTGTAGCAGAGGGCCCCATAGAGGAGGTGGGGGAGAAGGGCGCAGTTAGAGATTGCACGCAGTGACTCGTCAGTAAGGGAGTTTCCCAGATGATAGAGGAGTCCAAGTCTCTGGTGGATGGACTTGGTTAAGGAGTTGATGTGGGGTTTGTGGGACAGTTCCTGGTCAAGGAGTATCCCGAGGTATTCAATCCTATCTAGAACCTCGACCTGCTTCCCCTGGTCCAATTTAAGCTGGAGACGGTCACACCTATCCGAACTGAGGTGCCTGGTTCCAAACAGGACAGCCTTTGTTTTCTCCTTATTCAGTTCTAGTGAGTTGGCAGAGAACCAGGCTTCAGGTGCTGTGAAACTGAGTAGTAGTTTAGCAGTGATGATGCTGGGTAGCGGGTCACTGCAGTAGACAATGGTGTCATCTGCATAGAAGATGAGTTTACTTGGCCCACAAGCCTCTCTATGTTGTTAACGAAGAAAGTGAAGAGCAGTGGGCCCATGATTGAGCCCTGGGGTACCCCCGAGACAACCTGCCAGGTGCAAGACTGTGTTCCTCTCCAGAGGCCTTTTTGGCTTTGGTTTAGTAGATAGCTCTCGAACCAGGAGTGGGAGAGCCCATCCAATCTGAGGAGGCAGAGTTTGGTGAGAAGAAGACTATGGTTCACTAAGTCAAAAACCTTGGATAGGTCGACAAATAGTGTGCCGGTCAGGGAGCCTTGGTCCATGGCATCGAGAACATCAGATATGAGCCAGATGAGGGCTGTGTCTGTTCCATGGCCTTTCATGAAGCCATATTGTATGTCAGCTAGGAGAAAGTGAAACTCCAGATAAGGGGGTTGAGTAGTCAGAGGGGTGGAATTGGATAGGAATCTATCCTGGGTGATGTAAATAGGTGATTGGTCAGGGCTGGGTAATGTGAGGAGAGAGGGATAGGGAAAGGTTTTAAAGTGGGGGTGAGGTGAGGGAAAACCAGGTGAAACTGGGGGGCATTCATATTTGAGAAGAGAAAGCAGGAAGGTGGGGGGGATAAAGAGGGGGCGTGGGGGTAACTGCTCAGTGGGGTCACACCAGGCAGGGGAGAAAGTGGGGGGGGGAGATGGGTGCCATGCAGGACAGATAAGCTATCAATAACAGTAGTATTATGCACAGGTGATGCAGTCGCACTTACTAAGAGTGGCTAGGTACTGCAGCAGCTTGGCCTTAAATGGGCGTAGTTTTGTTTCTTCAATCAGCTCAGAGTTAAGGGAATTTAGCCAGCAGGATGCATGGAGCACTTCAGGTCACTAGTGATCATCATTCCCAGATTCTTCTCCTCCTCTGTTGCAGATACTCAGACCCCTCCCAGGACATACTCTGTCCTGGGATTCTTGGCTCCAATATGCACAACTTTGTATTTCTTTGCATTGAAGTCAAGCTGCCAAATCTCGGACTACCCCTCAGGTTTTTTCAGATCCTCCTTTAGGTCCTGTATCCTTTCAGCTGTGTCCACCCTCACACAGAGCATGGTGTCATCCATGAAGAGGCACATTTTGCCATTAATGCCATCCCTAATATCACTGATGAAGACACTGAACAACATCGGTCCTAGCACTGAACCCTAGGGGACTCTCCTGGTGACCTCCCTGGTGCAAGATAACACTTCCTCTACCACCACCCTCTGAGTCGTATTCTTCAGCCAGTTTTCCACCCATCTGGTCATCTTCTTCTCAACCGCGAGATCCGTCAACTTTCTAATCAACCTCTTGTGGGGTATAGAGTCAAAGGCCTTGTTGAAGTCCAGGTAAAGGATATCCATCACTTAGCCTATGTCTACTGTTTTAGTGACCCAGTCAAAGAAGACAATCAGATTTGTTTGACACACTCTCCCTCCCATAAAACTGTGCTGCCTCACATTCTTGAGACCATACTCTTCTAGATACATAGACAGTGTCAGCAGATAAGGGCCTATGGCCCACCTAGTCTGCCCATTTGAGTTTGTAACTTCAGTTTATGGTTTTCTAAAACTCTGTTGCCCCTTACCCCTGACCTCCAGAATTCCTTTATGTCTATCCCATGCATTCTTAAATCCCATGATTGTTTCAGCCCCCACCACTTCCTCTGGCAGGGTGTTCCACTTGTCCACCACTCGTTCTGTGAAGAAATTCTTCCTCACATTTCATCTGAATCATCCTCCCTCCAACTTCATCCCATACCCTCTAGTCCTGGAACATCTCTTTTGCTTAAAAATAGTGTAATCTGGCACCCTGTTCCTCCTTGTAAAATACTTGTATGTCTCTATCATGTCCCCTTTCTCCCTTTTCTCCTCCAGGGAGTACATATTCAATTCCTTCAACCTGTCCTCATAGGACTTGTGATGCAATCCATGTACCATCTTTGTTGCCCTACTCTGAACCTTCTCTACCCTGTCTATGTCCTTAAGTAGGCAAGGTCACCAGAACTGTACACTGTACTCCAGGTGGGGCCTCACTAGTGTCTTGTATAGTGGAATTATGACCTCCCTTTTCCTGCTGGTGATGCCCCTGTCTATGCATCCCAGCATCATATTTGCTTTACCTGCTGCCTTATCATAGTTTCCCTACCTTGAGGTCATCAGAGATGATAACCCCAAGATCCCTTTCCTGCTTGGTGCATGCTATATCCCCACCCCCCAACTGATATATTGTGCCAGGGTTTTTGTGCCCCATATGCATTATCTTGCACTTCTTTGCATTGAATTTCAACTGCCAAACCCTGACCATTCTTCAAGTTTCTGCAGGTCCCTTCTCATTCTGTCTACACCCTCTGGTGTGTCTACTCTGTTACAGAGCTTTGTGTCATCAGTAACAGTGAAATTCTGCCTTCTAGATCCTGTGCAATGTCACTGATGAAGATGTTGAATAGGACTGGTCCCAGCACTGATCCCTGTGGTACCCCACTGGTCACTCTTCCCTCTATGGAGTGACAGCCATTTACCACCACCCTCTGTGTCCTGCTGCCCTGTCAGTTACCTACCCACCACACTACTGTCCTGCCCACACCCATATTCCCTAGTTTGTGTAATAGTCTTCTATGTGGCACAGTGTCAAAGGCCTTGCTGAAGTCCAGATAGGCCATGTCCACTGCCCTCGCCTGATCCACCTCCCTAGTCACCCAGTCAAAAAATTCAACGAGGTTGGTCTGACATGACCTCCCCTGGTGAAACCATGCTGCCTTGGGTCCTGCAGTCCATTGACAACCAGATGTTCCACCAATCTCTCCTTCAGTAGTGCTTCCATGATCTTCCCCACTACTGAGGTGAGGGCTGACTGGTCTGTAGTTCCCCACTTCCTCTTTGTTCCACTTTTGTGTAAGGGACTACATCTGCTGTCTTCCAGTCTTTGGGTACATCCCTGTTTCCAGTGATCGGCTAAACAGGATAGCCAGAGGTTCAGCCACCACTCTTAGTTCTTTTAAGGACCCTGGGTGCACCCATCTGGCCCCATTGTTTATCAACTCTTATTACTTCCAGTTCCTTCATGACCCTTTCTCGTGTAAAGGGACTTGTGTCCATTTCTACACCATTCTCGCCCCTTGTACTCCCTTCAGACCCATTACCCTCCTCTTCCTCAGTAAAGACTGAGCAGAAATACCTGCTCAGTATGTCAGTTTTACTGTTGTCATCCTCCACGTGGCCTCCATCCTTCCTCTTCAGTCCCACTATCCCTCCCTTTGCCTTTCTTTTTTCACTTATGTACCTGTAAAAGGTTTTGTCCCCTCTACCCACTGATTTTGCAATGTGCTCTTCTGTCTGAGCTTTGGTTTCCTTGCACTGACTTCCCTGCCTCCCTTTGCTTCTCCTGGTACTTCTCCCTATCCCCTCTGCCTGTGTCTTTTGTATTGCCTGAATGCAATCTTTTGACTTTCACTTTCTTTGCTACTTCTTTGGAAACCATATGGCCACCTCTTCCTTTTCCTCTTGCTAACCTGCTTAATGCATAATTCTGTTGCTCTTGAATCCCCATTTTAAATACTGCACACTGTCTCTCAACCCTGATTCCTGCCCCATTCCTTAATGCCTTTTTCAAGTATCTCCCATTTTCCCAAAGTCTGCCCCTGAAGTCCAGGATATGTGTTTTTGTGTGGTTTGGTTCTGCTCCTTCTGTGATTTCAAACCACAATGACTGGTGGTCACTGTTCCCAAGGTGCTCCCCAACTGTTACTCCCATCACACTGTCCCTGTTTGTGAGCACAAGGTCCAGTATTGCCTTCTGCCGAGTTGGTTCCATGATCAGTTGCTTGAGGAAGGCACCCTGAAGGGAATCCAGGATAAATCTGCTCCTAGTTGATGCTGCTGGGGTGCCCCAGTCCACATCTGGAATATTGAAGTCTCCAACCAGTACTACCTCACCCTTGTCTGCCATCCTTTGGATGGCTAGCATCAGCTTCCCATCTGTTTCTTCCTCCTGGGCTGATGGTCTATAGACCATGCCTGTGCAGATGGCTGGCCCCATTTTCCTTTCCAGCTTAACCCACGGTATCTCTCCCCCATTTTGTTCCTCCTGGATCTCAGTGGCCCTTATGTCATTTTCACATACAGTGCCACTCCTCCTCCCTTCCTACCTGCCCAGTCTCTTCTGAATATGTTGTAGCCAGGAATGGCCATCTCCCAGTCATGGTTATCATTATACCAGGTCTCTGTGATTGCCACAATGTCCAGGTCTGACTGCACCATGACAGCCTCCAGATATTCCATCTTGTTGCTAAGGCTCCTGGCATTGGCACACATGGCTTTCCATGATTTGTCCTCCTAGACTGTTTAGCTGTTCTACTCCAGCCCCTTCCTGGTTGTCCTTTATCCCTGGTTCTCCTTGCTGTCTGCCCTTCTGCTGATTTTTGCCCCTTTTCTGCCTATCCACCTCTTGGGTGTTAATCTCCATCTTTTGCACACTGCTTTGTTGAGATAGCCACTCCTCTGGTTCACTGGTTCTACTGCTAGCTGTGGGGCTGAGCAAGCAGGTACCCTCCTTTCTGGCCTGCCACCCCTGGCTAGTTTAAATGCTTGTCAATGTAGCATTTAAACTTATCATTGAGTGCTTGGATTCCCCTCCAGGATGGATTCAGGCCATCAGGCTTGAACTAACCTCCATCCCTCCAGGAGGGTCCTCAGTCACCAATGAATCCAAACCCTTCCTCACAGCACCAGTTCTTCAATCATGAGTTAAAGTTCCTGGTGCATGCACCCCTATGTCTCCCATGCCTCTCTAGGTAGTACTTTGAGAAGGTGACAGAAGTAGCTACTTGCTTGAGACCCTCCTCAATTTCCTAAACTCTTCCCTGAACTTCCTTTGCTCCCCATTTGCCAGGTCATTAGTACCTGGGTGGATAATAACATCCAGCTCACCCTCCTGTCTTGCCTTTCCAGTGATCCCCAGGATCTTCTTTCATCCTCCATACCATGGCACCTGGTAGGCATCTCACCTCCCTGTCTTCTCCCCTCCTGTGTTCTTAGCTGATCCCTCTTATGATGGAGTCCCCACCAGGATTCACTTTCTCCTCCTCTGGGGTCCACTGTTTCTCCTGCTGAGGTCACTCCTTGGCTAACCTCCACATCTTTCCTTCCCACTTCTGGTACTCTATTTGGTTGCCTCCATTTGCCAGTGTGGCATATGAGTTCTTGAGTGGAATAGGATCTGGAGTGCCTCTGCCTGACTGTCTTAACTCACCCTGAGCCCACTGTCATCCAGGTGCTCCTCATTCTCAGCATCCTTTGAGGCAGTGACACTGGACTGGATGGTCTCTGGATAGGGGTGATGGTACTCCTGACCCAGTTTACTTCCACTCTGAGTTTGGCTACCTCATCCCACAGTCCAGAGAGATGCATGCAGATAGGGCAGCACCTCAGTGTCCAGAAGGTCTGCCTGAATATTCTACCTACCTGCTGGAGGAGGTCCAGATGAGAGCTATAAAGATGATAGTGGGTCAGCAGGGTAAGGCATACAAGGAGAGGTTGAGAGCATTGAAGATGTACTGCCTGGAGGAAAGGAGAGAGAAAGGGGACATGACTGGGACCTTCAAGTACTTGAAAGGGATAAATAATGTGGATATGAAGGGTCTCTTTAATCTGAGTGGAAACCATAACATAAGAGGACACAATCTTAAGCAGGAGAGGGAGGTCAGGAAGCACTTCTTCACAGATAATGTAGTGGACACTTGGAATGCACTTCCAGAAGAGGTGGTCTCATTGAAGGCAGTGGGCAGCTTCAAGAGATGCTGGGATAGGCATAGGGAAAAGGTAAGGATCATGAATAGGGAGGATGGGAGGAATGGGAAGGGGCAGGGACTGTAGCTCAAGCTGTGGACCCTGCAATACAAATAGACTAGATAGACCAAATGGCCTTCTTCTGCTGGCTTCTTTGTGTGTTCATATGTAACCTTTCCTTAATGAGCTTGCACATGGTTCAGGTCAGATTGACCAGTCTATAATTCCCTGGGTCATCCTTGGAACCTCTCTTATGGAAGGCAAGGCAAGGCAATAACATTTTATCTATAAGGCACCCATTCCTGGAGGCTCAGGGCACCTAACAATCACAAATACACAAATACAAAGGTTAAAATATAGTAAAATTAATACAATAAAATTCAGTAAGTTAGCAGAACCTTTTTACAGTGTGCTACTGGTTGTTGGAGAAATAAACTGATAGTCCGGACCCAAATCAACAAGCTTCAAAAGCCTGGCAGAAGAAGTGAGCCTTCAGCCTCAGCCTTAACACCTCAATTGAGGGAGCCTCCAGGACTGCAGGTGGAAGCAAGTTCCACAGGGTCAGCTCCATGATGCTGAATGCGCGATTGCCCAATGTCCGGAGCCAAACCCTGGCAGCATCTAGGAGGCCCCTCGAAGAGGAGAAAAGGGAGCAAGCAGAGGTCACCAGTGTCAGGAGGTCTGACAGGTAGCCAGGACCCAGTCTGAATAGGGCCTTATAGGTGAGCAAGCCCACATTAAAAAGAACCCTCCACCTGATAGGCAGGCAGTGCAAGGCACATAGAACCGGGGTTACATGACTGGACCTCGAAAGGTCCATCATCAAATGGGCTGCACTAGCTGCAGTCTGTAGAGGGTCCCTCCCATGACCCTGAAGTATAGAGAGTTGCAGTAGTTGAGCTTGAAGGTAACAAAGACATGTACCAGTGTCAGAAGATCCTCAGAAGGAACAAGGGGCTTAATCCTGGCAATGTTCTGCAAGTGATAGAAATTACTTTTAACAACAGATGACATCTGACCTTCAAAGGTCAGTCTACTGTCCAGGATCGTGCCTAGATTTTGCACACTCGGGGAAGCCACCAATGGAATGGACCCCAGGACCAGGCCTGTATCCACCCCCAGTGGCAACCCATCATGCCCGTGACCTGGCTCAATCACCAATACCTCCGTCTTATCCTTGTTAAATCTCAGCCAGCTGGAAGCCATCCAGTCATTGATTTTATCCAAACAGTTGTTAAGCACATCGTGAACTCCCGGTGTTCTGGGTGCAAAAGACAAGTACAGCTGAATATCATCTGAATAGCAGTGAAACTTCATGCTGTATTGTCGAATGATCTCACCCAAGGGTAGCATGTACTCTGCAAACAACATTGGGGACAAGATTGAACCCTGCGGTACTCCACAAGAAAGAGGCATTGGAAAGGAGGAGTAATTCCCCATCACTATCTGCTGCACCCTATCTGAGAGATAGGACTCAAAGGGAAAACATGTGTGCCATTCTTCAGTCCTACAGTACCACACCCGACTCTAGTGAGCTATTGAACAGCCATGCCAGTGCCTCTGTAAGCTTTTCTGCCAGTTTCCTTAGCACCCTTGGATGTATGCCATCCAGGCCTGGTGATTTGTTTACCTTCAGTGCTAGGAGCCCTTTACTCACTCTATCCTCCTATACCACCACACCCATTTTCCCACCACTCCTTTTCTCCCCCCTGTTGGCACCATTCTGTCTTTCTCCCTTGTGAAGATGGAGCAGAAGTATTCATTCAGTACCTCTGCTTTTCCCCCATTCTCTTCTACCCACCTGTCCCTTTCCAAAGGTTAACAGTCCCATCCTTCTTGTCCCTATTATCACATACTGTATATAGCAAAAAAAGGCCTTCTCCCCTTCTTAATTCCTTCAGGTGTCTGCAGTTCCTTCTGAGCCTTAGCCCATCAGATTACCTTATTTGCCTTCCTAGTCATCTTTATGCAATTTGCTCTGCCCTCCTTTTTCTTGGTCTTACTGTATTTCCTGTAGGCAAACCTCTTGTCCCTTACTGCCTGGGTAATCTCTGTACTAAACCAGCTGGGTGCTTTGGCCCTTGAGTTCTTCCCCGCAGAGCCTAATGCACACCCTCATGGCAACCATTATTTCCTCCTTAATGATGGACTACTTTTGGTACCCCCCCATATCTGCTCTGATGCCCACCAGATACCTCCATAGCAACTCACCCATCTTTCTGAAGTCTGCCCTCCAAAAATCCAGGGTTTTTGTCTCAGTGGGGAGGTTTTCCTTGACCATATCCAACCGGGACCAAACTGTCTGATGGTCACTTCCACCCAGGGCCTTCTTGACTGTTACATCTTTTTTCCATTCAATTTTTATTAAAGTTTTACATTATAGAGAATAAATCCACAATGTGATATATATAATATAAGCAAGATGAGTACAGTTACATTAATGATTTATTCTCTCCCTCCCTACCCTCTTCCCACCCCCCCTTATAAACCCAGCACAGACTTATACTTTGGAACCACTACAATTTGTAGAATAGGAAGAACCCCCATTAGACTGTAGGGAATACAAGAGATGGCAGTGGACCCCAAATTCTGTTAAACCCCTGTAATTTGTTCTAGAGACTAGCAATGGTCCTCTCTGTTCTAAGATTGGCCAGGAGTTCTTGTAGCCACTCAACATAAGTAATTTCCATGTTATCTTTCCAGTGTCTGAGGACCACTTTTTTAATGGATAATGATATTAGTGCCATGTGATATTTCCTGTTAAGAAATGGAATGTTAGAGAAATCTCCCAAAAGGCATATCTCCACTGTAAACAAATCACCCAAACCTAATAGGGGATCAGCCCTTTGCTTAACTCATTGCCTCCAAAGGAGCTCTGTGAAGTTGCATCACTTGTCTCCTGTGTACTGCTAACAATGAATCCTGGGTCTTTCTAAGCAAAATCAAGCCATAATTGGCATGCCGCAAACAAAATCTAATAGCACAAAAACCGTAAGTGCTAGACACACAGTATGAGTGGCAAAATTGTTCAGCATAAAATTACCTTTCCAATGGTGGCATGCAAGGAATAATAAGTAATTTAGTTTTATTTCTGTGCTGGTTGAAACAGCAAAACAAAATATTTTTTCTACTAAAAAATGCACTATAAGCCTTTTTTGTTGGGAAATACGTAACATATCAACAACAAATTAAGCATCCAGACATTGGATGTAATTTTAATAATTTGTTTGTAAAAAAACAGCTATTTCTGTAGTACTAAACATAATTTTTCCCCATTTGAGGCAAGGTGTGTTGGTGAAGTTTGAGGGGTGAATCTGAACCATACACATCATACCATAAACAAATGCATACAACTCCTAAAGTATACATGATACACACCATGTATCAGCAGCAAAGTTGTTCCACATAAAATTGCCTTTCCAATGGTGCTATGCAATCAACTGTGCTCAATTAGGTTTTTGTTTTATACTAGCTGAGATACCCAGAATGTGTGTTTTCTTCAAAGTGCTTACGTGGTTCTAGATGGACAAAATGTCGTAAACAAATGTGAATAACTCCTAAAGTGAACATGATACACACAAAGTGTCAGTGGCAAAGTTGTTCAGCACAACATTACCTTTCTAATGGTACTATGCAGTCAATTCTAATCAATTCTGGCTGGCAAATAATATTAAAACATTTGAGTAATGTCTCCAGACATTACTAGGACACACAGGAAGTCTGTAGGTGACTTCTATAGTCGTTCTGGGACACACTGCAGTAGATTTGCTGATGCCTACAGGTGTTTCTAGGAGACAGTGAGTTAATGGTGATCCAAGCTGGGGCTACTTTAGAACAACTCTAGAAAATATGAAGAAGATCCCCTTCTTCTTGTTGACACCGTGTACAAATGGGAGAGGGTATAATACCCAGCCTTGCTAGTTTTTGTGAAGAGTAGTAAATGTTATGCAATATTTTAAATTGACTGTTACATCTTGTATCTGCTCCCCATAAGTGAGCACCAGATCAAGGATTACCCTGTCCCGGGTGGGTTCTGTGATGCCCTGAGTCATGAACCCATTCTGCAATGTTTCTAGGATCACCCGACTACTGGCACATGTTATGGTTGGTATGGTCCAGTCTACCTTGGGCAGGTTGAAGTCTCCCACTATTACCATCTCTCCCTTCCCTGCAGCTTTCAGTATTTGCAAGTTCAACTCCCTGTCCCTTTCTTCTTCCTGGTTTGGTTATCTATAAACCACCCCCAACCTCACCTTTCTCCCTCTATTAGATAGAAACTGAACCCACATTGCTTCCACCCACCTCCCCCGTCTCCTTCCCCATGCATGTTACACCCACCCTGATGTAAACTGACATCCCCCTTTCCCTACCACTCTGTCCCTCCTGTATAATTTATACCCAGGAATGGAGAGGTCCTAGTCATGATTTGGTGTAGTGTAAGCCTTGGTAACTGCCACAGTGTCCACCCCCACCTCTCCTAATAACACTTGCAGGTCATCTTTCTTGTTTCTGAGATTTTGTGTGTTCAGGAACACCACCTTCCTCCTCTGAGACTCTTTCCCTTCTCTATCTTCTTTCTTTCCTATTTCTCCCCTCTGCATGCTCTCCACCCCCTATTGCTGACTGCTTTGCTTCCCCTCAACCTCCACCCTCCAGAACTCTTCTACTACGAGGGAAAGGGAGGTCTATTGACCTCCTCCTCCTCCTCCTCCTCCTGGAGTTGTTGGGCCTGCAGGCCCACCTGCCCCCAGTAGTTTAAATTAGGTTTAGGGGTTATTTATCCCCCAGTTTGTCCCTGAGCACCTTCCAGACCCCCCCAACAGAGGTGTAGTCTGGTGCAAAAAGTGTTTTATTTGACCAGGTCTCCCCAGTCCCAAATACAGATGAATCCTTCCCCTGAATTCCTCAACCCTTTTTTTCCTGGACATGCTGTATAGTGATTTGGCGTGCAGCTTGTCTGAAAGGTGATATAAGATTAGATTGTTTTTCTGCCAGACTTTTTTATACAGCAAAAAATTGCTGCAAAGACAATATTCCCAAGCAGGAAAGTTAAAATCCACCATCTTGAACTTCCAGTAGACTGCAGTCTCACCAGTAAACCACCAACATAAAGCACGAAACTTAGGCAAATAAAATAAACAAAACAGTGTGCTAACCAAAAGCAGGGACCAAAAACAGTGTTTGTAAACTGTTTCCCCATAACCACTTCCACCCCGCTCACCACGCAATTAGTTTTTCAGTGACCGTTCAGCTTGGCTCCATTGCCACTTTCCCAGACCATCACAGTTCACAAGTCCACATGTACTCCCTCTCCAGTAGAGTTCCAGCCTCTCTCTGGTACAGTCCAGGTCTCGCTGTTTAAATCCCCTCTCTCGTTCAAGAAACAAAAAAAGCAGAAAACAAATTCCACTTGAGTCCATCTCCACAACGCAAACATAGACACATAGAAACATAGACTTTGATGGCAGATAAGGACCACTTGGCCCACCTAGTCTGCCCCTTTCCCTACCAAATGGATAAGCTGCAGATCCTAGTTACCCAACAGCCTACTTCCTCCTACCCCCCACTAGACTTGCCTTATGTCTGTCCCATGCATTCTTGAATTTCCCCTCTGTTTTTGACTCCACAACCTCCTCAGGAAGGCTGTTCTATGCATCCACAATCCTCTCCATGAAAAACTACTTCCTCACATTACCTCTGAGCCATCCCCCTCTATCTTCAAATTGTGACCCCTTGTTCTTCAGCTTCTCTTTTTCTGAAATATGCTATCCTCTTGGACTTTGTTGATTCCCTTTAGGTGCTTCAAAGTTTCTATCATGTTCCCCTCTCTCCCTTCTTTCCTCGATGGTAAACATATTAAGCTCCTTTAGTCTATCTTTGTATGTCTTCTTTCGCAGACCCTGCACCATGTTGGTTGCCCTCCTCTGGACAGCCTCCATCCTGTCTATGTCCTTGAGGAGATGGGGTCTCCAGAACTGCATGCAACACCCCAGATGGGGTCTCACCAACTGTCTGTACAGAGGGATAACAACTTCTTGTTTTCTACTGGTGATGCCTCTCCCTATGCATCCCAGTATCCCACCAGCCCTCCTTACTGCCTTCTCACATTGCTTGCCTACCATTAGGTCATCTGATATAATTACCCCCAGGTCCCTTTCCATTTTTGTTGTTGTCAGTATCTCACCCCCCATTATGTACGCTTCCTCTTGATTTTTGTTTCCCAGGTGCATTACTTTGCACTTCTTTGCGTTGAATCTAAGCTGCCATACATTTGACTATTCTTCCAACCTTGCCAAGTCCATTCTCATCCTTTCCACTCCACCTTGTGCCTCAACCCTGTTGCAGATCTTTGTGTCATCTGCAAAGAGACATACTTTTCCTTCCAGTCCCTCTGCAATGTAATTTATAAAGACATTAATAAGGACCGGACCCAGTACTGAACCCTGTAGTACCCCACTAGTAACCCCCCTTTCTTCACTATGGACTCCGTTTACTATTACCCTCTGCATCCTGTTCTCTAGCCAGTATTTTACCCAGGCTACCATCCTGGGACCCACTCCAAGGCTGGCTAATGTGTTTATTAATATTTTGTGCAGGACTGTGTCAAATGTCTTGTTAAAGTCTAGGTAGTCTATGTCCACAGCCCCTTCCTGGTCTACTACTTTGGTTACCCAGTCAAAGAACTCAATTAGATTCATCTGACATGACCTTCCTGCTGTGAATCCATGCTGCCTTGGGCCCTGTGCCCCACTGGCCTCTAGGTACTCAACAGTTGTTTCATTCAGAAGTGATTCCATCATTTTCCCTATCACTGAGGTCAAACTGACAGATCTGTAGTTTCCTGCCTCTGTCTTGCTCCCACTTTTGTGAAGGGGAATCACATCCACCCTCCTCCAGTCCTCAGGTACCATACCATCCTACCATGATTTGTTAAAAGGGGAAGTTAGTGGTGTTACTAGTTCTCCCCTTAGTTCTTTTAGACTTCTGGGGTCAGATCCACCAAGCCCCATTGTTTTGTCCACCTTCAGTTTTAAGAGTTCTTTCAGAACCTTTCTTCTGTGAAAGGACTGATATCGACTTCCATCCAGCATGCTTCTATTGACTGGATCAGGTACCTCCCACCTCTTTCCTTTGTGAATACTGAGCAGAACATTTTGTTCAGTATCCTGCTTTTTCACTGTCCCTCTCTGCCCACCCACCTCCTCTTTATTCAGCCTCAGTATCCCTCCCTTTGTCTTTCTTTGCTCCGTAATGTACCTATAAAAGGTTTTATCCTCCTTCTTAACCAAATTAGATATATTTTCCTTGGTTTGGGCCTTTGCTATTCTGACTTCCTTCCCCGCTTCCTTCTGCTTTAACTGGTACAGTTCTCTGTCCTGTTCCTTCTGTGTTTCCTTATGTTGTCTGCTGGCAACCCATTACAACTCACACCAGACACTCACAGTTTACTTTTAGGTTAGTAAGAATAAAACAAAACAAAGTAATCCCCCACAAATTGCAACCATCTCTTTAAATGAAAAAAAAAAAGGCTGTATTACAATACATGACAGCAGCTCCACAGCCATGACAACAGCCCTAGCAATCAAGCACTACTTTTTCCAGCAGAGCAATACATTTGATAATAATCATTTCAAATAAAAAAAAGTTTTTCTTTCTTTTTCTTGTCACAAAAAAGGCAGCAATTTTATAATCACAATAAACCACTCCAGGGTGTGAGTCATGCTGGGATTTACCCACAGCTAACCCGAGTTGACCACTCGGCCTGCGGCCTTGTCAGAAAACCACACCAGCTGTGGTTAAATTCCAGCATAACCCACACCCAGTCATGGTTTATTGCTTAAATATTTATGGCAAATTAACAGTATCTTGCTGGTGTGCTGTTCCTTCCTATTGTATTTAGATATACAATATATGAGAACCCTAATCCTAAACTGCTTTGGTAGACATAATCAAGAATGGGTTCAGATTTTTCTGGACATCTTCATGTGCCCCAGTACAGTACAGTACAGTACAGTACAGTACAGTACAGTACCTTAGACTGACAGTCTTACCTCTGACCTGCTTGAAGATTCTGTCATATTCAGGTATTTTTAAAGTTAGCTCTTTCTAAGTTACCTGCCATTTTCTTTCTGAAGAAGAACCTGTAGGTCCAAAAGCTTAAAGTTTTATTTGGAAATCTCTTTTGGTCCAATAAAAGGTATCGTATCACTTATTTTGTGCTGCTTGAAGAGTGTCAGAAGCAAACTAAAAGCTGAGTACAGCTGCAGCATAAACAACATTATAAACTCAGTGAGAGAGGTTGGGCCTTCTGAGCTACACCACAATATAAACACTTTGATGACAAGCAGAGGAAAGAATGTGTACAGGAAATGGAGAAAGATTCTCTATGTAATTATGTAGTACTAACAATGATAATTCAGAATTATGGTTTGAAAAGATTGCACAGTTTTGAAATGTGTACAGAGTTTAAATATCCTAAGCAAGGTGGAAAAACTGAAATAGAAATTTGAGCAATAATATTAATGTTTTCTAATAATATTTCAAGGAAAGTGTGTTGAATGCATGGAATAGCCTACCCCAGGTGGTGATGGGAGCAAGCACAGTGGAGGATTGGAACATGCATGGGATAGGCATAAGGTGGGAAAGAGAGGCTGAAGTCAATGCCCAAGTAAGGTCAGTGGTTGCTGATACAGGTAGGGTGTATGGGCAGACTGGATGGGCCTAACAGTCCTTATCTGCCATCAATGTCTGTGTATGTTTCTACAATGCATGAGTTACCCTATCTAGAGTACACAGCAATCTACCTACAATAAATAAATTAATTGAGTCATTTATTTATCTGGCATTGACATATGTGAGCTTGATTGACTTTGAAAGATGGATTTTAATTTTTGTAGTTAATTCTTTGTATTAAGATTTTCCACATTACATACTTAGCATAAAATGTAGTTGCACTTGAGTACACAGATATATGTTGAGCAAGTACATACATAAAATTAATTGAATCCAACATGACATCATCATGTATAAGTACTGCTTTGTAACATCGAATGACAAATGATGCTGGTGCTACCTTGATATCCACTGACCAATGATGATGTGTGGTATGGGGAAAAAATATGGGGGAGGGTCAAGTATAACATACCAGGGGATTAATATTCAGAAAAGTGCAAAGTGGGACACAACAGTTTGTGCTGCACTTTGCAACTGCCCAAGGGTTCCAGGATGCTATATGCAGTCGGATAGCACACTAAAGCAATCTGACTGAATATAAGGCCATATCAATGAGCACTAAGGCAAGCAGCACTGCCTGGGTGTGACTCTTGAAGTGGGCCACAAGAGTGGATAGCGCCAGAGCATTATTTGCAATGTTCAAAGGGACCCATGCAAATGAGCCTATTGGGCATGCAAAGCACTAAGAGGTCATTTGCATGCCCATTATGGGCTCATTTGCAAGGGTAGCAGAGGCAGGTTAGTGTGGTGCCACCTACCTCCCTCTCCAGTAATAGACATATGAAACTTTCCCTGGTGTTAGTGGTCCCCCTCTCCCTCTGATCGCCAGCCCGATGTGTAGATAAAATTTCCCTGGTGCAAGTGGTTCCCTCTCCCTCCAATCACCAGCCTGTAGTATAATGTACCCCCTCCATGGTGTCCCATGCATCCCCCAGCACTGTTCCATGGTACCTTAGGTCGCACATCTGTAATCCCTGGTGTCTAGTGGTCCTCCCATCAAGGCACTGAGCACCCACCCCACCCCCAGTCACCTTACCAGTATCCTCAGTGCTGTGGGTCCACATACAGCAACTGACACTGTCCATCTCACACCACCTCGGTCAGCCACTATAGGTCCAGGCAGGAGCAAGCAACTTATTTATAGGACAGGGTGATGTACCCTGCCCTATAAATCAGTCGTGATGCTCCTGCCTGGACATATGATGGCTGAGATGATGTGAGGAGGGTGCATCAGTCACCATATGTGGACCTACAGCACTCAGAATACTGGCAAGGTGACTGGGGTTGGGGCGTTCTGCGCTTTGGTGGGAAGGGGGCCACTAGATGCCAGGGATTACAGAGGTGCAACTGGAGGTAGCATGGATCAGTGTCGGAGGGAGGACCACTGGACACAGGGGAGGTTAAGTTATACTATGGACTGCCAATTGGAAGGGGGGCCACTGGCACCAGAGAAGTTTCATTTAAACATCAGGCTGGTGATCAGAGGGGGACCACTAGCACCAGGGAAGTTTTATTTACACATCGGGTTGGTGATCAAAGAGAGGGGGGGGACCACGTGCATCAGGGAAGTTTTATTTACACATCAAGCTGGTGATCAGAGGGAGGAGGGACCACTAGTACCAGGGAAGTTTTATTTACGCATCAGGCTGGTGATTGGTGGTGGGGGGACTACTAGCACCAGGGATAGTTATATATGTCTTGGACTGGGGTGAGTGTCGCACTAAGCTGCCTCTGCTTCCATGCAAATGGGCCCTTACTGGGCATGTAAATGGGCCCTTAGCACCTTACATATCCAATGGACTCATTTGCAAGGGTCTCTTTAAAAACCGCAGATAGCACTCTGATGCTGTCCACTCTTGTGGCCCACTTTGAGGATGATGCCCAGGAAGCACTATCTGACTTAGCACTGTGCCAATCTGGCTCTGTTTTCAGTTGGATAGCACCAGTGCACTGTCCAACTGCATGTAGCATCCGTGGACCCTTGGGCAATTGCAAAGTGCAGTACAAACCTTTGCACTCTGCTTTGCGCTATTCTGAATATTGGGCCCATGGATCTCATCCCAGCACTCACATGACCACATTAAATGTAAAAGGATTCAGTCCACTGGCCATGTCTAAGTTGCCCACACTTGGCATGGCCCAAGATAATTCTGAGAGTGCTTCAATTTGTTTGCTTGTTTTTTAACTGAAATCCCTCTCTCCCACAGCTCACAAATGTATTAAAACCTTCGCCAAAATCATAAACTTAAAGCCCATACCAAACCCTACCCCATTATTGCTCTGACATCTACATATGAAAAATTAAAAAGAATTGGAAATTGAGCCATCGCTGTGATCAGCTTCACTCCTGGCACAGTCCCCACTCTGCCCTTCACATTACGAGCACACGTGCTTTTAAACAGCACAGCGCCTTCAACTCACTGATCAGTGGCTTCAGTGTTTTTAGTACTATCGCTTCCTGGTACAAACTTCACACACTGTACCAGGAAAATCAAAACAGACTGATGAAATGAGTGCATTGTGGGGGGGGGGGGATGACTGCAAACTGCCTCATAATGCAGTCCCCGGCTCCCGGCCCGAACATAACCACATCTACAGTTTAAAAATACAGATCCGATTTTATCTCTCTTTTTCTCCTGGAACAAATACATGCAGATTGTACCTACTGTAGAGAAGGTACACAGCATAGTCCCAGCCATGATCATAAGATGGGGTTGGGGGTGGATGTTCAACTTCCTGGAGGGGGACACCAACAGATAAAGAGAGAGAGAGAGACAGACAGACAAGAGTCACAGACAGAGTCAGAGAGACAGAGAGAGAAATATGCTATGTGGTGATTCAGAGAGAATGGTGGCTAGAATACAGAGAGAAAGGTTGGGGGGTGCAGCGCCACACAAATGCTCCACCTATTGGCCAGCACAAAAATCAGCACTATTTTTTTTAAAGTACTTCTGTCTATTGAAAAAAATAACAAAAAGTCTGCTTTTTAATCTATTTTTACATTCTTTTATTTTTTTTTAACTAACAAGTCATTATTTAGTTGGAATAACACATTCCAGGGTGTGTGTCTTGCTGGAATAACATCACTTCTTGGATGTTGGACGCACACGACCTGTGGTCTCATGCCCAATCTCCAGAAGCATGACATTATCCCAGCATGACACACATCCTGTCATCCATTATTCCTTAATTACTCTATATCTCTTCTTGCTACTGTCCCAGAATTGCTAGAATAATTACTGTAATATCAACTATATGCCTCATTTCTTGTTATTTGCTGTAATAACTCTGGATCACCTTGCTCTCTACCACCACCAGTAGTCTGTGTTGTGGTACTACAGGTCATTTAGTGCTGCCCAGTAACCCATCTAGAATGGTGTTCGTGTCTCCCCATATTATAAGATGTCCTTGTGTCACCTCTGTGCTGTCCAGAGGATGGCAACTAAAATGGTGCAAGGTCTGCATCAGAAGCCCTATGAGGAGAGATTAAAGGGCCTAAATATGTACACCCTGGAAGAGAAGAGAGAAAGGGGAATATAATGGAGACCTTTAAATACCTCATGGGGGTAAACAAAGTGCAAGAGGGAAGTATTTTTTTCAGAAAAATGTGCTCATGGATAAAGGGCACAATAAGAAGCCGGAGGGGGTAGATTCAGGAGAGACATGAGGAAGTACTTTTTCACAGAAAGAGTGGTGGATTCTTGAAACAGTCATAAATTACAGCAGAGTTGGAGGGGCAAAACAGTGTTGGGGTTCAAGAATGCACAGCATAGGCATAAAGGAAGCTTAGGGAAAGGGAAGGTGGTGAATGGGCCAGAGATCAAGTACAATCTGCAGTGATACTATAGGTAGGAAAATGGGCAGCCTAGGTGGGCCAAGCAATTATTTTCTGCCAGTCTGTGACCTGAATGCATGACGGACAACTGCAATATCATGACATCTCTCCGTTCTGCTGCTGGAGTGTTGGGTTAGTAAGGGATAGTATAAAACAGCTTCTCATGCAGCAATCTATTTGCTCATGGCAAAAGCAGCCTGTCCACTTTGGTATGAATAAACAAGCAAAAAAGAAATCCAGTAGTTGTGAATCCCATACGTAGCTGGACAGCTGCTGTGGGCGTGTACTGTTGAATTTTTAAAATGCTTATCTCACTGGCGTTCAAGTAGCAGTTAGCTAGCTGAATAGCTAAGCCTTCTTCCTTCATTTTGGAGGCAGGTTCTTCAATCGAGTCCATGTTTTCTTCTGAGCCCCTTAATTCCCAGCCGCCATCTCTTGTCCTAGCGCTTGTGTGGTGCTGGCCACTGTGATGCTTTTATCTGCCTTTGTTGGCACTCTTGGATTTTGACACTTGCCATTCCATGTCTGCTCTCTGCTGCTCCAGGTTTTTTTTTTCAATTGTTTACCCAGGAGTGGCACTTTAAGCTGAAAGCTTGTTTACAGGTGCGACCTGGGAGCACAGGGAAGTTAAGTGACTTGCTCAGGGTCACACAGTATGCAAGTAAAAGGTGGATGCAGCTGGCTGTGACCCCATTGTGTTTTGCCTGTCCTTAGTGTGACAGCACTGTAGTTTGCTGTCAGAACTAGAAGTGCTTTATGTTTGCCAGGACAGTTTCTGTTTATGTAGGTGTCTGCTTCCTCTGGATTCCAAAATGTGTTTGAGATGACAGTTTGGTTGATTTTTAGGGTGGCTGGGTATTGTAGTTTGTATGGGACTCCAAGAGCTTGAAGGTATTTCCTTACTTCAGTAAAGCTTTTCCTTTAGAGTGTGAGCTCTGTGGAGAAGTTGTTACAAATTAAACTTCTGTGGCCATTCCAGTCAAGAGATCCTCTGTCTCTTGAGTGACAGGGTTTTTTACCTGTCTGAGAACCTAAGGAATTTTGTGATGATTGGACATGGTCAACCCCTTGTTTGTGGAGAGATGGGGGATGAGAGATCTATGTACTCGTTCAATTTCCAGGCAAGGGCATCTGTTGTGCCTGAGGAATTTTGGCAGCTCATTTTGGAGGAAAGCTGAGACATCTTTTTTTTCCCTCACTCCCTCAGGAAATCCTATAAATCTTAGACTGTTGCATCTATTTTTGTTTTCAATGTCCTTTGTTCAGTTCCATAACAGCCCACACATCTGTTCCTGTTCTTGTGTTCTCACTTTATTGTCAGCTGTCCTTATTGTCAATGTAGGACAGACATTTCTCTGTGTCCCTTATTTTCATCATCAGTGACTGGACCTTTCCCTCCAAAATTGATATTGCCAATTTGAAGGTACCAATTTTGCTGAGCACCATTTGTAGAAGTCCTTTAATTTCAGCAGTATTAGGGAACTCTGTGGGGGAGCCACCACCATCCTGTCAGCTTCAGTTCATAAGGTGTTCAATCAGAGCCACCAGAGCTTTTTGAGTATTTCCTGAGCACCGTTTACCTGATTGTCATGAAACTTGAGAATTTGTTAGTCCTTATTTTTATATACCTTTTGATGTATAACACATCTGGTGCCATTGGCTGTTTCTGTGGTTAATTAACATTTTTTTAGGAATCTGGGAGAGCTCACAGTTTAAGCAGCCATCACAGTTGTGCACCACGTTGAACTCCACACAACAGCTGATTTAAAAGTTATCCTTAATATACGGAATACACAAAGCACTGACTGAAAAATGCAGTTTATTATTACTTGCAAGAGAGCAGGGAATTCATAACGCAGTCATGGCCCTTCCACTTAAGAGTTATGGATGGTCCTGCTCTCATTACACTTGAAGATAAATTGCATATTTTGAGTCAGCTCATTGTGTATCTCCCATATATATATATACTACTTATCTCTGGCTATGAATGTAGTTCCTTATGGCTACTCTCCCATGTTGCAAGTTATTGCAGTTTGGAATATTAGACACAGCAGTGGTAAACAAGAGGAAAAAAACTATGGCCAAGATCTCCAGATGGCACGACACAGACACAGTATCTCATTTCTGATGTAACCTGCATCATGCCACTTACATCCAACCCTTTGAATTAAATTTCCAAATGTTTGCATGGATTTACGACAGTTGTCATGGGTTATGGCAAGGAGGTACCAGGTCCGTTCGCTGTATGAGGAACAGCATAGTAAAAACTGTGCAGCGCATACAGCGCTGGGAGGTATAGCGACAGGGTACAAAACCCCGCAAGACAGAAATGCAGCATGCACGGTTTTGTACCCTGTCATGCATGGCTGGAGGGGAGGAGTGATGCAGAGGATAAGACTTCTGCTGGGGACATGGTCTGCTGAGCAGCTGCTGTGGCTCAGAGGGATGACCCATGGCAATGCAGGGCAACTATGTGTCTGTGGACTGAGGCTCGAATCCCGGTCCCAGACTTTTGCAGACTGCATCGTGCGGTACTGACTTTTGCCCCCTGCCAGTGTTTCTCCATATCCCTGTGTTGAACCCCCCCCAGAGTTAATTATATTAATGGGGGGTTTGGGAGGCATAGCCCTCTATAATGGGGGCACAGCCCCCAGCAGAAAATAAAGAAGTCCACTACGTTGTGCTCTGACTTTCCTGTCTGCATTGTGTTTCAGCACCGGTAATGTGTCCGCTGTATTTACAGCATGGTACATTGCTGCACTGTTTTGTGTATGGCGAGATGACCCTGTACCTGGCAAGAAAACATTGTAGGTGTCATATATCTGATGCATGCATCATTTATTTAATGAACATATCATTTATTGTGAAGCGTGTGTCATTTTCAGTGTGCACCTTTTATACTTGGATCATGTACACAATATCTTTCAATCGAACATATTTCAAAAAAGTATGCAAAATATCCATTACTTTTAGAGCTGCTTTGTGTAGTGCACACCAGAGTAGGCTTGCAGGAAGAAAGTAGAAGAATTGCCCAGTGAATGTTGAGTTAGCTATGTGGGTGCCTCTGCCCAGTGCTCCAGATAAGGAGAAATACATGTTAGGAATTCTGTAAGCATTCTGTATACACACAGGCAGCAGCATTTGGATACAGCCAGCCTATATCTGGCAAAGTGAAAGTGCAGTTTCCTGCACAAATCAAGGCACTGGCAGCAGTGTAGCTAATCAGCTTAACACTACTAAATATTATAAGAATAGACCCATGCTCAAACGCTGCCGTTCTAATCAGTGGTAGAAATGGTGGTGGGGGGCAGAGGGACTCCGCTTCAGGAGTAAAATTAAGAGCCTGGCTCAGTTCCAGGAACAAAATGTGGAAGGGCTGCTTCTGTGAAACATTTACCCACAGAAAGGCATCAAACTGAATACATAAGGTGTTAAAATGCAACATGTAATGAGGACATGTATCCTCAGACCCTGTCAGGTATGTTAGAGCCTACTTGATAGGCGATGGGTGCTTCCAGTGAATTTTGTCCATTTCCAGCACTGGTTCCAGTTATATCAATGGAATATTATTCCCTTGCAAGCAGTGGGTGGAACTTTTGAGCAGGGTATAAGAGAAATGAAAAGACCCGGATAAAGTGTAAAGATGGTTCAAGATTTGGTATCTGAAAAATTCGGACTTAAAGTAGTTTCCTCAAAATTTTATTTATTTCAGCTGGCCACCAAAACTTCATGCTCCCAGTGTTTTGTTGGCCCAGCCTGTCAGCATTTTCAAGGGGAAAAGTCCTATGATTCATAACATATAAAATCATTTTAAAAACATGTTCAAGCTATACATAGTGCTAACCTGACTCGATACATAGTGTTAACCTAACTCAATAGAGAGACCATTTGGTTTTGTAATTGCAGGTTCTCTGGAACTCTATCTTGGTGGACTTCATAAAAATCTTTGTCATTTGTGGTTGTGACTGGCTTTGATCTCTGTCATGTTTCTGGATCTGAAAATCAATGCCAAAAAGTGCAGGTTTATACACTTGGAGAGGAAGAATTTGAGGACCAGTATTGGATGGAGTGGTATGACAGGACCAGACCTCAGAAGAGAAGGATCTGGGAGTTATAATCAGTGACAGCCTCAAGCCCAGTCTACCAAGACATATTGGAAAGATAGCAGGATGCTGGGGCAGATAGATTGGGCTTTCTCAAGCAAATGAAAGGTGGTGATCCTACCCCTGTACAGGTCCTTGGTGAGGCTGCAACTGAAGTACTGTGCATGGTTTTAAAACCCTCAACTGTAAAAGGACAAGGACCATTTAGAGCCTACCAAAGAAGAACGATATGATTCTTGGCTAAGGGGGGGGAGGAAGTATGAAGAAAGACTAGTTGACAACAACATGTATTCGATGGATGTCGGTGGAAAGACAAATAGGGGAGTCATGACTGAAACCTTCAAACACCTAAAGTGTATAAACAGGGTAGATTTACAGCACCTGTTTATGCTTAGTGAAAGGTCTATCACAAGAAGCCACATCTCTACTCCTGTAGGGGGAAATATAAGGGGGATGTAAGGAAACACAGTAGAGCCTAGAGGTTAGAGTAATGAGCTGTGAATGAGCTTGGTGCATCCAGCAGACAGACCTGTATTTGATTTCCACAACCTCTGAATGCATATTGTGTGACTCTGAGCAAGTCATTTAACCTCCCCAGTGCTCCCGGGTTACCCCTGAAAACAGGCACCTGTGCCTAGTGGGCCTTGCCCAGGTTACCAAAGAATAAAAAAAAAAATAAATAAAAATATGGAGTGGGTGGTGGAAAAGTGGAACAGTCTGTCAGTAGAGCAGGTCAATGTCAACACAGTGGCAAGCCTTAAGAGTGTCTTGGATCGACACATAGGAATGGTGTGGTTGATGAGGGAGGGGTTGGGGCAAATTTGGAGGGGTTAGTTCAAGCAGAAGAATGGGATGATTTATCAGCTAGAGGCCTGGCCGGTGACAGACCAGTGAGGGGATCAGCAGAAGGAATTGACTGTGAGTCTTGTTCTGACCATAAATATCTAGTATATAGCTATGCATCTACACTACATATCTGAGTTGGGGTGTCACATCTCATTTTCAGTGGGACCCTGCTTATTCTTGGGAAAGCTTGAAATCTCGTAGTGCTATTGGTACTTTGATTTTATATTGACACTGTTGTTTCTATCATTCTTGGAATTGTTTCACTCCCACAAAACAGGTTCTGCTTGACATTGCTGTTCCTGTTCATTTTGTTGATTCTTTCACATAGAGGTCTACTCCCCACCCCTACCCGTACCAAGGAGATTGTTCTTTTAAAGGTTGCATGGCATAGACACTGGGGTCACAATGAGTACGGGTCTGACAGAGAAAAGTGGAACATGCTCCCTGCCCGCATGCACCAGGGTCTTCCCTATGCTAGGGCAAGTCCACATAGACTCTGTACAAGATGTAAAAAATGTGTATAAATTATAGTGACAAGGAATACTGAACTGAAAAGTAAAACACTTGAAAGATGTTTTCCTTTGATAATATTCCGAAGGAGTTAAAGAGGTTAAATAGACAGGCATAGAGTAAAAAGAGAACCAGAAAACAAACTGGAAACTCCTTAGCTGTTCTGGTTGTAACTACTGTTAATCTGTAGGTATAGCAACAGTAAGTAAAATGGTTGGTTGGAAAAGCCTAATGGTAAGTGGAATGGTGATATCAGCAATATCTTATGTGTGAGGTAAAGGGATATAGTGTGTTCTGCAAGGTAAGTGGATGCTAATAATATAATCTTGAACTCCTATATGGACATGATCAGTGTGAAGTGTGTTCGACTAATCTACTGATGGTGATTATAAAAGTCTGGAAGTACTAAGTTCTGTGATGTTAGTGGTCTGGGTGAGTTTTAGACTATTAAATTGAAACTGACTTGCAATGGTACCTGTCCGTAACCACTTAAAGGTAAGAATTCACTACATATGTACATGGGAATCCTAATAGTATGTATTATGTGTTACATAAAGTGAGCAGAATGGTAGTAAGCATATGAATGTAAAAGTTACATGTATTTGGTCCTGATTGCATGTGTAAATAGATACAGTAAAATCGACTTTGTAGGACATGACTGTTTGTAGTCTGCGTCAGTTTGCATAATCTCAGTGAAATTGTAATTTATCATGACCAAAAGAATTAAAACCACAGTTCACATTCTTTCTTTAGTTGTTCTCTTTATAATCCTGTTCCCGGCTGGCTTCTTTTTTCATGCTAACCCCCCCCCCAGCTCTGTTACCCAGCTTCTTCCAGACTTACCTGCCCTTTCCCCCATGGCTTGCCTCCCCATGATAGAGTGGCAGGAAGCTGGCTCTACCTGCCCATACAGAAACCAGATGGTCAGCACTTAAGCCACCAGTTGGGCCTGCGAGGAGTTAGATATCATCCTGCCATTTAGGGGTGTTTTTGCTGTTCTTTCCCTTCACCTCAGGATGCAGGCTGACAAGGCGGCACAAGTGCCAGCACCCATGCTAGCATGTGCAGTGCCAACTGATATCTTCTTACACACAACGTAGCTCCATCTGAACAGCCACCTGTGGCAACCCAGGTGGCAGTCTAACAGTGGAGCCCTCAGTCTTCCCTTACCACAGGAGAAGAGGGTCCTCAGGGATGCTCAGTATCCCTCCCCCCAGTCAGCCCACTATGACCCAGACTCCTTCCTGAGCTCAGGTCACTGGTGTCACAAGACTTAGTGCTAGAAGTGGGTTCACAGGCCAGAATACAGTTTCAATTCTGATTAAACGATGTCTGCATTTTTTCACAACCATGAGGGGTCGGAAATGGTCATTGTACTTAAGACATGGTATTGACGATGAGTAAAAGCAGAATCCCATTGTAAACGAAATCTTGATTCTCAGGTTTGTTGTCATGTGTACATAAAGTATAAAAATGTGTAGGAACAGGACACCATCAAAATCAAAATTAATTTTATTTATTTATTTTTTGTTGACCGGGTAAGTGCACTAGACAAATCCTGCCTATTTTCAGGCATGACCCGGGGGAGGGGGATACAGATGAATGCCAACTGACCTTGAACCAGATTAAGCTGTTGGTGGTATTTTTAGTGAAGGAGGGAAATGTGGCCAGGACAGCGGGGAAATTCCCCTACTCTGTAGGTGGGGTTTCCGTCTGCCGACATGATGGAGGATTCAGTTGGGAACCAGGCTAACTGCGATGCAGACCTCCTCCTGAACTTCTCACCAACGCCGAAAGAAAATGCAAATCGCACGTTAGTGGATCCAACTATTTGCAATCCGGAATTACAACCCCAGGTACAAGCCTTACCAGAATATACAGACTCTGTTTCCAGACCTCCAAAAAGTATGCCGGATGACCTGAAGTTTCAACTCACACCACCAGTGTTTACGGCGGAACGAAGTTCTTTGCGCACAGAGTGTGCGACACCGCTGCTTCCCCCTCTACCTTCCGGATCTAGCTTACCAACGGACGCCGAGACAGGAGCTACACGTACTGCCCAAATTTCTCCAGTTATGGACCCCTTTTCTCCTCCAGGGCTTGCAGAGCCAAACCTCCAGAAACCTACCACCTCTACAACCCCCTCCACTGCGGACCTGTTACGCTCGCGTTTTGGACTACCTGAACGACCGGACATCGGAGAGACTTCCTGGACTACATCAGACGCCTTATCCAAGGCAGGTTGGACACAATCGACATTAGGAACTTGGATTTCGGATCCTACATGGGACGCGACCAAACATGGGGTGTTATTTTCCCCTACCAGGCCTGCCACCTTCATGAGCTCCAACGAGGTACCAGCTGCTATTGTAAATACGACCAAAGCTGTCAAAAATACTAACTTAAATGTTCATTCTTGGGGGGATATCATGGATGCTACTGATCAGGGTATTACACAAACACCCATAAAGGGTGCAGATGTCAGTGAGACACCACTCATTTCCTTAAATGTCACACCTGCTGCCCCTCCCCATATATCTTCCCCTTGGGTCTAGTTCAAAGCCCACTATTTCCCCTTACTATTTTAGACTCACAGCCTGACCCTATTCTCTGGTAGAGGACCCTGGGCTTGGCACATCCACATCATTGATTCCTATATTGGATAAAACCCCATTGAACAAGCTTTGGGTCAGACACCCATTTCTCTGACCTATTTAAAAATAAACTAGAACAAGCCCCCTTGGGAATGCAATCACGCATCCGCTATAGGGTGGTCTCCCTGAGTTTCCTGATAGGTATTACGTGGCTCGGACTCTTCTAAAAGGCATGATGCACTTTCAAGCCTCAGATATTTATGCCCTGATTCATATCTCGGGAGAAGAGACTTTCGATGTCAGTTTTTAAAACCTCTACTGGACTAGATTGTTTCTTGCATGTATACACTTCTCAGAAGACTAACCCCATTTGGGCCCCTTTTTCTGTTTTTCCTTTATCCAAACCCACAATACGTACAGTTACAATTATGTTTAGAAATGAAGGAGTTAGCGTCAGTAACATCTATCATTGGTTACAGAATCACTGTAATGTCCTTTCCCCTCCCGAAGCTATCCTGGACGATGAAGGTCTATGGACTGGTCGCTGGAGGTTTCGAGTAAAACTGTTTCAAGTAAATTCAGAAATTGTACATCTACCTAATAGTTTTTTTCTCGGGAAAGACAGGGGGGGGTTTGTTACTACAGAGGCCAGCCTAGGGCTTGTTATAAATGTGGTGCTACCACTCATCTGAGTAGTACATGTGACCTACTAAAATGTAGTCTCTGTGGAGGATATGGACACCCAAGTGTTTCCTGCAAAAATGTATTTAAGTGCAACTTATGTAATGAAACTGGGCATGCATATCACCAATGCCCATGGGCTAGCAAAAATAGATCTGAGGGTTGGAACTCTGAAGCCTTGGTGCAGAAAGCACAAGCTAAAGCACAAGAACATATTGTTGCCCCAACCGCTGCTTCTGGCTCTTCCATATTACCCCCCAGAACCGTCTGGTCTTGTTCCTTCTGTACCCTCAGAACCACAAGTTTCTGTACCACAACTGGATCAGATTGCCCAACAAAAAGCCTCCACTGACACTCCTAATGAGACTACGTTGCCTCAACCTTCCTGCACTGTTCATGTTGATAAGGAGGGATTTCAAGCAGGTAGACGAGTTACTAGGGCCGCTGCTCGAAAATCTAATAAACCTCTTGATATTCCCCTGTCCAATGCTTTTGATTGTCTAAAAGGGGGATCGAGAAGATTCTGATGGGGATACAGATGTTTCTGCCATTCCATCTTATATAGATACCCCGGCTCTTAAACGTCCTGATGTTGCCAGGAAAAAACTGACTAAAACTAAAAAGGGAGGTAAGAAACGGAAAAATATGACGGTGACTGATGGGAGTGGCTAGCCTAGTCAAATCTAATAATGGATATTCGCATAGCCTCTCTCAATGTTTGCAGTTTAAAGGGTTTTAGGAAGAGAACAGTTTTTTTGCATTGTGCCAGCTCCCTCCACTTGGATATTTTATTATTACAGGAAACTTACATTTCCACCTTACATGACATACAGCAATTGAAACGGGGCTGGTTTAAAGGCCCCTCTTTTTGGACATTTGGAGATGATGCAGCAGATGGTGTAGCTATTCTTTTTTTTTCATCCAAATTTTCCATCACTCGCATAGTAGATATACACCCAGGTAGAACGCTTATTGTTGATTGCACCAAACACACTTTCTCATTCCGGATTATAGTTATTTATAGTCCACAAACCAAGGCAACCTATATAGCTTTGTTAGATTTAATTAAACCATTTTATGTACACGTAAACACATTTTTGGGGTGGTGACTTTAACTGTTCAATAGATACTAAAGACAGGATTTTCTAGGAAAAAATATATTGTGATTCCTAGCTTTGTCCACATTAATAAAAGATGCAGGTTTAACAGATGCATACTGTCCCTCCACTCTGATGCAGGATATACATATCATAGATCAGTATATCATACTAGAATAGATTATTTCTTTGTCTCTGAATTGTACCCCACACTATATTTCAGTAATTCCTAATGAGATATCTGACCATTGTATTCTTATTGGTCATTTTTTCATTGGTTCCCCTTCTGTGTCAATCTCATATCATTCCCAGTGGAAACTAAATAATTCCTTATTTTCCCCGATATCTGTTAAAGCTCATATACACTCTCTTTTCCAAGCACGACTGTCGGTTATAATTTGCTATGATTCTATGTGGGAGTGGTGGCAAGACACAAAAAAAGATCTGAGCGTTTTTTTTCAGGCTTTAGGGAAAAAAACTGTCAGAGAAGGTTATCTTACATATCTCACATTTCGTAATCAGTTATATAAATTAATGTCTCTTCAAGCCACATCTTCGTGGATTATTCATCACAAATATCCAGAGTAAAGGAATGCATGTTTTCTCACCAGTACAACACTGCTCGAACATTGGATTACATTATGCAAACTGGCACTAATAATTCCCCATCTGCTGATCCCTTTTATGTTTTCAAAGACAGACTTCAATCAACAGTTATGCATGGGCTAAGAGACACTCATGGTACTATACTATCCTCTATCCCTGATATGTTATCGATTACTTCTTATTATTTACAGACTCAATTTTGCACCACCCCTAGTTCCCCTCATGATATGTCCCATATTTTGCAAGCCCCATTCCCTAAACTCCCAGCTCATTTAATTCCTGATCTGATCAAAAGGATTTCTCAGGAAGAGGTTGCTAGGGAAATTTCTTGTTTAAAATTGAAGGTTTCTCCGGGGCCGGATGGTCTGACACATGAATTTTACAAAACATTCCAAATAAATCTGTTGGAAATCCTGACTCAGGTTTTTAATTATGTTCTAGACAATATGGCTACAGCATCTGGGTTTGGCCTATCGATTCTAAAATTCTTGTATAAAAAAGGAGATATAGTCTCTCTTGCAAACTGGAGACCATTACATCTTCTAAACACAGATTATAAGATTTTTCTTTAAATTCTTTGTTCTCGCTTAAGAATAGCTGCACCGGATCTGATAGATATGGCTCAAACCTGTGCCATACCCGGTAGAAACATCCAAACAAATCTTTTTTTCTTACATGAAATTTTTGAAACGAAAAAGTATAATAAGTTACCTGGATATCTTTTTGTCCTAGATCAATCAAAAGCATTTGATTCTGTACATCATGATTTTTTATTACGTATCTTAACCCTGTATGGTATTCCTGCTCAATTTGTATCCTGGATTTCTCACATGCTCTCCTTAGCCTATTTTTTCCCAATGATAAATGGATTTCATGGCCCAACCCTTTTACAAAAAATAGGGCTTCGTCAGGGCTCTGCCCCTAGCCCCTTACTATATATATTTTGCTCTGGATCCATCATCAGGCAGATTCAATGGAATTCCGGTATTGTAGGCATTACTCCTCACCCCAGTTTACAACCTGTTAAAATCTCTGCTTATGCAGATGATATAGTTTTATTCTGCCTAGATCTATCTTCAGGTACAAGAGCTATACAAACTTTTCAATCGTTTACACTAATATCTGGGGGTAGACTAAATCTTGAGAAAAGTGTATGTATCCCATTACAAAACAATTCTACTGACTCAACAGTAATTTCTGGTATCAGGGTATGCACCTCACCACAGAAAATCCTAGGGATATGGTTTAATACACTGAATGATGCTACCTATAACTGGGAGAAGCGTTTAGCACTAGGAGATAACAAAGTCCGTCTCTGGAAAACATGGAGACTGTGTAAGAAGAAACGGGTTATGGTGATAAAAAGATTTTTATCCCCAATTTTCTTATATTTAAGTCACATCTATGGTCCACCTAAACATTTAGAAACCAGACTGTTTAGCCTTTTTTTTCAAATGCTATGGGGAAGTTGCTTAAACCCTGTGAAAAGACATATAACATATTTACCCCAGAACCAAGGTGGTTTAGGAATGATAAACCCACTGTCCTTTTTTCTTTCTTTTTTTTTTATATCACATTTTTCAGAGCCATAAATATATGTCTACTGTTTGTGACTCCTGGGTAGCTAAAGCTGTGAATTCCTAATGTTAGCATGGGTTGACCTTCCACCCATTGTTTCCTGATACCTACTGCTCCATCTTATATTGTTGATAGCATCCGCACTCTTAGGTCCTGGAAACTTAGTAAATCCTCCATATTAGATCTCACCAGGAAACAGTTATACGGTTATTTCTTAAACATAGATAAACCAATATTACAGCTTCCACTTTGTTCTCCATCCCACACAATGTTTGCATTAAACATCCTCAAAGATAAAAGAATCCTGGCCCATATGTGGGATGTGTCTTGGTTATGCTGCCGTGGTAGACTACAGTTCGAGGTAATTTAAAACACAAATCAGCACAAGATAGGTTTTGCCCCAAACCACAGTGTATTGACATCAAGAAACAATGGAACATTTTTTTCTTTCCTGTATAGATGCTCTCTTGTTCTGGAAAACACTAGCTAACAAGTGGAAATGGCCTTTTCTAAGTAGGATCACATATCCAGTTCTTATTTTGGGAATCTTTTCTGGTTTCTGGAATACATTCCACCTCAGCATTTGAGAGTATTGTTTGCTGCATGCAAATATTATATGTAGCAAGCTAGATGTAAATATGTTTTGCAACAGGTACCAACTTGTCCATTAGCTATTATTGAATGTATTGAGACTACTATTTTGAAATTACAAGAATCAGAAATGAAATGTCTCTCTCCTACACAATTTGCTTCCTATTGGGCTGGAATTACCTTTTTGATTTGATTGGAAATGATAGCCTTTGAGAATATCCACTGTTTCTTTTTATTTTTTTTCTCCTTAACCTGTACAGAAAAATTTTCAATGATCTTTCAAATGTTTCAGTATATGCTTTTTCATTGCTTTTGACTTTGTTTTCATGTTTCATGTACTTGATGTTATGTATTTCTCAATAAAAAATTCCCCTACTTTTTTCGATAAGTACCACGGGATCTTTAACATCCACCTGAACTACCACCAATCCAGGCAGATGGGACCTTGGTTTAACGTTTCATCTGAAAGACAGCACCTCAGAAATGCAGCACCCCTCTCATGCTGCATTACAGTGTCAGTACTGGGATATTAACCCAAGTGCCAGATGTGGGAACTGAACTCACAGCCCTCTGATCTCCCGGCCTCAGAGGTGAGTGCGCTACCTACTGAGCCACTGACACTGCAAAATATTGGATCTCTGTTGGGTTCTCCTTAGTAAAAGCATTATTAAACTAGTTAAAAGAAAAAGATACTGCTTATAGATCTCTATTTAGATGGCTCCTGGAATATTGTGTTAAATTCTGGACTTCCCACCTAATGAAGGTCAGGTAACCTGGAGTCGGTCTAGATAAGCCCACAAAAATGATCTGGGGCAGAAGGGAATATCATATGAGGAGAGGCTGTTGGGCCTCAGCTTGTACACAGTGTGATCAGTTGGGAAAGGAAGACATGACAGAGACTTAGCAGTACTTATGGGGTATCAATAGGGTGGGCTCATGAGGAAAGAGGACACTATGGTGAGAAAACATACCAGTATGTGGAAATTATTGTGGGGTGGCTCAAAAGGAAGTAAGGACACTGCAGTCTCTCATCTTTCTGTGAGTAGTAAGTAAGGACATTTGTGTTTATGGAAAGGGAGGAGGATGAGTAGAATAGATTGCCCAGTGAGGAGGTCTACTCAATGTCCATGCATGAGGCATGCACCAGGGAGTAGAACAAACTATGGGAAAAGGGGCTGAGTGAATTCTTCAGAAGGAAATGTTGAAAAACCACAAGGAGTACACCTTTTTTCACCTTCACCTTTTTTCTTTTTTATATTCTTGCACAAGTGCAGCAAATACATTGGCAGCATGCCAGCATTGTGTAGGACTTTTACAGGTGTAGTAGTGTTGGGGAGAATGCAGCTGAGCACTGCAGAGACTGGGCTTTCAGCAGCATATTACAAGCACTCTACTGATGACGCTAGTCAGCTACTGAAGGGTGGAAACTTCTTACATATGAATGGAGGAAGGCACACCTACAGTAAGAAGTTTTCACCCATTAGCATACCAACTGGGTGTGATCAGCTCCAATCCTGCCTCCTGCAGCTCATTCCACCACTGGTCTTCAGCACACCTGATCTAACTTTTAACATTACTGGTTGTGATTGTTTATTTAACCCCACTACCAGTATCTCCATCCCACTCAACCTACTGTTTAAATAACACTGGCAGTGGGTGCTCAACTCAGCTGTCCATAGCTCGCCTCCCGCTCTACCTGGCATATGTTGTCCCCCTCCGCAATTGTTTGAATATCACTGGCAGCAGTTGTCCAGCCCTACTGCCAGTATCCCCCTCCCGACTGATCTTGTGTTTGCCTCCCTGCAATTGCTTGATTATAAAATCGGTCTTGAAGACCCAGTAACCTCATTGGTCAAAACATGTCACATGACCGTGTGCAAATCCTGCAACATACAACTGGTAAAGATCTCAATAATCAAGTGTTTACTTTTTTTTAACCTAATTAAGTTTTATTTTAATTTTTAATAACAAATTCATTTTATAATTGCAATAATGCACTTCAGGGCATGTGTAGTAGTGGGATTTACATACTTCTTGTGTGGTTAAAGTCACTTGGATGCACCTCGTGACACACCACACAAGGCATGTGTAAATCCCACAACAACACATGCCCTGTTATGTCCAAGAGGTTATTAAATCCAAGAGAGTAGCATCTTTCAGAAAAAGAGATGTACAAGAACAAGAGGGCACAATTTGAAGATAGAGGGGGGATGGCTCAGAGGTAATGTGAGGAAGTATTTTTACATGGAGAGGGTTGTGGATACATGGAACAGCCTACCTGAGGAGGTAGTGGAATCAAAAAACAGTTGGGGAATTCAAGAATGCATGGGACAGACATAAGGCAATTCTAGTGGGGGATAAGGAAGTAGGCTGCTGGTTAACTAGGATCTGCAGCTTATCCATTTGATAGGGAAATGGGCAGATTAGGTGGGCCAAGCGGTCCTTATCCGCAGTCAAATTCTATGTTTCTATGTTCTATTGCTTAAATAGCACCTGTTGTGGGTGTCCTACCCTGCTGCTGGTATCTTCCCCCAGCTGACACAACATTTGTCTCCCCCACCCCTGCACAGTCCAGCACTGGGGTGTCCACCTCCAGTGCCAACTAACTGCCCCAAAACATGATGCATCATCAGTGTGTCCCTCTCCTCTGGTGTCATCCATGTATCTAGAAAGAAGAAGACAATCCCTCTCTGTTACGATCCCCCATTGTCTGTCTGCTGGCCCTCCCCAACCTCCCTCTCAGTAACCCCCATCCCACTCTCCCACAACACCCCTCACTTATGTATCGAATCATCAGACGGCAAACACCACATCTGTTTGCTTCTAACATTAACCGGGACCTGAGGAAAACAAGGCACATTTTCAGTTAAAGGCTTTTTAATGCGTTGTGAACGTTTGCTGATAACTTTATTATATTTTGACATTCTTACACCAAGGGTCCAATTTTCAATGAGCCGAGGGACTTTGTCTCCTGCCACAATCTACAAGTGTGGAAAAAAATCCCAGCACTGGAAGCCAGTCTTATTTTCAGCCCATGCCCTGCACAGGCGGCAGGTGTAGCCGTGGAGGATGTTAAGCCTGATCTAACCAGGCGTAACAATTTGGTGCCACTGTACCAGAAAACTGCTGCAAGCTGCTGTCAATCATTGAGTCAGCTGTAAAACGGCTTCATCTTTGAAAATCTGGCGCATGCTGGAAAAATTGCAACTCTGCAAGTGACGACCCACTTCTGCGAGTTTTTTACGCACCTGCGCCACTTTCTGGGGATTTTGAAACTTGGGCACCAAATGTTCAACATAACTCCACCTCATGAACAAGTGACATTTTTCAAATCCCCCCTGAAACTTGTTTTCACAGTCTCTCTGCGAAATCACCTTTCGGAGGGGATTTAAAAAATTCCACCTCTTGTTTCATAAGGTGTGGACAATGTTGAAGATGTAGGCTAAACATTTTTAAAAACAAAGTTATGAAGAAGCACTGAATTTTTTTCTCATAACTTTGTGATTTTTTGCAGATTTTGTAACCAAATTTTTACCATACCCTCCTGTTACCCCACCTCATGAACGTGATGGGTGTCATTTTTCAAATCCCCTCTGACACATGTTTTCATAGTTGCTCTGCAAAATCACCTTTTAGGTGGGTTTTAAAAAATTCTAACTTTCTTCATCATAAGGTGGGGTCATCACAAAAACACACTGTTGAAAATTTGGGATAAAAATGCTGTAAAACAAAGAAGTTATGAGGAAACATTGAATGTTTTTTCAATGTTTACTCATGCTTTTGATATTTCTGCAGATTTTGCCCTAAGCTGTACAACATAACTGTTTTGTTACACCACCTGATGAACATAATACGGTAGGTGTAATTTTGTAAATCCTGTCCAAAATATGTGTTTGCATTTATTTTGCAAAATCACCTTTCTATGGGATTTGAAAATTCCACTTCTCTTGAACATAAGGTTGGGTCATGGTTAAAATTTGGTGTCAATGTAAAAAAATAAAGTTATAGAAGAAACATAACATTTTCCCGTCTACTCAAAACTTTATTGTTGCAGATTTTGGCCCCAAATTCTTAAAATATCCCTTGTGTTACACTCCTCATGAACATGACAGGTGTCATTTTCCAAATCCCATTAGAAACATGTTTTGGCAGTCACTCCACAAATCATGTTTCAGTTGGGATATAAAAATACAGTGCCACCTGTCTTGATTATAATGTAAGGCCATTAAAACACTATCCTGGAAATCTGGGGTCAAAATATCGGAGCCTACTGAAAATGTAATATGCCTCTCAGCTGGCCAATATGTGGTAAATACATTGTAAAAATGGGTGAAAGCTGGGCCCCCCTGAAAATGCAATATGGCATCTCCACTCTGCTCAGCTATCCTGTGTAAAAATGGGTGCAAGCAGGACACCAGTGAAAATGAGATATTGCATCTCAGCTGGCTTATCCTGGCAAATAAATTTTTTTCGCTATTTAGTATGCTTTTTCTTGTCGCACTTTCCCAGAGCTCAGCCCCTGTGACCCCGACCTCAACCAATCCCCTGACCTTACCTGCTGTAGAGAACTTGATCTCAGGCTTGTCTCCAACTGGGAGGGGCTGTCAGTCAGTCCGGGACCTGCGGACCTGGAGCCGGGAATTCCAGCAGGCATCCCCACCAGAGGAACCCCCTTGGTTTACCCCCCAGGGTGGGGCCACAGGACTAGGACAAGGCGGCAAAAACACTTCTATCAACTGCCAAGCAGGGCCAAGTGAAATGATCAGGGATTGAGCGTGGAGCATTACAGAAGGCGGCGGCTGTATTTAGTAATGCAGATCCTCAGAGGGTGGGGTGTGCAATGATGTGCAACATCTGCCCCACCCTCATACTTAATGGCGCCAGCCATGATGGTACCCCCAACCTCCACCAGGGGTCTGTAAAGCACCAGACACTCTGCCCCTCCTCCCTCAAGGAAGGAGAGCTGTCCCCAGGATGCTCAATCCTTGTCCCCCTGGCCAGCCCTCCAACTCCCAAGTCTGTTCCTGAACCCAGGATGTTGGCACCACAAGCAGACACCTTGTTGCTGGGTGGCCCAACCCCTAGCAAAATATATTTAAAAAATGAATAAAAGCAGGATCTCAAGCTGGCCTGGTAGCACAGTAGTACTGCTACTGCTTGCTATGCTGGCGATGGGCATTCAAGAATGACCGCAGGCTGACGGAGGCTGGCTGAGAAGGAAGGATTGAGCATCCTAGTGACTGGTCTCTTTCCTTGGAGAGGGGAAGATGCTGTTCCTGTTGCGTGACTGCTAAGTGGTGGAAACCAGTGGTGGAAACCAGTCAGTAGCACAGTCAAGAGCAGCAGGAGAGGAGGGAAGGGGCTATGTCTGATGCCTGTCACCCATGTATGTCACCCTTCATATGTGCGACTACCTCACTGCATTCTGCCACCCAGGGGAGAATATCAGGTGGCATGAGGAAAATGCCAGGCACCCAAGCCGGCACCCCCCTGCAGGCTTTTGCACAACAACACGTCTAGCTACCAACCACTCTGTGATCCTGGGTAGGTGGTGGACAAGCTGAAAGTCCATGAGTAGATCAGTGAAGGGGCTGAGGGGTGCAGCTGGATGAGTCCAGAACAAGGAATAGCTTTGTTGAAAATTAAAAAAAAAAAAAAAAAAGTAAAGTATATTTATTTATATGGCGCCCAATCCCGGAGGCTCTTGGTGCCTTACACAATCAAAAACCAGGGTATGAACAAATAAACAAAACAAACACAGATCATAAGATACAATTAAAACTTCAGCTTATAAATTAATACAACATTAAAAAATATAAAACAATTTAGGTTAGTTTGGGAAGGCCTGCTTAAAAAAGCGAGTCTTTAGACCCCTCTGGAAAGCCTCCACTGTCGGGGCCTCTGTGATGGGGCTGGGAAGCAAGTTCCAGAGGGATGGATCAATGACCTCAAATGCTTGGTCACCGGAGGTTTTAAGTATGGCCCTCGGAATGGCAAGGAGGCCCCTGGTGGAGGAGCACAGACAGCGGACTGAGGTGGCAGGTGTAAGGAGATCAATTAGGTAGCCAGGATCCGATCCATATAGGATCTTGTAGGTGAGCAAGCCAACCTTGAAGATGATCCTTCACCTGACAGGCAGGTAGTGCAGAGACTGCAGGACCGGGGTCACATTACATGATTTTGACAGACCGGTCAGTAACCTGGCAGCTGCATTCTGCACCAACTGCAGCCAGAGGAGGGTTCCTCCACAGACCCCAAAGTACAGAGTGTTGCAGTAGTCAAGTCTGGATGTCACAAAGGCATGCACTAGTGTTGGTAGGTTCTCAGGCAGAACTAGAGGCTTGATCTGGGCTACATTCCTTAAGTGGTAAAAAACACTTTGGATGACAGATGACACCTGGGCATCCAGTGTCAACTTGCAATCCTGGAAGACACCCAGATTTCTCACTCTAGAGGAAGCTATCAATGGGGTGGATCCCAGGACCAAGCCTGTTACCGCCCTGGAGGCCGTCCTATTACACCCGTGACCAGGCTCAATCACCAGGTTCTCTGTTTTGTCAGGATTCAGTATTAGCCAGTTGGAGGACATCCAGTCCTGGATCTCAGCCAGGCAGTTGTTTAGCACTTCCATGGTGCCATTGGTTCCAGAGGCAAAGGACATACAGTATACAGTTAGGTATCATCTGCATAGCAGTGAAAACCCAAACTGTAACACCTAATGAGCTCACCAAGGGGTAGCATATACAGTGCGACTAACACTGGTGATAGGATCAAACCTTGAGGAACTCCATAAGGCAGGAACTTTGGGGAAGAAGAGAAATTCCCCATCACCACCTGTTGCTTCCTGCCCAAGAGACAGGACTCAAACCAGTTAATGATGGTACCAGTGAGTCCACAATACTCTCTAAGACAATCCAACAACACAGTGTAATCCACCGTGTCAAATGCTGAAAAGAGATTGAGGAGAACAAGAATTGACCAATCTCCTCTATCTCTTGCCCTGATGAAGTCATTCTGCACCCTGACCAATGCCATTCCAGTGCTATGCCTTGCCTTGAAACCGGGCTGGAATGGCTCGTAGATGTCAAGGGCTGTGAGGTGTACTTCAAGCTGCAGTGCTACAATTTTCTCAACAGCCTTACCTAAAAATGGGAGGTTGGAGATAGGTAGATAATTCCCTAGGACATCAGGGTCAAAAGATGGTTTCTTCAAGAGGGGTCTCACCAATGCCTCCTTTAAGGCATCAGGGAAGACTCCTTCTGAAAGCGAGCACCTGATTATCCTGGTGAATACCGGACCAACAATCCTGACACAGCTCACTAGGAAATGGGTCGGGGCCAGATCCAGTTCACAAAAAGTGGTCTGCAGCTTCGAGATCACCTCATTGACCTCAACCACCTCCACTGGCCTAAACTCCTTTCAGACAATAGGAGTATCCATGTTCCTACCAGACTGACCGCTGCGAGGCAGTGCTTGCCCCTCTGGGAGATCCCTGATCAGATGGAGGACACCCTGTTAGAAAAGAACTGAGCAAACCCCTTACACATAGTGATAGAATATGCCTTTTTTGGCTGCACACAGACTGGATGGAGTAATCTGTTTACAATCTGAAAAAGCTGGGCTGGTCTGTTCTTCCCTGCAGCGATCTCCCTGGACAAGGACTCTGCCTTTTGATGGTTGATTGCCTCTTGGTACTCATGACAGTGGGAGTACAAGGCCAGATTGTCCTCCCCAGAACAGGTCCTCCACCAACAATGCTCCAACTTCTGACCCATGATCTTCATCGTCTTCAGATCCCCATCAAACCATGAGGGTCTCAAGTGAGGAGATATGGGTCATATACAGTCCAGTGTAATGGCATCAAGCACTTCAGAGTCAGCATTATTATAGGCAGTCACTGCTTCACCCATGCCAATTGCACATGCAGCACTCACACCAGATAAATCAACTATTGTCAAACATGCCTCTGGGGACAATTCTCTTAAGGGGCAACAGCTGACCATCTCAATAAGGGAGGGTATCTCAGGGGGGCCCTAAATGAGAATTCCACCATGCAATGATCAGACCAAATGACTTGAGCAGTCTTGAGGTTCATGACCTCAAGCCCCAGAGAGAAAACCAGATCCAATGTGTGGCTGTGGTGATGGGTCACAGAAGCACCTGCTTGTGTAAGGCCCAGTGATGACATCAGCTGGAGGAGGTTGTAACCAAACTGCAGAGGCTCTATCATTAACCCGAGTGTTGAAGTCCCCCAGAATTAACTATCTGGGGGACTCCAACACACTGTAGATGTTGAAGTCCATGACCTCCTGCAGGAAATCCCTCCCCCATGGGTGGTAAATGAGGAGAATCCTGCAACCTACAGCTGGACCCCAAAGCACAGTCACACATTCAAAGGATAGGGTAGAACCCACTGGGTGCATGGTGAAGTTCAAGCCAGATCTAAAACAGATGGCCACACCCCCACCCCTGCATTCCCACATTGGGCAGTGCACTACAGAGTACCCAGTGAGGATGGCTGCCTCCAAAACTGGCCTGGCATCATCTCCCAGCTAAGTCTCTGTTATGCAAGCCAGACTGACCAACGAAATCAAGTCTGCCATAATAGCTGTCTTGTTCCTCATCGATCTGGCATTACATAGCATGGCCCAAAGGGGACTGGTTGAGGCTGCAGGCCCCTTGGCTGCCTGCCCACTCGATCCAGCAGGATCCCACTGAAAATAAGATATTGTACTGCAAAAATGTGTAAAAGCAGGACCCCATCGAAAATTAGACATTGCTGCTGTTCTAACAGCATGCAAGCAAACATGTTTGGAATTAACTCATACTTGTTTTTACAAGCAAGCCATTTTATAATTGCAATAATGCATGCCAGAGTCTGCGCCATGGGAATAATGTCACTTCTTGGGTGTTAGATGAACTCAGCAAGTGACCTCGTACTGGCTACATGCAGTGTGGTGCATGCATTATCCCAGCATGACGCATGTGCAGTTGTCATTGTTGCTTAATTGCATCTCACCTGTGCAGGACACACTTGGGTAAATAAAATGTAAAGAAGGGTGAAAGCAAGCTAGTGCAGCAATAGCAGTACTGTTTGCCATCTAGACAACTTGCATTCGTGACCGAGCCTGTATGAATGGGGCCAACGGGCTAGGTTGGGTTCTGATGTTTCTCTCAGGCACCTCCTTCCTTGGAGAGGCAGAGCACCTTCTTTTACTGCATGACTGTCCTCTGGTTGTCCAGGGGGAGGATGTGTCATGCAGGAAGGAATACATGGTCTCTCAGGAGTGGACATATTTTGGCATGCACCTGCCAGTTGATGTGGAAGTGTCCCACACCCAAAGTGGGTCTAGCAGGGCAGCTCTAAAGATAGGGTAAGACTCACTCACCCTTCTAATTGCCCTGATAGTTGCCCTGATGAGTTGCCCCTCAGGATCATAAACTGAGGAGGAATAGGAGAGGCTTAAGTAGGATAAAATACCCCAGCAGTCCTAGGCAGACAATGCAGCTGTCTCTACCCCACAGTAGGACCCTGAAAACTCCTCCCATGCCACACTGGCTCCTATTGTCAGACATTAACTATCATCACATGTGAATTCTCGTCCAACAATGGGGAACTAGGATTCTTACCTACAAGGAAAAAGCTGTATGTTATGTTCAGGAGTCTGGAGAAGTTTTTGAACAGAGGCTGGTGGCAAGTTGGACACTTGATGGACTCCAGTGGCATGAAGAAGTGCTTGGGCAGGTGGAAGGAAAATTTACAAACTGATTAGGAGAGATGGTGATATAACCAGAAAGTATAATAACAACAATGGACCACCCTGAAATTGAAATGGTGCATCTCACCTGGATAATTGTGGGTAAAGGCACTAAAAAAGTTGATAATACCTGGACCCCAGTGAAAACAAGATGTGAAATATTGCAATAGTGCATCACTGCTGAGCTATCTTGGATTAATACATTCTAGAAGTAGGTAGTAGCAGGACTCCACTGAAAATGAGTTGTTTTGCTGCATCTCAGTCTGGGTGGGCTATCCTTGGTAAATACAGTGCAAATATGGGTAAAATCAGGAAAACACTCATGATGAGATATTGCATTTCAGGTGGATTATACTATGTAGCCACAGTGAGAAAACTGGTAAAGGAAGGACCCAACCAAAAATGAGGTGACATCTTAGCTTGGCTGCTCTTGGAAAATGCTGTATAAAATAGGTGAAAGTAAGACCTCAGTGAAAATAAGATGTGGTATCTCAACTGTGTTATCCTAGGAAACTATATCATAAAAACATTTGACAGCAGAACCACATTAAAAAACAAGATATTGCATCTCATCTTGGAAGGGCTATTATGGGTAAATGCGTTATGCACCTGGATACAAGTGCTCCACTAAAACTAGCTTTTGCATCTCTGCAGGGCTAACTAGGGTAAATACAGTGTGGATATAGGTGACAGCAGGACCCCAGTGAAAATTAGATATTACACCCTAACTGTAATATCCTGTAAATACAGCACAACAGTAAGTAAAAGCAGGACTCCACAGAAAATGGCATATTAGATATCAGCTGGATCCTGAGTAACCACCACACACTGTACAAATGGGTGAAACCAGGACCCTGCTGGAATTAATATGTTGCATCTGAGCCTGACTATATTATGCATGAATGTATTTTTAAAAAATATGCAAAATTGACTTCACTTAAAATAAGATTTAAAAGTAGCTGTTTTTGCCCGTTTCCGAACTCGTTTCAACTGTCACCTTTTAATTAATTTATATCTAAGTATAGTTCTAGATGCCATTCTGAAGATTCTATGTAGATAAGATCATGTCTGGTCTAGTGAGATACATCTACTGCTACAAAGCCCCGTGCTCCAGTTACTTGCTGGTCACAACAAAGAATAACAATGTAGTGCAGCAGACAGCTACGTCACCGTAAATTAATGGAAAATGCAAAGATGCTCAGTGTCTGCATTACAAAATGACTGGTCCTTCTGCAGGTGCTGAATGGGTGGAGTCCACTACAGTAGTAGATAAGTGGTTGGAACCTAAATTAGGTGAAAACAAAGTGCTATCTGCATTTTAGACAGATCTCATTCATGTGGTTGTGGTTAGTGAAAATGGTAATTTGAAAAGTGCTGTCAAATTCATTCGCCTCATGTTTTAACCTACTTTTTTGCAAGCTTGAAAAAAGCACCATATTATTATACAGTGTGTTGTAAGGCATGCTGTTACATGCTCTGCAAAGGCTGAAAACAGAAGGCACAGAGGTGTGTTTCATCCTACATAAAATTCCTCAGTGTGCCTTGCTTGTAACAGCCAAGGGAAAGGATGAACCGTAGTTTAGTTTCACTGGTTTGAGACATGGTGGAGACAAAAATCGGAACGTAATCTACAAGCCAAAGAACCTCAGTACAAAGGCACTGAAGCAAGGGCTCCCATGAAATGCACTGGGAAAAAATACCAGAGTTCAAGGAAATGTATAGTTACACGTGCCCATATCATTGAAAGCATTGTGGGAAGTGTATGCAAATCATCATGAAAGACTTTAGACTGATTCTACTTTAAGCAAGAGTGTAGGGTACCAAATGGCCTCTCTCACACACACTCTGCAAAGGCTGAAAACAGAAGACACAAACACATGTTTCATCCTGCAAAGGACTCATCAGTGTGCCTCCTCTGTAGTTGCCCTGGGGAACGATGAAGCTGGTCCTGATGGAACCCATTTGGCATCAATTTCCAAAACTGTGTTCTGATTTCTGGAAATCTGAGATATCAGTATAAAATCAGTCTTAGGCTATAGTGTTGGGGTTCAGAAAATTCTAGTTTAAATGTATTACTCAGCATGATAGGGGATTCCAATTTGATTGTGTTACACATTTGAGAAATCCAAATATTTGTGAGTACTTTAGATTATCTCTGGTATCTCTAAATATGTATTGAGCAGTGTGTCTAAAAACGCCAAATGTATGTGGATGTTTGGGCATGCACATACTGTCCCAGTATATGCAAATCAAAGCAGATGAAACTCAAAAAACACACCTAAACATTTTAATTTCTATGCATATTTAAATTCAGTGTTTTTATACCCAGGAGAACCCCTTTCACTTTCTGGGTTGAAAAATAATTGTATGGGTTTTCTTTATATTCATTATCAATTTTGAGGTTAGAAACCAATTTCCAATAATTAAACATTCTCTTGTAAATTTAGATGGAGGGTAGCTGCTACCAGTTCTGTATCATCAGCGTAGAGAATATACAGTAAGTATATGACAAAGTGCTTCAGTTCAAAAGGTAGTGAATACTCAGACACTAAAAACTGCAGAGGGTCCAATACCTGGGATACACCTTTAGAAAACAACTTTAAACAGGATAGAGTTTTTCTCTGCTTGAACTATTTGGGGATTGTGTTTTATATAGTATATATTACTAAAACCATTGCAAAATGTCATTTGAAACTGCAACTTACCACAATCTGTCCAGGAGCAGTGAGTGATTATCAAATCAAAAGTCACGAACAACTCCACAAACACACCACCAACATTTTGTTGTCTTTTTAATGCAGTGAGTATTATATATTGTTAGACAATAGGAGTACCCTGCCCATGAAGTGTCTGGCACTAAAACCATACTGAGAGAGTCGAAATTTACAGATAAATGTTTGATTTTAGCTGCTGATGAATTCTAAATGAAGATCAATCATTTATCTGAATGTTAGGGGCAGCACCCACAGTTATTCTCACAATATTTAGGTCATAAAGGAACTTCTAATCAATGGAAGAGTTCTGCCAGTCATAAGGTCAATAAAGTCAAAACCTGCTGATAACAATATGTGATAGTTTCATCATGAACATGACGCAGACCATATTTATACAATTGGACTAAGAATGAACAGTGTCAAATAAGTCATGTTACTTTGGCTTGATGGTATACATACTTGAGAAATAATGTGTTATTTATATGTAAGTATGCATGTTTGAATGAATGGATATCATCAATGATATACATACATAACAAATAACTTATCAATTTGTACGTATGTACAGTGTGTCATCAACCACTTATTACTGTCAAAAATCATATTATTTTAACTTTAATATATGGATTGTGAAATTAATATGATAGTAAAGTATACAAAAAATGTCCAGTAACAGGATTGCTCCCAGAGCAGTAATACCACACTTTCCGAGTGATAATAGTATTGTTCGGATACGATAATGCCATCGTTCTGTACCTGAACAAAACTGTTATCAGCAAACTTCAACAGTGCAAGCTCAAGTCTGCCCCCCACATCATTCTAAGCATGCCTCCCAATTGGCAGCTTTCCTGTGTGGGTAGGCAGAACAACTTTAAAACAGGGCTGCTGTTATCTAAGCTTAGCAAGATCATACTTGTCATCCATTTTCTTCCTTTTTTTTGTTCTTTTGGGGAAAAAGAATTATCTAGTTGAACCTCAGGTGCCCAAAATAGAAAGGTAGGACTACCTACCAATTGTTCTACATGGTGCTTACGGTGTGGGGGGTGAGGGGCGGTCATGAGATGGAGGTGGGGCAAGATGAGACAGTGCAGTGGTTGGCCAGGGCCGAGAATCTTCACTGAAGTGGCCGACCACCCATGACAAAATGGCAAAAAAAGAAAAAAACAGATCCATATATTAAAAAAAATAACAGATAGCTTACTGTGCATCACAAGGGGTAATTCCATCTCAAGGTTCTGGGGACATGGGAAACTCTTGATTGAATTACTCCCTTGTAATGCACAGTAAGCTATCCATTATTCTATTTATAACACACTAATAGTAATCTGCTCCTGTTTATAATTTTACCTGTGGAAGGCAAGTGCAAATGTGTACTGCATCAGTTGCAACATAAGGATCATGGGTAGGGAGGATGGCAGGAGTGGAGCGGGAGGTCAGGGACATTAGCTCAAGCTGTGGACCCTGCAATATGAGCAGACTTGATAGACCAAATGACATTCTTCTGCTGGCTTCTTCGTATGTTCATACATATTTCAGTTGCCTGGCTGACAGAGTCTGCATTTAGAAAATTACAATACAAAGACAGACATACTCTTACTATTGCACATTTTTCTTAATGGCATAGCATCTTTTGGTTGTAAATGTTTGTTTCTCCACTGGGATGGGGCAGGTCCTACAAATCTTGATATTTGTTACGTCCTTTGTATATACAGTGTAGTTTGTTTTTGTTTTTGTTCCTTTCTTTTTCTTTTTATTCTAATTTGGATTCATTTCACGTTCCAATTTGATTTATAAATTTGAATGATTTCAATGTATGTCTGTTTTTATCTTAATAAAATACCCTTAGTCTTCATTGATAAGTGCCATGAGATCTTTAACTTCCACCTGGACAGTGCCCAGTGAAGGGCAGAAGGGACCTCAGTTTAATGACTCATCTGAAAGATGATACCTCAGCTGTGCAGCACCCCCCCCCATGCCAAACTACAGTGTCAGTTATCGGTATTACCCTAAGTGCTTAGTGTGGACTAGAACCCATGAGCTTTTGATCTTCCAGCCCCAGAGGCAAACGTGCTACCTACTGAGCCACTAATACTGACTCTGTATCAGTCTGTATCAGTAACAGTGTCATTGAGGTCTTTGAGGTAGCCCTGAACAACTGTATAGATATAGAATATGACAAAATATTGATTTTGTATTGAAAAATATATATTGTCTCGATTTATGTGTAAAATTATATCTTTAATTTTAGGTAGTAACAGATATTCTCCCTGGTGAAGCCACTAGTACATAGCATAACATTGTTTTCTAAGGTGTGACTATCACAACATAACATGAAGTAGTTGAATTAACAGGTCAGAGTCCATTTGTAAAACTACTTGTTTTTTTTTGTTTTGTTTTGTTTGGTCTGATGAGTAAGTCATTCTGCCTGGAGAATATCCTGTTATCCAAATTCTGGATTTTGTGGCTTGCACATGAATCCTAATCTTCAATGTGGCAGTAAAATATGCTGCCATCACACTGCCACACACCAGCCTTTACTTCTGCAATAAGGTATGGCAGGGTGTGCATTACTGTGGGATAATGGCATACCTCAAGAAGTGAGGCACGAGGCAATGCTGAGTGTCTTATTCACCCAAGTGGTGCCATTACCCCACAGTTATGCACACCCTGGAGTGTGTTATTGCCATCATGAAATGGTACTTCTGATTTCTATTTTTAAATAATGAGGTTCAGACAGTTACATTTTTCTGACCTGTTCTGTTGGCTAGAATAATTCATTTTCATGTGATCATATCTGACCAATCAGAGATCTTGATTTTCTCTTACACCTGTTATGCTCAGACTTCTAAATACCCCAACACCTGTGTTATTATAAGCAATAAATGGCCTTATAGACATTGTTCTCTTGTTTGTGTAAGTAGGACCAACACTTTCTCTTATACAGCCATACCTCTCAACTGCTATGAATTTAGTATAGCACTGTGAGTTTTACATTCAAATTTACCCTTGCTGAGGGAAGATTTACTGATGTTCCTCATAATGTTAGGGCTACAGTATTTCTAGACACACAGACTATTAAACATTGAAATAACTTGGTAGACCCATTCCTTAACATTAAATATATGGGCACTCTATTCTTAGACATATTATTCTTTAAAATAAGAAAAGTGGAACACATTCAGGCCATTTGCCCTGAATTTTAAGGCCAGTGCTATGCATTTTCTATTGAGAGATTGAGAGGTATGCATACAGCTGTCTGATAAATACATATGCAGCACGCTGATATGAAGTTGTCAGTTTTAGACATTCAGTTTATATCAGTCTCTTTAGGATTAACAAATTCTTATTGGCACTTGTCTGTCCTTAGACCACTGCTTGAAAGCAGTGGATAGTTCTTCCATCAATTCCTACCATTCTATCCTCATAACATTTAATTTAGGTGTTTATTACTATCCCTGACAGGAAATAATAGTTTACCACCCATTTCTCCAGACTCTGCTGCACCCTGCTGTCTCCCACAGCCCTATTCCTTTAAATGTAAATATAAATTTATGTTTTTGATCCTGCCTAATGTAGAAACATATACCTCTTTCAAACACTGTAGTGCATTACTGCAAAGCATACTGTATCAATCTGGTTACACATTAGAGGTGTGCGAAAAAAAACTTTCACTGACGGAATTTTAGTGGAAATCAGACTTTCACTTCCACGAAAGTATGGAAATCCATTTCCAAACTTTCACAGAAATTCTGCCTGCCCTGCACCCTATAGTAAATTACTTCCCTCGTGTCTAGTGCCCTCCCCTCCACTGGTTGCTGATTGCTGCCTGATGTCAGTAAATTACTTTCCTGGTGTCTAGTGCCCCCTGCCAGTCAGCAGTCACCACCGATGTATAAAAATTCCCTGATGGCTAGAGGTCCTCCCCCTCCCAGTCATCTGCTGCATACCTAAAAGAATCCCTGGTGGCTGGAGACCTTCCCACCCGATCACCCACCCATATTTTAAAAAAATCCCTGCGGCTTGCTGTTCGTCTCACTCCAGTCACCACTCCAACCAGCAATATCATGTCGCAGTGTCCAGTGCAACCCTCTCCATCTCGATTCATGGCCTGTATAGTAAAAAAATAAACATTTCTCTCTGATGGTCTAGTGAACCCCCTCCATATCCTGATCACCAGACAGTGAACTAGAATTATATTCCTAGTGATCTAGTGCACCTCCACCCCTACCCTGGCAGGCAGTGTCCCACCACCTGCTACTCCCCATCCCAAACCTGAGTGGGTGACCAGCACAGCCCTTTCTCTCCTTCATGGTTGATGGCTCACTGAGCTGTTGGTGAATGAGTGTGTGCTTGTGCAAGCACATACTCATTCATTGACAGCCCAGTGGGTCACAGCAGTGCAGGAGAGAGAAGAGCGTGCCGGTCAGCTGCTTGGGTTTGGATGGGGAGCGAGTGGTGGACACTGCCTGCTAGGGTGGAGGGATGGGGTGCACTAGACCACCAGTGAATACAATTCCAATTCACTGTCTGGTGATCAGGGATGAGTGGATTCACTAGATCACCAGGGAGAAATGTTTTTTGTTACTATGTGAGCTGGGGATCAGGATGAGAGGGTTACATTGGACACCAGGTATGATGTCCTGGTCGGTGGGTGATCAGGTGGGGAGGGACCACTAGCCATCAGTTGGTAGTTTTTAGGTATAAGGCAGGTATCGGATGGGGGAGAGACCGCTGCCACTAGGGAGAGAATTATTATTTATCAGGCAATGGGTGGTGAGCAGCAACCAGTTGGGGGCACCTAGCCATCAAGGAAAGTATCTTAAAAGTGGGAGAGGTGAAAAGTCACCCAAACACAGATGATCCCACCACAGGTGGAAGTTTGGAAACTTTGGGCTAAAGTTGTGATATTTCAGAAGTTCTGCTAAAGGCGGAATCACAACTTTCTCCCACCTCTAGTTGAACTTGTCCCTCAGTCAGTAGTAATGTTCTGTCACAAGGAGATGGTCAAGCAAAATTGTCATTTGACAAAAGATGCGCTAGTGAAAAGCTTCCCTATTCAGTTCAAAACATTGCCTCTTACCGTCTTTCAAACTGTAGTGTTGACCATACATACAGTATTTGGCATATTCATTTGTACATGCACTGATGCTGTTTGTATATATATTAATGTATTTATACAGTGTATGCATTCATACTGGTATTCCTGTATTTATGTTGCCTTTGGCCTGAGTCAAGCCTGAAAAGGATCTTTGGTCCAGTGCTCCTACCCGTAAACAAATTTCAAACAAATAAAATTGTTCTCAATTAATGGTCCTGCACCACAGTACCATTCATCTTCAAGGGACATGGTGGCTGGCTACAGAGGTGAGTGAACAACGTTTGGCAGTTTCAATCAATCAGACTTTATTTAACCAGGCAGTTACATCATTGAGCAAGCTCATTTGCAAGATGGTCCTGGGCACAGAGGACACATTAATTTATAGTATTTAACATCATTTCATAACACAGCAGACACTGAAACAGACTATTTTTAAGTATGAGATCATTAGGTAACTGAAGCAAGACTTAGATAATGAGGGCTATATACATATACAAGCAATTCATCATATATGGGTTAGGAAACAGTGGAGGACAGAGGGAGAAGAGAATGGCAAAAAACAGCGGAGGACAGAGAGGGAAGAGGAGGGCAAAGACACATGAGGGGAGAGGGGGACAGCCCTGCTAGGGTAGTGGCCCCCCAGTGAGGTTGCCATGGACAAGGAGGGAGGGAGCTAGGAGGGGGGTAGTTACACTAAAAAGGAATGCTGTCTGACAGTTGGAATAAGAAGGCCAGGAGGTGCAGGAGCTAGGGGAATATTCAGTCCATATGCCAGTGATTACCTGAAGCAATCACATGCAGTCTTCAGGCATCAATAAAGCAGCTGCCTGAATTTGTAGGGGCTAGACAGGAGGGAAAGTTTAAGTGCTTTTTGCATATTGTTCCAAAGTGATGGTAGGAAGGAGCTGACGGCAGTTGTGCCATGACGTGTCTTCATCCATGGTAGCTTGAGGAGGACAAAGGAGGAGTTTGTAGGCTGTACGCACCTTTAGACTGTTCGAGCAGGTTGCAGATATAGGGAGGGAGTTTGTTAGAAATAGCCCTGAAGAGCCACATGAGGGCGTTTATTTGCCTCCTCATGAAGAGGGCCAACCAATCAATTGCTTGGTACAACAGGCAGTGGTGAGTCTACAGGGCATGACAAGTATGAATCTCAAAGCGTGATGGTACAGTGTGTCAAGCTTCTGGAGGGCATACTGGGGGCAGTAACTGTAGAGAAAGTCAGCGTAGTCAAGCAGGGGTAGAAAGGTTGCTTGAACCAGCCGCTTTCTAGCTTGAGAGTGAGTAGATGTCTTATATGTAAAGTATGCCAAGGCGCTGTCTTAGCTTTTTGTTAACTCACTTAGGTGTACAATAACACTAAGTTTGTTATCCAACTAGACTCCCAGATATTTGAATTTATCCACTATTTCCAGAGGTTCACCAAGGAGGGTGATAATCTCGGAGTTACCAGGTGTTCCCATATTGTGGGAGAAGTGCGGGGAGATAATCATGGCTTTGTTTTGTTTTTTTGGCATTGAGCAAGAGCTTCAGGCTCAGCAGGTTATGCTGGAGGATGATAAAGCCCTGCTGTAACTCCTTGTAAGCAAGATCTAGAGAGGGGTTGGTTTTATAGAGGACTGTGTCATCCGCGAAAAGGTGAACATTTCCTGTGAGTATGCAAGAATCTATGCGGTTGATATAAAGTACGAAGAGGATAAGCCCCAAGAAAGAACTTTGTGGGACGCCTCTGGGCAAAGCTTTTAGTGGGGACAGTTCCCCTTGTGCTTTAATTTGTTGTCTTCGATTTGTGAGGTAGCAGTGGAACCACATTATTGCAGCAGGGGTTAGACCAATACTACCCAGAGTATCAAGCAGGATGGAGTGATCAACCATGTCAAAGGCTTTGCTAAGGTCAAGAAAAAGTGCATAGCTGTGCTGTTTATCATCCAGGGCTTTTAACCAGTCATTAGACACTTTGGCTAGAGCCGACACAGTGCTTAGGTCTGAACCTCGACTGGGCTGAGTTAAGGATATTTTTACAGTCCAAATACTCCCCCAGTTGTGAGTTGACAATTTTTTGTTTGGGGTGGGAGGAGTGTGCAACAGAGGTTGGAGAAGGGGAAATAATACATTATCCATAGTTGAGGCAGAATAAGCATAAAACATTCACTGTTAGGGAACTGGACAAAATGTTGGCAGGATCAACCAGATTTCAACCAACAGATATATTGTTGGAAGGACTAACAATTACATATTGGGTCTGTTGGTCCATTTGGCAATCAGGTCAGTAGTTTTGAGTCACTAATTTTAACAGTCACAAGACAAATGTTTCAACTGGCATACTCATGCGGCTTCTATGAGAGGGTCCTTTATACTCTCTCCTTGAATTTCTCATTTAATAGAACAGTGATGGGGAGATGGTAGTAAGCTGAGCCACACGATAAGGCCCTCCCATTGTCTCAGGTCAAAATAAACTAAAACAAGAAAAAGTGCTTACCTTTCGGGATGGGTTCTGGGTGGACCTCCTGAAGGTTTTGTGGCTAGGGTGGTGGGATATGAAGAACCATGTTCAGAGGCCCTGACTGTCCTGGGAAAGCCCTACTGGTCAGGACTAGCAGGAGGTTTCTTTTGTTTTGATTTTTCCCATCCCCATTTTGAGGCCTGAAGAAGGTGCCTACCTCCCAACTCCAGTGGAGATGTTTAGCCCAGAGAAACACTGAGTCCCATTTGTTTACTCTGCTGCCTGCTGCTTGGGTCTTCAGCAGTGCCGTGAGTCAGCAGAGCTAGAGAGAGAGAGAAACAGGGAGACTGAAAACTGCAACATGGGCTCCACTTCACTAGTATCAGTGGCTGCTTTGAATGCACCATCTGTATGGAGGAGAGGACGTGGACCTGTAAAGGGTTGCAGACTTGTTGCCTGCATTGCCAGGTAATTCCTTGTTCTGTTGGATGAGTCCTGGGAAGACCACTGGCAGGGAAGACAATGCCAGCCAGCCAAAGAAAACAAGCATTCAAGCCATTGGTTTGTGCCTCCCCAGCAAGCGTTTCCAGTCAGGGCAACAGCAGGACCAGGGGGAGAGTAAAGGTTGCACATGGTTTCAGCAGACCCAGAGACAGGAGTGACTCAGTTATCTTTAAAACAAGCAAAGAAACTGGACAGGTTCTAGGGATAGGAAAAGGAATACTCCACTCCTATAAAATAAATGGCCTGTTGTGGAGGGCCCAAAGCAGACAGACAAAGGAGAGAAAGACAGAGAGATGAGGTGCATGGCTACAGACTCATGGGGCCAGGTACTTCCTGGATATGACTATATGGGCAACTCTTCCTGTTTTTGAAGGGATCTATTCTGTACCTGCTCAAGTGCCATCACTGCATTCCTGTACATTGGTTTTCCTGCCATAGAAGGGTTTCCACTACTTTTCCTCTTATAAATATTTTTATAATTTTTTTCAGTGTTTGGTTAGTATACATCCACAGGAAGGGTTTGCAGCATGTGGCTGGTTTCAAAAGATGAGTTTACACCTTCTTCTGTAGCATACATAGGAGTTATTCCAGATAGATATGTTTACGCTTTCCTCAGACTATACACATTCAAAGACTGTAATAGCCTCCCTATGACTTGGTCTGATCATTCCCACAGTATTAATGCAGCTCTATCTGTTCCCACTATTAGAACTATAATTGCAGACTCAATGTGGGCTTGCAAAATTCTAAAGCCTTTAAGGACCATATAGAGTTCGCCATTAAAGACTATTTAGAACATAACCCTAATGGAGACACAATACCATCTGTCAGATGGGATGCACTGAAACATAGAACTTAGAAAAATAGAAGTTGATGGCAGATAAGGACCACAAGGCCCATCCAGTCTGCCCACTGAAGGCAGTTCTGAAAGGGGTAATGATAAAATACTGTTCAGAGGAGAAGAAACAGAGGCAGCTCACCAGAGGCAATTGGAGGGAGAGCTGAGGGAAGCAGAGTTCCAAAACAAGATTACTTTTCACCCTTGGGCTAATCAGGAGTGGGAAACTAAGAGGTGGTCCATTCAGAAGCTTTTGGCTGAACAGGTGGGGAAGCTCCTGGCCCTGGCCCTGCTTAAACAGCAGACACGTAGGACAGTATTACAGAAATGGGATCCCAGCCAGGGAAATCAACTAATTGCAGATCTGTTGGGGATCATCTCAGCTGTTGCTGACTTTTACTCTAAACTTTATTCACAGGAGGACCACCCAGACTTTATCGAGTGCATGGAAGACTTTTTGGCCCAGACAGTGTTACCTTCCCTGACTTAGGAGGAGAGTGATTGTCTGGAGAGGGGTATAGAGGCTTCAGAATTCATGGAGAAAATAAAACATTTGAAAATGGGAAGTCACCTGTTAGGTGGCATGCCATCTGAATTCTACAGAAAGTTTCAAGATACCCTGTTGCTCCCATTGCTAGATTGCTTTCAACATAAACTGAAGGGAGGACAAACTCATGGAGCTATGCCCAAATATAAGTGTTGCCTAAGGAAGAGAAGGATCCAGAGCACTGTGGTTCCTACCGCCCTATTTCCCTGCTAAATGCAGATTTGAAAACCTTTACAGGAGTACTGGCAGACCGCATTCAAGGGGTTGTCCAGAAGGTAGTCCACCCTAACCAAACAGGCTTTATGGCAGGGCAATATCTTCTGGACAATATCAGAAGATTATTAAACATATTGTCATCCCGAGAGGGAGATGAGAAAATGAAGTCACTGGATCACAGAGAGAGAGTGATAGCAGCAGGGATAACAAATGCCTAAATCCTCTTTGATCAGGTATGCCACCATTGCCACAGTAAAGAGAGCGGAAGTGTCATTCTTTCCAGGCCGTCTTTCGCATTTTCTAGTAGTAGGAGAGAGAAGGTGAAGAACAGAGAGAGAGGGGTGAGGCTCTGGACATCCCGGGAAAGCAGAGAGGCATTTTTAGCAGTGGAAGAAGCACAGCCCTGGGGACATTCCAGTAAAGCCCCCGGGGGCCTATCGGCCTGCCCATTGAGACTGTAGCCTTATCTTTCTCTCCTTTATTTGATACCTGCTGAAATGGTGATATTGTGAGAGCCAGTGAAATCATAGAAACTGCGGAGGGTGCTTACCTTCTGGTTTTATTTGTTTTGTTTCATGATCTGTTGCTGTGCTCTGTGTATAACAACGTATAACAGCGCTGATTCTGAATAGCATACTGACATACTGTATCGGCAATTGGGGATTGTTCTTAATGTTATGTTGTATGTATAAACTGGATTTTAGTTGAAAAAATAGTAAAGAGATAGTGAAGAAGTAAAATAAATATCTCTTGTAGAGACCTGTTTGAGAGAGGCAAGAGCGAGTGTGAGTGGTTACCAAGATGTTCGGGTGAGTAAGGAGACTCAGGGGCTTCTCAAAAAGATATATAAAAAGAGGGAAATCTTGATTCTCTAGCAGGAGTTTATTTTCAAGATATTTGAATAAATTTATTGTAGGATTTGGGCACTTCCTGGTTGTGATCTGCTAGCGCTGTGATTGGGGGATAGTAGTCAGCTGAAGCCTGCTTGATAAAGGGCATGCGCAAACTGACAAATTCAGACTACCATTCGAGAAGTAGCAGGGGAGACAGAGGAAGCAGAAGAAACTGAGTGCAAGAAGTCTAAATTAAAGAAAGTAAGAGAAGGAGATTTTATTTGCGCTGCAGTTTACTTCTTCAGCTCATAGTTCCACTTGAGTATTTGACCTCGCAGTACACTGCAGCTTATTGAGTTAGTGTGTATTTCTTTTTCTTATCTTGGGGTGTCTGAGCTCACTCATTATATAAGAAAGAGAAAGAGAATTGATGAGATTACAACAATAATAAATGGGATAAGCAGGAAATTACATATACTGCTGGGAAATAGGCCTCAAAAGTAAGTCTTTTAGTTTTTAGAAAATGTTATGATTACTTACAAGTTCAGTTCTGTGTTTGTGGAATTTACCATGGTCCTGAGACTATTTTACTCACTTTTTCTTTTAGTATACAGAATTGATGTAGAGCTGTTTCATTGCTGAATTTAAATTGGAACTTTAATTGGAGCACAAATTGGTCAGGGGACAACATGAGAAAGCCAAGGAGAAGAACTAATTTTGGTGAAATATTTTGCTGAAACACTTGCTTGGAAAACTGGAAGTTGGAGGGACCCATTATCAGAGAAAGCCTGTAACCCAATTAAGAGAATAAGAGTGCAGCAGGAGTGAAAATAGAGGTGAAAACTATAACATATGGGACTGCAGAATACAAGAAATAACTGGATTGAAGGACTTTGAAGGTTTTTCTCACTAATTAATAGCTTAGAAACATAGAAGCATAGACTTTGATGGCAGATAAGGACCGCTTGGCCCACCTAGTCTGCCTATTTCCCTACCTAGAGGATAAGCTGCAGATCCTATTTAACCAACAGCCTATTTCTTCCTACCCCCCATAAAAATTGCCTTATGTCTGTCCCATGCATTCTTGAATTCTCCCACAGTTTTAGACCCCACAACCTCCTCAGAAAGGCTGTTCCATGTGTCCACCACCCTCTCTGTGAAAAAAATACTTCCTCACATTGCCCCTGAGCCATCTCCCCTCTATCTTCAAATTGTGTCCCCTTGTTCTTGCTCATCTCTTTTTCTGAAAGATGCTATCCTCTTGGACTTTGTTGATTCCACTGAGGTACTTAAACATCTCTATCGTGCCCCCCTCTCCCTCCTTTCCTCAAGGGTATAGATATTAAGCTCATTTAGCCTCTCCTCGTATGGCTTCTCTTGCAGACCCTGCACCATTTTAGTTGCCCTCCTCTGAACTGCCTCTATCCTGTCTATGTCCTTGAGGAGATGGGGTCTCCAGAACTAGATGCAGTACTCCAGATGGGGTCTCACCAACTGTCTGTACAGGGGGATGATAACTTCCTGTTTTCTGCTGGTGATGCCTCTCCCTATACATCCCAGTATCTCCCCAGCCCTCCCTACAGCCTTCTCACATTGCTTGTCAACCTTAAGGTCATCTGATATGATTACCCCCAGGTCCCTTTCCATTTTTTTTGTTGTTACTACCTCCCCTCCATTGTGTAATCTTCCCCTGGGTTTTTGTTTCCCAGGTGCATTACTTTGCACTTCTTTGCATTGAATCAAGCTGCCATACTTCTGACCATTCCTCCAACTTTTGCCAAGTCCTTCTCATCCTTTCCACACCTCCTTGTGTTGCCCTCATTAGTATATTGGAACTGTAGTGATTAAATGTGTTTTAGATATACTCTTTCATTTTCTTTTAGTGTGTAAGAACAAACTACTGGTGCAACTTTAAATTATAGTAATTTATTGAAAAGGTGCAATTTTTACAGTTTATTGTAATTAATCGATCATAGGGTGGAAGGTATGTGATATAAGAGAAATAGTTTATGATATCATGCTCTTATTTGTTTACCCTGACAGGAGGAATTTTGAACTGAATTAAATTCAAGGAGATTTGATAATACAGATAACCTGCTGTTTACTATCAATTAAGCAGGTTTATTACCTGAAATTGATAAACAAGGTTCTCTTTTATTTTGACTCATTGCCTCTAGGATATCCTATGATACCCTATTTAAAGGCCTAATAGGCATATTAGGAATACTTAAAACCAAATATAGGAACCAAAAGGATTAATAGGGTTTGCTAATTGGATGGAATTGGGCTGAATTGTTAAACTAAGTTAAAGATTGGATTTGGGGTTAAGGGAGTCTTGATTAAGATCCAATTAACTGCAAATATAAGAAAAGAGAGACTTGTTACCTCAAAGGGATTGTGCCTATTGTGTTTACTGTTACTTGAATAACAATAATTAAGCATTGAATGATGCAAAGTGAAACAAGAAGTGGAAAGAGCTTGGTTAATAGTAAGGAAATAGAGGAAGGAATATGGATTTAGGAAAAAAGCAAAAATGACTAATAAAATAAGAGGAAATAAAAAAATTAATAAGAAAATAGAAGTGAATGAAGGTAGTCTACTAGAAGAAAACAGCGATATAATGGTTAAGAATAGATTAGAGTTGAGGTTAAATGATATAGAAGGAGCTATTGGTAATAACATTAAATCACTGCCAGAAGAGCTATATACTCCTGAAATGATACAACCATTAATATGGGAAGTACTGGATACTAACTTTAAACAAAAAAATATGAAGGACAAACAGGAGGAGGGTAGAAGTTTGATACAAAAGGACGTAACTGAGTTAATGAAATACAGTAAACCAGTTTTATTAGACAAAGTGGTAGATAAAAAGGATGAAGTTAAAGGACTAGATGAGGATTTATTAGAAAGGGTTAACAGAGAACTGTCAAAAACCATTGATAATATAAAAGAAACTATTGAAGACGAACAATAGAATTGAACAGAAAATCAAAGAGTTTAAGGAATTAAGAGCTGAAAGAACTAATCTTTTTTCAGCCTTTGAGATTGATACAGTATGTAAAGAGACAAATGATACAGGTGATAACACATATAATGAATGGGAAGAAGACATTGGGGAAAACACATTAAATATGAGCCCAATAGAAATGGCGACTCTTCCATTGGATATACTAACTAGAGAATGTGTAAATGCTTTGAGAGATCCATTATTGGCTATTGCAATGATATATGTGCAATTGATAATGTTTAAAAAGGAATTGTTATTTTTAAAGGGATTAGGAATAGAGAATAAAAACAATAAAGAAAAAATTGTAAATTAGATCCAAAGAAAGGAGAAAGGAAATACACTTCTTAACCCCCTGGAAAGAAACCCTCAGAAGTACTCATTGGAAGAGCTGGAACTGTCTTCTTCAGCTGAAGTGAGTTATATTGTAATAATAATAACAAAATCGAAACTGTTAGATCATTTTGCTATTTGGAAATCACCTTCAGTTATAATTTAAATGGAACGCATATATGAACTATATAAAAGAAAAAAATAAAGAGATTTTACCCTGTTCTACAAAGATTTTCATATAAGTATGGAGGCCAATCGGTAAAGGGATGTTTAGCAGTTTTAAATGCAAAATTAAGGTCCCAGTTACTTTATGGAATGGAAATTTGGGGTTTACAGAATAATAATAATAAGCTAGAGAGTGCTCTCAATAAAGCATATAAAAGAATACTGGGATTGCCAAATTGTGTATCTTCGGGCTTGGTAAGGTTGGAACTAGGACAAGTTGCTGTTCAACAAAGTATAGAACAGAGGTAATGTAGCTATCGGGTAAAAGCGTATAATAAACATGGTAAATGTTTTCCAAGAATACTTATAGAAGAATCATTGAATTATAGAGAAAGGGGATTTGTTTGTCCAAGTACTTCTATCCTAGAAAAAAATATTTAAACCATATGGACTTCTGGAATGTATAACTGAATCTAATAGGCATCCATTGAAGCTAACGGAAGAGAAAAAAATAAGAATTCAGGATATCCATTATAATCAAGAAGTAAATTTTGCCAAAAAACTTAATTAGTAGGTGGTTGGCAGAAAACAGAAAAAGAAATGTGGGGTTAGTATATTATTTATATAACATTTGTAACCCAAATAATAGAAAGGCATTAACTAGATTTAGGTTTGGATATGTTATTTTGCAAACTTTAATGAAATAATATAAACATATTAATTCAGCGATGTGTGCCTGTGAAGGTGGAAAAGATACCCCATGTCATCTATTGATTCTGTGTCAATTTATAAACATGGAAAAGAAAAGATTCTTGCAAATGTTCTTAAAGAGCTCGATATGAGCCTCAATACAAGTTTAATGCGCTTGAAATCAGAGGCTATTTCTTGTTTGGATAAAATACCTAGATTTTGTAGGATAATATTGAGAAAACAGAAGCATCTGAGGAATGAGAATGAATGATTAAGTGAATTTTAATTAAATAATTGGAAGATATTATGGAAATTGTATAAATGATGTTATATGAAGAATATTGTATTTGTGAGTTTTAAATTTTTGTAAAAACAAATTTGAAATTTTGTTAAACAATAAATTGGCTTGAAACCAGGAGGGTCAGAGAGAGTTCCAGCTGGCAAGCTCCATGGATGCTGAAAACTCATTTGACAGGGTAAATTGACAGTTTTTAGAAAGAACCATGGAGAAAATGAGATTTGGCCCTAAATTATTAGCAGTAATTTTCAATCTTTATTCTTCTCTGCAGTCATTAGTGAGAGTAAATGGGTTTAATTTAGTTTTTTTCCCACTGTTTCTGGGAATGCATCAGGGATGCCCCTTGTCCCCTATTTTATTTGCCCTAAGTCTAGAATGATTGGAACGGAAGTCTGCCAAGACCCACAGACAGTGGGAGTAATTGTGGGGGGGATGGAACACAAAGTGGCACTATATGCAGATGATGCCATCTTTTTTATTAGCCAGCTAGAACATTTACTTCCTGACCTGGTGACCCTTCTGGAAGAATTCAGTCCCATTTCTGGATACAAAATCAATTGTACTAAGTCAATGGCTCTCAAACTGATCGGCAAGTGTCCAGTCAGATTCAATGAAACTTTTCCTTTTGCGTGGGTGAAGCATAATCAGATTTGGTACTTGTGTATTCATATCTCTGTTGCTATTACTAAACTATTTGATATAACTTACCAGTGGCTATGGGGACAGGTACAGCAAGACTTTGCAAGATGGGCCTTACTCCCACTCTCTATTGCCGGGCACGTAGAAACAGTTAACGTGAACCTATTGCCATGCTTTCTCTCCCTTTTTATTGTCCTTCCATTGCCAATCCCAATTTCATATTGGACACTGTTGCTTAAGGGGGTCTTCCAGTTCATTTGGGGGTGGGAAGAGGGCATGTGTAGACCACAGGACTTTGGTGCTCCCATGGAATGGGGGACTGTTGTTGCCAGATTTTAGGTCATATTATCTAGCATAGCAAATATCTGCTGTTTGTACATGGGCCAAGCAGCACAATGCCTCTGGGTGGTATGACATGGAGGATGCTGAATGCAGAGGACAACCAATGTTCATGCTGGCTGTGTCACACTTCTCTTTGAACTATCTTAAAAGTGTCACAAACCCTTGCGTTAAACACACCCTGAAAATGCTGTATAACGTTCAGCATAAATTGGCCCCTGTGCTGTCTCTATGCCCACTAACTCTTATCCGTTATTGCCCTGACTTCCTACCGTCATGTCTAGATAAGGAATACATTAGTTGGGAATGAAAAGGCCTAACCTGCTTTTCTCAACTACTGACAGAGTGCACCTACCCTAACATTTCAGGCTTTACAAGACAAGTATCATCTGGAGCTTCAGGATTTTCATCGATATCTTCAGGTGAGGCATTTATTAACAGTGGGAATAACAAAGCCCAGCTGGGATTCTCCTAGGACCCCTGGGAGGACTTTTTATTTATTGGTGACCTTAAAGGTGAAAATAAGGTGCATTTCCAAACTATATAAGAGATTGGAAATGGATGAGGTGTATTCACTTAACAGGGTTAAATTTGCCTGAGAGGGGGAAGCAGCCTGCAACATCTAGGAGGATGACTGGAACCAACATCTAAAACATGGGTGGAAAGTCAAGTCTTCCCCTACATGGTGTGCAATATTTTGGAAAGTACAGGTGCTTGTGAGGTTTTTTGAACTCCCACAGTTACAAGGCAATACCACCTTATCGACACAGTTGACTGTTGGAGGGCCTGTGGAGGGGTGAGCACACATTGGCACATATTTTAGGAGTTCCCCAAGCTGAGTGGTTTTTGGATAGAAATGTGGGATAAGATCAAACAGATCTTACAACATGATATTCCCAGCACTTTTACAGATTAGGTATTGGGGTTCCCCACTGTGATTTGGATGCCCCCTCCTAAGTGTAGGTTGGCACTGGTGTTTCTGGTGGCAGTCCTAAAATGCATTACATCTCACTGGCTTAAAAAAGAGCTCCCACAGGCTTTGGAATGGATTGCTCATATGAAGCAAATTTATGATATGGAAACTCTTACAGCTGGGCTTCTTTTGGGGGAAAACTAGCATTTGGATAGATGGCACTAGTAGCTCCAATGGGATGAGGGGCAGCAGGGGATGACAGGGTGGCAGGGCCCAATTGACATTCATAGGATACAGTATTTAGAAGTGCTGCCACATCACTGATGCAGGACCTGTGAGGGGTAGGTCCCTAATGCTGCCCCAAGCTAGCCGCATTCTCCCTCTGTAACTTTTCCTGTTCCCTGTGACTCTGACTTGGGGATGTGATGCAAGCTTGTTGCATACATGCAGAGAACATCATCCATTAGTGTCTCGCCACCCACTGAGCCATTCTGAGTGCACTGCCACCTGTGATCACCCAGATGGCAGTAATGCACTGCAGCTGGGTGCCTTCCTTCCTAGAGAAGGAGCATGTCCTCTGGGATGCTCAGTCCTCCTCCCCTCAGCCAGACCCCGATGACTTGGGCTCACTTCTGAGACCAGGGGCCGGATTTTCAAAGCCCCAATGCAAGTTGCAACAATGGCAGCTTGTGCTGAGTACAGGTGCATCCGGGACCCTGCGCTCGATTTTCCATCCCACAGGATCCCAGCACCTAAGTCCCAGAGCTTGCGACACATGTGGCAGTGCACCAAATGGATGGTGCAACCACCCAGAATGCCACAACAGCTACAGGGTGTCTGTGGCACCCACAGACAGGGGCAAGCTGCTGTCTAGAGCCCACACCATACCACCGTGCCACCAGAACCCTCACACCCAAACACACCAGGACCCTGGTGGTTTAGTAGTCCCCATCCAGCACATAGTGCACACCTCCCCTCCCACCCCTCCTGTACCCCGATCCAGTGACTAGCACAGCCCCCTCATCATACCACGCCGGCGAATGATCTGTCAGATGGACGAACTGTACCTGCAGCAGCACGCCTGACAGTCTGCCCAGCGGCTGGCCGTGGTGGTGTGCAGAGGGCTGTGCCAGTCATCGAATATCTGGTACGGATTGGGGTGTGTGGGACTGTGGGCACTACGTGCTGGGTGGGGGGGCCACTAGAGCACCAGGGAGGTCTTTAATATTAACAGTCAGGGTGGGGAAGGGGGGAACACTAGTCTACCAGGGGTCCCCTTTGGGGATGGATCGGGGCAGGCCACACAGTGGCACATACCGGACGAGCCTCCCAGGAGAAGTCTAAGTACTGTTACCCAGCCCTTTACTGGTCTAATGGTACTTGGCATTTAGTTCCTGGGGAGATCTTTGAAAATCGAGATTTGAGGGCTGCAGCAGTCTGGGTCTGCCACAAGCCCCCAGCGCCATGCCACAGACACTTTCGTGGCACAAGGTGGGTGCTAACACACTGTGGCACATTCAGCATGCTGGGTGATGCAGGCTGCCTTTGAAAATAGCACTTGGTGCAGCCCTTGGCACAAGGTGCCTCTTGCGTCAGACTTGTTTGACGCAAGCACCTTGCATCACACTCTGGCCTTTGAAAATCCGGCCCTGGGTCACCAGCATTTCGAACAGCGGCATTACCACTACACCAGCTAACTCAAGCTATGTTAGAACAGAAATGCAAATCTTTGCAATTTGTTTCATTTAACCTTTTGATGAAAGTGTGTTTCCAGAGTTGTTAAGGATCAGCTGTTTGTACTGTAAGATGCGTGATCAAGGCCTGCATACAGTACATCAGGTAAATTCATATGGTTCCCCTGTTCTAAATTCTGGGGGATTGTTTGTTTCTTTCAGACTTTTAATCTTTGCCATAACAGAACTGTTTAAATGTTGTGGCCTAGCAGCATATGTTCTATTTTTAGAGGAGGCTGTATAGCGCACTGGTTTAGGACTCTGAGCTGCAAACCTGGAGACCTGGGTTTGAATCCCACAGCCCTCACTTGGATACTGTGTGACCCTGAGCAAGTCACTTAACTTCCTTGTGCTCCCAGGCTACACCCGGAAACAAGCTTCAGTTTAGCATGCCTTTCCTGGTTAAACAATTTCCCCTTTCCCGTTCCTTTATAACTTCCAAGCGCTGCTGCTGAAAATATGAAGGGCCTTGACTGTTGTCATCCGTTATATTGCAAGGCCTATGGTATGCAATAGCTACTGATATTTTTTGTTATGTAACATTACCTTTCCTTGCTCTACTTTCATTATACTGCAAACATGAACTCATACAAAGTAATTCTAGACAATAACATTTTTGCAATATCTTGCTTTTCTACCTTATATTGTGTTATACCTAGCTGTTGTCTACTATGCATCTGCTGTCTTCATTTATCTACCTGTAACAGATGGATTTCTTGTTTCACCATTGTTTTCTAAAAGTTGCTCATCATGTAGAATTGTGAAGAACAACTTACAATGTAATGAAAAATTCAGAATATTGAGTGCAAGCAGCTGTGTAACCGATTGTTACATGAAAAAACTGGAACCAAATGGTGAAAATTTTAAAAACAGCTGACCCTTACTGTGTCGTGCAGTGCACTGCTTCCTCTGCAAAACTGTAGCAATGACAAACAAATAAAAAAGTTGCCAACTGTGAAACAAGAAAATCTTTCATTATAAAAAATAACAACCCACAACTGTGAAGAACAAGCTAGCTCAGGCATCTCATGGGTAGTGTGATGCCGTGTAGAGGACTTGAGCTTTGTTCTTGACTATGTAACAACAACACAGTATCCATTCAGTGCCTGGATCAACTTGTTCTTCACAGCTGGGGGTTATTTACAATATTCTATATATTTAGGATTGTGAGGATGACAGGGAATAATAATAATAATAATATTCTTTATTTTTAATGCACTTTTCAAATTTAAAGGTGCAGTACAAATTAAAACAGTTTAAAACAATGCTGCACCACAATAATAAATATAGAATTAAAAACTATTGTCCACATCACCATATGCCACGCTCCATAAATATGTCTTAAATGCCTGTTTAAATCCCCCCAAGGTCATGCACTCCCTTATCCAATGGGTAGAGAGTTCCAGAGGGTTGAGGCCATGAACATAAATGCCCGTGCCCCCGAGGATTTTAAAGAAAACCTCAGAATCTCCAGCAACCCCTCTTTGGCCGCATGGAGCTGATGCACAGGGTGGTAAGGAACCAAAAGCTCTTTCAGGTAGGGCCCAGTCCATATAGGGCTTTAAACATCAGTAAACCGACTTTGAAGATGATCCGCCACTGAACTGGCAGCCAATGCAATTCCCGCAGCACTGGTGTAATATGAGAGGACCAGATGTCCCCATCAACAACTGAGCTGGGGAATTCTGCACCAATTGCAGGTGACAGGTATCAACCCCCGATAGCCCAAAGTAAAGGGAGTTGCAATAATCCAGACGCAAGGTCACAAAGCTGTGGATCAATGTAGAAAGGTCACTGGATGGAACCAGGTGCTTGATCCTAGCAATGTTCCTCAGATGGTAAAAGGATAACTTAATGACAGCCAACATCTGAGATCAAAGTGTCAGTCCTTCGTCCAGTATCATCCCAAGGTCTTGCACCTGTTCAGAGATATGGAGCTCAGAATCCCCCAGGAATATTCCCGAGGGTTGTCCTGCCCCCAACCCCCCTATCCAGTGACCTGGATCCACAACCATCACCCTCGGTCTTCCCAGGGTCCAACTTCAGCCAGCTGGACTTTATCCAATCTTGGATTTCAGTGAGGCAGTCATTAGATACCAAGAGTGCTCCATCCTGGTGGGGCGCAAAAGACAGTTAGAGCTGGGTATCATCAGCATAGCAGTGAAGCCTCAGCCCATACTTTCTTACAATGTCTCCAAGGGGCAGCATATACACCGCAAACAACATGGGGGACAGCACCGAGCCCTGAGGAACCCCACATGACAGAGAGATTGGTTCAGAGGGGGAAAAAAAATGACACCACCCTCTGAGTTCTACCAGTGAGGAAAGATATAAACCATCTGTGGACCAAACCAGAAAGCCCACAGATGAATCTCAGGCACTCGAGCAATACCCCATGGTCCATGGTGTCAAAAGCTAATGACAGATCAAGAAGTACCAAACGTGGACCATTTTTTTCTGATCTCTAGCCATCAGGAGATCATTGAGCACCCGAACCAGCACAGTCTTGGTACTGTGCCTCTTTTGGAAACCAGACTGGAGAGGTTCGTAGATGCTATGGATGGTCAAATGGTTCAGCCACTACTTTCTCAATAACCTTTCCCACAAATGGAAGGTTAGAGATTGATCTGTAGTTTGCAAGAGAGTCTGGGTCCAATGAAGCTTTCTTCAACAGAGGTGTCATCACTGCCTCCTTCAAGGAGCAGGGATACTCACCAGAATCAAGGGAGCACCAGATTATCTGTGTCAGAACTGGGCCAATAACATCCCAACAGCCCATAATCAGGGCTGTTGGGCCCGGATCTAAACTATAGCATGTAGGGTGCATACCCTGGACAATCCGCATAATGTCCACGATTTCTGACCGGTCGGAGGAACTCCAGGAAAAAGGAGGGATAGTGGCCAAGCATCGATCATCAGCATCTCCCATGGAGTGTGCTGAATGGGTCTCCAACCTGATGTCAGCCACCATGTCAGCAAAGAACCGAGCAAGCTCTTCACACTGCACCTGTGAAAATACTTTTCGAACTTGCAGACAGGCTGGGTTGCACAGCCTGTCCACAGTTCAAAACAGCTGAGCTGGTTGGTTCTGAGTGGCAGCAATCTTCCCGGACAGGAACTCTGCCTTTTACGGGAGATTGCTGACTGATAGAGTCAGTAATGCTCTAGCAGTCTAAGATGGTCGGCATCTAAGCTGAATTTCCACCAGCATCGCTCTAACCTACGTCCTAGTCACCACAACTCCCTCAAAGTCCCATCAAACCATGGAGCCTGAGGGTGGAGGGAGAGAGGACGTACACAGACTGGAACAATGGAATCCAGCGCTAAGGCAATGGCCTGATTATAGGCCAAAACCAAAACCTCCGGATCCATGCTTGCCATAGGAAATTCTGATAAATCAAGTACTGCTGCTAGACCATTAGGAGTCACATCCCATAAAGGGCGATACTTGACTATCTCCACAGGAGTTGGCCTACAAGGAGAGGTGCAAAAATTGAATCACACAGTGTAGTAGTCAGACCATCTGATGGGTTCCACCCCCACATCAGAGGTCTCGATCCTCAGGAGGAAGACTAGGTCAAGAGAATGTCCGTGTTTATGAGTAGCAGAGGTAACCACCTGTGTAAGGCCCAGTGAGATCATCAACTGGAGGAAGTGTTGTCCAAATTGTGAGAGTTCATCATCGATCCAGGCATTGAAGTCACCCATGACCATCAGCCTAGGTGACTCAAATGCCAGATCAACCACGAAGTCCACCACTTTCTTAAGGAATAGATTCTCATCTCCGGGTGGATGGTAGATGACAGCCAACCTATAACCCACACCTGCTACTGCAGCACACTCAAATGATCTGGCCTTCTCAACTGGTACACTTGAGAGATTCAATTCGGTCTTGAAACAGACTGCAACCCCCACGGTCCAATCTCGGGTGATGTATCACTAAATACCCGGCCGAATAGCAGTCTCAATATGGGACCTGCATTACCATCCAGTCAGGTTTCAGTGATGCATGCCAGATCTGTTGTCCTGACAAGATCTACAATAATTGCAGTCTTGTTCTTGACAGATCTGGCATTGCATAACACCGCCTGAGTTGGACAGGACTCCTGGGCCACCCCAACTTCCTGCCCACCACTAATGGAGGTGCTCTTTGGTATGGGGACTAGGCAAGATGGCCCATGCTCTAGACTCCATTTCGCCCCAGGGCGTCTTCTGGGCTTAACTACCCCAATGTGAATGCCCCACCCTTTCAGCCTCCGCTGTTCACAACCCCCCCCCGAGTGATACCCAAAGCTCAACAATGTTGATAGATGGAAAAGGACAGCAGTGGGGGGAAAAGGGGTGGAGGGCGAGAAGTGCAGAAGCTGAGTAGCGCATGACCTGGGGGGTAGAATGATAACATAAATCCCAGGCCCAAGGCGTAGAGCAAAAAACCAATGCAATTCAAATACAAAGCTATACACAAATTCCCAACAATGCGAAGAGGATACAACCCCACAGATCTTCCCCTTTCCTAAAGTTTCCCTCTCATCAATTCCCACCCAAAACTTACAATAACATGCAACTAAATTAAACTAATTTAATTAACAAAATTAAAAAACAAATCTTAGAACATTTGTTAGGCCAGGTCCTCTCACTACCTAGGGTCCTCCAAAGCCTAAGCTAACTAATTTAACTAAAACCCTAAAACATTTAAACAGCACACAGGTCCTCTCACTACCTGGTGCCGCTCAATCTAAGCACTCTCACTGTTTAACACAAACAATAAATACATATTAATAAAATAATAAAACTAAGAGGGGAACCTAAGGAAATAGTGTAGAGAAACTGCCTCCCAGACAATATATCTCACATATGTCTGAGATTGGCAGACTCTCAGCTATTTAAAGCACTCTCACTGCTGACACAATTTCCAAAAGTTAGGATAAAATCATAGAGTACTTGCAGTCATAAAAAGTCAAGCCCAGCTGTAGGTTCATCAACAGGTGACCTTAACACACTAAAGTTCTAAGCTTCACAGTACCAGCCCCAGTATCGTTGGAAACCTCCAATAGGTCAAAAAGTTCCAAAAGGATTCCAGTATCAAAGTTCTGACCCAAATCCCAGAAGAGCCACCCACCAAGCCACAGATTCCTGCTAGAGATTCAAAAGGTGACTACCCAGGCTATACTAGTGGCCCACTACCTCAACTCCAGGCTGAATCAGCCCCCCGGCCGACCACACCAGGAGTCTAGGGAATAGGAACACCGGGCTAGCCCTCCAGCAAGTCCTGATCCCAACCCCTGTGTGGGTCACTAACCCTCAGACACCTCAAGAAACCAGTTGATCCTGGCTATACAAATCCAAGTCCTCAGTTAAAGCGGGTCACTAATTCATAACTTTTAGCCCGGCACTCCAAAAAGAAAACTGCAGGATCCTTTTACTGGCTTCACAATCTTTTTAAATCCCAAGAGTAGTACATTCAGACTCCTTGATACACTTATCCCCAGCAAATCTCTACTCCTTCTAATCCCATTCGATGCACACTAGTCCTCCAAAAGTACTGGGAGAGAGCGCGCTCAGGGAATAAGAACACTGACCAAATCCCACACTGAAAGGCAACTGTCAGGCCACAGCACCATCCAAGTTCTTGCAGCAGTCCACAACGTCAACCAAACAGCCAGGCAGTGCCCGAAAATGCAGGTCAGTGTTAAAACAATACTGGGAGCTCAAGTGGGTGCATCCAGCCGAGTGTCCTCAATCACAGTACCGGAGCAGTAACACTGAAGCAAAATGCCAGGAAACTTAAAAACAAATGCTAATTGTTAGGCACTCAGCGGCTTCACACCGCCCAAATGATTCAGTTCTAACAGGCGCACGCACTCAAAACAAACAACAGCAGCACAAAGAACTTTAAATCTTGCACTTATAAGACGGCAAAAGTACTTTTAAAAATGGCAAAATGACAAAAACAGCAGCGCATAAAGTACAAATACAACCAACAACAGTCCGACAGCTAGCCCAGCGTGGCTGCCATCTTTCTCATCAAATCTGGTAATGGCATTTCATGTTTTTAATATAAACATGTGTTCACTAGCATTAGAGACTAAGGCCCCCATATGCAGAAGTTGTCCTCTGTGCTGCACAAATAATAGCACTGCACATGAGATAGCAGATGACAAGAAGGCATATTTGTACAGGCAGTGTATCCTGTCCAACAAGCACTGCCTGTGCAAATGTCAGTCTGTGGAACTACTGTGCAAAGGTCAGATGTGCTGTGCACCACAGCCTGGGTGTTTTGTACATCTTCAGTTGCTTGGAGTATTATTACAGGGAACCCCAGTACAGGTAAGTGGGCAACTGGGGAGGTAAGTCGTGGCAGGGTGCCGGGGAGGCATGATGAGAGAGGGAATAGGTCTTTGGGGAGATGCAGTGATGGTCTTTTTAATTTTTTTGCCACTTATTTTGGGGTGGGTGCAACATTGGACCATTCATTTTTTACAGGTTGTTTTTTTATTATATTAAGAATACATGGGATACATTTATTCATGTCTGGGTATATGAGGGTAGGAGAGGTGGGTGGCATGGCTAAGAAGGTAGAAGAGGGTGGGAATTAAACTGACCACAAGATATGGGCACCCCTGTTGTCACAATAATAGGGATGGCCACCAGGTTGGGCACCCAGTGGCTCATATTAACAATAAGGATGGCCACTTAATTTGGGCACCCTGGTGGCTAAAAAAGGAATAGCCACTGGGCTAGCACACCAAAGTGGCTAAATAAAGAAGGGGTAATTATCAGTGTTAGCCACTGAGCTTGGGCACCCCAATGGCCAAATAAATCAGGGGACATGGTTATGGGCTATTAAGCTAGAGCACTCCACAGGTCTAAACTACTTTGCATGAAATGAAATTGATGTTCTTGCCATGGTTTTTTTGTGTGTGTTTATGAAGGACAAAAATGATTGATTTCCATTTTTTAACTTTTGGCCATAAGGTTTTCATTTGGGGTCTAACAGATAGATAGATAGATAGATAGATAGATAGATAGATAGATAGATAGATAGATAGATAAGCTGTATACCTCCCAATTAAAGCTGTATACATCAGAAGTGAAGTCTAAACGTTTTTGCTTGTATGGTCAAAGTTAAACCCTAACTGGTGCATTAACATGGTTTTCAGCAATGACTATATTATAGGCCACTATAGTTAGAGTTGAGCAGGGAGTTCTATGTTAAACCTCAGACTTTGCACTTGTGCGTCTTTTGAAACTGGTAAACAGATTTGCACAAAATATTGCTTGCATGGTTGGGGTGGGTGGAGGGGTAGATCTCTTGATGTGCCAAGTTACATTACAGTCAGATGTGCAGATTCTGAGATATGAATATCAAAATAAGTTAAACAATTGCAATTTTTTGCTGTTTTTTTGTCATCACCTAGCACCCAGAAGGTTTGGAATCTTGGTCTGTAAGTTTCAAGGTAAAACGGGATCACCCACATGTGTCCTTTTGGTGGTTTAGTGAAAAATATGAAAAAGGATCCTTGTTCATATGGAGCAATCCTTTTTCATGAGGAAAACTATTTTTTTGTATGGCCACCATCTTGTTTCCGTTTAAAAAAAAATTCAAACCCCACAAAAATGACATCATGCACACACCAACATATGTATCTTGCTCATCACTATATCATTAGGTGGATTCTACACTTAGTTTCTGGAAAAATAGGCCAGAAATGAAACATTTAAAAATCCTTTTTCATGAGCTGATTTTATTTTTTCATATGGGCATATGAAAAAAATTGGTCCATATGAAAAAGGATGGCTTCATATGAAAAAAGAAACTGGATTTAGATTTTTTTCTGATTCTTCTTTTTTTGTATGAAGACATCCTTTTTCATATGCTTTTTTCATTAATGCAAAAAAGAATGCCCTCATATGAAAAAAAAAATTGTACTTATTATTTTCCTATTGTTCTAGAGCCCTCACCAATGAAGTGACACCACACATAGAATTACGTTGGTTGCTTAGTCGGCACACCTTTTATTAATTATTGACATTTTCTTGTTCCGTGTACACACCAATACATTTAATCCCAAAGATTTTACATTCATTTTCTTAGGTTCATTTTTACTGCATCATCATCATTTTCCATTGTATACATTATCACATATTTACATATTGTATTACCACATCACATTCCTTTTCCTTTTCCCCCCAGATGTAACTCTGAGGGGTTCTTCTCCTCAAATCCTTCTTATCTTTTCACTCCCAGGTGTAAACCTGAGGGGGTCTCTTCTTTTTTTCTATTATTTAATATACTTTATTGAGTTTTAAGCAGAACATAGTCAAGTAACAATCAAACCGTGACATGGTAACATCATCTGCTGAAAAATACATACAACTCCCAAAATAAAAAAGAATAACATGAAACAAAAGAAAGAAAAAAAAAAAAACTCCACCCCCTCACCCACCTCACCCCCCCACTCCCCTGTCTATGACCAAGTCAGAGAAAAGAAGTAGCAGGCCTAGCAGGTGTGTTATAGGATTTATGTCCTCCAGAGGGAGAGTAAGGTATACAGGAGCTCCCAGGTATTGCGGAAGGAATGTAATCTATTTTGCATTGCCGCAATGTGTTTCTCTAGTTGAATAGCTAATGGGGTTTCACAGTACCACTCTAAAACTGTGGGTAGGGAACCCTCCTTCCAATGCTGCATACATGTCCAGTTTTGCTGTGTGGCAACTAGAGTCAGATGGGCTTTTCTGATACGGGTTGTGCCAGTGGGGAAAGCCAATAAGCAGCTTTTGGGGTTAAACAGGGTCTCTAAGCCAAAAAGTGGATCCAGAGCTTGTTGGATTGAGTTCCAAAAAGACTAGGTCTTAGGGCATGTCCAGAGCAGGTGAAAGAGGACCCAGAAGCTTTGTTACATCAGAAGCATAAAGGGGATGCGAATTTGCCCATTCTGTGCAGTTTTACTGGGGTGAAATAAAGGTTATGCATTATATTAAACTGTACCAGATGATATCTGCCCTGCTTGATAAATTTATATATGTTATGCCAAGCCCCCCTCTCCAAAGAACCTCATTGGCTGAAATAAGGAGTTCTTGGACCCAGTAATAGCAGATCCCCAAAGGGAGGTGTGGATCTAAGGACTCGAGGTGTTTGTAAATCATAGAGACTGCGTGCAGCTGGTCTGCTACAGTCAATAAGGAGGCCAAGTCCTCTGTTGTTGGGATAGTCCAGGGTTTAGGCCCCAGGAAGGAAAGGGTTGCATTTTTAATCTGGAGGAGTTTAAAGAGATCCTGGTTTTTAAGCTGGAAACGGGCCTGTAAAGTCAGGAATGAAATTATGTCTTCTCCTTGAATAAAATCAGTGAGCGTACAGTCCTTTAAGTGGGGACAGAAGATTTGTGGAGTGGGATGATGATCAATTTGAAAATGAGGGTTATTAAATATAGGTTGGGTAGTGGATCTATGCCAGCTCAAGGAGAAGTGTGTCTGAATTTGGTGCCAGGCCTTGAAGGACCATTCATTTGGAGTGTTACGCAAAGGTCGGGGAAGATGGGATGGCTGTAGGTGTAACAAACTGGACAGTGAGCAGCCCCATTTGGCTGCTAGTGCCCTTTCGATATCTAACCAGACAGGGGGGTATATGTGACAGGGTCAACTTGAGTTCCCTTCTTATCCCAAAGAAACAGTTTGCTAGTGTGTTGGGCTCCATAATACAAAAATAGGGAAGGAAGGGATAGACCTCCACGCAGTTTGGGAGCAGTGAGTTTACTATAGGCTCTATGTATGCTTTTGTTCTGCCATAGGAATGTGTTGAATAACTTTTGAAGGTGGGTGAACCAGGTCTTAGGGAGAAAAAAGCCTAGTATACCCATTGAGTATAATAGATGTGGTAAAATGTTCATCTTTAGTTTATTAATTTGACCCCATAAGGATAAGGGAATTACTGACCATCTATTCAAGTCTGATTTCAGAATCTGTAGTAACTTAGTTAAATTTTCCTTGATCATATTGGGAGTAGAGCGGGAAATCTTAATACCTAGATATAGCAAGGCTCTGGGTTCCCATGTCAAACTCAAATCGATGATGTTAGCTTTGGCAAGTCTATTGTTGAGTCAAAATATTTGGGTCTTAGAGGGCCTTAATTTGTAGAAAGAGACCCTGGAAAAAACATCAAGCTCTTGGAGCAAAATAAGGATAGAGATGTGTGGGTTTTCCAAATGGAGGAGCAGGTCATCTGCATATGCCGAAATGGTGTACCTCTGCCACCCAACCTGGATGCCCTGAAGAGCAGGTGTGTTGGCCAATTTGTGTATCAGGGGTTCTAGATAAAAATTGAAGAGAAGGGGGGAGAGTAGGAATCCCGTTGTAAGAGGAAGGGGTTGGATAGACAGCCATTACACCAGATCCTCACTATGGGGGAGAAATACAACAGCTGGACCCATTTAATGAAGTCTAAAGGGATGCCAAAGCATTGTAATGATGCGAACAAAAAATCCCAGGATACATGGTTGAATGCTTTCTTGTCATCTAGGGAGACCAGAGCTGCAGGGACCCTGGACTCCCTGGGCACCATGAGTAGATGGAGGAGCTTCCGTAGGTGATCCCCAGAAAATAGACCTGACATGAAGCCAACTTGTTCCTGGCCAATGACCACTCCCATAATTTGGGCTAAGCGGCTGCCCAGGATTTTGGCAAGGATTTTCACATCTGAATTTAATAGAGAGATCAGATGGTAGCTTTCAGGTTGGAGGGGATCTTTGTCAGGCTTTGGAACAAGCGTGATCAGTGCTTTCAAGAAGGTGGGATCACCAACTCCTTTGACAAACCAGGAGTTAAATACTTCAACTAGGAGGGGTGCCAGCTGTGGGAGACATGCCTTGTAAAGATTGTTAGTTAAGCCATCTGGCCCAGGGGCTTTATTGGGAGGCATTCGACCAATCGCTTTTTCAACTTCGATTAATGAAAATGGAGCACCCAGGTGTGCTACAGATGAAGTGGGTAGAGTTGTGAGCATAATAGAATCTAAGTAGGCTAAGATTGAGCCTTCAGGGGGGTTTGATGACTTATCTATGGAATAAAGTTTTTGGAAGTAATCTCCAAAAAATGAAGCTATCTCCCTGGGGTTAGTTACCACCATAGTATCTGGATCAGGTCATAACCCTGGGATAAACTTGACCTTCTCAGCCTGTCACAGGTGAAGAGCAAGGAGCTTCCCAGCTCTTTCCCTGGATTCTAAGTATTTCAATTTGGTGCGATGCAAGGTGAGTTCAGCTTTTTGTGCCACGATATCTGCATATTGGGTTTGCAATAGGTGTAGTTTGGCCCATTCTGAGCTGGGGGAAGAACGATTTAGGGAATGTTCTATGCGGCAAATATCGGCCAATAGAGTGTCCAGTTGCACCTTACTCTTATGGGCCCATGTAGCCAAGAAATAAATAAATAAACTCACCTCTTAGGGCTCATTTAAGTGTTGTCCAGATAGTATCCACTTTGTCCATCAAACCCATGTTGGAGTACAAAAAGGGGGAGACCAAATTTTGAATATGGGACAAGGAGTCCGGTGCTTGTAAAAGTTGTGCATTGAGATGCCATAGGGTGTCCCGTCACACCCTTGGTCTGAGTAGGTAGGAAATACTGATGGGGAGTGGTCTGACAACACTCTTGGATGGATATCTGCTGCTAAAATACCAGGAAGACAAAATGTACTTACCAGAAAATAGTCGATCCTGGATAGGGTATTATGGGGAGGGGAATAGTAGGTGTACCATCGAGCTGTGGGATTAAGAATATGCCATACGTCTACTGTACCCATCCCACTCATCAACTCATGAAGGGTCCTCTGGGCTGGGAATAACCTGACTCTTTTGGTGTCTGAGTGGTCCAGGTCCGACTGTGGGGCCAGATTCCAGTCTCCACTCACTATAGTTAATATACGAAGATCGGAGGCCAATAAGGGGATGAGTTGGGAGAGGAACTGTGGTGAATCAGTGTTTGTGCCATATATTGAACCCAGAATAATTTGGTAGGTGCCCAACTTGCCTTGGAGAATGATGTAACGCCCCGAGGGGTCCACCATTCTTGTGTCAGGATAAAGAGAACAGACTTGGCAACCAGTATTATGGTTCCCCCTCATTTAGAGGAGATACCAGAGCCAAAGACCTGCCTCACCCAATTCCATTGGAAGAGAGAGATCTCTTCCTTCACAGATGGGTCTCTTGCAGGTAGGCTATCCCTGCCCAGAGGTGTTGGAGGTGATGTGGGATCATTACCCTTTTGCACCTGTCCTGGGCACCCTTGACATTCCAACTAATGAAATTATAGGGCCCACTCATTCGACCAAGGAGTTCTAGATATGGGAAGGAGAAAAAAGGGACATAGGTATAGTCACCCTGCTACCCTTACTCTCCACAAAAAGAAACTAAACATTACATGATTATAGACATCCCACCCCTACCTCCCTCCCTCCCCTCTCTCCTGTATACCCCCCAGGAATTCAAAAACAAACAGGAGACCCAAAGAACCCACTCCCACCCCAATTGCTAAAATTCCTAAGATAAACTATCAAAGCATTAACACTAATAACTCTACCCCAGTTCTAATAACTGCACTACCAAATACACCACGGCAGGTGATTATTCTTCTCAGCTGCCCACTTGAGAACCACACATAATCCCTCCCTTCACCCCTCCCCACCACACTGCATCAATTCAGCAACAATTTAACAAGTAATTAAAATACCGTAGTTGATGTAATCTAGGTGATATATTAATGCTAGGAGAACATAAATTGAGAAAATTGTTAGGAAAGGCAAGCAGAAATTGCTAAAACATCCGAATCTTATAACTATTGTCTGTTATCTAAATTAGACCCCCCCTAGTGAGATAACTAACAAGAAGCAAATATTGAAATGAGTAACCCACATTTTCAGACTGCTTAGTCCTAGAGTAGTATAGCCATGGGCATCCGAGTCAGTCATTAGTCCCCCCCCCACACAGAGTCTGACAACAGATCGCTACTGTATTAGGCCCTTCAAAGATGAAATGCAGTAATGAAGTTCAGGGCCAGAGTTCCATAAGGAGAGTAGCCAGGTCAGAGCACTATCAGCTGGGTCAGGGAGGACAGAGTCCAACTTTGGACAAGTATGAGCAGGGAAAACCAGAGCAAACCCACATGTGTTTTTAGGTCAGAGTCAGAGGTTCCCGGAGTAAAGATAGGCTATGCATGGTGAACTGGAAGAAAAATCCTGGTCCAGTGGATTTCAAGACATAAAGTCCACCAGAGAGCAAATAGAAGGCGCTGAAAATGGCCTTAGAATTCTCGATGTTCTCCCAGTTCGAGGAGGCTGGGAAGAATGCTAGAAATCCCAGTTTATGAGATTGCTCGCAGATCACTTCCACTAGCATGGGAACTGAAATAGGTGATGCAAGACCCAGTTCGGGCAATGCATCCACACTGCAGTCATATAGATAGATAGATAGATAGATAAAAATATTTATTTTTTGACAGGAGTTAATCATTAGGACTGTTAAGCCCTATTTACAAGATAGTCCTGTATGGATTATGGTTTCAAGTGCGAATCTTAACATAGTTGCAAACAATATAACACATACAACTAACAATATAAAAAAAATACACAATACAATGATACATTATTGGTAGCAATACAATGAGCTGAAAAACAAAATAAAGCAATATAAAGTGCCTATACAGAACTTTAGACATAATTTAGGAGCAATCCTAAGACCCAAAGCACGTACAATTTAAATTACACATTGATGTCAAGCTCCTTTTAAACTGACCCAAACAACCAGCATTTCTAACATCCAATCTCAATTCATTCCAGATCTTTGGTAAATAATATCTTCTTTGCAGCATACTGTATCAATTTCTCACTAAAGGAACTTTCAGGCCTCTATTTTGAATTATCCTTAAAGAATATTTATTTGTAGATCTGGGCATATATGATATACCATTTCCATCCCTAAATGCCACATAAGCCCTCTGCCCCAATCTTTTCTTTCTTCAAATCTCTAATGAGTCCCATTTTAAACTTTGTAGTAATATACAATGATGAATGTTTACATGACATTGTATAACATATAGGTAAATGCCAAAGTTCTCATTCACTGCATCCTTCCTAGAAACTCAGTCGGCAATCACTAGGACAAAGATCAAAAAAGGCCTTACTTGAAGAGCTCTGGTAAGAGAATCTTTAGCTCGGAGGCCACTTGCGCCAGAGTCTTGAAGGCTTTTCACTGTCCAGAGTGCTTAATCTGAAGGACAGCGGGGTATCTAACCTTGTAAAGCTTCCCTGCTGTGATCAATCTGGAGATGATGGGATGCAGTTCCTGCCTTCTGGTACATACAGACTGTGGTAGATCCTGGGCCAGTCTTAATCGGTGCCCTTCACAGCTCAATTCCTTTAAGTCTCTCATTTTGGCCAGAATATGTTGTTTATCCTGGAAATTAAGCAGTTTAAAGATGAAGGCATTTAGGGGACAGCCTAACGGTGGGGGGGGGGCGCAGTGAGTGGTGTGCCTGCTCCACAACGTAGGTAGTGTTATTGGGAGAAGGGCCTGCTACACGCTCACACAGCTTCTTAATAAAAGTTATAGGATTGCTCCCTTCTTCTTTATCAGGCAGGCCAAACAGAATCAAGTTGTTGCACTGACTGCGCCCCTCTAGGTCCTTCAGCTTATTTTTTAGTCAATGAATTTTGTGGCGCATGGCAGTCATGTCCAGATCCATCTTCCCCCTCCAGTTTTCAATCAAGATCAGTCTGGCTTCAGAATCGCTAACTCTGGTAGTGAGAGAATCCACTAAGGAGCATAAGTCTCCTGATATGGCTGAGATAGCTACTCACAGCGACTGCATAATTTCCAGAAAGCGCTCCTCTGAAAGCACTGTGCCAGTGGCCGAAGGCTTAGTCAAGCTGGCGGTTTGGTGCTTAGGCCTTTTAGAGGCCTTTTCCTTCTCTGGTGTTGGTGGAGGTGTGTGGCGTGGCTTTGGGTTCCTCATCTCTGCATCCATTCCCAACAGACAAATTTTAGACTCGGATAGTCTCTATTGTTTAAATGAGCCTCTGAGTTATGTTTAATGAGTATTTAGCAACCAGAAAGGGTTTGAAATAAGCAAGAGTAGCAGGGAGTAGAGAAGGGAAGCAGCTCTCTCCTAGGCAGCCATCACGTGACCATCCAAGGGGTCTCTTCTTAATTCTGGACCAGGTGTCCATTCCTGGCCACCTTTTTACCTTGAGTGTCCATACTCCTTTGAGTATCCTTCCTACCCCTCCCTTGGTGTAAACCAAAGCTGGGTTCCTCCCCCTCCCCTATTAATGCCTATTCCCTTTTCTTCCTCTTCACCTCCTAGACTTTCTGTCTGGGTAGTGGGTGAGAAAACAAGATTCTGGATAGTAAACGTGAGGGTGATTTCCTCTCTTGCAGCACCTTTTAAATCTCCCAACCCTCCTTTAGCTCTAATTCTCCCCTCTCTCTTTTCTTTAAACCTATCCTTTCTTCCCCCTTTGTCCTTTTGCTCCACCCCTGTACTGATGTCATACCCCTTCTGGCCGAGCCCCCATTTTGTTCTTTCTCTCCCTTGTCCCCTCCCCTTCTGCCTCATAATCCCTTACCCCACTCCCTGCCCCTTCCCCTCCTTCCCTATCCTAATATCCCAACCCCCTTCCTTCCCTCCTTCTGAGCATCTTCAGAGGTTCCAGGCCTAGAACAATGGTGCCTATCCTTTAAGGGAAGAGCCTTCTTCTTTTTCATATGAAGGAATCCTTTTCTGTATGCTTTTTTGTTCATACGAAAAAAGAATGTCCTCATATGAAAAAAGAATTTGGACTTACTTATTTTCCCATTCTTTTTTCATATGAAGGTATCCTTTTTCATATGATTTTTTTAGTTCATACAAGAAAAGAATGTCCTCATATGAAAAAAGAATTTGGAATTCGTTTTTTTCCCACATTTGAACTTCAAAAAGCCATGACTCCCTCAATATTTGAACTTAAAAGGAAAGGTACATATCAAAACAAAATCTTAATGAGTACTACAAGAATAATTCATAATCTGCCTAAACAAATTTAGGGCCCACTTAAAAAAAAAAAAATACAAATTCCCCATAGAATAACATTAAAACTATGACAAGCCATAGGCCCTTCAATATCTGGACGTAAGGGACAATCTAAATATCAAAACAGAGGTCTTAATGAGTACTTCAAGAATAATACATATCCCCCCTTCCCAATAAACATTTAAGGGCAATATAAAACAATAATAAAAATACAAATTCCCAAATGATAACATTGGAACTTCAACAAGCAATAACTCCCTCAATAGTTGTACTGAAAGGACAATGTACATATCGCAACAAAGGTCTTAACGGGTACTAAGTGAATAACACCCCCAAAACTGTTAGGGGCAATATAAAAAAAATTCCCAAAGGATAACATTGGAACTTCAGCAAGCTATACCTCCCTCAATATTTGGACTTAAAGAAGAATCTAAATATCAAAACAAATGTCTTAATAAGTATTACAAGAACAGCACATACAGTACCCCCACCCCCCCCAAAAAATAGGGGCTATATAAAAAAGCATAAAAATTAAAAACTGCAAATTCCCATAGGATAACATCAAAACCTTAAGCCATGCAACAAAGAAAAGAAATTGCTGTTTTGGCAGAAATGAAAGTGCAGGGGCCTATGGGTCCTGTGCTTTCACAACAACATACATATATGCATCTATGAAGGGATGGAAGTAAAGGGCCTGGAAGGCCCTGCACTCCAACAGCCAAATGAGGGTAGCATTATACTATCTCAAAAAGAAAGAAAATTAATTGCAAAAAACTTTGCTAATGCACTAGTTAGGGTTAAACTGACAAAAGTATGGAAATGTGGTGTTAGGGTAGCCAACCCTAACACCCCACACCCACCTTGCAGGCAGCAACAGGAAAAAACATTATGGTTTGACCTCTCCTGTGTCTTTGTAAATCCAGCGTGGCATGTGCCTAGGGGTTGTCAACCCTAACACTCTCCCAATTGTCATATACTGTACACATATCAGCTTATTTACTGATGGAATGGGGTGAGCATTAGGGCTGACAACCCCAAGGCACACACCACACCTGATTTACAAAGACACAGGAGAGGTCAAACTGTAATGGTGTTTCCTGTTACTGCCTGCAGGGTTGGGGTGAGGTGTTAGGGTTGGCAGCCCTAACACCACATTTCCTACTTATGTCAGTTTAACCATATATATATATATATATATATATATATATATATATATATATATATATATGTATATATACACACATACACACATACATACATATATATATTTACAATGTTGTTTTTTGTACAATTTTTTACAATTTTTTTTGCACAGCTGTCCACCGTAATTGTAATCTTATGAAGTGTACTGTATTGTATTAATGCCCAGGACCACCTTGAAAATGAGCTTGCTCAGTGGTGTTTATGCCTGGTTAAATAAAGTGATTGATTGATTGATGGATATATATATATATATATATATATATATATATATATATACACACACACACACACACATACATATATATATATATATAGAGAGAGAGAGAGGGAGAGTGTTGGGGCACAATAGCTCATCTATTGTTAGGGTTGAGTAGGTACTTGTAGGTTAAATCTCTTGGGACCTGAAAATACAGTAGGCATGCAAATCCTTTGTGACAGATCTCACAAGCTACCAAATTTGGTAAAAGCAGGGTGAGACACTTCTGTTACAGATGCATAATACACAAAAACACTGAAATTAAGACACTTTGCTCACCTGTAACTTAAAATGGCTGTGACTTGAAACCTGAAGCCCTCAGGTTTGTTAGATCCTGTCTCAATTCTTGTTTGTTTGGTATTAGTAAAAGGAAATGTGTAATAGTTAAAGATGTAATAATTAAAACAAAATGACTTGGCTGCACATGTGTAGTTTGACTTGCTAGCAGTTTTCAACATCTAGTTTCTGTCCAAAAAGTATATTATTAGAAATGTTTTGCATATAGTGTTGGAAAACATTTGGTAAAACTATTGTACGTCCGAGACTGTGTTTGACAAAGCTTGCATGTTTTCAAAGCTGTGTGAAAAAAACTTTTCTGGTGGCTATTGAGGTGTATTTATGACAATCTTTGATTTATGAAAAGTGATATGTTTTTGAAAGTAACACTGACAATGGAACAATGTAATTATTTTGTAAATAATGTAAGGCAAGTACAGTAAGTTGTAGGCAGTTAAGAAAATGACATGCACATAGGTACAAAGAAAATATTCAACAATTACTATTGGACAGAAAAAGGTTTTTCAAAAATATGTCTTAGTGTTAGTCAAAGAAGATATGTATTCACAGCAATGTGCAAAACTTTAATGTTGTGTTATATTTGTGGCAAACTGACTTATTAAAGATGATGTGCTAGCAAAAGAAATATTAATGTAGCAATTTAATATTTTTGTAAATAAAATAACACAAGTATAAGTATTTGAAACAAGCAAAGGAGGTATGTGTGCACAGCTATAAAGAATATGTTTTGCAGCTGGCATGAACAAAAACGTTTTCTCAGAAATATGTCACATATAAAATGGATAATTTTTTCAAAGCAATGAGCAAAACAAAACTATTCTGGAGGAATGTACTGATGAGAGAGAATGACTTGACTGAGGCCAGCTGGGTATTAGAGGGGGGTGCCACCGGACATCTAGGATGGTTTGGCACAGCAGCAGAAAATGGATGGGATGGCACTTTACTCCAGTGACTATTTTCCATTTAAAGCATTGACAATTTTAGCCTAAGGCAGGTTTTGTCAATTTAGTGACTGTCTGCCATTAAATCTATTGACAAGTCAGACTAAAATCTAGAATTAGCCTCATTCCTCAAGGTAAATTACTGGGCAAAGAGTTAAGTTACCATTTTAAAGCTGCCAAAACAGGATAGGCTTGTAACAGATATCCAGAAAGGTATTTCTTCACACTGGTTTAGTAGCTTTTCTCCCCTGATCTCCTTGCAGATCCCTAGGTGAAGTAGATGGTAAAAAAAAGAGTCAATTAACTGTAGAAATGAAGTGAATCATTTCTGTAAATTAAGATGATGAATTGCTATCATGAAACATTTAGTACAATGATATTTTTCTAAAAGACAGTTGCATGTAAGATGTAGGTCCTGATAATCAAAAGGTTAGTGTGGCAGTAACTGGGTTATTGCCACACTAACCTGAAGTAGAGCCTGCACTCCAGGTGTGGCCCTATTCAGAGATCTTGGGGTGCACCCTCTAACCTGACAGCATGATCATGCTAATGATACTGCTGCACTTATGAAAATGGGGGGTTCCCATGCATAAAGGTGCAGCTGTATATTCAGATGGTTCTGGTGGTGCTATATAATCCCCAGCATGGTTCTGTTTAATGATGTACAAACCTGGCCTTAACTGAGGGCTTAGGCCTAGCCCCAACCCCCCTGAAAGCAGGGTGACTGCACTGCAACAGACCTCTCTAGTGGTCTAGTGGACCCCTTCCCCGATTGCCCCTGTACAATGTAAAAGTAACCCTCTGTTAGTTAGAAATAAATAAATTCATAGTCCATTAGCAAAGAGTGGTGCAGAATTACTTTGCTGGTCCTAGGTGTTGCACAACTGCATATACACTATAGCACTTCCACGTTTTGAAGACTTCCCAATCTGTTCTAGTCATTTAGTCTGAGAAGCTTTATTGAGAGAATAGCCATGGCCTAAAATATTTGAGGTTCCAAAATTTTCTGATGGAGGACCCAAGTGGGAAAGTAATTAAATAAGGAATGGGTAAGTGAAGGTTCTCTCATTGAAAACGAGAAAATTAACTTCAAAGAGTTTATAATAGTAATTCCTGAATTATGGGGCTTTCTTTAGCTATTCAGCATTATAATCAATTACATACAAACATACACATTTGCAAGCAGATACAGGTCTTATGGTCTATCAAGTCTGCTCAGGTGTGCAGCACCCAGTTTATTAAACTGCAGCAGCCCCCTTCCCTTGCTTGCCCTTCCAATTTATTGCACCCACCTCTGAATTTTCTCCCCCAGCTTCCCCTCAGTTTTGACCCTCCCTTTCATCCAGTTCCACCCCCTCTTGAAGCTGCCCACCATACACAGTGATATCAGTTCCTCTGGAAGTGCATTCCAACCAGCCACCACACTTTCCATGAACTAGTGCCTCCTCATCTCCCTCTTGAATCTTCCTTCCTCCAGTTTCAGACTGTGCCCCCTGGTGTCCCTCTCTCCTCTTAAACAGACAATTTAAGACTGATTCACATAACTTATTAATTGGCATATGACTGTCTGAACATTAGCCAACCAATATGTGATCTTTATATACAGGAATTAAAATGTACATTTAAAAATGTTAAAGGAGTATTTCTATAGTTAACCAAAACATTCACCTAAATTAAAATAATATGCTCATGTATTTTCTTTTGCACATACTGTATATGACTAACAGTCTAAGATGTGACAATTTTTTGTCAACAGCTAAGCTGGTACTCACTCAAATTAATACACATCCAAAGTAAAATACTAAGCTCATTTCATACTTCAAGTACATGACTCTCGCAGTTTGAGAAACCTAAATATTTGGTGCTGTATTTTCAATAGGGGCTGATGCAGATACACCTGCATGTCTCACCTGCTTCTCTGTCTGCCTTATTGTAACAATTATAAATCATTAATGTGATTTCAGCCAATCAGCATGCAGAGCCACTTTACCTCTAATTCTGTGTACAGTGTGCTCTCCTGCAGGAGGATTAGGACGGAGTGCTCCACTTCAGTGCCAGGGGAGGACAATACAATAAAATAAAAATATTCTAAACTTATTATAAATAACTTGAGCTAAATTCAAGTGATATACAATAAAGTGAAAGGGTGTCTGGAGGATGTCTCTTATGGTATAAGAGACTTCCCTCAAGAGGCTTGCACAGAAAGAACCACTCAGCTTTGTGTCCTTTCATCCATACCTTATGCTTGGAGTCTCTTATACCATAAGAGGCATTCCCCCAAGGCCCTTGTAAGAGTTTTCATTATCTGTGGCAGTGTGTGTGTCAAGAAAATGACACACACATAATTCCTCTGATGAAAGCTCCACTTGTTTATATGTGACTGTATCCTAACTTTTAGGTGTTCTACCACAAGTCATACTTCTGACATAGTTGCATCGAAAACTGGATGTGATCATTTGAAAACCCTGCACATTCAGCTTTTTGATAATTGCCAATGAAATATTAAAATTGTATGTATTTAGAGGAAGGATTTTAACAGGGCTGAGAGCAAGACGGAGTAAAATTTTAAGCCTGCATGCTCAAAATATATTAAATAGTGATTTTGTAGTTGCAGAATTCCATAAATAATGATTGGAAACATTTGAACTTCAGACATGTGAAATAGACATCATTTGCCCTATAAATTGGCTGACTGGCAGAAACATGGTACACATTTCTAAACTTAAGATTTCTGGATTGTCTTTCCCACAAATAATGCAAAAGTCCCATAACTACAAGGAGACATTGTAGGGAAAAAGAGCAATGATATATTCAAACATAGAGATCCCAGGTACCATAAAACTAGTAGCCAGATTTAGGAAAAAAACTCCTAACAGCAAACAAAGGGAAGGACCCACTAGGACTACACACACAAATCAAAACACTCTGCACAACACATGATTTTACAAATGTTGACTGTAGTTTTCCTTTAAAATGTATAAAACAAATCATCATCAAAACAGCTGCCCAGATATTTATAATATCAAACTAATTCCAATTTCTCCCATTGCAATGTGGTAATATCAAACTCTTGTGAAGATGCATTATCTATCTTTATCTTCAGCAGCATAACCTTTGTTTTGCTGGTATTTATCAGTAGTCTATCCTTATATAGATTCCACTGAAGAATATTAAAGGCAGACTAGAGATTCTCCTTTACTTTAACTACCATGGGCCTGCCAGCATAGATTTTTCTGCCATCAGCATAATAGTCCAGTTGAGTCCATTCAATCCCTCAGCCTAAATCATTTATATATATATATAGTGAAGAGGAGAGGCCACAACACAGAGCCCCACTGGTCTCCACTTGAAATCAAGGTTCCATCAGATATACAGTATGTTCACCATGTTAACTATTTGAAAATGTTATTCTAAATAATGAGCAACTTGACCCAATGATTGCCCACTCAATCCAAGTTTAAACAATTTATTAAGGAGAAATTTCTAGTTTCTAGTTAACCAAATCATAGGCATTGCTTAAATTAAGTTACACGGCCACACAAACTAATGTTTGATGCCATGCTGTAAAAACATCATCCGTCACATGTGTTACAACTGAAATCAAGCTGTGATTAGACCTGCATATGGCTAAATAGCTTGTATTTGTTCAGGAAGGCTTTTATCAGCTCACATGCTAATCTCGCAAAAGGTTTTCTCAAATCTGATAAATTGGAGATAGAATGATAATTACCCCAGACAGTTCTACCCAAGCTTTATGCAACGGGATATGATTTGTGGTTTTCCATACAATCAGAACCTCTTTAGTTGCCAGAAATAAATGCATATTCAAGTAGGGAACGCATAATGTGCTTTCCTATATGTAGCAACTTAAAACTGACAGAATCTGGTCCTTCAGGTTTCTTGTTGAGCTGCTTCAAACTTTGATTCATCATAGTCCTTTTAAAAATAAATTTTGGACTAATTACTCCTGTTATCAATTTTTACACTAGAGTATGCAAAGGCTGCATTATTTTCAAGTTCATGTATATGGGATGTAAAACCTGTTGATACAGAATCATTTTTGAAGGCATTTACAATCTCATACTTTTCCATCAACAGCTTGCCATGAACATTTATTTGAGTTATGTTTAATGCTTGATTTGCCTTTCATTTGGTTAACCAGTTTCCAAACCAAAGTCATGTTGGTACTGCAGTTTTTTAGATTGGTTGAACCATTTAAATGTCTATTCAATTTTATTAATAGGGAATAACCTTTAGGCAACACATGTCTATTTTTAAAGGTGACCACATTTTTTTTTTACAATGCAACATATATTAAAACATACAATATATGGTATACTGTATAGCAATACCTTATCTTTATAAAAATTGTTAAAGTTGTTGGACAACAAATACTAATTAGGAACTTTATATAAGCAAAGTCAAGAAGGCATAGTCACAGACCATTCAAAATATTAATCATATAGACAGTTCTATTTAAAACATTTCCATCCCACCCGATCATTCACTTGAAGTCTCAAACTGTTCCTAAATTGCACTATTTGAATGGCAATCATAATTTGCCTTTGCGAATTTGACCATTTTAGTACAGCAATCTCTGGACTTCTAGAAATCTAACTAATTGAATTCAAAGTTTTGCTTTGTGTGTTTTGGACCATAACTGGTCTATTTCTTTCAGGGCCTTTTTTAGAGCCCAGTCAAATGAATGACAATTACAATTATTGACTCTTATTTTCTTTAAAGGAGCATGCTTATTTATAGCAACTAAGAAAATCTGGTTAAATTGACCTTTGAAGCAGCAGGCCTGGCATTTTGGAACTCCTTGCCCAGGACCGTAAGGGAGGCCCCCCTCAGTGGATGTTTTTAAAAAGGGGCTTAAAACATATCTATTCCAGCAGGCTTTTGTAGAAATGTTATAATGCTTACAGCACAGCTATGGTTTTTAATAAGTAAGTTGTAGTATTTCTTCTCTCATAGAGGATTACATATCTTGGAAATTGTTAAGGTATACCATTTGTATTGTATTGTTGCATCTTAGTTTTTATGGTCTGTGCTTGCTTTGGTATTTGTATTTTACTATTTAGGTTGTATTTTATTGTAATGGCACCCTGAGCCTCAGGGGAAGGATTCCAGATATAAATAAACTCTACTATTGCAACTGCAAAATTAACTTATAGCATCTATGACTGACAGGATTAAGTACAACCATTCCGAGTCAGGTAAATAAAGGTCTGCCAAGAACACCCGTTCATTAAAAGTTTTCACGTTCCTGGTTTCCACTATAGTAGGTGTCATTTTAAACTAGTCCTTTTCTTTTGTACATATCAACATATTGTGATCCTTTAGATCATCTGCAAAGTTTGCAGTAACAGAGAAGTTATCTGGCCTGCTTGTTAGAGCTAAATTTAAGAACTAAGCAAACTAGACAAAGATTTTCACATTTGTTTTTTATTCATCTATTTTTTTATTTAATTATTTTTATAATCCTGGATAAGTTGATACAGGCCAAGGGACTTAAATACCAGTTTTAGTGTGTTTGATTCTGAGTATTAGCCTGCCAGTGACCTTCAAAATATGTGAAATTAATAAAATACTTGCAGCTCTGTTAGAAATTGCACAGTTTCTATAAACTTGTTGTGTTCTAATTTTCTTTAACTCATTATAGAAATAAGCATTTCTTACTTCAACAATACTTAGTATTCCTTTAACATAACTGCATCAAATATTTAGCTTTAGCGGACCCCTTTTTGTTATAAAATCTTTGTGATGATTTTTTCATGTTTATTTGTCTTATCTGGCCACATTTCCCCTTCACACCAGAACACACAGAGGCATACACAAAGCCTTGGAGAACTGCCATGCACTTATTAAGGATAGCCCATAATACATCAGTAGCATGATGTGTACCATACAGGCAGAAGACTGTTTTTAGAGGCACTTATTTAAAACATTGCCTCCAGTAGTTTTCAGTCTTTCATCCTCTGCCAAGACTGTTCCAACAGGTCAGGAAGCTGGATGCCTTCACACAGATCCATTTGGACATGGCTTTCACAGAGGGGTGGGGTTCAGCTGTGGGTCTCCAGTTTGCTGGTAATCTATTCCAGTCTGCTGGGCCAACATATAAGAAGCAGTTCAGTCCCAGGGTTGTTTTCATAGCTGGTAAAGTGAATTCATATCCTGGGCAGCACAGATATGAGTTCACTTTACCGCCATGAAAACAACCCTGGACCTGAAAATATCTGTGGGTGCAGGGTAGGACACTGTCCTATTTGTACTGGTTTTGCAATGTCCATGTCCCAGTTGAGGTTTGAATCTAGCCAGAAGTCTAGGTTACAGCAGTGTGGTATGTGGAATTCAGAATCTAGGCAGATGGCAGATCTGCTTTCAAAATGCTTTTCAGAATTTGTTTGGCTAAATGTTGTGGAACTTCAAAAGCATTTGCATTTTCTTTTAAATTTAAACCACAGATTAGTTTTATGCAGTTTATATAAAGCACTGGTTACACATCCACAGTTTACATACGTTATTGGTTATTTTAATGCAGTTTATACTACTGTTAAATGTAAACTGCAGAAAATGATTCTGTGGTTTATGTGAACAGCAGATTACTAATCTGTGCTATAAATAATTAACTGCAAACACTTTCAGAATGGTAGAATTCTGCACAAAAAGAATTCTACAGAATTAGGTAGAATTTCTTCACTTCTTTGAAATTCCACAAGAACAGATCTGAACAATCTGTACAGCTTTATCATAAGTACACCAGGCCGCGTTAACAGTAAATTTGTCAATCAACATTACAGTGATGGCGCAATGCTGACTGTCGGCATTGTGCCATGAGTAAAACAAAACATTTTTTGTGGGGGATTCTGCCCCCCCACCCTCCATATTTTAAGATAATCAACTCTGAGTCAGAATTGTTTCATGGAAGAGGTGAAATCACCAGAGAAAGCAGTGTCAGAATACGACCATCACAGTGAACTGCCGATTTTGTCACTGTAATGGTCTTTGCAGTATTTGTCACTGTTTCAATGGTATACGCTTGTAGTACAGCAATAGATGTAGGTTACATTTTGCACTAGTTGAAATTTTTGAATTTACAGAACCCTATACTGTTTAGCTTTTGCTTCATTGCATAATATCATGATCTAGAATTTTTCTGCATTTAGTTTAGTTTATTTTGCGTAAAGAAATGTTTGGTATGATTAAAAGCTGTTCTGCAGGGAGGTTTGAATATCCATTACTGTTTTCTCACTTTCTGGAAGAACTATGTCATCTGTATAGAAATGGGTATTCCCATAGTTTGTTAGAAGGGCAAAATCAATTATGAACAGTGTGAATACAATAGGTCCTAGAACTGAACATTGAAGGACTCCCCTTTCAGTGGGCAAAGTCTGTGATTTAATACCATTGAACGTACTGTATCTGTTGCAGCTGACGAGATTGGTGGCTTCCAAATCAGTTTAGGGAGCTGGTATTAAATCTAAGTGATGCATGTTTGGATAAAAGGAGAGGGAGATCTAGAGAGCTGAATACCTCGGACAAGTCAATTAAGTTTCCCCCTGTGTACAGACATTTGACCATAACTTCCTGAATGTCACTGACTGGAGTCACTGTGGTACTGTGTCTTGCTCTGAACTACACTGAACTCGATTTATGACATACTGTAGTATTTGTTCAGAAATAGTTTAGGTTGTTCTGAAATCACCTTTTCCAAGCCTTTGGAGATGATATGGAGTAGTGAGATAGACATGTAAGTAATGAGTTGTCTTTTTTTTGGAGGGCAGATTTGAAAATAGGCAACATCGTTGCTGTTTTTCAATCAACAGGTAGCTAGCTCCCATACTGGATTGTCATTTTGAAAAAGTAGGTTAATGACAGACAAATAATTGGGGCCGCACATTTAAACAGCTTAATGGGGATGCCATTCAATCAGTGGCTTTTTTTGTGTCCAAGACAAGCAGCTCTTAGAATGTGCATCAAAAGTTATGAAAATAATTATGCACTGCAGTATAATGGTAAAATTATAGCACTAACATGTATTAAATGTTCTTACTGTAATTAACTGTGTAACTTCTAAAGGTACTGTAAGTTCTAAATAAAGTCTGTTGAATTAAATGTCGCATGTAGAAAACAGAACCTTTATGAAAACAAGGTGCACTCATCTCATAAAGATATCCCAGAAAGAACTATTTTCATAAATAAAAATCTGATTACCTAGTAACATAATATAATATTTAAAACTTTTATAAGACATACAGCACTATAACTGGTAATGGAATATTTTTCTTAACTAAGAGGATATTCATTTAATAGTTTTCAATACTCAAGCTTGAACTTAATAATCAGCATCCGTGCTGTTAAAGTTTATCAGTAAAAAAAATCTAACATTTACCCCAACAGCTAGATGGAGAGGCGCTTCTGTGTTCATTGCACTGGTAGCATGACAGATACACACTGAACTTGCATGAAAGTTTTTGTAACATGCAAAATAATTTCATTTAAGTGCCAGGTAGATGCTACACTTTATCTGCAGGTAATTAAGGTATGTAAATCCAAATCAGCTGCATTTTATGACATATTTAGCAAGCCAGAGAAGAAATGCAGTGCAAGAAAATATTCACAGGTAGCTATGTTGCTTTTACTTGCTATGACTGTTGTTATAGTTTTTAACCAAGTACCGTTTGTTACGTTTTTGCACATTTTTACTGTTACGTGTATCTTGGTACCGAGCTCCCCTCTTTGTATTATGCTATGCATACAAAAGACTGACTGCCTTCTTGTATCTGTTGGAAGTCTTTTACTAATCAGTGGGGATGTAACTTCACAAAACATACATGACTACGCAAAATGCCGATCTGCTTCAGCGTTTGTCTGCTTACCAATCATTTGCTGTTTGCACAACTGTAATTGGCCTTTTAATGATATTATTTTGCACATTGTAAAATCTTCCATGTGAGTTCAGTATGTCTGTTATGCTAATAGTGATATTTGCTCTGAAGTGGCAGTCTGTCTAGTGGTTAGGTACAGTGAGTATTTTTTTCTGTCCAAGTACTGAGTTTTGTTTATTCTTGCTCCCCTCTCTTTCTCTCTCTCTCTCACTTTCTCTCTCTCTTTCTCTCACACAGTGCTACTTTTTTTTAAAAACATGGACGCTGTTAAGATTTACTCTGTATACTCAAGGCTAGGTGCAAAATGGTCATAATACAGTAGTATTAAGAACTGTGAAATGTTAAAGGGTTAAAAGGCAACATAAAAGGGTCAAACTGCTCGAATGAAAGAGGCTATTACATCCTCATGTCAAGCTGATATAGTCAGATAGAATAAAATTACTTATTGGATCTCCAATTGACTCAGCTTTGTTGTACATCTGCCTCTGGTCAAGAAGGTTGTAGGTTCTATTTCTATAGTATACTGGAACTAGGGCTGACACCCAAATGCCAGTGCCATACTGAGGGATGGTGATACTGATGATGTATACCATTCTTCAGATGAGACATTAGACTGAAATTACTTTTTCTCATCTCTGTTGCTGTCCTGGTTTGTATCTGCAATGAAATCAAAATGATCTATCATTGTACCAACATTAGAACTTTGTGTTGCACTCTTCCTTGATTTTACTTAATTATATATACAGTATTTTCCAAGTATGGTATGCATTTTTGTACAATCTCCCACAGTACATGGGAATGAGCTTCGATGTGCCTATTATCATCAGCAAATGTTAAATACATAAAACATGCATGCATGCTTACATGAGTAAATAAATAAATAACCACTCTTTTCCATGCTATCCTGCCAAGTTTTTTTGGGGGTGGGGAGTGTCCCCAGACCAGTCTGCTGATCAACCTAATGAGTTACAAAACTTGACAGCCTGCACTTTCAAGGCATGTATAAGGCTATGTTCTCCTTTATGATTCAATAATTTAAAAATTATAGGAATTGATATTGTTAAAAGGAAAAGTGGGGCAAGCACTCATAAAGTGGCATTCTGGGGGTACATAAAGATGCTTGCTATATACACATTACAATAAATTGCATCAAGTACAACAAGGCAGTGTGTATTCTAATGCATTGCTTAATGTGGAGTATTTAATTTAAAGACTGTTTAGGGTTGTATTGTATGTGCAACAGATACGAAAGGTGAAATGCCATCTGAATATATGGTTTATGACACACCATTTAAATAAAAATAGATATTATGTATTTAGGGGACAGGCATCTCAGTTAAATTGCCAAAAGCAAACTTAACATGCACAAAGGTGGCACAAAATTATATTCAAGCCATACAGTGTTATTTATATCTATATATATATATATCTATATATAGATATATATATACATATCTATATTTATGCAATGGGGTGGACATATATTCAGTGTGATAAATGCGTTTATCTGAGTCACTGTATGTATAAATAAATTTATACATACAGTGACCATTTATACACACAGTTACTATGTCACAAATCTCTTTAGAATCATTTAGAATGTTCGGCCTCAGAAGCAGTTCTAACCATATTCAAATGGAAATAACTTTAAAACAAAAAAAGATAACATGGTACTGTGAGCACGAAAATTGTTGAGCACAAAATTATCTACAAAATGAATGGTGTTTCATGTATAGATACTGTATAGATTTTTTACAATTAGCAAAAAAGCAGAAGAAAATGTAATTTTTGTTCATTTTTTTGACAAACAAATGTGAATAACTTTAAAACAAAAAAATGATATCATGGTATTGTGAGCACGAACAATGTTCATAACAAAAATATCTACAAAATGAGTGGTGTTTCATTCATAAATACCTTTTTTTATAATTAGCAAAAAACAGCATAAAATTACATTTTCTTTTCCCTTATTTGACAAACAAATGTGAATAATTTTGAAATGAAAAAGGTAGTATAGTACTGTGAGCATGGCATTTGTTCAGTAAGAAATTTTCTACAAAATGAGTGTTTCATTTAATAGCAACCACTATGCTAAGCAGACATACTCTAGGAAAGTTAACAAAAACACCCAGAAATTATAATTTAAAGTAAAGATAAACAGTCAAAACCAAATGTTCCTGCACTGATAGAAAGCATCCCTATTGCATAAATGAAATATACAATGGTGAGCTGTCAGATAAATGATTTATCTACACTTGTGCTATTTGACCTCGGACACCTCACTCATGGCTTATGCCACTGTGAGGTTACCCAAGGTCAAACAGCACTTGTGTAGATAAATCATTTATCTGACAGCTCACCATTGTATATCCCATATATATATATATATATATATATATATATATATATATATATATATATATCTATATATATATACATATATATAGATATATATATATAGATATATATATATACACATACATACATAAAATCAGGACAGTAACAGAGATGAGAAGAAGTAATTTCAGTCTAATGTCTCATCTGTAGAATGGTGTACATCATCGGTATCACCATCCCTCAGTATGGCACTGGCATTTGGGTGTATATATAGTATAGTGGTGCGGTAGTTAGGGTTGAGTAGGCACTTTTATGTTAAACCCAAATTTTTGCATGTTAATAACTTTGCAACCATTCAACAGATTTGCACAAAATTTGGGATGTGAGTTCTGGTATGGTACCTCTCTTGATTTGCCAAGTTGTGTTTTTGTTGGACTTACAGCTTCTGCATAACAAAGCACTGAAAAATGCATTTTCACTACTTTTGTTATATTTTTTGCCCATCATGCTGTGACCACACCATTTGGTGTTTTGGTCTGAAATTTGGAACATACAACAAATTTGAATCAAAGAATAATCCAGTTTTGGTTTGGTTAAAAAATATTAATCCATTCCAAAGTTATTTAATTTAAAATTCATAGGTTCTGAGCATGCTCAGTTCACTCCAAGATTTATATGTATGTTTTGTGAAAGACGTTTGGATTCATGGTCAAAGATTTTGTCAGCTCACAAAAGGGAATTTTAAAAAATCTGAGTCTGTGAGGAAAAATTCCTTGTCTGCGAGTCTCCATCTTGTTTTCATTTTTTCCCCCAAACAAAATGTTGTAGATTCCTCCACAGGTGACTTCTTGTTGCAACAAGGCATGGGTTTTGTTCAGGGTGACACCCTCTACAAACCTATACCTTTGGTTTGCTTTGTGTTGGCCAAAAAACAGGCATTTCAAATGTTAAAATTCTTTGTCCGTAACTTGCTTCCAATCCCCCTTCATGAGCTGATAAAATCCCAGTCCGTGAGCCGATCCTCTTTTGCTATATTGCAAAATCCTTGACCATCAGTTTGTGATCAGATGGCCCTTCTCACAGATGAGGACTGACTGATGGTTTAGGATTTTGCTTGCTTCGTGAAAGGGATTGGCTGGTGGCTGGGATTGTTAGCTTCATGTAAAGGGGATTGATTTTTGAATCCCTTTATGAACTGACAAAATCCCAGTCTGCCAGCAATACCCTTTTGTGAGGTAGCAAATCCTTGACTGTCACTTTGTGAGCAGATGGCCCTTCTGTAGGACACAAATTGGTGGCGGTCAAGGTTTTGCTACCTGAAAGAGATCAACTGGTGATAGGATTTTGTCAGCTCATTCGAGGGAATTGTTTTTGAACCCTCTTGTGAGTTGACAAAATCCCCATCTGCCACTTGATCCCCTTTCACAAGGCAGTAAAACTTTGACCATCACTTAGGGACCAGATGGCCAAAATATGATGGCCAAAGATTTCGCGCAGATGGAGATTTTGACAGCTCACAAATGGGGACTGATCTGACAGGAAGGGATTTTGCTACCTCATGAACTAAGAATTTTTTAAACTTTGAAAAACACTGATACTGCACTGCAAATAAACAGTTTGGTCTTTTGATTTGAAATTTTCAGGGTATTAAGAGGATGCCTCAGAGATGTGAATTATGCTATTTAGATGTTGAAAAGTTAATCTGTTCCATAGATATGCCATCACAAGGTTTAGGTTTTTTCCCATAGAATAACATTGTGGTGCTCATAGCGACTTTCTGTGCCCATATCTCTAAAATGAAGCGAGATACAGATTTTTGCTACTTACAGCATCTAAGCTGTAGAAACAAAAGTGGAAACCATAGATTACACCTGCAGTGGAATTTTTTTTCTAGGTCATATGGTTACTGAGATAATGGCAAATTAGTGTCACAAGGGTTCCAAGGGTGCCTTTTCAGCACTTTTTGGTGCCCATATCTTGTAAACGATGCAGGATACAGATTTGGTTAATTTATCTTACATGGAGGTTTCACTGTCATGATTACATTGACACCTTAATTATTTTCCTAGGTTCTATGGTTCCTGAGATATTTGGCAAATTAGTGTTACAAGGGTTCCTTGCCCTATAGGGCTGCTGTATGGCTCTGTAGTTATGTGTAAGTGGGAGTGCAGGGCCCAGAGGGCACGCATTCCCACAGATGCAAATCATTATACAGAAATAGGTAGCTTGGTGGGAGCACGGGGCCCTTCCCACCAACACATACTATTTACTAGATATATTACACTTTTTCAAAAAGTAAGGAAATTGATTGCAACCAACTTTGTTTAATGCATCAGTTGGGGTTACAGTGACAAAAGTGGTGAAATGAGATGTTAGGGTTGAACCTCTAACCCCCACCACCCAACCCCATCCACATCCTCCATAGACCAACAGACACCGGGTGGTCCATGGGGTCATGAGCCTAAGTTTTGTCACTTGAACCCTAACCGATGTATTCAATGACATTTTTGTAATGAATATATATATATATATATATATATATAGATATATAAAATGTAAAAACAAAACAAGGTGCTCAGTCAGCATGTGGTCTAAAAGCAAAATAAAATGGTTATTCTAAATGCACACTAAAAATAGAAAATAGGGTTAAAATCTACATTTTGACCTTAGGTCTTCTTCAGGAAATATCTAAAAGATATCCATTACATATATATATATATATATATATATATATATATATATATATGTAAATAAATAACCCACTCTAGGGTGTGCAGTCATGCACTGATATATGCAGGCCTCGGTGTGCATTGGTATGCATGAGGCCGTTGGCTGAGTGCATTCAACCACCCAAGGTGTGTGTATATCAGAGGCGACTGCACACCCTAGAGTGGGTTATCATCTTATAAAATGGCCAAAATTGTTTTGGAGGGGTGAAAGTGCAGGTGTGCGGTCATGCTGTGATATAGGCACAGCCATATGGTGTGTTTTATCCAATCAGGAAACAACATTTTCCCTACCCCTTTTATAAATATATATAATATATTTATTATTTTTTTATTCCCATGCTCATTTCTTTGGGGTGGAATGCACACAGGAGTGGGCTGGGATTCCTACTACATGTTTATAATATTTTTTTGTTGTCCCTGTTTATGAAGTGGAAGAGATCAACATAATCTACCCTGTACCCCATTCAATATTAAATTCAGATTCATCTTTGTTGAATAAAATTGCTGTCATCATCATAATACTTATAAGTCAAATACACATATCCATATATCCTTTAAGAATTTCAATGCGAAAATGATGCAAGTTAGACAAAAACTGTTGTGCATATTTCTTTTCAGTTAGATGCAGCTATATTGCCTTCCAGCCAACTATATATAGGATGATATGATATTTCAGATAGTAGCATTTTCAATTCTCAGAATTCTCCAAGTTTTGTTTTTTAAGTTTTAGAAATTTTATGGTAAACATTAGTAGCTTTGTAACATGAACCACATGGTAGGTAGGTATATTAAGGATTTTTATTTAATATATATTCTACCCTGCTATTACACAGTAGGTCATGATCACTCCTTTCTAATGTTTAGGGCATTTGAACAAAAAATATTCCAAATCTTCAATTTCTCTAACCCCACAGATTCAAAATCAGTCACATTTCTCAGTGAAAATTATTAAGTACCCTATTCTGTATCCTTGTTGTACTAAGCTTTCCTCAGTTAGAATTATATATATATATATATATATATATATATATATATATATATATATATATAAAGGGATATGCAGGTTCAGTGTGTGATAATGCATTTATCTTGTACGGTTCCAGTGACCTCAAGAAGTAACCTCCACGGTGCCGAGGCACGAGTGAGGGTTACTGAGGTCACTGGAAACTGTACAAAATAAATGCATTATCACACACTGAACTGCTGCATATTCCATTTATGCAACAGGTTTAGATGTTGTGTGAACATTTTGATTTTGGTAGGTGTAAATAATTTGTCAAAAAAGGGACAAGAAAATTGAATTTTATGCTATTTTTTGCTAATTATAAAAAAACAAAATGGTATCTATAAATGAAACACCACTCATTTTGTAGATATTTTTGAGCTGAACATTTTTCATGCTCACAGTACCATGCTATCATTTTTTGTTTTAAAGTTATTTATATTTGTTTGTCAAAAAAGTGAACAAAAAATTACATTTTATTCTGTTTTCTTGCTAATCATATACAATATACAGGGTTTATATAAATGAAACAGTATTCATTTTGTAGATAATTTTGTGCTGAACAATTTTCGTGCTCACAGTACCATGTTATCTTTTTTCGTTTTTAAGTTATTGACATTTAAATATGGTTAGTACTGCTTCTGAGGCCGAACATTCTAAATGAATTCTGAAGAGAACTGTATAGATAAATGAGCTAGTGATGTAGTTACTGTGTGAATAAATGGGTGATGATGTAGTTACTATGTGGATAAATAAATTTATTACCATAGTAGCGAAGATAAATGGTTTTATTCTACAGTTTTTATCCTGACCCCTGTTGCATAAATATATATATAAAATGGGTAGAAAAATTATCTCTACTGAATGGTTGAAACACATCACTTGACTGTGTGTATATCAGAGTGCAACTGCACACCTGCACTTTCACTCCACTCCAAAACAGTTTTGTCATTTTATAAGATAAATAACCCACTCTAGGATGTGCAGTCATGCTCCAAAATATGCATGCCTTGGGTGGTTGATGCACTTGGCCTGTGGCCTCATGCATAACAATGCACACCAAGGCATGCATATATCAGAGCGTGACCGCACACCTTAGAGTGGATTATCTATTACATATATATATATATCAGTTGGAACTCTCTTTCATAAAATCTTTTTATTGTACAGTACCAAGGAGAGAAAAGAGATACTCCTTTATTTATGAAAACCTTTTGATACACTTTGAAAGCTCAACTCTGCCTTATTTAAAAAAAATTCTTTGAACTGTAGATCCTGATATAATCAAACACAAACTTCATTAACTTGCTTACCTATGGTATTTCACCAATGTTTTGTTTTTAATTCCCTGTTCAGTTGTTTGTTTTTTAGTGACAGCAATTTCAGGGAATCTCTCCTGTCCCTTCTCACGGATCCTAAAAAAAGCATTCTAAGACTCTCAAGCTTATGGCCGAGGATATGGGATGACAGCCCATTTTCCTAGTAATAAGCATCCAAGTGTACCCACTGAGGATCTTAATATTATTTCTAAAATTAGATTTTGTAGCTTACTTATCTGGACCATGCAACAGTAGCATAAGTATTAACAGATAAAAGAAAGCAACACTCCATCGGGATGCCTGCTCTTACTTAATGGGAATAGCGGTTTTCTTTTTCCTCGAGTCTACTCTTAAAGCTCAAGGTTGAGAAAACCATGCTGTATGTTTTTCAGTTTTGAAATGTTCACCTGTGAGTTGATACCTGTGCCCTTTTGAATTGTAGGTGGGGTCCATAAATGTTAGGGCAGTACAGACTCACCACTTTCTGAAGAGGTGCCAGGCCCTTCTGACGTAGGTAAAAACCGAGAACACCTTACCACTACTCCTGCTTCTGAAGGGCCACCCTCTGTTCAGAGTATTTCACATCCCACATTGCAAGATGCAGCCCCCAACACACCTTTGTCCACTGATCTGGAGGGTCAGGTATAGACTACATCTCAGGTAATAGAAAACCCTCCAAAAATGCCCCCCCCAACTTCCTCTTGAAGAGGACATGATTCTGGTAACAGCCAAGAAATGAGACAGGAACACAAAGGGAAAGACTAAAATCAAAAATACTGAGGCTGGTAGCATGGCAATCAAACATTGATATACGGCTCTTGCTAGACAATGGGGAGATACAGAAGGGGATGAAGATGACTCTGAGACTTCCTCCCCTTGAGATCCTTCTTCAGACTTGGATGATGCACAACTGGAAAGTTCAGTAAGAAAGAATGGAAGAACTAAGTCACAATCCAGGCAGTTGCTTGACCCCCAATCCCTTAATAATTGCCATGAATGTGTTATGGACTATCTCCTTTAATGTTAAGTGTCAATAGTATTAACACTTTTTAAAAGGAAACTGCCCTATCATTGCCAGCATCTTTATCTAGTAATATAATGTTTTGCAAGTCACCAGATTAAAAACATTATATGAAATTTCAGCTGCTAAAAGAAATGCCTGGAAGGACTCTTCTGGTCACTGGGTCCAGATCACTGTGATGGAGTTGGAATACTGTTGAAGGATTCCACTTTTCAGGTACAACAGTTAGCTGAAATTTGTCTAGGGCAAGCATTTTAATTTCTTCATAAGCAACTAAAAGTTCCATTCATCCAGTCTGGCATTAATGCCACTATCCATTCTTTTATAAAAGATACCCATAATATATTACAACATTTAAGGATAGGGTTAATATTGCAGAATATGAAAATATTATGAAAAAATACTATTGGGTGTACCATGTTAACACCTCCTTGAGCACAAGGTTTGTAAGTTGCTTCCCTTTTTAAAGGGTTAGTCATGACCCCCACAGGCTTTGAAAGAAAATGCTATATAATTTTGTATCCACTTCTGCAGGATGGGGAAAACATGATTTAGAAAAATAAAGCAGGGGGACAATATTGTTTTGATGAACTATACCCATTTCTTTTTAGGTAAATTACGATGTTTCCATAACAATAATTTGTGTTCCATTGTTTGAATGCAAAACTGCCACAAAGACTCATTAGGCTGATTAAACATAACTCCAAAGATTCTTATGGGTTCTGTCTTGACCACAACGTCTGCTACTTGTGTAGGATGGTTGTCATCTTGTGTAGCCCCAGTTCCATGAGATAAGAGTGAAAATGTATCAGAGAAAGGAATAACAGTGAGTACATATGAGCAACACCACACACAGCCCACACAAATCACAGCAACCATCAAAAGGGCGAACTGACAAGAAAAAAAACAACACACTACTTCCTGTTTCAGCACCCCGCCTATGATTATATAATTACCTCCATGCCACACAAAACTTACAGTGGTGTGCCATGGTTTACTGAACATAGTCACCATTCTTGCTTCCTCCCACAGTTGCTATTATTATATTCACTGTTAATTCTATGTCACCATTTTGACAGTTGCCCAAATTACTTTGCTCATATTGATTCACCCATATTGCTTCACTCATATCATGGGATACTGTAGCCCCTATTGTAATAGCACTACTTTTTTTTCATAATTTATGCAAGAACCTGCTTCTCTGGATTAGAGACATATACTATCCTGAACTGCCTGTTCAGACTGACTGTTGCCTAAAATGACACACAAGTCATTAGTATGTGCCAGTACAGTACTTTGAAACACAAAATCACACATACCCCCAAAATGCAAAGCATCATGGGCTGTATATGCAAATCACCACAAAATGTTATGCTGGTACAGTACTTAATCTCTGGGGAATCTAATGACAAATGGATCCTCATAATTTCCTGATTTCTTGTATCAAATGTAAGAAATTATTTATAGAAAATGCATATAAATACAGACTTAGTGGACATCTTTGTTTTACTCCTTTTAGGGCTGTGGATGGAGCCCACAGCCATTCTACAATCGCTCTGTAGCTCTAAAAATAGCCAATCATGGAACCTTCCATTGGACTTTTGGAAGTATCCTTCTGAAAGCCCAACAGAGCTTAAACCCCTCTGCCACAATTGGCCACTGTGGAATAACAGCCACACTATTTCAGCTGTTACTTCCCCATTCTGGTGCATGAACTGCACATGCACATGACTCATGCGCATGCGCAGTTCTGTGGGTGCCTCCATGTTGTGAATGGCAAAATGCCATTCCTGACATTGGCCACCAGCTCTGTGGCATTCAGTGCCCCCTACCAACTCAACTGGCACACTGGGAGCCCACCCCAGTGTGCACAAAGATTTTTCTGTGCCCTTCCCCCAAGTCATGTGACACACTGGGGGACCACCCCAGTGTGCCCAAAGATGTTCCCGACATCAGGGTGCCCAATCCCTATGTTGGCATCTTGTATGACCTCCCATTCATGTGTTACAATGGGAGCCCACCCCAGTGTGCCAAATGTTTTTCTTTGTAAAATAGAAAATGGTCCCTGTCTCTAGTCATCTACGCATTTTTTTTCCCTGTAAAATTAAAATGATCTCTCATCATCGCTGGAGTCCCCTTCCCTCCCCACCCTCTCACTGAGCACCCACCTCCCCAAACCCCCTCACCGCATACTTGCCTCAGGAGGTCAGTGATGTCATCTTCTCTGGAGCAGGACAAGTCTGCATTCTTCACAGCTCAACCACGAACTGAAGAATCAAAGGTAAGCATTCTATACTGCCATTCAATGGGGTTATCTCAGCCATTTTTTGAATTTTTGCCCCAAATTATCAACATGGGATTCTTGGCACCCAGCTCATGAAAACTGTCACTGTCATTTTGTTACTCAGTCCCAAAGGTGATTTCACAGTCGCTGCGGAATCACCTTCCAGGACTAATTCATGAAATGGCAGTGCCACTGTTCATGGTGGGTCTAAAACCCATGTTGCACATTGGTGAAAAAATTCCAAAAATGACTGCACTACAAGCGTGCATTGCCCAGTTTCTATGCATGCTCCTAACTTCACCAATTTTAATATTTTCACTCCACATTTTTAATATTGCTATGTTTGCACACCTCCTTCAAAACAGTACAGCTGTCATTTTCCACAACCTGCCCAAAATGTGTTTTCACACCTGTGAGCAAAATAGCACATTTGCTCTGCAAATCACCTTTTGGGACAAGTGAACAAAATGACACTGGCACTGTCCATGAGGAGGGTCCAAAAAGGCCATGTTGAAAATTTGGTGCAACGCCCAAAATACGCTAAGTTACACCTGGTAGTGAATCAATTTCTATGCACATGTGTAACTCTGGTCACTTGGTAGCACTTCACAGCCCTATCAGCTCTGGCTAGAACTTGTTTATCTTTACTGTAGAATCTTACCAAGTATTTCTATATGGAATCATGGTAGCATTTTGATATAAAAGCTGTATCCATATAATATATTGTGGAGATATGTCATAGTTTCTGAGAGTGAGACATAAGAAGTCATGGTTAACTCTATCAATTGCCTTAGTCTGGTCCAATAAGAGTTTAAAAAATTCAACTAAATCACATCTTCCCCTTTCCATTAGTTTTCTTATTGTGATTAAATTGACTTGCATATGCCCACCTGGAATGGCACATGTCTATAGGAGATATAAGGGATGGAGTTACTGAAGATAATCTCTGGGCTAAGATTTTTGCCAAATTATTTTCATATCTGTATTTAATTGGCACAACAGCCACCAATTTTGTAATACATGTTTATTTCCTTTGTATTAAAAAAATAATGCTGCTTGTAACATGAAAGGAGGCACCAAGGTTGTCTGCAAAACAGGATATAAAGAAACTGTAAAGTTGGCCCTAAAAATTATGAAACTTTTTATAAAATTGTTTCTAATGGTTAACAGCTCAGCACTGTACCAATATATTTAATTTTTCCATGGTGGGCAACTTGGTTGTCAAAATCCCTGGCATCGATGAGTGAAACTTCGACTGTCAAAGTTTTGCATGTCAGAAAATCACTGTTGTTTTTGGTTTTGCCGCTTCAATTTTTAATAATCAACTCCAATGACGCAGATCTGATTTGAATGGGGGTAAAACACACGTGAAACCAGTGTTGGTGTACAGTGGGACCATTACAGCAACAATCTTGAATTTGTCACTGCAATGGTATTCGCTGTAATTGTTTCGCTGCTGTGCCGCTATACGATTCCTTTTATGTGCTGCATTTTTTTTAAACTCAAAAGAAGCTGAGATACAGCTGAGGCCAAACATTATTTAATTATCACTTTTTAGCAACTCATTTTGATGATTATCTTATTTTTTCTTTACAGACAATTCCTGTCTTTTCCTGCATATCTGCAAAACATTTGCTGGACTAGTTTGTAAACGAGAATTCAGATTATCTTGGTATGTACTATGCTAACATCATTTTGTGCTATTTTCACCTGTTAGTATTATTACTTATATCAGTGCAGAAGAAAAAGCCACTCTAACCCTGTAGGTGCCTTCTGTAGAACAGAACATCAAAAGGAGAAAACCTTGGAACTCACCACTTCCTCATTAAAGCAGATGCCACGTGCCACTCCAGATATAGTGTGCAAAAACTTTATGGGACAATACAGTGTGTTGTGATAAATGTATTGCTGTATGTGGAGAACTGATAAATGCATTACATGTATTGTGCCATTGTTAATATCACTTTAAGAAAATATTTGGCTATAAGGAGCACCATGAGGGGGGCAGTGGTATTCTCTTGACAAAGCATGCAAGGGTGAAACATTGAGATTTGCTGGGCTGGTGTTCACATCTGCCTTTCTGCTAGAGATATTTTATCACTTAAAGTTTTTGCACACTACTGTATATCTGGAGTGGCAAGCGGGATCTGTTTTAGTGAGGAAGTGGTGAGTGCCAAGATTTTCTTCTTTTATTACTTATATGTTTACTGTCACATAATTATGGTTGTTTTTATTTCTGTTTGTGATATTTTGTCATTTTTGCTACTTCTCCATCATTTTGTTCATTACTTGATTCTTTTTACTTAGAATGTTTTTGCTGATTTCCTGCTTAGGACCTTCTTCCATCTGTGAAGTCCCAGGAATTTTTTGAATGTTAATAAATCCTCATGCAGCCTGAACTCCAGTGCCTTAGATTTGCTGCCAAAATGATTCATAAACCTGTTAGCCAGATCTACAACCTGTTCATCTTTACAGGCAATTTCTGCTTGATTGGAAAACTTCTTAGTTATCCTTAATCACAGACAATAGGCTGTAGATGTGGTAAAACATGTTTATATCTACTGACTTCCTATTAAAAATATTGTATATTTTAAATCATTACTGATTTTTAGATAATCAGAACAGTTTACTTCTAAACATTCTATACACTTGTTTAAGCATAAAGGGTAATCATGCTAAGCATTCCAAAATTCTGAAGTTCTAACATCAGGTGGAATAGTCCATGCCATACTGTATATTGGTTTTCTATTTTGTACAAAAAAAAACATTTTAATTTTAAACTCAAATTCCATTAAAAAAAGAAGCCCTTAACATGATTTATAATATGGTTATACTGTGGGTGGGATATTCAGACTGCACCAGGCTGTGGCGCAAGCCTGGACGCAGTGCAACTGGGATATGCCAGGGTGCTGACAGGGAGATATTCAATGGTGCTGCACCATGGCTCAGCACCATTGAATATCGTGCTGTGGCCACCCGCATTCTGCATGGTGCAGTGGCATTGCACCAGCGCAAGTGGCCAGGGAGGGACAGGGGGATGCACTAGTGCAAGTGCCATTGTGCTAGGTACTCAACCACGGTATTCAAAAGTGCACATGCAAATGAGGCCATAATGCATGCTGCACAAAATGAGGCCATTTGCATGGTTATGGCCCCATTTGCATGTAGGTGCTTATCCCTGGTGACTTGCGCCCAACAGGCTACAGCCGCCAGGGACCGACGCCCCTGCACAAGCGGAAGTGCCCCACTGCCCAATCATGGGCATTAGTATCATAATGAATTGTCCTATATCCCTGGTGGTCCAGTGGACCACACCCAGCCAATCGCGGGCTTTGGTAATAAAATAACTTGTCCAATATCCCTGGTGGTCCAGTGGTACCCCTCCCCACCACCCACTGAGCCCCACCACCCCGCCTCCCCAGTCAGTGGCGGTGGTAGCTCCTCACTCACAAGCCACCCCACCGCCGCCAACTGACCGCGCATAGTAGGGCTGTACGCCTATACATATTACATAGTCCAGAAATGTGAATGGATCCATTCATACTTCTGGACTGTGTAGTACAGTATGGTTTCATGCCCATTGGCCCATGCTGGGGACCAATGGGCGACAGCCCTACTGTATGCAGTCAGTGGTGCGGCAGGGCAGCTTGGGTGGGGAGTTGCTGCCCGCCGCTGACCAGGGGAGCGGGTGTGGGCTTAATGCGGTGGGTGGGAGGTATCGCTGGACCACCAGGATATTGGATGTTATTTTATTACTAAAGCCCACAATCGGGCTGGACGTGGTTCACTGACCACCAGGATATTGGACAAGTTATTTACAACTAAAGCCCGCGATCGGGCTGGGAGCAGTCCACTGCACCACCAGGGATATTGGACATGTTATTGTAATACATATGCCCGTGATCAGGCATGGGGGGAGGGGGAGTGCTACCACAAAGGTGCCACCGGAGCTTGGGTGGCCACCCACAGCTGGCAGCTGCCGTGTTGTGCCCTGCAATATGGCAGCTCACCTGTGGGTGGCCTGCTGTTGCCCTATTTTTTCTTGCTCAACTGTGTGCAGCACAAGTAGGGGTTGCACCTGCATGGGCTCAGCACATCCCAGGCTGAATATCGGGATGTGCGGAGTATGCATGGGCACGCCCCCCCCACTTGCACAGCATATATTACTGATGTGCGCTTAAGCATCGGATTTGTGCCAGGCACTTTCACCTTTTGAATATCGTACAGGGAGGCATCAGTGGGTTGTGTATGGTGCAACTGTGTTGCGCCATGTGCAACCCTTCTGAATATCCCACCATGTATGAACAAATCCAGACTCTCTTTCAATATGGTTTTAAAAGTGTTGTTTTAAGTCTTTTGTATGGCAGAACTGCTTAATGTCACATTGTAGTTCTGTAGTGTACAGAACTGAAAAAGTCACTCTTATGACCATAAGAGATACTGTAACTATTTTTCATTCATTCATTAAGTTTATTTAGTACAATGTTTGTACAAAAATGGAAAGCCGTTGAGCTATTGTTCATTTGAAATGATATCCAATGTGCAGTAAAAATATTTGCATTCAAAAAAAGGAGTTAACAATATTGCCAAAAAATGATATATACATAAATTTAAACAATATATGAAAATGAGTATATATAATCAAACCTTCAATGTGTTATTTGAATGTTTTATGGATTACTGTTTCTTTTTTGTGCCTGACCTAAAGCTTAAACTTGGTCTTGTAATAATATAATGTTTCTTCAAACTGCTGATATACTGTCATCCTCAATGATTCCTTGCAGATACAATGCTGTTTCTAGGACTTTTTGCCCTGTATGCATATGGTTCTGTCCTTGACTTTGGACCTGTCCTTTACTTGTATTCTGCTTCTGATGTTCCTTATGTTACTATACCATTATATCATATAAGTCATAGAAATAATAGGAAATCCATTTTGCCTGACTATGTCTTTTACACCATCTTAGAATTAATTGTGTTTAACTATAAGTTTCATGGATTTTTAATACATTATGTCCATGTTGTTCAGATTATCTGTTCTCATTACTTTTTGTTTTTACTGTTTTTCACTTTAAGCACAGCAACATTTTCATCTTCCCTGCTCTCCCTCCCTTTCTCTTTTATCTGTTTTTATTCTTAAGACTTGCCAATTTGGTACTTTTTAGAATTATATTTTTTAGTTTGGGCTTCCTGTTATTTACTGATGTACCTTTCTAACAGTATATTTATACATTAAGATAAATGGGTCATCTGGCTCTGGGTTGTCCTTACCAATCTCATTATATTCCTATTTTATAGCAACTGCTAGGATACACTATTATTTTGATTATATACTAACCAGAATACATTACCATTTAGGTTTGATATTATCCTTTTTGTTTTAATTTGCCATTTTGCCATTTCTCATTTTTACTTTGTTTAGGCTTCCCATTATTGATTTCAATAATACATTTCTATACAAAGATATTTGAGCCAGTTGGCTCCAGGTTGCCTTTATTATGTTTCCTGATGTCTTTCTCCAGTTGTCAGCACTCTTAGGGTGATTGTGATCGTTGTTTTTGTAGTTTTCAACAACTGAATGTTCAATTGACTATAGTAAATGAATGCAACAGTACCTATCAAAATTTATTAGCATTTGTTGTAGCTTTAGCACACCATTGTGCCCTTCATATCAATTTTCTACCATACTCTATTATTCCAGTTAATGATTTACACATGTTGTGAGTAAATAGGATTAGTTTGGAGTTGCAGATATTTTGCTTGAAAAGACTTGTGTTTGTGTCGATGTTCTGGGGTCATAGCCACAGCTCTCATTTTTGCTGAATGAAGTGGTTTCATGTCATTCACTCCATTTATTATGATTTTTTAAAAACAGTAGATTCCCAAGTGCGCTTGTAGTTTTGAACTTAGTGCTTGCAGTTTCAGCAGTTGCACCCATCTTTGTTTCTTGAAGCACATTGTTCTCTGTTTTTTATTTGAATATTTACCACAATCTCCAGGAACAGAATGTAAATGACAAACTAGGGATATATAAAATGGAATAATGGAAATGGGCTGTTACAGGGGAACAAATTTATAGAACGCATGTTCCACAAACAGTATGTGGAATTAGGTAGGCAAAGGTCTGTCTTATATAGCTGGATTTGATAGCTGAGTAAGAGAATTAATTTCTAAATACAAACCTGAGCCTTTATTGTGAAAGAATTGCTTCAGCAGGACAGACTTACATACATAGTCATAAATCAACTTTAAGAAATAAAGATTTCTTTGTTCTTCCAGTAAGAGCCATCATAAACTTATATAGGGTTCACAGTGATAGATGTCACTTGAGGCTGATGATATATAACAGACAATATTGTTATATGCTGTATTATAGCTTATTCAAAAGTGATTTGGATGTCCAACCATATAAAGAGCCCCTGTCATCCAGAAAAGGTAAAAACAGTATTGGCAATTTCAAATTCAATGTCTCTAGAAAAACAAAACGTGTTATACAGATATTCATTTTTCAGTCTGAGTGCTTCCACAAGTTTATCTACATGGACATCCCATTTAAGTCTTTGGTCAAGCCAAGCAGGCAAGTACTGCATTTATAGCTGGATACAGATTGCAGGGATTTACCATAAAACATTAATATATTTATAGAAGAGTTTTCTTATTTTATTTATTTAGTTTTGTTTACCTGGTAGCACCATAGCCAAGACATGACTATTTTCATGCCGACCTGGGAGATTACAGTGGGTAGGAATACTTTGGGAATACATACATTTGCAATACATACATTTTGCCAAATCAGGAATACCAACATAGATATAGCACATTTTTGAAGAATAAACTATGCTAACTGCATATTAAAAATAAAATTCCCCCAAAGTCTCATGCTTAGTGACAAGCACTCAAGACTGGTCTGCTATTCCTGGTTTATGCCATCAGAACATCTACTTCTATACATTAATGAAGGTGGGAGATTTTATAAGCCCCTACCCAAGCGGTCTCCATTTTGCTGACATCCTCTCAGATATAAGTAAACACTTCCCCTCACATTTGTTGACATACTCCTATGTTTGTGTCAGAAAGTCCACTCTTCCTTTCCTCATCCCCAGTTCCACCTGCCAACTTCTACCATTACAATACACTTACTTTATTAAGTAGAAAATAAGGTTCTAATATCCCTTAAATCAGCTAATAACCTGACCACAAGTGATACCCTCCAAAATAGTCCATTAAACTAGAAACATTTTTGGTACAGTTATCCTCCCAGAGTACCCACACTGTGGCCTACAGCAATGTGTGTGTGTGTGTACATATAGTACAAAAGCATTTGTACTCAAAAGACAGAGCTGAAGGCAAGGCCCAACAAGGAAATAGACTCTGAACAGTCTGAGGATTTTTCCAGTTATCAGAACTTAAATATTTTTCATTTGCTTCCCAAAGTGCTTTGAGCCAGCAAGGGATCAGCAGATATGGAAGAGAGATATTACTTGAGTATTAGTTTTGCCACACGCACACATCACTTTAAAGACTGGAGGCAGGATTTTCAAATGACTTAGATTGCCCCAAGCTCTGGGTGTGCTGAAGATATCGCGCACAGAGATTGCAGCAATCACCCAGTCAGCGAGCAGGATTTTTGATCCGGTGCAACAATTGCCACAAGTTAGACCAACTTTTCTGGTCTAGATAGTGGCAATCCTGGGGACCCTTTTTATGAGGCTTGCACCAAAATGTTGGAGCAAGCTGCTGTAAACCAGGGAAAGTGTCATCACTGCACCCAACCTACCAAAATCAGGCGTAACTGCGGCAAAGAGGATTAGCATAGTTGTGCCAAGAAAGGGATTTGACACGGGGCTTGACATAAGCCCGGTGTCACCCTTTGAAAATCAGACCCCCAGGTATTGTTCAGGCATATTATATTCAGACCCTCCTACAGTATGTCTGGGGGGTTTGTTTCACAATTGCAGCATCATCACAACTTTTGACAAATTGAAGAATAACTCTTGCAAGCAGTCTAAGCCTCCAGACATTGTGATATAACGGGCTGCAACATTATGTTAAATGTTCCAGTCTTAGAGGAAAACAGTAGGGATAGGCTTTCATAGTAACATAGTACTGTAATGACAAATGACTTAGGGGGCATCTTGTCTGCCCCTCCTGCTGCATGACAGTGACTATAGAATGTGAGCATAGACACACATCCGGCTTAACAGCAGGAATAATGCCCAACTCATGCCGTGTAACTCTTAGTGCCTTTCTCTCAACAATCTGTCTTGTCCTGCTTTTAAAGCATGAACAGTGCTAGCTTCCACAGCCTCACTGCCTCATTGGGTAGGCTATTTCCACATGTTAACCATGCTCTGTGCGGTAATGTTTTGCAACATTTCCCCTAATTCCACCCTCATGTAAGAGCATGCCCTCTATTTTTGCTTGCATTCATTAGGTCATACTGTATGTACAGTGTGTGGATACCCCACCGTTTATTCCCTTTTGTATTCAGAACACTGCTATCATGTACCCAATCAGCCTTCTTTTATCTAGGCTGCAAGTTATTCATTATTATTAATTCTAGATAAATTTGTAACTGTGCCCTTACCGTTCAACTGTCCAAAATGGATAGGGATTTTCTTATTGCACTGCATGAAACACCTCTAATATCAGTACAAAGGTTCAGATCTGTATTTACAGAGATTTTAAAGCAGAAAGTTATCTGCTTAAAACGAAGGTAGAAGTGACACAGGTAATAGTAAACCAGTGAGTCTAACTTCAAATGTAGGAAAGATATTTGAGATCATTATCAAACATTAAGCTGTAGAACATATGTATGGATTCTAGCTGTTAAAGAAGACTCAATATGGGTTCACTAGGAGAGGTTATGCCAACCTAGCTTATTTATCTATTTGCAGGTAATATGGTTAAAAGGCTAGTAAGGTAATATACTTAGATTTTAATAAAGCATTTAACTTGAATCCACATAAGATGTTGGTTCTGAAGTTGTGCATATTTGGAATTACAGTAATTATAGCACAATGGATATAGAGCCAGTTAAGAAATAGTGCTTAGTGGGTAGGGGTGCATGGGACAACATCAGACTTGGAGGTCCTAGAAGTCACCAATCTGGTTCCCTAAATGTCAGTATAGGGACCTCTACCTTTAAAAATTATTACAGACCTAAATTCAGTGATCCAAAGAAAGATAATTAAATCTGCTTATGGTTCCAGGGAAGAGGAACACAGTCTCAGAGAGACTTTAAAGTATTGTGGGGTGGGCAACAAGTGGCAAATGATATTCTGTGTCGATTAATGTCAGGTCTTTCACCTTGGCAAAAACAGTTCAGGTCAGAGGTACAGTTCTGTACTATTTAAATGGAAAAACTACCATTATTGATGGCACACTGAGGTTATCACAACAATATGCAGAGGCAGTAGGTAAGGCACACTGAATGTTAGGCAGCACTGAGAGGCATGGAAGAACACAATGGACATATGTGCCTACAGATGTAAATTCATAGCAGTTCCTGTTGTGCAAGTCTAAGACTCCTTTGTGAACACGAAAACACATATATCCACAGTGTTCTGAACTCCTGTCTCTATGTTACTGTGATGTGCCTCAGATTCTGTCACATTTTCCACACAGTGTCCCGAGCTTGAGTGCTGAAAGGTTGGGGTGTGGTATGATGGGGACAACATTTTGATGCTGTTTTGTTTCTGCCATTACTGGGGATTTAAATGAATAACTGCACTTTTGGAATATAGAGGGGCTTTAATCTCAACAGTTTGTATCTATTTTCAGACGTTTTCATAGGAATATAAGTAATAGAGACACGAGGAGGTGGAAGCCCATCTAGCTTGTCTGTCATTTATCAATGTTGATAACCACAAATTCCAGCCTCTTGGAGATATTTATCCAAATGTCCCTTAAATCTATGTAAATTCTCATCATCTATTACACTGTTTGATAAGTTTCAGAGCAATCAATTCACCAATAGCCATGAAGTGATTCAAAGGCCCCACAAATACTGTACAATGTTTTTCCTCAAAATCCTCTGCATACAACAGAAAAAAACTACAGCAGTAAAAGTATCACATGTGCTCTGTTCTGTAGTTTGTTAGCTACTTGTAGTTTGATCACATTTATTATCTATGCTTTGGGGCCAGCAGCATAGCCTAGAGGTTAGAGTAACAAGCTGTAAATGAGCTTGGTACTTCTAGCAGACCTGGGTTTGATTCCCACAATCTCCACTTGCAAACTGTGTGAGTCTGAGCAAGTCATTTAACCACCCCAGTGCTCCCAGGTTGCCCTGAAAACGCACTTGTGTCTAGTGGGCTGTACCTGCTACCAAAAGAACAATAAATAAGCCATCTCTGGTTGGTCTTAAAGCTTCAGTAAGGGACTTTAAAAAAACAACCCTTCATCTGTGGTTTGCTAGTTCAAGAACACTCTTTGGAAAAATCCATATGAATGCAACAAAGCAGCTAAATTGCTCTTTGCCTTCTCTCAGTATCGTCAGAAAACCTCTTACTAGTTTCAGGTCCACCCAAGACATTTTCACAACCACAACAAAATATTACTTTATATATTTTCCTGTTCACAAAAACATAGAAAAATAGACAGTGCCAGTGGAAAAAGACCAGTGGTCCATCCAGTCTGCCATGATTCCCCATCTATTCCTCCCAGGACTTAAATATCATCCAGGGTACTAGCCCTTACGATCCTCCACACTGTTCTCCTCCCTGCTACTATTGCCCTACATAGCCACAGTAGCCTTCAATCTGTCCCAACTGTGCTTGAAACCATTTATTGCTCTGGCACCTACCATCTTGGCTGGCACACTCGTCCCCAGGTTCTACCACCCTCTGTACAATAATAAATACTTCCTCGTATCCTCTTAGACTTCCTCCTTTCAGTTTCCACTCATACCTCCATTACCTCAAATTTGTGTTTATGCTAAATTACCACACAGTTCACCTTATTTATTCCTTTCAGGAATTTGAAGGTCTCTTTCATATCACCCCTCTCCGTCTGGTCTTAAGTGAGTACACGTTTAGTGTCTTGAGCTAATCCTCAAAATATCTGCCCTGCTGGCCCTGTATCATCCTGGTCAGTCTTCATTGCACTGTCTCTAACCTGTCCTTATCCTTCCTGAGATGAGGACACCAGAACTGGGTGCAGTACTCCAGGTGTGGCCTTACTGTTGATCTACTGTGAAGCCAGTCATGAAGCAATGCAATAACTGCAGTAGTGATGTGCTGCAAGATATTGCATGACAAAAGGGCTTAACTGTCTTTGAATTACACTGATTTCTGCAAGATACTGCAGCATTTTATGATATACTGCAACATTACTGCATTGCATCCTGGCTGGTGCTGCTGTATAAAGAGGGGTTTTATGTGATAATGGTGACTAATTAATCTTGGAACTGTACTTGGAAATTAAGTCAGGCAGAAGGCTTCATAGCCTATTATGTCTGACTCCCCTAGTCAAGGGGGTTTATTTCCCTGCCCTTATAACAAATACTCATCAACTTTATTTTTAAAGGCACCGATGGTTTCAAAATTCACAATCTCAGGGGGAAGTTTATTCCATACCCCCACAATTCTATGGCTGAAAAAACGTCTACTCTTGTTGTTATATGGATATGTCAATTTGATTTGTTTATTATGGCTCCTAATATTGAAGTTACAAACTGAGTAACAAATATCCAGTTCCTTCAGCATCCCTGCATCTTTAGAAATTCTAAACATATAAAGCAAGTCTCCTCTTAATCGTCTCTTTTCTAAGCTATACAAATTCAAGGACTGCAGTCTATTTTTATATGGTACACCAGGCATTCCTCTAATCATCCTGGTTACTCTTGGCTGAACTCTCTCAATGGCATTTACATCCTTCCTCAAATAGGGAGTCCGCAAGGGACTACAATAATCCAAATGTGGTCGAACCAAAGCTCTATCCAAAGGCATAATACATGCTCTATGTCTTGACACAAAAGATCTCTGGATCATACTGATAATTCTATTTGCTTTGGTTACCATTTCTTTACAATGGGCTGGGAAGGTAAAATCCTTATTAATTAGAATACCCAGATCCTTTTCATGGGTGACTGATTTTAAAATGTGATTATTAAGATAATATTTCTCCTGTGTGTTCTTGGCCCCTAGATGCAAGATGACACATTTGTTTACATCAAATCGCTTTTCGTTTTGATCCGCCCATCTCTGTAATTGTATCAAGTCATGCTGCAGTCCTATCACCTTTTGCACATTCCCCACACCAGCACACAATTTTGAATAATCAGCAAATTTAACACAATAATTCTTTAGTGTTTTGTTCATGTCAGAAACAAATAAATTGAGCAGAACTGGCCCCAGGACAAATCCCTGGGGCACCCCACTGATGACTGATCTCTGTTCAGAAAGACACCCTCTCAATCTATCTTTCTGGGTTCTATCTTGTAACCAATTAACAATATATAGCACCGAGCAAATAAAGCGAACAAAACATTGCCCAAGGTCAAAAGGGCGAACAGAATTACAGTGACTGCTGCAACAGCAATGGTCACCAACAGTCTCTACAGCAACAATAGAAAAACATGTTTATGCAGGGGGCTATGCCTGCACCCCCCAAACTTTAATATAATCAACTACGGGGCAGACACAAGGGAAAGAAGAAAATCTAAAAAAAAAAAATTCCACCATAGCCAGACCCGAATGCAGGTCCATCAGCTTCAGTTGTGATGACTCAAGTCACTACACCAAATGGTCAGTTCAAAACTGCTTGGTTGAACACAGGCCCGTATCCTACTGCAGCGGGTGCAGCTCACTGCTACACTCTCTATAACCAACTCCTCACTACATTTCTTGACTCGCTATTCCTATGGGTGGTCAAACTGAGTTGCTCAAATTGAGTGGCTCAAGTTGACTCGCCCACATTACATGCTACCATAAAGAGGTAATATTACCTCTTTTCTTCTACTGTCAACATCCCTCCCAATACATACAAATATAATATTTACCATACTAAATGCTTTATTCAGTTGGCTGCTTGATTGTTTGAGGGTGTCACTAATGATGACTCCTAGGGCCCTTTCATCAGTCATAGTGCTTAGCTTAACCCCTCCCATCCAGTACTACATCATGGGGTTTCTTGCTCCATAGGGGAATCACCTGGCACATTTTTATATTGAATTTCATCTGCAACACCTTACACCAGCTCTTCAGTCTCTACAAGTTGCTCTGCATCTCCCTAATTCCCTTATCACAATCCACCTGCAACAGAGCCTTGTGTCATCTGTGAAGAGGCACAACCTACCCCAGATTCTTTCTTAAATGCCACTGATGAACATATTGAAGAGGACCATCCCCAGGACAGATCCTTGTGGAATCCCAAGTGTGACCTCCCTCTCTGTTCTGATTTAACCCAATTTACCATAACCCTCTGCTGGCTCCCCTCAGCCAATTTCTTACCCATTGTACTACGTCCTTGTCACCCCCAAGTCCTCCATCTTTTTCAGTAAATACCTGTGAGGCACTGAGTCAAAGGCTTTGCTGAAATTGAAATAGAGTAAATCCACAGCATGGCACCCATTCAATGTCCTCAATACCCAGTCAAAGAAAACAGGTAGATTAGTCTGGCAAGACCTCCATGTCACAAACCCATGATGTTTATTATTCTGAAGGCCATTGCTCTCCAGATGGTTCACTAGGTCTTCCCTGACTTGTGACTCCATCAGTTTCCCTACAACTAAGGTGAGACTGACAGGTCTGTAGTTTCCAGCTTGCTCCTGCCCCTCCCCCCCTTATGGAACAGAACCACCTTCACCACCCTCCAGTCCTTCAGAACTACCCCTGTCTGTAATGAAGTATTGAACAGGCCTACCAGAGGTTCTGCCAGCTCCACTGCCAGTTCCTTGAGCACCCTTGGAAGCATCTCATCCAGTTCCAGTGCCTTATCTATCTTAAGGGCTACTAACCCTTTCTGGACCCTTTTGCTGGTAAATACTGGCTGCTTCATCTCTGGGACCCCCTTAGTGGGCACCTTGATACCACTGTCTGGCAAGGGTCCACTGTCTTCCCTGGTGAAGACAGAGCAAAAGTAATCATTAAGGATGGCTGCCTTTTGCCCATCATTCTTCTTTTTCCATATCTCCCTCTGATAGTCAAACAATTCCCCCTCCTTTCTTCCTTTTTTCCAAAATACACCTGAAGAACTTTTTATCCACTCCTGACCCCCCAGCAATATGCAGTTCAGTGTCCACCTTAGTCTTATTAATCACCCTCCTTGCTACCCTAATTCTCAGTTGCTATTCTACCCATTCTTCATCCCCAGCTTTTCTTGGAACCTGACAAAGGTCTTTTGACCTTCACTGCTTTCTGACCATTTCCAAGAATTACATTAATCGCTTATACCTGTTGCTCTTTGTAAGAGGGTTGTGGGATTCAAATGCAGACACCAAAGTTCAGAACAAAATAAATCAGTTTTTATTCAACAAACTTTACAAAAATAAGGAAAAAAAAAAAGAACTGTTTACGACAAAGAAATTAAAAAGAGGATATCTCCAGAATAAACATACTGAAACATTCCTCATAAACTACTAGAAAGTAGTGGGGTCTTGATAGGGTCAGCTCCCTGCTCAGCCCTGCAGTGAACAAACTAGTATGAGCATTAAATCTGCATTTATAACCCTTCCCCATTAGTACATTGTGCTACCTAATTCTTTAATTCACATTTCTTTCTCAGTTTACCTACATTCAGATACATTTCATATGCTGCTGAATCAGGACTAGAAACATTCTATTGTGTTTAATGCTGCATTACAGCAATTACTGAAGTATGTGCATTTTTCCACTGCCCATAGACTCCTCCCTCCAGTCCTTTGTCTATAAAAATTACAATGATTTGGCCAGCTGGCTCTATAGAGAATGAGGCAGAGACTGAAGGGGTTTTGCGGGTGAGAGAAAAGTGCAACAGAGCGTTGTGCAGCATACATTCCTCAGGTAAGCCATTTATATGGCATAAACATAACTTTTTTTGATCGTAAAGCAACAAGGAGCAATATACAGATTCCTGTTTATCGACAGAAACACTTGTATCAGCACTTTAACAAAACAAAAACACTTACACTGGCACTTTATGCTAATGCGGGTTTTGTGCAAGGCTGCAGCACTGAACAGCTAAGCTACAAACACCTGCGTATTCATAGGAAAACACTTTCATTGTACTGTTCGTCTGATGCTTTGGAAACATTAATACACTGTGCAACAACCCATTCGGCAGACCATATTGCAGAGCTGCAGGAATATGGGATTGTAGCCAACCCAAAGCAGCATTTCATTCTCTTTCATTTAATTCAAACTGCCTGTTAAAACTGCACCGCACCTTACAAAACTGACAGGTGGCTTTTCTCTACTTTTTCCTAACACGTCTTAACTGAATGGGAGCAGCATAACAGGACAGGAGTGACTTGCAGACAGAACAACCTGTCCACCTTTTACAGGGGTTTTTGTTTATTTTGCAGCAGCCGCGGACTCGCTAACATGGCATTTGCACGATCGGATAGAGCCTTGTGCGAACGTCCATGGAGCGAGTGTGCACACCCTCAGGAGGGGATTTTAATTGTACAAGTAGAGCTGATATGAGGGTCAGTGTGGAACTCACAGAGGCTGAATTCAGGAAAATTAAAGAAAAGAGATAGTAAGGACATCAGACAGGTGGCCTACCTGTCGATGGGGAAATAAAGGAACAGTAGTTAGACAAAAGAGAAAAAGACTTTGCTGTTGCAACAGACTTAAAGGAAGCCTCCGAGTCCTATAACCCTTTTACACTCTTGGTTACTGTCCTCAGGCATATTGCTGATGCCTTGAGAATGGCCTCCTTATTGCCCCCTGTCTCTTCTTCACCACTCCTAATCTGTCTATCTTGATTAACTTGCCCTGGACCAACTCCCTCAATGCTGTCAAAGTCCACTCTTCTAAAATCAGTGACCACAGTTTTTGATTGGGGTTTTCTGGTCTCCAGTACCAGCTCAAACCAGCTAGAGTTATGGTTGCTGTTCCCTAGTTGCTACCCTGAGCTGGTGAGCACCACATGAAGGACGGCAGCCTGTCTGATGGGTTCCTTAATTGGCTGCACTAGCAGACAGTCTTGGACTGCATCCAGCAAGGCCTCACTTCTGGTGCTTCATCAGCACCCATCAGAGCCATTCTTCACGGACTGTATCATTGACTTAACTGAGGCATTTGATAGCTATGACCATTCATCTCTACTTATTAGATGACTCATACATTTACCCAAAGGCCCTTGACTGGTTAATAATGACCTAGTTAACAGAACACAATGCACAAAGGCTGAACTGGGATACTCTGCATTTACTTCATTCTGTCTAAAAGGTACACATTATGCAACAATTTAAGGTTTTGAATAACATATATAAATAAGATGCTACTACACGTGACCTTTGACCAGGAAAGGCATGATGAACTGTGATAGCTCTTTAACAGGTAATCCCAGGTGGTGGTGATGGTGTGTGGGGATTACATGGATATGTTTTAATAGCAAAACAAATGTTTGACAGGACACCTGAGAAAATTCACTACTTTTATGATCAATGCTACGGTATGTTTGAAGCAGTAGTACTTGTTAGTCAGCAAACAAAATCATCATATAGTTGTGTTTTTTTTAGCAAAAATGTATTTCTGACATCCTTAGATTTGTCCTCAGTACATTTTTAGTTTTATTTTAATTTTCTCAGATATTGTTAAAACAGCTTTTACAGCTGTTTATAATTAATGACTCGCATCATTAAAGCTGACCACCACTCACAATTGTAAAACATTTTTAAAACTCTGTTCTGTTGAATGTACTTACTAGATTCATACTGTGGCTGTATTAAGATGGTGCTAACACATTTCTAATGGTAACGAGAGCACTGCATTGTACCTACAGTAGCTGTAGATTTTCTTTTCATGGTGGGCATGGCAAGGGAGTGGAAACTTTTAAAATCTTCAAATTCCCATATGTTGGTTCAGGAATGATACAAAAGAGAAAGCAAAATGGTGTCTTGATATTTTTACCAGAAAACATTATTTCTGAACCAAAAAAAAAACACTGTATGGTTATTAGCAAATACTGCTGCTTTAACTTCCATCTGGACAGCCACTAGAAGTGACACCAAATGAAAACAAAAACTGATTTCGAGTGAGGTGCCACCACCAATTAAAACTAGGTATAAATATGGTACTACTACAATAGAAGACAATGTAGTAAGATCCACCAAACTAGAAAAGTTAATTCAACTTGAGGAAAGTATTGAAAGTTGGTTTACAGTCTGATCTTTAGCTACGTGAAAGGAAAGGGTATTCAAGTTATTGCTCTAAGGGTATCACGAAGGCTTAACTATTGTAGATGTGCTATAAGGTCTTAATTTGTCTTTACTAAACATGTGCAACTGCATTATTATGTAATACTTTCTCCCAAAGGAATAAGCATTTCCAGTTTCCTTGACCTGCCTGAGGGTATTGTCTACCTTTGTATTTGTAGCTGAGCTCCCAGATGTGTAAAAGAGAGCCCAGTTTAACGACTCATACAACATGATGCAGTCATCCCAAAATACCTTTCTGCCCTCCCTGGTGGCTGCCCAGTGGAAGTTAAAGATCCCATAGTATTAATGAAAAGGATGGTGGAGTTATTCCTGAAGCCCTGGCTATAGCTGAAAGGGACTGTTTAAAATCAAATACTGCTCATTATATTCTATTCTGTTCTGCTATATTCTGTTCTAACCACACCCTAGATAGTTACAACCTTCAAGAAGTGGTACCCATAAATATCTTGACTTCTTGACTTCTCAACTAAAGTTTGATGTTATCAAACATGTAATCAAGCAGCTAAGAATATATCTTGGCAGCTTCTTTTTATGTATCAGAGCCTTCTTCTAGCCTCAGTTTGCAAGCACCTAGTTTAAGCAGCTTCCTTCCGTTCCCTGATTACGGCAATACTAACTGTAGATCTACCAGCCTTTCCTGTCCATACTAACTAAATATACCCTATGATATACCTCATGATAATGGCTCATTTGTTGCACCCTGACCTCTAAGCCAGAAAGACTGGATTGACATGGGTTCAAATCCTGGCCAGCACTTACATAGAAACATAGAGAGTGATGGCAGAAAAAAGTCCCAAAGTCCATCCAGTCTGCCCAGAATTCCTGTCTATTTCTTTATTGACCAGTTCAGTATGTCAGAATGGTGAACAAAGAACAGTGAACCATCACAATGGCACTGCACTCACAGAGCGAACACTTTTTTAAAAGTCCTTTCTTGTGGGGGACTTTGCTCCCGCACCCACCTGATGGCCCCTTAATATGGATTCCAACTCCGGGGGGGGGCACAACTTGGGGATGGGGGGACCATGATCATGCAAAAGTGTCAGTGCGGTGGTTCCATTGCTGTTGTGATGATTCCCCATTCTTCGTTTCACCATCTTCATAGGCTACCCCCATAACCCACTGACAAACAGGGTTTAAATATGATCAACCTCCTCAGTGTTCCCTTGGCCTAATATCCAGCATTGACTTTGCAGTGATGAACTAGGGGGTATTGCTGTAGGTGTCATTCTCCTGATGAGGAATCAAACTGGGATCCAGAGATGCAGTGAATTTAAACTTCACCAGTGACGTTGACACAAAGTGGCTGAAATTCATCTTTATGAAGTTTTTGCAGATTTGTCACTGGGAACCCCAGCTTCACTGTTTTAGTGAAGTTTTCCACAGAACTGGTCCCTCTCCAGCAAAGCACTTTGTGATGTGGCAACTTCACAAGTGAGATTTGGTCAATTCACATTAAAAAAGGGCCTCTTCACCTGGAAAGAATTTCACAATGTCGGTAATTTGCACTTTGTGAATTTTGCCAACTTCGCAAAACGCTTTGCAAGGTGAGTTTCAGCCACATTTGCCCAGCACTACTGGGATCCCTTCTACCAATTTCCGTTGGCTGTTCAGGTGAAACATAAGATGTCATGGTACTTTTTAAAACCATAGCAGCATTAACCCCACTCTCATGGTTAACATTCCCTCTTCCAATAACAGTGGTTATATAATACAATATGTCTGAGTGTGTCATTAGTGTGCTTAATTAGTGTCTATAACCCCATTTCTTCTCTCCCTAAACTGTACTACCCTCCTCCCCTTCGTTTCTACCCCCACACTGCCGGGCGCCTCTCCACCCCCCACTACTTCCTTACCTAACTGACCCAACCTCCTCCCCTCACCTTCTACCCTACCTCCCCTCATCCCCTCTCCACCACTCCCCTTCTGCTCCCATTCCCTCTTCCCCTTCTCATACTGACATCCTGTTCTGATCCTGCACCGCCCCCTCGCCCTCTCACCTGACACCCTCTGTTAACATTTTCCACTACTGGTACTGCCAGTATGCTTAGCATAAGCCTCCCTCACAAGTGATGAGGCCCACCTTCTGGGCTGATTTTTAGTATTTATTCTCTCCCTCACTCTCCAGTTTGTCTTCTCACTGTCACTCCTCTCTTCCTGAGCCAATCCCTACCCTTGTTTCACTCACTCTCCCTCCCTTTTTTCCTTTTGTATTTGCAAGTACCATTGTATATAGTGTTTGCTTATTTCAGTCACACATGTAACCTCTTGCCTAATTTGCCTTAATTGTTGTTGTCCTCTTACGGCCTCCCGTAAGCTGTCGTTTTGTTTGTTACTGTATTGACCCTGATGTGGAACCTATGTAATGAGCCTGTCCTCAAAGGTTAATCCTAGATCTTAATAAATAATGGCAGCTTCATGAATACCACACGTAGTCTTTGCACTACCAGCATCTTAATCCTTAAAGAGCAGCTGACACCTTCAGGAGAACTTTAAGAAAACATAATATTTAGACACAGTTAAGCATATATTTCACATCAGTTCTGTATTTCCCCTCACCATTGCTTATTACTGAAGTCATTTGCATGAAAACAGGATCTTTGCTGATGAAGTGTTTGTCTATTCCTGTTGCTTGTTCCCTACCTGAGGTCATAATGCACTGCTTGTGACATCATAGTTACTCCCATGGCAACAGATCGTGATTTCACAACAGAACATTAGAAGTACAAGTAGGGAGTAAGCTATAGAGACATATGAACTCTAAGGGATAAATATCATATATTCATGCAGATTTACTCAGTAAGAAATAATGGGGAGGAAAAATCTATAGAATGTATACTGAATGCAAGCTGAAGTCCACCTAAATATTATGTTTTTCAAAGTTTTCCTTGAGGCGTCAGCAGCTCTTTAATTTGCAAAGCATTTTGGGATACAGTGTGGATAAAAGGTGTTATCTATCACCAAATATTATTCTGTCATGCTGCCCAAAGTTTCATTGGTTTACACTGTACATGCTCTTGGATCTGTCTTCTCAGAACCAGGAAGACAGCTACCCTAGTTTTCCCTTTTTAAGTAATCCTGTAGAACCTTCCAGACTACTTAAACTGTTTGTAGAGAAGCCTCTGGTTGTAAAAATCTTAGAACTCTCTCTATGTTACAACATGTGGTTCCGAAAACTAGAACTGGTTTCATGAGAAATAATTTCCTTATTCCATCTCTCACCCATGGAATGTTGTAGCTGCTTAATTTAAATCTGAGGTTTTCTCACCCAGATATGTGCTTTTCTTTCATTTTATTTTACTCAGACTCCGATCCTGCTACTGTACCCCACTCCAGTCTCAAGGCTCCTCTGGCAGGATAGTCACACGTGGTTTTCCATCAAGTCCCTGTTGCATCTGACTTGGATGCATGGGAGTTGTGACACAAATTTGGTATTTTCCATCCCAACTAAGTCTCTTCTCCATGATGGATACACTTGATCATAATGTCAAAGCAAGCTGCCATAAAGCACGCTCCACTGCTTCGAAATCTGAAATTTTGTTTGAAAATCAGGCATAGGTACATTAGATAGACTTGGCACAATATCTGTGCCTAAAGCAATACATGCACCTGCATCTCTTGGACGTTGCACCTACAATGGAAAATCCATCCCCTCATATCTCTCTGTTCAAGCCGTAGCTGGTATTCATAAAGGTACTGTACTTACTGTTATTATTGTACTGGTATTTATTTTTAGCAGTAACTAAGTTAATGTATAGTAGGTTATCATTTGCATACTCTAAACTAGTCATATCCTCTGTGTTTGGAGGCAGTATAGCACTGTGGTTTAGGGCTCTGAGCTGCAAACCTGGAGACCTAGGTTTCAATCCCGCAGCCCCCACTTGCATACTGTGTGACCCTGAGCAAGTCACTTAACTTCCTTGTGTTCCCTGGTCACACCTGGAAATAAGTTGTGGCTTAGTGTGCCTTTCCTGGCTAAACAATTTCCCCTGTCCCTTTTGTACCTTCAGGGCTCCGAAACTACATAGTATTTATATATTTAATTGAAGATTTTGTTTGTCACTGCTGTCTGTTAAGTCCAGAGATTTGTTTCCACTGTTGTTCTGCCTAGGATGGCAAACAGTTACTCAAGCAATGATACATGGTTACAGAATATACATCTTTTTCAATTTTGGTAACCTGATAAGGCCCACTAGGCCCACGATCTGTTTTCAGAGGCAACCAAGGAGCACTGGGAGGTTACATGACTTCTCCAGGGTCATTCAGCATGTACGTAGAGGTTGTGGGAATCAATTCCAAGTCTGCTGGATGTATCAAGTTCTTTCACAGCTTGTTACTGTAACCCCAGGTATATATTGCACAAAAATATATTCATGAAATTATTTTATGTTTCCATGTTCAAACATAGATATTCTCTGTTTCAACATATTTATGGACCATTCTTTTAAAACCAGCAAGTCTGGAAGCTGTCCTAATGTCAGTGGGGAGTGAGTTACCCAGTACAGGGCCTGCATGCAGAATTTATGGTTTGCCATAATTAGTTCTAACTTTAGGGATGTAAAGATTGCTATTTATATTGCTTCTAGTTTATCAGCAGTGGACACATAGTAGTTAGGACTTTTCTGTTAAGTAATTGTGGGCTAAACCATTTAGACTGTGATACATCATAATTGCTAGATGTATGCTTCTTATATTTAGTGGTTGCAAGTCCAACTTGTTAAATTCTGTATATATTTCCTGGATGCTCTTGGTTTGCATGCAAGTATGAGTCTGTTGGCTCTGTTTCTTTAAAGTGCGTACTCTCTCCATGAGACCCTGCTTTTTATCTTGCCCTTATATTAAATTAGCATAAAGTGTGACATCCCAGCTTCTGTACCATGCAGTGAGAAGTGCTGCTGATGTTAATGTGTGCAAATGAGGTTTGTACCAGCTAACCTGCAGGTTTGCAGCACCCACAGAACTGCTGCAGGCCATAGCACCAGTTGCATAGCACTTTGCTAAGCTGCAAGTCTACTCAGTCAGCCATTGCAGCCGGAAGTTTCCTCCTCACTACTGTCTTTCATTTTGGCCTGCTTGGCTTAGTCCTGGTGGTCCAGTGTCGTCCCCTACACCCACAATGATGATTTTACCTGTCTCTGGAGTTTAGAGAAACACAACTTCCTAGCTGCAGTCCCACAGAATGACTAATTCCATCAAGAACCTTTATCTACTATTGGCCTTCAATGTCCTTTTGCAGTATTGCAGCCCTCCTACCAACTGCCTGTGGAGGTTTTAACAAGGGAAGTCATGGGCTAAATTTGCACACCCCCTGCAAGCTGACCACATAACAACTCTGGCAATAACTCTGAAGGCATCTTGACCTCCTTCCCAGCTGGAGGACTGGTGAACCACGGTTAACCTTACTGTCAAGGTTTGCGACAGGAGGGCAGGGGAAAAGGGGTAGTCCCCTCACCACTACCTTATAGATATCTTGCTCTTAGAAGCAGTCAGCAAAACCTAAGTCTTGAGAGCATGTGGTTGACTGGCTAGTGGCAAAATAAGCTTTACACATATTCATGATGTACTTTGCAAACAACACAGAAGCAGGAATTGCCAATGCATTCCAATTGTGTACATAGAATTGCTAATCATAATTACAGTGAAGGTGTTTCAATATCAGTACTGTGGCAGAATCAAACCACACAAGGGCAAGGGACCTGGATTTCAGGACAGCCAATTTTAAAAGATGGGGGAATGGCTCAGGGATGTCTCAGGGGGAGAGAGGCTGGGGGGTGAGTGGCAGAACAGTGAGCAAATCTAAAAGGAGGGATAGCAAAGGCAACAAACCTCTGCATCACGTAGGTGAGCAAAAGCAGGAGGAAAAGAGACTGCTATGGTTCTCAAAGAGGTGACTGGGAAGAAGGGGCAAAAAACAATTAGCATTCAGGAGGTATAAGGAGACACACAGAGAGGAAGACAGAGAGGTGTATCCAGAGAAATGGGGGGGGCGGGAGCAGGAAAGTAATTAGAAGTGCAAAGGCACAGACAGAGGAAAAAATAGCCCAGGCAGTGCAGAAAGGGGACAAGGTATTTTACAGGTATGTAAGCAAAAACAGAAAGACAAGAGGAGGGATAGTAAGACTTAGGAAAGAAGGAAGGAAGGAGGGGAGTGTGTGGAGGGGAGCCAGAAAAAAGTGGACATCTTGAACAAGTACTTTTGTTCAGTGTTCACACAGCAAGGGGAAGGACAGGGACCAAAGATAAGGCCTGGGGCATTGAAGGAAGGGAGGTAGACACTAGTCCATTTACAGAGGAGAGGGTTCTGAGGGAACTTACAAACCTTAAAGTGTGTAAGGAAATGGGGCCTGACAGGGTGCATCCTAGGATATTGAGGGAGCTCAAGAAGGTGCTTGCTGCACCTCTGACAGCCCTGTTCAACCACTCATTGTTGATGGGAGTGGAAGCCCTGCTCATCACTAACCATAAGGGGCACTACCACACCTGTATAATATATATATATATATATATATACGTATATATATTAGAGCAGGATTTTCAAAGCTGTGCCCTGGACTTCTGGCACAATCATGATACATCCCAGATGTATGTGACAATAGGCCACCTGAAAAGTGGTCTAAATTAGAGGTGTGCAAAGTCGGGAAACTTCACTTTGCAAACTACTGCATGAAGTTCTCTGACTTCACTTCTTTTGGGGTGGATTTTGTATAGTTTTCATGTGGCCCACCTCTGCCTGTCCAAGACTATGCATAGTGGTAGGTCACTGGCAAAAGTGACACTATTCATCATGTTCACTGGACGAAGTAGCACTTTGGCAGCAAAAACTATGTGGACATACATACAAGCATATGAAGAAGCCAGAAGAAGAAGGCCATTTGGTTTATCAGGTCTGCTCATGTTGTAGTGTCCACAGCTTGAGCTACACCCTTTCTCCTCTTCCACCCTCCCATCCTCCCTACCCATGACCCTTACCATCCCCCTATACCTGTCACAACCTCTTAAAGCTGCCCACTGTCTTCAATGAGATTACCTCTTCTGGCAGTGCATTCCAAGTGTCCACCACCCTCTCTGTGAAGAAGTGCTTCCTGACCTCCCTCCTAAACCTCCCATCCTCCAGTTTAAGACTGTGCTCCCTCATGTTATGGTTGCCACTCAGCTTAAAGAGACTCTCATTATCAACCTTATTTATCCCTTTCAAGTACTTGAAGGTCCCAATCATGTCCCCTCTCTCTCTCCTGTCTTCCAGGGATTACATGTTCAGTACCCTCAATCTCTCCTCGTATACCTTACCCTGCTGACCAGCAATCATCTTTGCAGCCCTCCTCTGGACCTTCTTCAGCAGGTTAATGTCCTTTTTGAGGTGGGGGCACCAGTACTTAACTCCATACTCTAGATGTGGCCTTACCAGTGACCTGTACAAGGGCAGTATAACTTCTTATCTCCTACTACTGATCCCCCTAGATATGCATCCCAGCATCTTGTCTGCCTTTGCTGCTGCTTTCTTGCACTGCGTGGAGTGCTTCAGGTCACTAGTGATCATCACTCCCAGGTCCTTCTCCTCCTCTGATGCAGATACTCAGACTCCACCCAAGTAGTACTCTGCCTTAGGATTCATGGCTCCGATATGCATAACTTTACATTTCTTGGCATTGAAGCCAAGCTGCCAGATCCTGGACCACCTCCCTAGCTTTTCCAGATCTTCCTGTAGGTCCTGTATCCCTTCAACTGTGTCCACTCTCCCACAGAGCTTGGTGTCATCTGCGAATAGGCACATTTTGCCCTTAATGCATCTCCAATGTCATTGATGAAGACATTGAACAACACTGGCCTCAGCACCGAGCCCTGCAGAACCCCACTGGTTACCTGTCTTGTGCCAGATAACTCTCCCCCCACAGCCACCCTCTGGGTTCTGTCCTTCAACCAGTTTTCCACCCATCTGGCCATCTTTTTCCCAACCTCAAGATCTACAAACTTCCTGATCAAACATTTGTGGGGCACAGAGTCAAAGGCCTTGCTGAAATCAAGATAGAGGATGTCTACCACTTGGCTCCTGTCTACTGTCTTAGTGACACAGTCAAAGAAGTAAATCAGATTTGTTTGACATGATCTCCCCCATGAAACCATGCTGCCTCGCATCCTGGAGACCATGCTTCTCTAGATGTTCCACTAACCTTTCCTTTAGTATGGTCTCCATGAGCTTGCCCACAATGGAAGTGTTGCTGTTTGTTTAAAAGCCTTTAAAACTGTGTATGTTGCCCCCACCCAGACAAATTCCACCCCTCCCACCACTCATACCTTGAAGTTATGCATCCCCACCCCATCACCTTATAACATCCATCTCCTCCTGTCCCCCATATTCCCAGTAAGGTATACTATAATAAAATAGGTGTTATCTGACAGTCATGTATTGTACAGTTCTCCTTCCACCCACACGGCCATGGCACCTAAACACACTCACCTTCCCACCCCATGCCTCTGAGTCAATAATATCACACCATGCTTCCCACTCTATCCCCCATCTTGCACCCAACCTCCCCCCTCCCCAAGCCCCGAATAAAAGGATACAAGTAGCACCTGTAAAAAAGAAAACCTTAAATCATTTGATGCATGTAGAACACATGCCCTGCTCTCACCTCCTTGAGAAGAAATCCTTCACATCCATGGCATGTTCACTCTTCAGTAGTCTGGCAAGTGAGAAACTCATGGTTTCTTCCAATTCTGGGTCTCCCTTGCAGCTACCTAATCTTCTGTAGAGGTAAGCTGTATTGTTTAGAAAGTATGGTTAATAACTGCCGATGTATAGCAGTGCCAGATTTACATCTTCGATGATCACACACATCCTGGCTTACTAACAGATTGTCCACTGTGAACTAATCTTAGTAACTATAGACATTTTATTTTGGGGTGTAGTGGTGAAGACAATTTTGACAGGAAGTATTAAGGTATCTCTGGTCAGTCTTGAGGTTTTACTGAGTAAAGCTGAACACTGCTAATAAAAAGGGTGTGGCAGTCTGTTATTGTGTTTTTTTGGTCAGCCACATTACATCAGTGTGATGTTAGCTTCAGTGCCTAATACCAGATTAAATAATTTATGGTAGCCTTTCCTGTTACCTTAAAAGACAGAATGATACGGCAGTGGGGGCTTAACAAGGTAAACCAAAACATACATGCACATGCACTGCTCCTGCCACACTGAAATGCTGAGACTAGGCACTGCAAGTCAAGACAAGAAACTAAACAGGCAGTGGGTGCTAAGTGCCATGCAAACATAGTCACTCTAAAGGAGAAAATGTTTCACCACTATTAAGCTGGCATCTGTTGCTGGAGAAATACAGTATTCACACTGCCTGGGAACTGGGTGGGAAAGTTAGCTGATACAACATTGTCACTATGGTATTAGATTATGGATAGTAGAAATGAGTGGCTGGGAATAATAAATGTATTAAACCTTGGTTTACTAATGTACTCAAATGCTATGGCCCCATTCTTAGTTGTTCTGGGTAGCAGCACAAAGTTCATAAACCGATGCCTTTGCAATGTCATCACCCATTTACACTATGCAAGAATTTTATACTTGCATGTAGAGGAGTCTCTCCCCGCATACAATTGACAATTACTAGGTTTACTAGGTCTTTATTAGATATAAGAAGGCATACCATCAACAATGTCTCCCACAGCTGTGTGGGTATATTAATTTGTACTTGTTGACCAGTTTAGATATTTGTCAAGCTCTGCTTCAAATGATGCAAATTCCTGATTTCACCCACTTCCAGTGGTGATTTATTCCATGCCTTAGTGACACTAGAGATACAGTGAAATATTATTTCGCTGGCAAATTTCAGCAAAATTGAGAAATTCTCCTCACAAAATATTTGGTGAAATTCCATGCATTCCACTGAATATTTAGTGTTCACAAATGTGGAATTTTACCAGTGAAATGTGGAATTTCACCTGCAAGTGGTAGAATTTCACCAACGAGTGGTATTTGTATTTCCAGCTGGCGAATTCTGCATTCACTCAGCAGAATTTCAGATCAAGTATCAAGAAATGTTTTACAAATGCATGAATTTCACTAAATATTTTGCAGAACAAACTTGCAGTTTTGCACAACTCTAAGTGGCACGTATAGTGAAACAGTGGTCTCTTTTATTTGTAGTAGCCCTCGGGACTACAACTTGAAAAGAGTGGCTACTTGAATTTACTCTTCTTTCTGCAAATAGAATACCACACTGTAAGGTTAAGTCAGGGTTTTGTAAAATCTTGAAAAGCTGTAATAGGTGGTTCAATGTGATAACCGTGATCGCAGAATAGCAATTGCCGTTTGGGCAAGTGTACATCATCGTAAATGAATTACGGCGATGTACACTCATTGCAAACTGCAAGGCAGCGGTGGAAATTACATGTATGTGGGGGGTTGCCCCCCTGCACCACCCTACTTAAGGATTCTCAACTCCAGGGGGTGCATGTCTGGGGGGGAGTGAATTTCTTAAAAATAACAAGCCACCTGCGGCACAATAAATTCTTGCCACTCTAGATGAACCCTGCACACCCAGCCGACCACCCTCCCACCATGTTAGCCGACCAGCTTGGCAGTTGCCTGGCACACTCTCTCCCACATACCTCCCCTCCCTTTCCTCTCCCCCCATGTGTGTGCGTGCACTTACACTTCCCATTGCCCTACCTCACCCACCCAGGTATCCAGTCACTACCCTGCCAGCTAGCCCTGAACACATGCACTGTGACTGAGTCACCCTTTTTGAAAGGAATCAATCTCAGTCACAGTGTTCACTGGATACCATAACGGGTCACACCTAAATCTTCTGTTTTCTAGACTAACCAAGCAAGTTTTGACCAATCTATGATGATGTGGAAGATGTTTTATGTTTGTTATAATTTTAGTGACTATATGTATTATATTAAGTTGCAATGCAATTAGTTGCAGCAATGTTAATAGTTAGTGGTTGCAAACAGAATTTACACCAGATGATATGTTGGTTTCTGAGTTCCATAGAAACACAATATGGCATAGCATCCAGTTCCTTGTTGTATGCCATACAGCAATTCTGTGGCTATAAGCAGTGTCTCCAGTAGTCCCACCCTGCCCATATCTTCAGAGTGGCTTCTGGACTGGCATTTTATATATATATATATATATATATATGTAAAAAAATCCATTTAATGCATTAGTTAGGGTTGTTCCAGCTGACAAAATGAGGAAATTCAGTGTTAGGTTGAGCCCCTAGGACCCTCCTGCCCACACCCCCAACCGGCATCGGGGTGCGATTGGGGTTGCTGGCCCTAACTCTCACCCCATCAGATGTGTGAAGAAGCAGAGGTATAGGAGAATCGTGAGAGTTAGGACTGACAACTCCAATGTGCACCCCGATGCCGTGGGGGGGGTGGCCTAGGGGCTTTCAACCCTAACCAGAATTTCCTCGCTTTGTCACTGTGGAACAACCCTAACTAATGCATTAAACAGATTTTTGCCTTTAATTCCTTCTTTTGAGAATGATAATGATAATTAGTGAATGTAATGCGCGGTGGGGCGGAGGCCCCACGTGATTTCTTGTCACATAGTAACATGGTGCCCACAAACGCAATGGTAATGCTCATGGTGACGCAAAGTGAAACAGAAAGAGAAACAGTACTGTAGACACAAATGGTAAAATAACTCAAAATGCAAGCGCAAATGAAAATGCAAAGTAACGACATGGTGGCATAGATGGAACGGTAAGTGAAACGGGTACGGAACCAGCAAGCGGAAACGGTAATGGTAACAGTAATGTAAGCGCACAGGCTGGTTTTCCCCAAAAGCTGCATAGAGAAAGACAGTGAGTACAAAGAATGTATGCAAAATAATGGGTCTCGGAGCAGAAAATGAGGTGTTGGAATACTAAATTGCTTATATCTCAGGAACCGTACGACGTGGAAAAAAAATTTAAAAGTCATATGATTTATGACTTTCCTGGCTAGTTTTGTACTTAGCGCCTATTGGGGGGGCAAAGCATTTTTCTGACAAAAAGTCTGTATCTTGCACTGTTTCCAAGATACGGGCCCTGAAAGGTGCGGCGAATGCCGTAATGTCATCCTATGGGAAAAAAGAGAAGTTCAGAGTACCATAACTTTGGCTCCCTGCAATATTTTTTCACCAAACCACTGAAAGGCACATCTGTGGGATGTTGGCTTTCTTCCCTCCAAATTTCAGCCCAAAAGACCAAACCGTTATTTTGCAGCAGGGCACCAAAAGATTCCTGTAATGCGGCGGACGCCGTAATGTTATCCTATGGGTAAAAGTGTCAACTTTGGAGTGCCATAACTTTGCCGCCCTGTAATATTTTTTCACCAAAATACTGAAAGGCACATCTGTGAGATGTTGGCTGTGTTCCTTCCAAATTTTGCCCCAAAAGACCAAACTGTTCTTTTTAAAGCAGGGTGGCAAAGAATTGCTGTCATTTTCCACAGCCTGGAAAAGTACTGTCGAACTTTAGCATAGCTTTGCAAAAATTTGTGACACTTTCATGAGTGCGACAGTACTTTGTGAAAGTACTTTTTCCAGAAACTTGAAAAACATATTTCTAGGGTGTCTATCCTCAAAATAAAGACATGCCTAGCATCCTCAGGGTCCGACTAGGTAAACACAAAAGAATTAGGTTGCTACAGGGTCCCAAATTTAAATGCTAAGCATTTTCTGATGACCAGCTGAAAACAAAATGGCAGATTTGCGACAGTAAAAGGGCCATTTGTGAAAGTAAAAACTGTATTTGCAACACTGTCTAACTTTTTGTTAACTTTTCCCATTGATTTATAATGGGAATTTGTTTTTTTAATAACTTTTGAACTGTTTAATATTTTTTCATGAAATCTTCAAAAGGCACATCGGGGACCCCGGCCACAAGTTCCCTGAATATTTTGTACTGGTCACGCAAAACCGTATGTAACCTGTAGAGACGCATCAAAGAATTTCAAAAGCGTAGAAATGTGCGTAGCAGATCATGCTTAATAACTCCGCAGTCAGATATACTAACAGTACGTAAATTGGCAGATCTCAAGATGTATGGTTCTTGATCATGTATTCCAAATTTCAGGCAAATCCATTGAACAGTTGCAAAGATATTAAGGTGCAAAATTTTAGGTTTAACGTGTAAATGGCTCCTCAACCCTAACTATGGCAGCACTACCGTGCTACCATAATGTGTATATATATATATATATATATATATATATATATATATATATTTAGGTAGTTGACCAGTGCATTCCACTGGTAATCCAGTGGCCCCTTTCTGTGCCCCATCTCCGTCATAGTCAAGTGGATCCTTATTCATTACCCTATTATCCCAATCTCTGTCATTGTCAGTGTGGCCCCATAATGATCTCTATCCCCTTCTGGCTCCTCTAAGGTTGTCTGCAGAGTTGGAACACCATTACTGCCTGTTTGCAATATTTCTAAAGCCACAACTCATTGCAGAACTCTGAAAGCAACTCCTTGAATATCATCATGCTTTGGGAATTGCACTTTGAGCCATTTATAGGGTGATCCCTGTCCTTACTCCCTTTCCACAATATGGCCAGCAGTTCCAGGCTCTGGCCACCCAACAACAGCATCCCAGATCTGCTCATGAAGCCCAGTCATCAGCACAGAAGCACATCATGCTTCCCCTGGGCCATCAAATGATCCTAATCTGGAAACATTTGCCCAGCAAAGTACTGCCTGGTGTCAAGTTGGGGGAGAAGCACAGCTACGATCATCAAAGTCCCGTTTGTAAATATGAACATCATTAAAAAAATAAGAATCTAATAAAAAGTCTGCATTGGGGGAAAGGAGTTAAATAACTTCAGTTCTTGGGGAAATCATGACTATCATTTGCAAACACAAATAGAAAGTTCAAACACTGAAAATGCTGCAAACCAGGCCAGTAACCCTAGCGTTAATGGAAATAACTTTAAGATACAAAGTGCAATTTACAGCATGACATACTCTATATGTGGGTTCCCAAAATGTTTGAAAATATAGGTCAGAAAACCATATGAATGATCACTTCCTTATTATTAGGGTTGATTAGGCATTTCTATATTAATCTCAATTTTTTACATCAATACACCATCCAACCCTGGACAGAATTACCTGAAACCTCCCATGTGCATGTTTGCTCCTGCAATCTCTGGTCCTGAAACATTTCTTAATAATCCTATCAACAGTTTAGAAGTTGTAGAGGCTGAATACATGAAACAAATATATTTTTAAGATTATTTTCTCACTGACATAAAAATGGCTGTGAGTTCAACCTTAAATTTGTTGGTTTGTTAGAGTTTGGCTCAATGATGATTTTTTGCCATGTGGCCTAACTGACAACCTGAAGATTTTAATTTTTTATAAATAACCATTTTCAGTTTTCACATATGCATAGATCTGTTTTTGCAATGAATGCACTTTCAATTTTTGTGTGGTGAAATCTATTTTTGTGAGATAAGACTTCCATTTTCATGATATATATTTTAAGCAATAGAGGTGGAAATAAATGCAGTGTGATAAATGCATTTATCTGAGTAACCATATGTATAAATCAGATTTATACAGATAGTAAATACATCATGACCACTTTACAATCACTCTGCTGGCTGTGCCCCAGTTTTATTTTCGCTTTCATCATTTACATTTAACTGTACTTGTATGCCTATGTTCCCCCACACTGCCTCACCTGCATTCATCCCACACCTCTCCCACTTCATGTCACCTCCTCAACTCCCCCTCACAAAACCTTCATTCTTCTTTTTCTTTCCAAACAAAAAACAAACAAGCCAGAATGTAGTGTTTTCTTCCCATTTGAAACACCTCAACCACTCAATTCACTCTCCATAAAAAACTCATGTACAAGCTGGTCACCACTTTCACTCTTCCTAACCCTTCCTGGACTGTCAGTCATAGTGTTTGCTTAAAGTAGCAGTGCAATGAAAAAGTTATTCCAAAAGCTAAGTATCTGCTATGGTTATGAAAAAATATCAGCAGAACTGTTGATTTGGATTTTCTGGATGCTTTCTATACTGTGAACTTTACATCTACACTTTTGTCTAGGTTTTACCCTCTTCAGTCCTCAGTATTATTTCTATGCAAAATGAGGTGACCATCTTTTTTCTTGAGAAATAATTATTTTCAGACTTCCATAAAATTCTAAAATGATAATGAATACTGAAAATGTTACCTCCAAAATAAACTGGAAGACAGCTGGCATCGATTAGGAAGAAAAAAAGGTGGGGTCAAATTTAGTCCATTTTCATTGCACTGCTGCTTTAAAACCCCAACAAGCTTTTCATTTCTGCAGCCAAAGGATTCTGTTTAAACATATTACCTTCTTTTTCTCTGTAAATTTTCTTGTCTCTTGCCTGCTCTCCCAACTGCCTGCCCATTGTCTATCCTTCTCCGCACCAGAGAATATGAAATGAACCACATTCCATCTAAAAAGGCATCTTTTTTTGTTACCAGCTGAAACACCGACAAATTACTAAACAAAAGCAAACTAAAAGATCTCACTCTTCCCTTCCTCTCACTAAGTGAGTTCATTATTTTTTTTGATTTTTCTGGAGCTCACACAGCTAACCCAGTTGGGGAAATGTTTCAATGATGACATCACATTCTGATGCCTGGACCATGCCAATGGCCATAGCAGCAGCACACCTAAAGGTGAAGGAACTCAGCAGATCACAAAATAAACCAAAGAAAAGTAAAAAAAAAGTTTATTAAAGAAATTATAACCACATTTAACAATACACACACGCTCAGACCCTACTGCACAAATGAAATATGCAGTGGGAGATTGTGTAATGCATCATTTATCTGCGCTCAGGCAGTTTGACCTCTGGCACATCACTCTTGGCTTATGTCACTCATGAGGTTACCCGAGGTCAAACTGCCTTTAGCAGACAAATGATATATCACACAGCTCCCTATCACATAATATTTATTTATTTATTGATTTATTGAATTTTGTTGACCTGGTAAGCTCACTGGGCCTAGAAGTCCATTTTACAGGGGTGACCGGGGAGGGGGCTACAGATGGAAAGCAACTGAAATTGAACCAGATTAAACTGTTGTGGTATTTGTGGTGAATGGGAGGAATTTACAGGTCACGGGAAATTCCCTACTCTTTTCAATAAGTGCCATGGAACCTTTAACATCCACCTGAACTACCACCAATCCAGGCAGATGGAACCTCAGTTTAATGTCTCATCTGAAACAGGCACCTCAGAGTGCAGCACCCCTCATGCTGCACTACAGTGTCAGTATTGGGATTTTACCCAAGTGCCAGATGTGGGACCTGAACCCACAGCCCTCCGATCTCCCAGCCTCAGAGGCGAGTGCGCTACCTACTGAGCCATTGACACTACTATATAATTTATTTATTTAAATGTTTAACCAGGATGGCATGCTGAGCAGACTACCATTCAATTCCCGTTGTGTCCTGGGGGACAGAGAAGAACACATTAGAGTACAAAATTCAGTGTTCAATCAGATAAATCAGGTAAAATATACACATTGTATACAATACAGTAGAGAATTAGCTGTGCAAGGCACAGCAAAATATTAACAAAATACATCACATATTGGCAGACACAATGTAGGAGAAACTAGACTCTAGTGCAAGACAAATCTTAGTTGCATGTGCAGGTTGGAGAGAAGTGTGCTTTAAAGAGGGAGTTGAGGTGCAGAGTGGGAGGGGTGTTCTGAATGTCCTCAGGAAGGGAGTTCCTCTGCTTAGGCATGTGAAATTTGAAGACTGACTGTCCAGCAGTGGTGGACATGTGTGGTAAGGACAAGAGTTTTGAATCGTATTTCCTGAGTGAGTACACTGGAGGGTTTTGGGCCGTTAGGACTGAGCCAAGGTAAGGGGGCAGGGACTGGGCCCAGAACTTAGCTGTGAAACTAGTGCAGTGAGACTGTCTCCGAGCATGAAGTGAGGGGGGGGTCAAAGGTCTGGTAGAGGTCACAGTGATGGGTGGTGGGGGAGCAGTCAAGGGTGAAGTGACAGAAGGAGTGGAAAAGGGGTCCAATCTGGCTAGGATGGGCAGGCAGTGACACTGAAGACTAGGTCACCATAGTCAAAAATAGGGAGGATCATTTTCTGCACAATTTTATGGCGAGCCAGCAGTGGGATGCATCCATGGTTATGATACAAGGCATCTAGCCTGGGGTGGAGCTTTTTGTGAATGTCATAAATATGTGCAGAAAAGTCGAGGTGTTGGTCAAGCCAGACCCCAAGATATCTAAAGGAGGTGCAGGCCTCCAGGTAGGTCCCATCTAGGGTGTGGAAAGAGGGAATGGAAGGGAGCTGAGAAAGTCTCTGCCTTGTGCTGAAGGTTAAGGAGACAGTTTTCTTGGCATTTAGAAAGAGCTGATTTGAGGGAAACCAACACTGAACATCATCAAAGTCCTGCTGTAGTCTGGTCAACACATCAGTGGTCGAGATGCCAGATGTATACAGTACCATTTCATCTGCATACATGTGAATGGAAGTGTGTGGCAGGCCATGGGCAGATCATTAAGGAAGATGGAGAACAGTAGCGGGCCAAGGGCTGAGCCAGTTGGGACACCAGTGATGACAGGGAGGGAGTCAGAGGTGGTGTTGCCAATTCAAACAGATTGGGACCTGCCTACCAAATAGGAGTGGAACCAACTGGTGGCCTCACTAGAGAGCTCTGCTCTTGAGAGTTTGGACAGGAGAAGAGAGTGTGAGACAGTATGGAATGCCTTTGCTAGGTCGACAAAGATGGCTGAGGTGATGTGTCCCTCATCCATACCCATAAGAATGGAGTCTGTGAGTCTTAGGAGGAATACGGAGGTGGAGTGGGACTTCCTAAAACCAGAATGGTAGGGCAAGAAGTAGGAGGTAGAGTTGAGAAAGGAGGAGAGTTGTAACAGGACTAGGTGGTCCTGGAGTTTAGCTAATATTGGGAGGAGGGAGATAGGGCAGTAGTGCTAGGGGAAGAGGGTCACTGCCTTTAGGGAGCGGAATGACTGTGGCATACTTCCATGCTAATCTCCCTCCTCTCTGTAACCCTACTCACTCCTCTATTCCCTGTGATCCCAGGCTGACACTTGTACCCTCTCAATCCCCTGCAGAACTACTTCCTCTGGCCAAAAAGCCTTCTCTTACCACTTGCCTAAAATGTGGAATGCACTTCCTCCACAAATCCACCACTCCTCCTCCCTATATTCTCTTACCTCCACTCTGCACAATTACCTTACACCTACCTACACCTGCTCCTGACCCCCTCCTTGCCTACCTGTACCCCCCCTCTCTCTCTCTCACTTTTTTCCCTCCCTCTTGCTCTCTTCTTTCTCATCCCCCCCCACCTGCACTTATGCTGTCCCTTATAGACTGGCTCTTAAAAGGTGACTGGATCCTATTTTTCACCCTTGCAGCATCTGCATCACCTGTGAACTGCCTGTAATGTATGCATTTGTCAACCCTTGCATGCTATGCTTTGACCCCTGTACTGTTTTCTTTATGTATCCTGCTCCTATGAACTGCCAGTACAGTAACTGTTGCATCAGCCTATTATGTACCCAATTGTCTGGAACCTGTTTTGTAACTGTATGTATGTATTCACCATCTGTTATGTATGTATCTAAGTACTCTCACTCTGTACATCCCTCTCCCCATTTCCCCAGGATGTACCGTGAGATGAGCATTAAGTTGCTCAGTGTATCTTTCCTGGTGAAACAATTCAATAAATAAAATAAAAATAAATAATGGTATAGAAGTAAGAGAGAAGGAGAGGTTGAAAAGTGAGGACAGGAGGATGGCGATGGCTGGAGACAACAGGTAGAGCATTTTGGAGTCCAGCCCCAGGGCATTTACCTTTGGTAGGACTGAGGGCAAGCAGGGCATTGTGTACATTGTGTGGGGAAATCTGGTAAAAGGAGAAAAGAGGAGCAGCAGTGGGGCATGGGTAGAGGGGCAGGAGGGGGGCTTGGGTAGAGGGATAGTGTTAATGGGGGAAGATGGGAGAGACAACATAAGTGCCAACATACAGTTTGTGAAAAACGAGTTAAATTCAGAGGCCGCCATGAGAGGTACTGTGACAGTGGAGCTGCTTACATTCAGGGCTGGGGTGGGGTGCTGGGCAGGACAGGAGAAGAGTGTTTTAGCCCCCTTCCAAAATTTAGAAGGGTGGTTTAAGTTAGCGTATAAGGAGGTTTTGAAATAGTTGGTTTTAGCCTGCTGGATTGGCCTTGTGCAGGTATTACGAAGAGAATGATACCTTTGGTGATCCGTGGGGGTGCTGGAGACCTTGCATGGCTTCCAAGCCTGATCCCTGACTCTAAGGTGGGCTATGATGTCAGCTGAGATCCAGAGCAGGTGAGCACCCCTTACTCGAGCCCATCTAAGAGGGGCATAGAGGTCCCAGACTGTGAGGAACCTGGACTTGAAGTAATCCAGGGCAGATTTGATAGAGGTGGTCCTGGGGATGAATGACCAGTCTGTTGTTGTCAGCTCATTTAGAAGGGAGGCAAGGTCCAAGGATTTGTAAAACCTGGTGAGGAGTGTTCTGGGGGGAGGTGCCATGGGTCTGTATATTTTTCTTACTGAGTAAATCATGTGGTGATCACTGAGGGAGTCTGGTAGAGGCCAGAGGCAAGTATCCAATGTGGGTATGGAGGTAAGGGCCCAATCTGGGAGGAGTGGTTATGTGTTTTGTGATTAAGGCATGTGGGCTCAGTGATCTGTTGGGACAGGTTTAGAGTGGTTACTTGGCTGAGAATCTTTGAGCTAGCACTGGAGAGTCAGTTCAGTTTCAAGTCCCCTAGGATATGAAGCTCACCCCCGATGCATGTGATTTTAAGGCACCCAGATGATCCAGGACAGTGGGCAATAGGGAGTCAGGAGAACAGTAGGATCCTGCTATAAATAAGGGAGTTGAGTGGGGAAGGGGGACATTTATTAAGAAAGCATCAATGAATTGCATAGGTAAGGATACTGGGACTGGAGTGAACTGAAGCAAGGATGAGATGTACATGTCTATGTCACCTCCCCTTTTGTTGCCAGGATGGTCATGATGGATGGTTGTGTAGTCAGGAATAGAGATTTCTGCATCCAGGTTGTGGGGCTTCAGCCAGGTCTCAGAGATAATGAAGATGTCAGGATTTAGGGATAGGACAATTGGTTGAAGCAGTGTTAGTTTGTTAGGTGACCCTACCTATATATTATAAAGTTCACCAAGGGTGGTGGTGGGGGCGGTGGGGCAGCTGATGCATAGCATCGGGCGGGGCTGAATCCACACTCCAGTAACAACTGTGGCACACCTCTGGCCAGAAGGCAAGCCATACCTGTTATGTAGGAGAACTTCAGCTTGGGGAGGGCAAACTTGAAGGTGGCCCTCACAACCAGTGGGAGCTGCAGAAAGAAGGAGAAAAATGAACTGTTATATAGGAGATAAGGTAGAGGTGGAGCTAAGTTCTGGAGGGTCCATTTGTGTGTTCCAGGCTTAAGGCTAGTCCCAAACAGAGCAGCGTCCCTACAAAGCAGCATGAGCTAAGGCTATGAACTGGCTACTGACTAATAAAAATATGCTTTCTGCTTCAAAACACAATGCATCTATTACAAAAAAATTATTAACCTCCCAGTTGAAGTACAAGTTACAGGGTAATGCTAATAGTTAGTGGTGCTGTAAATATAAATCTTCTATGTTTAAAGTTGCTACAATAAATGATGCTGCTAGTATTCATTAAGAAACCATTTAACGCTCCCAGCAGAAGTGCATATTTACAGTTCAATTGGGCAAGATGCTAAATTAAAACATTAAAAGCAATTTAAACCCCCAGCAGAAGTACAATAGTATATTCTTTGCAAAAAACTACATTAATGCAACATTTAGGGTTCAGGCTAAAGTGAAAAAAGTAGAGAAATGTGGTTTTAGGGTGTCCAACCTCAAACCCCACCCCATTCCCTAAAACAAATCAGGGTGCAGTCTTCCCTGGTGTTGTCAACCCTAAAGCTCACCCCCATTCTATTCACTCCAGGAACATTCACACCTAATGAGGTGAACTTTAAAGTTGACTACCCCAAGGAAGATTGCACCCGTGATTTGTTTTAGGGGTGGTGGGGGAGTTTAGGGTTGGAAACCCTAAAACCACATTTCACTACTTTTTTTTGCTTTAGCTTAAACCCTAAATGTTGCATTAATGCAATTTTTTTTCAGAGAATTTCCTTACTTTTTGAGATAATATAATCATATCCTTATTTGCCTATGGGATTGTGGGGCCTAGAGGGCCCTGTGCTCCCATCCATGCATACTCTTTGAGATAGTGTACTCTTATCCTTATTATCCTGTGGGAACGCAGGGCCCAGAGGGACCAATGCTCCCATACTTACATAGATGCGTATATGTGTGTGTTGCTGTGGAAGCGCAGGGCCCTCTGGACCTGTGTTTCCATTTATAGGACAACAACCAAATTGTCAGCACAGCTTTCTTATTTCCCCACCTCTCGTACCCAGTACTGAAAATGTTCAAATCCCCACCAAAACATGTTTCTATGCCACCACAATGTCATTCCATGACATAGGTGCAAAACACATATTGGCCAGAATTTGAAAATGACAGTTGTCACGTTTGTGAGGAGGTGTGAAAAAAGGGGATGTTGAAAATTTGGGGCTCAAAATATTTAAAATTACTGAAATTACAAGACAGCGTAGCAAAATTTTAACAGATGTGCATAATTTTTGCCATCTTTACATATTTTGACCCCAAATATTCAACATACCCTTCTTATACCCCACCTCATGAACAAGGGTGGAAATGTTCAAATCCAGCCCCAAAGGTGATTTTCGCAAGTGACTGTGAATCACCTTTTGGACTTGATTTACAAAATTCCACTGCCATTGGACATGATGTATGATCCCCAAAAGGCCATGTTGACACTTTGGGGTCCAATATACAAAAATAACAAAGTTATGCATCAAAGTTTAAAACCCCATTGAAATACATTGAACCGACTTACCTTAGTTTCTGATATTGCAGTCGGTGGTTTGAGCAGGAAGACATATCTTCAATTAGAGAATGGATCTTCACCCTGTGACCTCTTCAGCTGAATGAGGGGATGTGGGGGTGTGGAGTGGTGTGTGCTCAGTAGGAGGTCAGGGTGGGAGGTCGGATCAGCAAGGGACCATTTCATTTTTTACTGCTGTGAAAAAAGACATTGAGGGATGGTTTTCCTTATTACAGGTTATACAAAATATGGGGATGCTGATGATCAGATGGTGGGGAGGGGGTGTTCCTAGACACCAGGGAAATAAAAAGTATGGGACAGTGATTGGAGGTGTGGGATGTCACTAGACACCAGGGAAAACATTGAAATATATGGGGATGGCAATCGGAGGGTGGGGGATGCCACTAGACACCAGGAAAACATAAAACATATGGGGACGGCAATCAGAGGGGTAGCGGGTGCCACTAGACACCAGGACAACAGTGGACAAATATGGAGGGTAGGGGGTGCCACTAGACACTAGGGATGCAGTAAAAAAATACAGGAATGGTGATCAGAAGGTCCAGGAATCACTAGACATGAGGGGAAAAAAAGAGATTTATACTTCTGCAAATTCTCATATTATTTCAAGGGAATTTGCAAATTTTAGTTTTATTTTTTTTTTACATAGCCCCTAGAATTGTTTTTTTTTGGGGGGGGGTTATGTGTTATTGCAATAATAATCAATTTGTCCTTAATTTGACATTTGCTGGAGTTATTTGTTGTTGAAGGGAAAATTGAGGGGAAAAATGATTGTAAAATACTTTTCCATTTGTAGGAATCCTTTTCTGCATCAAACAAAAAAGGATCACTTCATACAGAAAAAAGATTTCGGAATTAGATTGTTTCCACTTTTTCCATATGGAATTTTTTGTTAATATAAAAAAGACCATATGGAAAAAGCAGAAAAAAACTAAGTTTAAAATCTTTTTCTGTATGAAGGGATCCTTTTTCCTTTTTCATATGAATGAAAAAGGTCATACAGAAAAAGCAGAAGTGAGTCACAAAAAAGGCTGCAGAAATTTTAAAATAATGCATTTGTGGCTCACTTTTCCACCAGTCAAGTGCAGAATCCACCTAATGGGGTCCTAATGAGCAAGATAAATGTCTTGGTCTCTGTGCGGGATGTCACTTTTGGGGGTTTTGAATTTTTTTTAAATGGAAACAAGATGGCAGACTTTTTCCAGATGAAAAAGAATTGGCCCAAATGCACCAAATTCTTTTCATTCCAAGCAGCTATCCAAAAGACTGTACTGAGCATGCCCAGAACTGAAATTCTAAAATTTAGCAACTTTGGAACAGATCAATATTTTTTCACTAAACTAGTGAAATGCATACCTGTGGGCCAAGCCCTTTCTACCCTGAACATTTCACATCAAAATTCCAAACCATCTGGGTGCAAGGTGATGACAAAAACAGCAAAAAAACACAATTTGTTCTACTTTTTTTCGCTATCCAGATTTCAGAATCCAAACATCCGACTGGAACAAAACTTGGCACGTCAAGAGATTTATCCCCATGAGACCATGCCTGCAAAATTTTGTGCAAATCCATTAAATGGTTGAGTGGAGGGTTTGTTTAGACCACAACCAGGATATTTATAGTGCCATGGTCAGTTAAATACAAATAAAAGTCAACAAGGATTGACACTTACTACAGGCTTATTAATTAACACTTCTCCCAGTATAAGACAAAACTGTGGACCAGACAGGACTTCCATTTAAAATTCCTTTTCATTTTTTCATTAAAAGAGCTTCTTGTCTTCTTCACAAATACAACATTGGAAGATCCATTAACATAACACAAATTGTGCAAAAACAGCAAAGTCCAACAGTATAGTTCATCATACTGCAAAACCCAGCACAGGGACACAGGTATCCATCTCCTAATGTGTTTCTCACTGGAATATGCCTTTTCAAATGCTACCTAACTATCACACCTGTATCCCTTTTAAACTATGTTTCTTAAAGAGACAGTGCAAAAAACACACATACGTGAACTGAGTTAGTTGTCAACTACATACAAAAAATGCACACATTATTTACAAATAAGTATATACATTAATCAAATGTTAAAAAACTGTAGGTAAGAATGTAAATAATGTGCTGCCATTCATGTCTTTGCATCATGCAGCATCAGTAATTCTCCAGTTCCTTATTTCAAGCATACTGCACAAAAGCACTGTGTAAATCACTAGTGCCAAACCTAAAAGAGAGAACAAAAACAGTGAACAAACAAGCATATTTAAGCATATTACATTTGATAATTCATACAAGCCCCACTCCCCAAAAAGACCAAAACAAACTTTCAGGAGTACCGTATTTTCTGTTCTTATAACAAAACTAAGCATCACTTTTAACCCAAAAGGTAGAATCATTTTGTCACAAAGGATGATTTCTATCCTTTCATTCAGTCAGCTATTTTCCATCGCACTAAGACAGAAAATCCAATGTTGCTCTCTTCTGAGCAGCATATTCTCATAAACACCCTGTCTTTTGAGTTTCAATGGTTTCTCTGTTCCTAAAAATGTGAACTCATGCTTTGTCTTATCTCTTGATTTTTGGAAATGTACAGCCAGGGTATTCGTGGTATCCCCCTTCTCGATTGCCCACAAGTGCTCCCCTATTCTTAACCTAAAATTCCTGTTGGTTTCACCAGCATAAAAACATCAACAGATACTGTACATTGTGCTAGATAGATTACTCAACATGCATTGCACATGATGAACCCCCTTATCTTTGCATTTCTTCCTGTTGCTGGATTATGGAAATCGTCTGTGGTTTTAACATCGATATAAAATGTACAGTTTCCACGTCCATAGCAACCATTTCTTCTTTCTGGCAACCACATTTTTGGGCTTTCCTGTTGGGGTTGGACAGTATGTAAATTACTTGCTGCTCTCAGTCCTCTAACTCTTTCGTCACCCGCAGAAGTGGGATAACACCCCAATCTCATGAACCCTCACCACTTGAGTCATGGAGTATCTAGGGTTTCACAGAGATTACGACAGGTACCTAAAAAGAGTGCATAACACACAATTATAAATGGTACCACTGAATCCATCCTGACTGGTTATTGTCATTGCAGACCTGTATATACATTTTCAATACTGTTGTGATCCCTTTGTTAATTCCCCTAGCTGACAATGTTCTAGCTACTATTTCCAGGGCAGTTTTCCTAACTAGCATTTCACTGTCACATGTTCTATAATAATTACTACCATCCTGTTTATATGCTTGTTTAAGTATGTTTTTCAGCTCTAGTATATCCTATAGTTGCATGATAATACTCTTAGTTTTGCCAGATAGTATGCTGTTTTGTATTTCTTAGTCCAGACCATCACCTAGAATGTTGAATCCTTAGGACAGTAGATTGGACTTTTGTATATTAAAATGTTTGTATGTTTGTTAATGTGAAAAAACTTTCAATAAACAGATTAAATACATCGGGGAGGAAACTAAGAATGGGGCTGTCTATAGTCCACCTTCTGAGGAGCAGGAGTTGGACAAGGTAATAAGGTCTCAAACCACAGAAATACCCAGTAAGGGGGATGTAGTAATAATGGGCAGTTTCAGTCTTCCTGGAGTGGACTGGAAAACACCCAACTACTTCCTGCACTAGGAAGCAAGTACTGCTGGATGCATTTCAGGGAGGTTTCCTGGCCCAGAGTGTCATGGAGCCCAATAGGGGGAGAGTTGTGTGGGACCTGGTCCTGTCCAACTGTGAGCATGTTCAGGATGTGAAAGTGGAAGCACCACATGCAGGTAGTGATTACCACCCAGTGTGGTTACTCCTGGACATGGGCAGGAGGATGTCAGAACCAGGACAAGGGTTTTAGACTTTAACAGGGCTGACATTGATAGGATGGGAGGAATACTAGTAGAACACATTGCTGGGATCAGAAGGGAGACTGATGTGGAATAGAAATGGGCAACAATAAAGGAGGGACTAACGGAAGTCACTAGTGAGTGCACCAAAATCAAAAGTAAGAAAATTAAGGCCAAAAGCCTAGCTGGTTCAGCAAGGAGGTGGCAAAAGCTGTAGGTGACAAGAGAGAAGCTTCAGAAGCACAAATGTACCCTGAAGGAGGAGGATAGGGTGGATTACTCAGCTAAATCAAAGGAGATGAGCAGAGTGGTTAGGGTGGCAAAGTCTACAAGGGAAGTGCAGCTAGCACGGGGTAAAAACAGGGGGAAAAGCCTTTTTCCTATGTATAAGGAAGACAAGGAACATGAAAGATGAGGTAGTCAGATCAGGGTTTTAAATAATTGATTAGCAGTTTTTTTTCTTGGGACTATACTAACTGTACAGAAAGTATTTATATATATTTTCTAGAAGTGCTGTGTTTATTAAACACAGTGAGGCAAGAGCTATGCATTTTCACAAAGATTTAACACTTTTATGTGTAAAACGCTAATCAATTTTTAGAGTTAAATAAATCTCTGCAGATTAAAAAAGGAGAGTGGTTTGGTAGAGGGTAGTGACAAGAAAGTAGTGGTACTTAACTAGTACTTCTGTTCAGTTTTCACTACAGAAAAGACAGGCCAGTGCCAGAAGGGAACCAAGGGGTGGAGACTGGGAAGGGATAAGTCACAGACAGCATCATTCAAGCTAATGGGGTACTTAAGCATCTAAGGGTCCTGAAGATGTATAAATCTCTGGGGCCAGATGGTGTGCACATAGAGGGTTCTAAAGGAACTGAGAGAGGCTCTGGCAGACCCTCCGGCAGACCAGTTTAGCACCACTCTGGAGTCAGGAATCTTGTCCCAGAATTGAAGAACTGCATGTGTGGTGCCTCCATAAAAGTGGGCTGAAGGATGAACCAGCGAACTACAGGTGAGTCAGCCTGACCTCCATAGTGGGCAAGTTTACGTGTATGGAGACCATCATGAGAGACTGGTGAGCTTTCTAGAGGATAATGGGCTCCAGAGAGTGAGGCAGCATGGGTTTGTGTTGGGGGGGGTCCTGCCAGATTAGCCTAATTGACTTCTTTGACTAGGTCACCAGGACAGTAGATAAGGACCAAGCATTTGATGTCCTGTATCTGGACTTCAGCAAGACCTTTGACTCTGTCTAGTCTGTACCTCATAAGAAATTCATCAAGAGGGAGTTGGTGTTAAGCTTGTTGGGTGAGTCAGCATTTGGCTGCAGGACAGAAGCCAAAAGACAGTAGTTAGGGGATGAATTCTCAGAAGCTAGGCCTGTGACCAGTGGGTTTCCACAGGGGTCTGTGCTTGGTCCAGTGTTGTTTAACATAGTCATAGGTGGTATTGCAGATGGGATCAGGGCTAAGATCTGCCTGTTCGTAAGAGTGGTCAAGCAGGATTTGGGGAGGGAGGGAGAGCAGTTCCCTCTGTAAACACAGTGGGAACTGCACACTCAAGCAGGCTAAGTAGACCATAAAGCCTTTATCTGCTGGCACATTCATATGATCTTATGACTATAACCAACACAAACTGATTGTGAATTCCACTAACTGTTATAAAACTAACTTAACAGCTCTCATTAACTATCATAGAGACAATAAATGTTTCTGCACTGCATGCTATGCCTCTGACCCAGTTTATATGGCAAATATGAAAAACATCCTCACAAATGACATAAAACAAATGTTAAAGTGTAGTATTTGAAGATATAGTGCCATCTCAGGAGCTAATTATCTCAGTAAACCCATTCATCCTTTGGGATTGTGGGTTATCAGCTAATTAGCTTCATCAATGGCATTATATCCTCATATACTACACTTTCCTAGCATTTATTCTTTCTCTCTCTCTCTCTCTGTCTTTCTTTCTCTCTCTCTCCATATATATGCATATATTCTTTGCAAAAACAACAATAATGCATCAGTTAGGGTTCAGGATAAAGTGACAAAAGTACAGTAGGAAAATATGATGTTAGGTTTTCCAAACCTAAAACCCTTACCCCACCCTTGAAATGAATGAAGGGTTGAGTCTTCCTTGGGGTTGTCAACCCTAACATTCACCCCATTGCAGTAACAGAAAAGCTAAGATGTGATGGAGACAGATGTGTATGTTTCATGAGTGTGTACAATGGGGTAATCATTAGGGCTGACAACCCCAAGGAAGACTATATCCCTCATTCACTTCACGGATGGGGCAGGAGTTTTATGGTTGAAAACCCTAATGTCATATTTCAATCAAATTCTTTATTTATCCAGGTGAACACCATTGAGGAAGCTCATTTGCAAGGTGGACCTGCATTACATGAGTCAATACTGGTACATTTATATGCAGGAGATATATACAGTAAAAACAAGTGTACACAATCTATATCAGGAAGAAAAAAAAATACATTTTGGTCCAGGGTATAACAAACAGTAGAGGGCAAATCAGCAAAGGGTTGCAACAGGTACAGCAATACACCTAGTTTAATATTCCTGTACAATAAGGGTGTTACAGAACAACACGGAGACTAGCTGAGATGGATGTAATATCTGAGGTGGCATACCCAGTCCTTTTGGAGCCCCCAGTGAATTGGGGGTGCACAACATGTGTTGGAAGGAGAATGCAGCCAGTATGGGGGGAGGATCTGATGATTGTAAATATTAGGAGCAAAAGGATATATTGCTGGGGGTGTAGCAGCCAGTATGGGGGGAGGAGGATCTGATGATTACGATTATCAGAAGCAAATGGATGCACTGCTGAGGGTCAAAACTGACATGATGGTAAGGGAGGGTGAGGTTTAGAGCTGTAATAAGTAGGGGGCTCAGGGACCAACTGTGCAGGTAGGGAGGTAGTAAGGAAGAGGCTGAGGTCATGGTGGAGCGGATGCAAGCATCTGAGAGGTAACTTGGCTGGGGGTCTACCACATGGCAGGGAATGGTAGTCTTTGGATTCAGTGGAGTCTGAAGTGCGTTCCAGTGCTAGGATCATTGGAAGCAGTTGAAGGCTTCTGTGATGTAATTAGAATAGGTCTTAAATACCATAAGACTACTTTCCCTACTTTTGTTGCTTTATCCTGAACCCTAACTGATGCATTAATGTAGTTTTTGCAAAGAATGTCCTTATTTTTGAGATATTATAATTGTAGCCTTATTTGCCTGTAGGAGTGAAGGCCCTACAGGCCTCTGGTACCCACCATCTATAGTTTTGATATAGAGTGATCATATCCTTATTTGCCTGTGGGAGTGCAGGGCCCTTGGGTCCTGCACTCCCATACCTCCATAGATGCATATCTGTATGTCACTGTGGAAGGGTCCTGCACTTCCATTTATACAGTAGGACAACAGTGAACAAATTGTCAGAATAGACATCTTATTACCCCAGCTCATGTACTTGGTACTGAAAATTTTTGAATCCTTGCCAAAACAAAATTCTGCACAACTGCAATGCCATTCCACACCGCTGGTGCGAAAACACATTTTGGACAGGATTTGAAAAATGACAGTAGTGACATGCATGAGGTGGGGTAATATGAAGGCTCTGTTGAAAATTTGGAGTCAAATATTTACATATTCAAAAGTTATGTGTGTGCATAACAAAATTGCAATGAATGAACACAACTTTGCCATTTTTACATATTTTGACACCAAATTTTCAACATAGTCTTCTTAGGACCCCACTTCATGAGCAAGGGCAGAAAAAAATTTTCAAATCCTGCCCAAAAGGTGAATTCGCCAAGCAACTCCTTAATCACCTCTTGTGCAGGAGTTGCTTAATGACAGTCATATTTTTCATGAGGTGGGGTCCCCAAAAGGCCATGATGACAATTTTGTGTCAACATTTAAAAAAAATAGCTGAGTTATGCATAAAAGTTGAACCCCCCCATTGAAATGCATAGAACTGCATTTACCTTCGTTTCTCATATTGCAGTAACCGGTTCCAGGAGCAAGACGTGTCTCTGATCAGAGAGTGGATCTCAAATCTGGGACCTGTTCAGGTGAGAGAGGGTGTGTGGGGGTGTACTGGGGGTGTGGGAAGGTGAGTTCTAAATGGGAGGTAGTGTTATGCCTGGGTTATGCCCCCTATCATCCCACATACACCTCACACTGTATTGCTGGTCTGTTGTACTGTGATATTGCTATATTGCACTAACATTGTAGATATGGGCACCCATCATATACGCATGAGTGCTAGGAATGTGCTTTGCTGCTAAGATATGCTAATATTGTCATGCATGATTCATTATACCTCACTATAATACATTTATCTAGATTAGTTTGTCTTCATAGATATTCCGTGATATAATCTATCTAATTACTGATATGATGACTCTGAGGGATCATCACTGATTATTGTATACTTATATTCTCATATAATTATATATAGTGTGTATTTTACACTCAGGCAGATATGCCACATGTAATAGAGCCCTGTCATCAGTTCTCTTTGTCTAAGCAAGCTGACACAGAGAGAAAGCCTTTGTTATGTCTATGTTTTATACTGTATGTAAGCAAGAAATGCTGCATGTAGTTTAAACCAGTCAGCATTTCTTTGTCTAAGCTATAATGCTAATGGAAGCATATTCTGTCTTATATGATACTCATTAGTATTCTGTCTCCTAAGTCATTGTCCAATGGAGAATGACCTAGGACCAATACATATTGTTCCTCATATCTGTAACTATGAGGTAATCTCTGTTACTATGCTGTTATCTGTAGTATATAGTTGTCTCCAACCCACTGTAGTGCTCTAGAAGAGCGGGGAGAAAGACAAGACCTTAGAGAACCTAAGATCTACAATCCTGGTGATTATGTACATTCTTCATGCTAGTGGTGAGAAACCCATCTCCCTTGTGATTTTCTTTGTAACATGCTTGGCGTAAGTAGTATAATAAACTTTATTAGTACTCTTGCTTGTTTATGAATGTTTCATGGCAGACTCTGAGACACAAGAACCTTTATTATTATTTACCCTACACACAAGAGTGTTTTAGATTATATAAATGGTGACCTTGGTAAGAGTCTGGATGTTTACTAAGTTTCATTTGATTTCCTTTGTAAAGTAAAACACTGGGCAAGAATCCCCAGTAAAAACAAGCTAAAAGTGTCTTTGTTTAAATTTTCGGTCTGTTGTGTGTTCCACAGTGCAGACAAAACAATCTCTTGGCAGATATTCAATTTCTGTGTAATGAGTTGTTTTATTTTTGTGTTTTTCATGTGCTTTCTCTGTGGAACACACAGCTGTTAAGGGATCTGAACAGACAGACTGCTTTCTTGTAGATTCAAATCATAATGGGTATATACTCATCTAGGAGTCCACATACGCCAAAGGCTGTTTGTGTCCTGTCATGAACTTTGGTTGCAAACAAAGTTTTTGATCCACAGACAGCTAAGGGTTTCTTATCTTATATGACATGTCGAAATATATCAGTACTGAGTTGAGACTGGATTCCTTAACAAGCCAAACTGCTGACAGTAGTTGGTTTGATTTTGCTGAGTAGCAGAATCCAATGGTAGCCCTTTAAGGGATATCAATGCCCATTATGGGAATTGAAAATGGTACCAATGATTCTCAAGATTATTAATTGCAATGTTGTTTAATTGTTTTGATGTTGTTCTAAATAAGATATCCATTTTAAAATCTGATATATTGCTTGCAAAATGGAGAATGTTGCTTTCAAGCAGATAATTAGTCTGAAACAGGTTTCTAATGGAAAGATAACTGGACTACAGTTTGAGCTGCAATCTCAATGTCTAGTAAATGAGTCTCTCTTAATGAGAGAAGCAGCCACAACCTGCATGCCTTAAAAGATAACACTGAAAAGCCAAAACTTATTAGTAAAAAGTTTTTCAAACGAATGGTGTTCTGGCTTGTAACACTGATTCCTTACGTTTTGAAAACAAGGAACTTAGAGATAAGTCTGAAGTAATTACTGAAAGAGTTAACGTGCTGGTATTTCAACAACAGACCTTGACTGATCAGCGTGATTCAGTATGTTTTAATTACAGCAGACTTGAAATTAATGTTTTGAATATAAATCATGACACAGTTTCTGTTGATAAAAAGCAAGTTTTACAAGATGTGATTAAAAACAATGCACTTTACAGTGTGCTAACTCTTGCATCTGAGCAGTTAGAATGTAGGAGTAAAATGTCAGATACAGAGAACTTGCACCGTCAGCCAGAGGTATTGGCAGGGCATACTAACTTAATGCCCAAAGGTCTTGCCTCTTCTGATGTTGAAGATTTGATTTTGAACACTCACAGTATGCTGTGGGGTGGACTAGAGCAAAAGGCTAGCCACTTGTTTTTCTGTGATTCACAAAATGGAGAATTGTTAGAGTCTCAAAATGGTGGACACACATGTCATCAGGTTGCATCCCCATACTATCCCCAAGATGGCCACTCATGGTCATGTGATGATGGTCATGACACAGTAACCCATGATGCCCATGAGGTAATCCAAAATGGATGACCAACACACCACGGAGATTCGATCCTGCAGTCACAGGGACCTGTGATTGCTGCCATAACCAAACAAAACATACCAGAGTTTTTTGACATGATTAATAATGTGATCAGTAACACTAGTGTTTCTGAGGGACAGAAGATTCTCATTAAAAATGATGTTGATGTACTTTTGAATAAGGCTGATACGCAATCTGTCATGAAGTCAGTGTCTAATTCTGCAGAAACAGCTTATGTTTGCTTTATTAGCATGGCCTTGGTAAAAGAACACATTGCAGTTAATTTCATGAAAGGTTGTTTTCATTTCCTATGAAATTTAACATCAGCTTTCCCTGAGAAGACTGAATGTACTGCTTTTCCTATGCAGTGCATTAATACCTTAAGCTGCAACATTAAAAACAATGTTGCTATCATCCAACAACATTCTGGTGGGAAACCCACTTTACATTTGATGGGGAGGATAAACCTGATTCTGAAGCCCTGTGGCTGTGATATTTTCAGCATCACAGGCCACGTTGAGAGGTAATGAGGGGCGTGGGGTGGTGGGTTCTGAGTGAGAGGTAGGGTAGGGGGTGCTGATTGCAGGGGAAAAAGGACAGCTTGCTTTATTTCAGGGACGGACACCGATGGGAGGGGTTGCCACTAGATACCAGGGAGATAAGTTAGCACAGGGAGGGTGATCAGGGAACAGGGAAGGGCTGAGGGACCACTGGACCACCAATAAAATATATATAACATGGGGATGGTGATTGGAGAACGGGAGAGGGGAAGGGACCACTGGACTACCTGAGAAATAATTTTTGGCTATGGGGAAGGCAACTGGACATCGGAGGGCAGGGGCCACTGGACTACCAGGTAAATCTTTGTTTAATATGGGGATGGCAATCAGAACAAGAAAGGGACCACTGGACTACCAGGAATATAAAACAACATATGGGATGGTGATCGGAGAATAGGGAGGGTGGTATCATTGGACCACCAGAAATCACTTTTGGCTATGGGGAAGCGATTGGACATTGAGAGGGACAACTGGATTACTGGGTACATTTTGTTTAATACAGGACATGACAATCAGAGAATGGGGAGGATCAGTGGACTACCAGGAAATATAAAAACAACACATGGGCGGCGATTGGAGAACAGGAGGGACCACTGGACTACCAGGGAGTATAAAATAAACATTGGAGACAATGATTGGAGAAAAGTGGAGGGGTAGGGACCAGTAGACTACCAGGAATATATATTATATTATTTTATTCAGTGGATGGAAATTGATGGGTTAGGAGGTGCAGCTAGACACCAGGGAGCTATGACAGTTTGAACTCTCATGGACCTTTACTGTTCCACGGTCTTTACAGTTCAAACAGTAAAGTTTGAACTGTAAAGTTTGAACAGTAAAGAACTTGCAAATGGTTATTTTCCAATCGATTGATCCTTAACTAAGTGAGTGATGGGCGATATGATTCTCACCCCAAAAAGACATACTTGCCCTCAAAATTTTTAAATAATAATACAATAATGGAACTAAGCATGTGACTTATACCTAAATATAGGTCTTGGTCATTCCTTACCAGAAAGAATTTCTTTAGAAATCAAATTTTAAAATGGAAAAAATAAAAAAACAAGATGGTGAAAGCACAAACAGTATTTCTCTGAGCACATACAATAAATCCTTAACAATTAACAGTCCAAACTGTCTTCATTTACTTGCCTGTCTAGCGACTATCACAGAAACTGTAATAATTTGAAAATGGTGAGATATCTTCTCATCTCACTATCAAAAGGCAAATCTGTGGCACAAACCCCATCATGTAGCAACTCAAAACAAGCCAGCACTACCCACCACTGAAAAAGGCAAAGACAAATTAATGTCCAAACAAATGCAGTTTAATTATACAGCTTCAAACACGAAGGTATAAAGTGCTACAGACCTCAAACATGCTGGATAGCACGGGGCTGGAAGAACAAGGCAGGGCCCAACTGTCTTCTACTCGATTTCGCAGTAGCCTCTTCAGGAAGTGTCCCAAGATGCTTCAACCTGGGCAATTTAAAGCAAACTCTTAAAGGAGACCACATTCATTTCTAGAGTATAGGAAATACATCAAAATGGGTGTATATAAAGTATTATTATAAACCCATTGCCACAGAGGGAGCATTACTGTTATCCTGATGGGGTTATAATAATATTTTATATACACCTATTTTGGTGTATTTCACCCTTGTCTGAGGATTAGATGAGGGCTGTAAGTCCTTTTAGTTTTATGTTATATATGTTTGAAATATATACCTATGTACAAAAAATTATGCTGCTGCGGTGATTTAGATTTGGTGTAAATAATTATGCACATTTTAGATTATATATTTGTGCATTTATGTATTATTTTTGTTTTTTATTTAAAGGGTGATCTCTTATTACATGGTTTGTAATGTAAAATACATTGGTAGTATTTCGAGGGTTCTGTAATTGAACTGTTAAATCTATCTATACACATAATTAAGAATTGAATGTGGTCTCCTTTAAGAGTTTGCTTTAAATTACCCATGTTGAAACATCCGTATCATTAAACTGCATTTTTTGGACATTCATAATTTGTCTTTGCCTTTTTCAGTGGTGGGTAGTGCTGGCTTGTTTTGAGTTGCTACATGTGTATGGGTTTCATTAGCACACTCTGATGTAGGTGGCAAAATTAGAGTACAGACAGACCCCATCATACCTGAAAATTTCAAGAAAAATTTCATTCCTTCTGGGTTGTAGATGATGGCAAAAATCCCACTCTAACCATTGGGAAAAAAGTGTTGGTTTTTTTTTTCATTTTACCACACCATATCTCAAAAACCATACAGGATATCTTCATGAAACTTTTCACATCTTGAGAAACTGGTAGAATGACACTGCATGCCAAATTTTGGGCTATTTTGTCAAAAATGCCAAAGTTATTAAGGTACAAATTTTAAATTTAGTATAGAAGTGCCAGTACAACTCTAACTATAGGGCACTACTGTGCTCTCTATAATAATATATATTATAAGCACCACTAAAGTTAGGGTTGAGTGGGCAGTTTAATGTTAAACCTCAGATTTTGCACCTTAACAACTTTGCAACCATTCAATGGATTTGCACAAAATTTGGTATGCACTGTCCGTGGGTAGATCTCTTGATGTACCAAGTTTGTTTCAATTGATTTTAAATTACTAGCACATAGTGAAAAAATTGTAAAGTCATTTTTTCACCTATTTTTGCTGATTGTTCCTCATCATGCTGCAGCCATACTGTTTGGAATTGTGACCTGAAAGTTTCATGGTAGAAAGAGTTTGCCCCAAAGAGCAAGCCATCATTAGTTTGGTGAAAAATATTAATCTGTTCCAAAGTTGTTCAATTTTGAAATTTCAGGTTCTGAGCATGCTCAGTTCAGTCTTTTGGATAGCTGTACAGTTTTGAACAAGGATTTCATCTCACAAACAGGGATTTTGACTAGCTCACAAACAGGGATTCATTAAATCCCTGTTCGTATGACAAGTATTCCTGTTAGGAGCTCACCATCTTGTTTTCAATTTTCTCCAGAAACAAAAGCTTGTAACTTGCCCAGGGATGTCTTCTGTAGAGATTTGAAACATGGGTTTTATTCAGGGTGATGCCCTCTACAAGCCCATGGCTTTGATTCAGTTTAGTTCAATCAAAAAATGGCCATTTTTAAATTTGAAAATCCCTTTTTGTGACTTGCTTCCAATCCCTGTTTGTGAGGTGTCAAAATCCCTGTTCATATGGGGATGACCAGATCACCCTATCTTGTGAACAGGGATTTCTCATGAACAGGGATTTTGACAGCTCACAAACAGGGATTATAAAAAGGAATCCCTTTTCGTGAGGTGTTAAAATCCTGTTCATAAGCTGTCACAATCCCTGTTCATGTGAAATCCCTTTGATGTGTTTCAAAATGCCTGTTCGTGAGGGGAGGACCAGATGGCCCTATGTCACAACAGGGATTTCTCATGAATAAGGATTTTGACAGCTCATGAACAGGGATTACAGAAACTAATTTGAACTATTTGTAATCCGATAATTTAATAAATAAATAAATAAAAATCCCTTTTTGTGAGCTGTCAAAATCCCTGTCTGTGAGCTGTCAAAATCACTGTTCATGAGACATCCCTGTTCATGAGCTGTTAAAATCCCTATTCATGAGGGGACAACCAGATGGCCCTACCTCACAAACAAGGATGTCTTATGAGCGAGGTTTTGACACCTCATGAACAGGGATTTGGCTTATAACAGGGATTTTAACAGCTCATGAACATGGATCTTTAAGGTCGTTGTTTCTTTGCTACTTCACTGCAAAGAAATGGTTAGGACTTTTGGCTTGAAATTTGCTGGGTATGAAGGTTGTCCCACAGATGTGACTTATGCTGGTTTGGTGCAAAATTTTAATCAATTCCATACCTATGCCATTCCAAAGATGAAACATTTCCATGGATAGCACAGTGTTGAATGCAGTGCCTTTCAGTGTCTATATCTCAAAACAGTTTGAGATACAGATTTTCACTAAACATGTGCAGGTTGCCAGGCCAGGATTACAATGCCAGTGGAAATTTTCCCCATGTTCCTATGGTTACTGAGATATTGCACCATTTGCATCACAGGAGTTACTTGGAATGTCTATAGGCCTGCGCTGTGTCTCTACAATTATAAGTAGATGGGAGCACTAGGGCCCAATGAGCCCTGCACTTCCACATATGGATACCATTATGTAGTAGTAGGTGCAGGGCTCTCCATTATGAAGTATTGGGAGCACAGGGCTCTCTGAGCCCTGCCTGTCCACAGGAAATGAGGGTTGATTATAATGTGTATACACTTATGGTTACAAGGGGAGCACAGGGCCCAGAAGGCCCTGCACTTCCACATGACAGAGAGCTGTACAACCACTACACACTATAGACTGATGAGAGTGCAGGGCCCAGAGGGCCCTGTGCTCCCACAAACATTTAAGGGTACGGATACACTTTCTCAAAAGTAAGTGAAATTCATTGCAAAATTTGTTAATGCATTGTTAGGTTGAAGTAATAAAAGTAGAATGAGGTGTTAGGGTTGACCCTAATACCTCTCCATCCAACCATATCACCCCACCACCACCCTCCACAGACCAACAGGCGTTGAGGTGTGCCTTGAGTCATCAGGCCTAACTCTCACCCCATTCTCCTATACTCACAATTTCAGCTTCCTTACACATGGAATGGGGTGAGAGTTAGGCTGGACAGCTCCAAGGCACACCCGATGCCTATTGGTCTGTGGAGGGTAGTGGTGGGTGGTAGAGTTGGGTGGGGAAGGTGTTAGGTCTCAACCCAAAGCCTCCTTTCCCTACTTTTGTTGCTTCAACCTTAACTGATGCATTAATGAAGTTTTTTGCAATGAATATATATATATATATATATATATATATATATATATATATATACACACACACACACACACATATATATATATATATATATATATATCATGGTAACACGGTAGTGCTATCATAGTTAGGGTTGAGTAGCCCTTTTAAGATTAAAGGGTCAAAATTTGCACCTTAATAACTTAGCCACTGTTAAACAGATTTGTCTGAAATTTGGAACACACAATCAAGAACCATACATCTTGGGATTTGCCAAGTTTCGTAGTGGTCAGATTTACGGCTGTGGAGTTATTAAGTGAGATCTGTGTGCACATTTACGGTTTTTGTGAATTCTTTGCTCACATCTACAGGTCGCATGGTTTGCGTAACTGGTCCAAAAACTTCAGGGAATGTGTGGCCGGAGTCCCTGATGTGCCTTTTGAAGATTTTGTGAAAAAATACTAAATGGTTCAAAAGTTATTCAAAAAATAAGTTCTCATTATAAGTCAATGGAAAAAGTTAATACAAAGTTTGACAGTGTTGCAAATGCACTTTTTAGTGTCGCAAATGGCCCTAGTAGTGTCACAAATCCGCCATTTTGTTTTCAGTTGGTGATCACAAAAATGCTTGGCATTTAAATTTGGGACTATCTAGGGACACAATTCTTTTTGTGTTTACCAAGTTGAGCCCTGAGGATGCTAGGTATGTCTTTATTTTGGGGTTAAACACCCCAGAAATATGTTTTTCAAATTTTTGTAATAGGTAGTGTCGTAAAGTAGTGTTGCACTCACGACACTTTCATGATTTCATTTACGAAGTGTCGTGATTTTAAACTATTTTTATACACTATACCCAAAATAACAGGAATCTTTGCCACCCAGCTGCAAAAGAACGGCTTGGTCTATTGGGCTGCAATTTGAAGGGAAGACAGCCAATATGCCACAGATGTGCCTTTTTATGGTTTGGTGAAAATATATTGGAGGGCTGAAAAGTTACGGCACTCCAAAGTTGATGCTTTTTCCCATAGGATAACATTACGGCATCAGCCACATTACAGGAATTCTTTGCCACCCTGCTGCAAAATAATGCTTTGGTCTTTTGGCCTGAAATTTGGAGGGGAGAAAGCCAACATCGCACAGATGTGGCTTTTGGTGGTTTGGTGAAAAAATATTATAGGGCAGCACAGTGACGGCATTCCGAAGTTGATGCTTTTTCCCATTGGATAACATTATGGTGTCTGTCGCACCTTTCGGGGCCCGTATCTCGGAAACGGTGAGAGATACGGACTTTTTGTCACAAAAATGCTTAGCCCTCCTAATGGGGGTTAAGCACAAAACTAGTCAGGAAAGTCATAATTCATATGAAATTTACTTTTTTTTCTACATCGTAGGGTTCCTGAGATATCAGCAATTTAGTATTCCAAGTCCTCATTTTCTGCTCCGAGGCCCATTGTTATGTATACATTCTTTGTTTTCCCTGTGTTTTTCAATGCAGTTTTTGGGGAAAAGAAGGGTGTGCCCTTTTCGTTACTGTGCCGGTTAGTGTTTCCAGTTGCATTTCATTACCGTTTGCAGCACCATTCCTGTCTATGCCACCATGTGCATTATGGTTTGTGTTTTTGCTTGCGCTTGCATTTCTGTGTCATTTGGCATCATTGTTGCTGTTACTGTTACCAGTTGCATTTGCAATTGCGGTACCATGCCTGTGCATTACAGTTTGCGTTTCCATAGTGCTTGCATTTCTGTTTGCGTTTCTGCTCCTTTGGCGTTATTGTTGCTGTTATTGTTACCATTTGCATTTACAATTGCGGTACCATGACCATGCATGTAACGGTTTGTGTTTCTGTACTCGCTTGCATTTTCATTTCCATTTCTCTTTCCTTTGGCGTTATTGTTGCTGTTACCATTACCATTTGCGTTTACAATTGTGGTTCCGTGACCATTCGTGTTACGGTTTGTGTTTCCGCATAGCTTCTGTTCCTGTTTCTGTTTCTGTTTCCTTTGGTGTTATTCTTCATGTTAACTTTACCATTTTGTGCTTACTATTGCGGCATTATGCCCGTGGCAGTACGGGTTTGCATTCCGCTCGCGCTTCTGTTCCCATTTCCATTTCTGTTTCCTTGGCATTATTCTTCATGTTAACTTTACCATTTGCATTTACAATTCCGGTACCATGCCCGGCATGTTACTGTTTCGCTTACGTCGCGTGCTTGCATTCGCATTTCCTTTCCTGTTCCCTTTGCCATTCTTTTTGCTGTAACACTTAACATTTGCATTTAAAATATCATGCGCCGCTACTCTGCGCACCAGTTGTTGTGTTTTCGTACACGCTTGCATGTCCGCTTGCATCACTGTTTGCTTCCCCGTCACTTTGCACTTGTGTTTCTATTAACGTTTGCTTTAACATTTACGTTTGCATTACCATCTGTGTAACTGCTGGCACTTGCATTTGCATTGCTGTTCCTGTTACTATGTGACAAGACATCACGTGGTAGGAGTGCATTACATTCACTATTTATCGTACTCATTCTCCAAAAGAAGGGAAATTAGAGGCAAAAAACTCTGTTTAATGCATCAGTTAGGGTTGTTCCACAGCGACAAAAATGAGGAAATTCGGTGTTAGGTTGAAAGCCCCTGGACCCCCAGCCACCCCCAACCAGCATCAGGGTGCGTGTTGGAGTTGTCGGTCCTAACTCTCACCCCATTCTCTCCTACACCTCAGCTCCTTTACACATGTAATGGGGTGAGAGTTAGGGCCGATGACCCCAACGCGCACCCTGATGCCGTTGGGGGTGGGCTGGGGATCCAAGGGGCTTTCAACCCAACACTCGAATTTCACTTTTGCCGCTGTGGAACAACCCTAACTGATGCATTAAATTGAGTTTTTGCCTCTAATTACATATATATATATATATATATATACACACACACACACACACACACACACACTAGTCTGACTCAAATATGCAATTTATCTTCATATGTGAGGGGGCAGGACCATAACTCATGAGTGGCAGAGCCACAAGTGAGTTATGAAAGTCCTTTTCCCACACAGGTGATGACACACTGTGTATTTTGAGACTGACCATTGAATATTCAATTTACACAACATTAGTTTACTAGTAACACCTTTTAAATGCGCTGTTTGTATGAAGATTTAACTGTTTCTGGTTGATTTCAGCTGCTAACTTCAGTGATGCACTTGGATATTGTGATGTCATCAGCATTGTGAAAGCTACACTCTCATTGGTTGAGTATGTATTTTGACATACCCTACTTTGCAAGTTAATGGGCTGGCAGTATAGCCTAGAGGTTAGAGGAATGAGGTGTGAACAAGCTTGATACATCCAGCAGACCAGACCTGAGTTTGAGTCTCACAACCTCCACTTCCATACTGTGTGACTCTGAGCAAGTCACTTAACCGCCCAGTGCTCCCAGGTCACCCCTGAAAACAGGTACTTGTGCCTAATGGGCCTTACCTGGTTACCAAAGACTAAAATAAAAAATAAAATGTTATTTAGCTATGTTGGGTCATTGTGACATAATCTACTTTACAAGATAATATTATCTTGCTATGTTGCATCAAGATAGCACTTTTTATCTTGTTATTTATCAGTACACACATGTATAGATATATAGTGTATAGTGAGAGTTTATTTGTATGGATTTCCATGCCAGTTAAAGCCTGGTTGTACGACAGTTCAAAGTTCCTGGAATGTGGTTGTACCCTTCCGTGGTACAACAAGATTCCAGCTGATTAGAAGTCATCATGGCATCTGTTTTTCACAGGACTGCCACATGCACAACAATCAGTTCAAGTCCTGAACTGAAATCATCTGCCTGCCACAGGAGCACTATGAAAACCTTTTCTTTTCTTAAATTATAAACTATAAAAAAATTACTAGTTGCACAATCATATGCTCAACCAGCCTGAGCTGCCACCTTGGGCTTCTGATTACATTGATCCTCTCTAGCTTGGCTCTTGAGGTCTTTTGCAATCAGAATCCCTCTGTGGCAGCACAGGCTGATTGTGCATGGTTGTCCAACCAGTATGCTCTGTTTCTCTCCCCATATATAGACATATATTTTACAGATGTGGTAGCACCTGTACATTTAGGGTTGATTAAGCACTTTAATGTTAAACTCCAAATTTTGCACCTAATAACTTTGCACCCCATTGCACTTGATTTACTTGAAGTTTGGAAAGCCCAGAGATGGGCTTGTATCTCTGGATCTCAAATTTCATAGTACTCAGTGTACAAGGGCAAATTTACACAAAATCACACAAATTAAGATGTGTTTTTGGCTCATCTATAACTAAAAAATGAGGAGGATTTGAAACCTGAAACTTGCAGATTTAATAGAGTTTGGCTCAAGGTGTGCACTTTTGGAGGTTCATATCTCCCAAACTTAAGTAGTTTTTTAAAATATTTAAGAAAAACTGTTCCATTTTTGAGCATGCACAATTTAAAAATATCAGTGTTTTCAACATAACTGAATTTTTACAGCCACACTGTGTAATGTGGTTGTTTTACAAGACTACATTGCTGTATCAGGTGTCCTATGGGCCTGCTGCCTCATGCACCAAAAGTGAACATATAGCACTAAAGATTGTCAGCAGCACCAGAGTAGGCCCAGTGGGACTTAAAATTGAAAAAGAAATTACAACTAAAATACACCAAAACAATAAATAGAAATAAGGGTGTAATGGCATCTCAGGGTTCTGGGAACAAGTATAAACCATGGGCCTGATATTCAGAAATGCACCTGGAACCGGTGCAAGTGGTGGCGCAGCACAACTGAATTGCACTGGAGCAGCTAAGGGATATATTCGGAAGAGATGTACCATGGCACATCCCTTCTGAATATATCAAATAATGCATGCTGCACCAATACAATGCACCGGTGCATCCCCCCAGACAGATCTGAATACCAGAATGGGAAATGCGTCACTGCATCAGAGATACACCATGCTCAAATTCCTGATATTTAGACATCAATATGCAATTGGGCCATAATGCATGCAAGGCACAAATGGGGCCATTTGCATGTGTTATGCAGGGTTGGCCAGTGAAATGCACCTGGTGCCCTGCACAGCATGCGGTCTCTGTACCAGGGATTGCAGTAGTATTCCTTCCCCATCCCGACCCTCCCATCAATGAAAATAAATATTTTTATTATCCCTGGTAGTCCAGTTGTACCCCCTCCTCACCCAAATCCCTGATCTCTGAAAAGAAGTCATTTCTATATCCCTGATACTCCAGTGGTACCCTTCCCCGTACCTCATATCGCCATGATCATATTAAATCTGAATTACCTGATGGTCCAGTGGTACCCCCCTCCCTGGCCAAATCCCTGATCGCTGTTGTAACATGACATGTACCCTCCCTGGTGGTCCAGTGGGCTTCCCCACCCACACAGGACTCCTGGTCCACCCAGCTCCCCCCCAGTCATTGGCAAGCAGCATAACGGCCCCATACCACTGTGGCTGCCCACCAAATGACAGCTTACAGTTGTTGCTGCAAGCTCATTGGTCCACACTGTGGACCAATGGGCTTGCAGTGCATACTGTAATAATGACTTCATTCACAAAGTTGTGAATCACTACAGTATGTACTGCAAGCCCATTGGTCCACAGTGTAGACCAATGAGCTTGCAGCAACTATTGCAAGCTGCATTCAGTAGCAGCCACGGTGGTATGTGAGCAGGTATGCTGCCCACCATGACCGGGGCTGGGTGGGCTGGGGTCCTGTATGGGTGGGGGGGTACCACTGGACTACCAGGGAGGGTACATGTCATGTTATGATGGCGATCAGGGATTCAAGAAGAGAAAGGGGAACCACTGGACCACCAGGGAATTCATATTTAATATGATCACAGTGATCAAATGTATGGGAGGGGGTTACCACTAGACCACTAAGTAATTCTGAATTAATATGATCATGGTGATCGGTAGTACAGGAGGGGATGGGGGGTACCACTGGACCACCAGGGAACAGTTGTATTACCTTTATGGGTGATTAGAGCTAGTGGCAGGGAGGGCGGTACCACTAGACTACCAGGGACTATTGTGTGTGCTTGTGAACAGAGTTGAAGGGGTTGCCACCACAGTCGGTGGCTGCTGTGTTGCTACTGCACTGAGGAGGCCGCTGGTGGGTGGCTAGCATGAGCCATTTTACAGGCTCAGCTTTGAGCCTAGGTATCGATACACCTCTGGGTTGTGCCAGCAGATGCGCCGATATTCCAGGCTGAATATCGGATTTGCCGATATGCATGGGCATGGCCCCTGGAGATGTGGCATACATTATCATTGCACCCTAGCACATTAGGAATTCTGCTGCACAATTCCCACTTTGAATATTGCCCTGGGTGCATTCCTTGGTGCACTGCGCAATATCTGGTGCAATTTCAATATCTAGGACCACATGTACAAAATATTCCTGAACCCCTCAGTATCATTACAATCTTGTTATGTATGCTTGGGATTACAGTACAGTCCTGCTCCTGTCTAAATGTGGGTGCTTCGCAGGACTTCCTTCCTAGATAAAAAAAATCCTCAAACCCCCAAAACATAATTTTATTGCATTTCTCCTGATTTTTTCATATGTGTTTCTCCTCCTTTGTACCTTTAGTTACTGCTTCTGGCATCCATCACCTCCCCCTGCCATCAGACTCAACTCTCGCTGCCATGAGGAGTCCTTCCAGTCCTCCAACCTCTGCTTCCCAAGAACAAGCATGGACCTGCTGGGGGCTTCCTCTGACCACTGTAGAGATATGCTTCTGGCTCCTGACTTCCTCTTAGTTATAGGCTTGCCCCATCAAGGACCTCCCCATGGCCTGGAGGAGGAACGATGTTGCTGGGTGCTGCCTGGAGGGCCTTTCTCTGGCACAATGAAGGGGGCTGTTGGCCTGTAGGGACTACGAGGCTATCAGCTGGTGTACCGGTGTGATATTTTACCTGTGCCTGATGGTGTGTGGTCATCCATATGGTCCTCGTCCACCTCCACCATGCCATCACCAGGAGCTGCAACATTGTAACATGTTGAGCATCCTTCCTCCAGGAGGAGAGTGTCCAGGGACACTAACCTCCTTGTCAGCCTCTACTCCCAATGTCCTGGGATCAAAATGTGATAGCAGGTCACTGCCATGCCAGAGTGATCCTCCATTGCATCGGAGCCAGCTACTTCTCTACTTTTATTTGTAAAATCATTTTACAAGTGAAATTATAAAATGAGTAAGAGAAATACTGTACTGTGATTGGTGAAATCCAGTCACGTGACTGTGTTGTTATCCCAGCAGAACAGCACAGGTCAGAAATGCTTAACTTTGTGAATCTCATTATTTGTTCTTAAAATAAAAAAAATCAGGGAACCCATTTTATAATAGCAATAAGGCATTCGAGGGTGTGTGTAATTGAGGGATAATGACACTTCTTGGGTGCGTAATGCCCTCAGCTTTACCTCGGGCTTCACTTTCCCAGGGTGTGCTGTTACTTCCCCAATAATGCACACCCAGTCATGCCTTATTGCTTAAATAGACACTTCAAGGGCATGTAATTCTAGCTAATGGTCACACAATTTGGGGCTGGTAGTATAGCCTGGAGGTTAGAGTAATGAACTGTGAATGAGCTTTGTTCCTACAACCTCCAGTCTCATACTGTGTGACTCTGAGCAAGTCACTTAACTACCCCAGTGCTCCCAGGGCACCCATGAAAACAAGCACTTCTGCCTAGTGGGCCTTACCTGGTTACTAAAAAGAATAAAATAAAAAAATTACAATTCTCAGCATGTTCAAAGGCACTCAGCAGTGCTGCATGCCTAACAACACACCCGAGGTGTGTGATTATTTAGCAATAATGCCTGAACAACTGGGCATTTTCAGGGACTTGATGCTAGGCTAGGAAGTGTTATACACTAGGCCACAAACCCCAGCCCATTGTTAATCCATGGAAAATGCCAGATTGTGAGGATGCGACTGTGATTTTATAAATCTGATGAATTATTCATGAGGCCTGCATGCTTTGTGATTAGTTGCTGTACCGGGTGTTAATCTTTTAGAAACACCCAGGACAACTCATAGCACCATACAGCAAACACTTCCCAGATGGGCACTAATCCCCCTAGAAATGCTGACTTGCTCAGGTATTATTGCTTAAATTGGTCTAATGACTATTAATTGTTTTCTGTTGTGTTTAAGCTTAAACTGACATATTTTCTGTCCTGTCAGAGAGCACTATATTTCTTGTTCAGTATGCTGGCATTTCTAAAGAGATTAACATCAGTTACAGTAGCCAGTCAGGAAGTGGTTTGGGTTCATAATTAGTTAAATGTAAAACTTCCTGTAATTACACACCCTGTCCTATATATATTTTTTTTAATTTAAATGACTGTGTTAAGTTTCCAACAATTACAATATAAGACTAGATCATATAGCATGAACAGGCCAAAGAAACATCAACCCTCCCAGCCCTCCTGTCCAGTGCTTAAGAACTAACTCCTTAACTGCCAGAGAAATTAGAGCAATATGATATTTACGTTCCTTAATCCTGATCTGGCTATAATCCCCAATAATACAAATCTCTGGGGAAAATAAACCTTCCAAGCCCAACAAGGGATCAGCCCGGGACTCAATCAAGGCCCAAAGTGGGGATACTTTCTCACACTGCCAGAAAATAAGCAAGACAGTGTCCTCAGCTTTCCCATATCTAGTACATATAGGTGAACTGAGATGTCCCATATCTACCAGCTTCACTGGTGAGTAATACATGTTACTTAATATGTGAAATTGTGTGAGCCTAAGCCGATCCTGGGTGGTATACCTATAGAGGTCCCTCCAGATATATTCCCAATTAAATGACCGCTTGGCAGCAGACTGTCCCAAATCTTGAGGCTCTCAGTGGTAGAGGATAACCTTTCCAGAAGAAGGAGTAGCACCCAGCCATACCATGATATTTAAATGCTAGATCCTTTATCTGTAAGAGGAGGTCAGAGAGGTCAGAGAGGTCGATGTCCGGGGAAGGGCCAAACAGTTGATGTATTAGGTGTCTAAATTGGAAGATCTTAAAGATTTGTGAATAGCCTAACCTGAGACTCTGCAGGGTGTCTGGGAAAGAGAGGAGGAATCCTTGGGAGTAGAGGTCCAATACTTTAAGGTTAGTCAGCTGTGGTAGCCAGGAGGCTAAAATCGTGCTTCTTCCTATTCTGATGTTGTTATTTAAGAGGCATGGTTGTGAAATATCCTTGACGGGGAGGAATTTAAAGAAGGAACAGAACTGTGAGAAAACTTAGATTGAGACCCCCACTACAGAGTCCCGAAGTGGTTCTGAAAGGGAGTTCCAAGAGGAAAAGAGGATGGAAGAGCCAGAGAGACCAAACTTGGACATTAGAGAGACCTTGATTCCTAATCGGGGGGGAATATAGTCTCCTTCTTTGTAGGCTTGGGGGGCAGAGAGCCCTTTGTTACATTTGTGTAGATGACTAGCCCAGTAGTAGAGTGAAAAATTAGAAAGCTGGAGACCCACCAACCCTTTAGGTAGGCCCAGTTTGATATAGGAGTGCCTGGGGGACTTATCCAGCCAAATAAATTTAGTAGTAAGTGAATGTATGCATTTAAAGAATGAAATAGGGAGCCATATGTTATTCAGTGGGTAGAAGAGTCTGGGGAGAATGTTCATTTTACTTATATTAATCCTCCTGCCCCACAAATAAAAAGCGGAAGAGCTTTCCATCTTGCAAGATCCTGTTGAAGAGTGGTAATGAGATCCTGTAGGTTAAGTTTCTTCCTTAGGGAGGGCTGGTATGAGAGGTAAATGCCTAGATATACAATAGAATTTGGGGGATATTTCATACCAAATTTATTGAAGTCTGCTCTGTAATTTAACCGTTAAGAGGGAAAATCTCAGTTTTATTACAGTTGAGCTTGTACAGTAGCTAGAGAGGGAACTATACCTGTCTATGACCTTAAGAGTCTCTGTAATAGATTCACTAGGATGAGAGAGCTGGAGGAGTATATCGTCCACATAGACAGATAAAGTCTGAACTGTTCCACCAACTGGGATGCCAGCAATATTAGGGGAGGACTTAATTTGTGTGATTAGGGGTTCAAGGTAGAGATTAAATAAAAAGGGAGACAGGGGGCATCCCTGACGGGTGCCAGAGTAAAGAGGAAAATGAGAGGAGAAAACTCCATTACAGTATATTCTGGCTGTAGGAGAGGAGTAAATGACTTGGATCCAACTGATAAAGGATAAAGGGAACCCCGTACTCTTCAGAGTGGCTTGTAGGAAGGACAAATCCACTCTGTCAAAGGCCTTTTCTGCATCTAGGGAAATTAGGGCCATGGGGGTGGGAAGGTCCTTGGTGACAGAGAAGATATGGGCCAACCAAGGAGATGGTCATCTGAGGTGTAACCTAGGACAAAGCCCACCTGTTCTGGACTTAGGAGATCAGCCCAAACTGTGCCTATTCTTGTAGCTAGGATTTTTGTAAGAATCTTAATGTTATAATTAAGGAAGGAACTAGGACGGTAGCTAGACGGTTGGGACGGTGGTTTATCTGGTTTCAGGAGAACGGTAATCGTAGCTTCCAAGAGGGAGGGGATCCAGGGAATCGGCTGAGAACATGTAGTGAAAAAGACGTGGTAATAGAGGAGACAGCTCTTTGGAGAATGTTTTGTAGAAATTCTAAGGGAAACCATCCTGGATGGGGGATTTATCTAATGCTAAGCTATTGATAGCCTTGGAAATCTCAGCAAGCAAAATAGGGGAGGATAGAATAGCTTGTTGAAGTTCCGAGAGTTGCAGAAGAGGCAATGTGTCTAGGTAAGCTAGTATATCCTCGTCACCCAGAAGGAAAGGGTTGTTTCCCATACAGGGTGCTATAAAAGTCTTCAAATACCTGGGCAATCTCCCTGGGGTGGGTTTTAAGAGAGCCATCCTGGGAGGAAATAGCCACAATTGTCCTTGAGCTTTCTTGTTTTCTTAGCAGAAGTGCAAGCAGACGTCCTACCTTTTCCCCCCTGCTCAATGTATTTTGACTGAGTCTTCAGGATAGCAAATTCAGCCTTATCTCTTAGAATCTCAGCATATTTATCCTTAAGAGCTAAAAGCAAGCTCAGAGAATCAGGAGTGGAGGATGAGGAAATGGACATCTCTAAATCTCGTATACTGTTCAGAAGGGTAATGGCCTTACTTTCCCGTACTTTCTTTCTTCTAGAAGCAAGTCAAATGAACTCCCCTCTGAGGAAACACTTGAGGGAACACCACTCTTGATCCCCCCGAGGGACCGAGTTTAGGTTGATCTCCATGTAAGTCTGAATGAGGGATTTTATTTTAGAGACCACAAAGTCGTCCTTGAGGAGCTGTGTATTTAACTTCCAGGTGGTGTTCCTATGTAGGTCTGAAAGAGGACTACGCATGAGCCAGGCAACCGCATGGTCTGACAAAATCAGAGGTTCAAGGCCAGTGTTGCACACTGTCCGTAAAGCGGAAAGGCTAAAAAGGATGAAGTCTAGTTGGGACAAAGTATGGTGGACTGCTAAGTGAAAGGAATAGTTTCAGGAGGAGGAATTAAGAATCCGCCAGGATCACAAAGTCCGAGTGATTTCATAAGATCTCCAAGGGCACGCTGATATGGGGTTGAGGGTCTGAGGGATGAATTGGAACGGTCCAAATCTTGTGTAGGTGGGGTATTCCAGTCACTTCCGAGAATTAAGGTACCAGGCAGAAGGGTGGCTAATTTGTCTGCTAAGTCCATAAAAACGTTTGGATCCCCGCCTACCGGGCCAAGGATCACTTCATTCTGGTTCAAAAAACTCTAAACTAAAATAAAGCGGCTCTGTGAATCTGATACCACCTGACTGACTTGAATGGAAACAGATCGCACACTTAATATAGCCACCCCTACTCAGGTAGAATCCCCAGATGCCAAGACTTGGCTGATACTTTGCCTGCATAGCCAGTTGGCTTCCAGGCTAGTTAAATGAGTTTCTTGAAGGAAAATCATCTTGCCCTGGAGCAATGAGATGTGTTTTAATATTTGATATCTCTTGGTCTGCTCTCTTGCTCCCCTTACATTCCAAGTGAGAACTTTGATAGCATTATTAGCCATTTCCTACGTGTGTACATACCACGTTACCTGATGCAAAAGGTATAGGGCACACTCCAACTTCCATCCCCCTTCCCATCCCCAAAATGAACAAGGTTCACCCAATCCCAAAAAGGACAACCCAACATGAGAATCTAACAACAACAGAACAAAGGCAAGTACAAAAACAAGCAGTTCACTATGGTGGTTGAGTGAGCAGAAATAGGTACAGACATCCTTGCCACCCTACCCCCCGACCTGTATATAACCTCTACTTCCCTCCCAAGAAGCTGTAACTTGTTAGTGTAAAGCAGTCTTGAGAATGAGACCTTGAATCTCTCCCTCCCATCCAGAGATTGTCCTGGACTCACAGAAACAAAGATCCTCCCTCCCTCCCTCCTCCCAAATAATCCAACAAAATAAGAACTATGTACAATGGTCCCCTTGAGGGTGGAAGCCTGTGAGCAGGCAATGGAAAGCAAATAGGTGGCACCAGATCCAGTTAAGCCTTCACTTGGCCCACCAAGGTATGATGATCTCCAGGGTGGAACTAATGTATACAGGATTGTAAGTGCTATGTAGGAGAGTGTAAAGGGACAAGTGAGATGCCAGAACATAAGACTCTCTATCTGTCCAGCATTGCCCTCTTAGTTGCCTGAGGAGTACCCATTCAAAACCCTGGGTGAGAACAAACAGGCAAACCAACCCCATCAATAAGCACACGATGAACTTCAGCTCACGGATACAACCCTGCAACAGAGTTTGCCTCCCCACCCTACCTTTCCTATAATACCTAGCTGTAGTAGTCTCCACTGGAATCAAACAGAGACAAACTAGGCCCTACCTAGAAGGAGAAGTAGTGCAGTCAGAAATCAGAAGCCACCCTCCTTCCGGGAGCCCACTAGCCAAGTACACAGACAGAGTTTAGGTTTAATGAGCCTCAGTGCCTAGATTACTGAATTTTGGGGCCCTCTTCTCGAGTGAAACTAAGTGAGCAAGGCAGCCAGGAGTAGGTTAAGGCCCAACAATGACCCCAAGGGAATCACAGGTACAGTCTCATTGGTGTAGGCTGTAAGGTTGGTATAGAAAAGGACAGGGAAAACAGGCTGCATGGGAACAAAGCCCGTAGACCAGAATAAAACTCTCACCCAGTTCGTAGGGCCCCCAAATCCAGACTTACCAGAAGTGGATCGAGACAGGCCCATTGGGAGCAAAAAAGGGGGTGGACTCAGTGCTCACTAAATTGCTCCCACCCTAGTCCCAGACCCACTCAATCAGTTCCCAGTCTAACAGTGGAAAGGTTCTTATATAATCTGTCCATAGTAGGACCAGGTTCAATTGGGCTAGAAATCAGTTAGAAGGAAGCAAAACAAATAGACAACCCTTCCAGAGATCGTAGATCTGAACAACTTAAAAACCATCCAACGGAGCAACCCCTCCTCTGGCAACAGGCGCTGGGAGCCATCGTATGGCAGATAACAACAGGTAATAATATTAGTAGTCCAGAAACGATTAAGTACTGTGAACCAAGTGAATGCTTCATGGGGTCTTGAAAAGGTCAGGTAGGCACTGTGAGAGATCCTTGTGGGCCTGATCAGGAGCTTCAAAGGCCAACCAGAGACCGTCTAGGGATACCTGGAGCCAGGCAGGATATGCCATCCTGAATTTTATTCTTGCAGCAATCAGCTTGCTTACTATGGGGTGGAAGGCCACCCGTTTCTGGCGTGTCTCGCTCGGAAGATCCTGGGTGATTCTTAAAGGTTTTCCCTCCCATTTGATAGATTGCAGCTCTCTTGCCTTGGAAAGGACCTGCTGCTTCTCCAGGTAACTGAGGAACTTCATTATGATAGGTCTGGGGGAACATTGTCAGGAGGTCTCGGGCAGAGACAGCGATGGACCCACTCTGTTTGGTAAGTAATGTTGAATGGAGAGGGGGTCCACCACTGTAGCAAGTAGTTTTTATATAAAGGTGATCATTTCCATGCCTTCTTCTGACTCTGGAAGGCCAAAGATCAAAGAGTTGTTTCTGCAACTGCGTCCTTTTAGGTCTTCAGTTTTCAGCTGAAGTTTAGATAATTGTTGATGTAGTTTGACAATTTCAGGGTTGACTTTATCTCTTCAGTTCTCCAGTGAGATGGTATGTGCCTCTGCATCACCTATCCTGTGGCCTAAGTCCCCCATGTCAGCTCAGAGAGATTTCAGTTCGGAGGAAATATCAGCCAATGCTTCCCGGAAGGGAAGTAGCTCCTGAAGAAAGCGATCCTCCATGAGTGGAATGGAATGGAACGGACCGGTTGAGATGGTTTATGGGCTGGTTGCCAGCCCTGAGCTTTAGATTTCTTCGGCGCCTTCACTGGAGAGGTAGGCAGTGTGGAGAGCGGCAGGGCCTGCCGCATTTCAGCTTCCATCGTGGCGATTAAAGCCAATAATGATGTAGGAGATGCAAAAGTAGGAGCTGTAGGCAGGCAGTCACTATTTAGACCTGCTTGGTCGAAGTAACATTGAGTTCAGTGGATAAAAGTTGTAGAAAATAAGGTGGAGAATAAGGAGCTCCAAAGCTAGGCTACTACTCCACTGCAGACATCACGTGATCTCACCCTGTCCTATCTTAACACTTAGGTAAAGGTATAGAGCTTGTACTACTGGCTACCCAGACCGGAAAGGGATAACAGACTGAATACATGAGCAAGGCAAACTTTAAAGTGATTCTTTGTTTTCCAGCAAAACATTCTGGGTTGGCATCAGCACTACTCAGTTACACAAAAATTCCACCAAAATGTTTATTTTGGATGATCCATTTTTTTCTTACTGAATTTTGCATGAAAACAGGCTCTTATCCCTTACAGTTACTCTGATCCCACTGTTTTCCTGTCTTGAAGTCATAATGTTCTGCTTGTGGCTTCAAGATCCTTTGGCTAACAACAGGTCCTGATGCCATAAGCAGTAGATTATGACTTCAGGACAGGAGAAGCAGCAGGAACAGATGAAGTGTAAGGGGCAAAAAGCCTGCTCCTATGAAACAAACTTTATAAAGAATAGAATGTCCGGAAATTATTTGTTTTTGGAAATGTTATGAAATTTGAACTTCTGTCAATGACAGCTGTGTGTTGTTGAAAAATGGAAATGCACATTAATTCCACTCACATGACAACTGCAAGATGCATTTAATTTGCAGATTTAGCTAGGATATTGGTACCTTTGCAGGTAAAACTATTCGTGTATTTCAGGACCTCAGCCTCCCGGTTGCAGGAAAGGTCTCAGTAAAGCCAAGAGAGATCCTTCGATACAGATAAGGAAAGGAGGGTGGTGTTGAGCACAGGAGCTCAGCTAGCCTTGCATAGGTTTTCTAGGTAATACTACCTGTTCATTTTTGCAATGGTGTGTTACACAAGGAACCATTGGAAAGCAAGGGGTTCTCACCTCTTACATTCCATTATAGTATTGTAAGTCAGGTTTATTATCACCCTCTCCATTGCCCTAAATACATCCATTTGAGCCAGATCTCGAGATCTCTTTACAAAATAATAATGCATGAATTGTTAATACTATTACTTAGCAGAGTACTTGCCCCTGGCAGCCCACAACTCACCTGTTGTGCTCCTCCAGCTCGCCTGGACTCCCATCCTTGGATGCTGCTGCTGCACCAGCTCTAGCAACAGCAGCCCAGGGAACTAAAGTAACTCTGTTAGCAAACTTCATCTAAGGACTCAGGATGAGGGGAGAGTGCATTAACATGCCTTTTCTCCCCAAGTAAGTACCACACATTCCTTAGCTACACATTGCGGCTGCAGCTAATGGCTGTTGACCTCCCCCCCCCCACGAGTCACTCCTCAGTCTTCAATTGACTCCTACCTGTAAAATCAATAGCATGTCAGCAAGTGTGTGTGTGTGTGGGGGGGTGCTAGTATAGTATAAGTGACATAAGTGAGAGTGATCCATAGAGCCTAGTGCTAATGAAGTCATCATTTTCTTGATCCCCTCCACCAAGACTGTCACCAGCTTGCAAATGAAGGGCAGGCAAGGCTCAGAAAATCACTTGTGAAACCTGCAGAAGTGGAGGAGCTCCAGCTGCCTAACTCACCCTCCCTCCTCCCTCCCTCTCCCTCCTTCCAGAGGAGAGCTTGGTGATTTCCCAACCACTAGGGCAAGAGAACAGGGTGAGATTTTTTTTTTTACAACAGATGCCAATGGCACGCTCTCTCTTCATTGGATAGGGTGCTGACTGCTGATCTATCCTCTCAGACAACCAGTTGAGATGAGGTCTCCATGACTGTGGTAACCTGGTGAAAAATACTGTAAATACATCTCATCCACTATAAAAGTCACACACCCTGTATACAGTACTGGGTCAGAATGCTTACCATACTGAAAGTACCTGGTCCCATAGCCTGGCCTGGGGAAGCTTTCCCTGGGTCTCTCATAGGTGTCATAGTAGTTTTAGTAGCAGTCGTTTGAATATTTGTAAGGGTTGTATGGGTCATCACCCAGCATCTCCTCATCTGAGTTCAGTCCCGCATTACGCCTTGCAGAAGGAGGGCTGTTATTATTATTTATTGGTCCTGCAGTCTCATTTGCCCTGTTAGCTCCAGAGGTCACTGCCACTGCTACTCCTCTCAGCATCCTGGAGGGGGTCCAGAGAAAAGCAACCAAGGTGAATGAGGAATTACAGGATAGATCCTATGAGGAGAGGCTGGGAGCCATGGGGATGTACTCCCTGGAAGAGAGGAAACAGAGGGGTGATATGATAAAGACCTTCAAGTACATGAAGGGAATTAACAGAGTGAAAAGGGTGTGGTTCTTTAAAATGAGTGACAATAGCACCACCGTGGGGCATAGCCTAAAATTGATGGGGGGGGGAGAATTCAGAAGGGATATAAGGAAGCACTTCTATATGGAGAGGGTGGTGTTCACCTGGAATGAGCTTCCAGAGGAGGTGTTATCAGCAAGGATGGTAGGAACATTCAAGAGAGCAGGGACAAGCACAAAGGGAACCCTTGGTATCAAGGAAGGGGGAGAGGAGGGACAGTTGGGGGCAGGGTCACTGGTGTAAATTGTAAGGCCAGACTCTGCATCACGTGTTGAGACAGAAATGATAGATTGCGTGGTCTTCTGCTGGCTCTTTTTATGTTTGTATGACAAGAGTTCAAAGCCCAGTGAGAGCGATATTTCAGTATTTTCCCAAATGAAGAGGCTGGAAGAGCCTCAAAGTGCTGGGTATTTTGTTCCTGGCAGTAGTTGCTTTTAAGGTGATGGAAGTCATGAATCAGTGATGTTAAATTGAAATAAAAGCTTTTCAAGCTTCACATGGTTTACGAGTGCTGTGTTCTTAGCTTGGGTTTCTCCTGTCCCTGTGTGCACCGGGATTTACTGTGAGTGCTGTGGTCATCATTCTTTCAAGCCTGTCTAGTGGCACCCTCCCACCCTCTGATTGACTTGCCTGTTGTGATTTTCTTTCCCTGGTGTCTAGTGGCACCCCCCCAAGCTCTGATCACTGTCCCCATAACTATTGTATTTTTTTCCTCTGGTGTCTAGTGGCACCCTCACCCTCCAATCACTGTCTTTGTTGTGATAGTTTGTTTCACTGGCGTCTAGTGGCATCCCTCACCCTTTGATCACTGTCTTGTCTGAAATAAAGAAAATAACACCTTCATGTTTTTTTTAACCTTTAAAAAAAGAAAACAGTCCCTCACCGATCCGACCCCACCATGTCCTCCCACTCAGCACCCAAAACCCCACACCCCACCCACACACCGCACTCCCTCAGTCACCTGAACAGGTCCCAGGGTGAAGAGCCACTCTCCAGTCGAAGACAAGTCTTGCTGCTGGAACCACTGACTGAAATGTGAGAAACTAAGGTAAGTGTAGTTTAATGTATTTCAGTATAGTTTTCAACTTTGGTGCATAACTTTGCCATTTTTGCATATTTTGACACCAGATTTTCAACATGGCCTTTTGAGACCCCATCTCATGAACAATGGTAGTAGAATTATGAAAATTCAGTCCAAATAGTGATTTCATTATCACTTGGTGAAATCACTTTTGGGCAGGATTAGAAACATTTTCACCACCCTTGTTCATGTGGTGGGGTCATAAATCTGTGTTAAAAATTTGGGGAAGAAATATGTAAAAATGAAAAAGTTATGTGCATACATTGAAATTTTGCTACGCTCGCTCGTAACTTTGGCAATTTTCAATATTTTGACCCCAAATTTTCAACACAACCATCTGCTTACACCGCATCATGAACATGACAGCTGTCATTTTTTGGCTGAACAAATTGTGTTTTTGTACCTGTGACAAGCAATGGCATTGAGGTGGTGTGGAATCATGTTTTGGCAGGGATTTCAAAATTTTCGTCACTGGGTTCATGAGGTGGAGGTAATAAGAGGCTATGCTGACAGCTTCTTTCCTGTTTACTACAAATACAAGTGCAGGGCCAAGAGGGCCTGTGCTTCCAACAACTTATATATGTATGTATCTAAAGAGAGTGGGGCACACAGGGCCCTCCACAGACAAATGAGGATACAATTACACTATCTCAAAAAGTAAGAAATTCTTTGCAAAAACTGCATAAATGCAACATTTAGGGCTTAGGTTAAAGTGACAAAAGTAAGGAAATACTGATGGCTTTAGATTTCCAACCTTGTAACGCCACCACTATCCCCAAAGTAAATCATGGGTGCAGTCTTGGGGTTGTCAACCCAAAGCTCTTCCCATTCTACACACTCCAGAAACATACACACCTAATGGGTAAGCTTTAGGTTGACAACCCCAAAGAAGATCTACTCCTGATTTGCTTCAGAGATGGGGTGGGGTTTTACGGTTGGAAACCCTAAAGCCACATTTATCTACTTTCTCACTTTAGCCTGAACCTTAAATGTTGCATCAATGCAGTTTTTTTGCAAATATATATATATATATATATATATAAATAGACACACACACAAATGCACCTCTCATAGCACTCACAAGTTGTAGAGTTGTACAAGATATTTACGCATATAAAAATATCCCCTCCCCTCACACACACACACACACACACACGCACACACACACACACACACACACACACACGCATTTATTAATTTGTTTAATCAGACAGCACAGGTGGCCTGGCCTCCCGCCCCACTAACTTTTGCAGTTGCAGCTATGGAAAAATGGTTTCTACTCACCAACATCCTATATGCAACCACAAAAATCAGAAGCAGGATATCTACCATTCATAACATATGGGTGACATTTAGCTAAGTGCAGAATGATTTATTTATTTTTTCCATTCCTAATCACAAGATCTCGCCTCACTCTTAATGAAGTGAGTTAACCTTAAAGATACCTTTACTTGCATTACTTAAATAGATATATATATAATTTTTAAATTGCTGAGGCTGCAGAAAACAGAACGATGACAAGTCTAGTCTTTTAAGTTCAAGAAACCAGCTCAGACCTAGGACACGCTAGTGCGTGGAGTTAGAACAGTAGGCTGCTTCCAGTTTGCAAATGATAGACATAGGTCATCTGGAAATGTTTCAAATGTTGCAACAACAGTTTTGATATAATTTATTAAAGTGGTAGTACAGCATCTTTATTTTTAAACAGCGAACTGAACGCTGAAATGAATAATTGTTTTTATAGTTTATTTACCCAGGTAAAGAGTTTTTATACAAAAACAGTGACATACCAGTTGCATTTGTTGGTCTGTGTGCTTCCTGTGTTGTGCAGAATGTATTCTGTTTTCTCCATCCTTCTCCTATTTTGCCACCACTATGGTGATTCTAAATGCAGTGGTTCGATGCATGGCAGCTGTAACATCAGATTAGCATTGCCCTGATGTGAACACAGAGCAAACTACATGGAAACTGATGTCAGTCAGGTGGGTGAGCAGCAGAACAAAGGTAAACAAGGAAGGGGTTTGCCAGCTCTAGTGATCCAAGGGAGAAACAAACAGGGGTCACTCCCAGAGTTTAGTGTTTGGTGCAGCAGTGAGGGAATAGAGAGCTCCAAACCTGACAGTGAAACAGGAGAACTGCATACTCTTACAGGAAAACACTACACTGACTGTTAAGTATGCTTTTACTGAAGCAGTGCAAATACCAAATTACAAGTTAATGTAAGTGTTACAAGCATTACAAATGGCCAGACAAATGACCCTTGTGGCATTAGGATGACCATTTGTAATGGTCATGCTGATTTGTCATTTGGTATTTGCACTGCTTCAGTAAAAGCACATTTAGCCTTAAACAGTCAGTGTTGTGTTTTCCTTAAGAGTGCGCAGCGTTCTTGTTTCTACTAGTGAACTAGGCGCCTTGTATGGACCTTCTTTTTGGGGGTGCAATGACAAGAATAAAGAGCACATTAAACATCTGCATCCCTGCTGTTGCCTCCTCCTATCTTCCTGTACAGTTTTATTATGGAATGGTATTCTAGGGTCCAAGGTTCAATTCCCAGTAGGTCACATTATATCTTTCTCACTACAAGCTATGGTAAACGTTTCTTATTACACCTTGCACATCGCCAGAATTAGAATAATTAGAATCTAACTGTGAAGGAAAAAAGTGAAACACAGAAAGTCCATTTTCAGAGGAAAGAGTCCTGAAGGGACTTGCAGATCTGAAAATGGGCAAGACTAGGGAGCCAAGTGGATACATCCAAAGGTACTAAAGGAACTCAGGGAGGTGCTATCTGCCATGCTGATGGCCTTACTCAACAGCTCACTGGAAACAGATTAGTTCCAGAGGATGGGAGGAGAGCAGATGTGGTCTCTCTCCATGAGACCAACAGCAGGGAGGAGGATGGCAACTATAGGCCGGTCAGTGGTGGAGCAATTAATGGAAATCCTGGTAATGTAAAAGTTAATACAGTATCTTGAATCCAGTGGGCTACAAGAATAAAGACAGCATGGATTGATGTGGGGGTCATGCTAAATGAATCTGATTGATTTCTTTCACTGGTAGACCAGGGAACTAGATCAGCCAATGGCAGGGATGGGCTTATCTGGACTTTAGTAAGGCCTTCAGTGCTGTGCCACATATGAGACTAATAAAGAAATTGAGCAGCCTAGGGGTGGGATCAAAAGTGGTGATTTAGGTTAAAAACCGGTTAATGGATAGATGACAGAGGGTGGTGGTTAATGGCACTCACTCTAATGAGGGGGGAGTGGCCAGCGCCAGAGGGTTCGGTACTGGGACCGGTCCTCTTCAATGTCTTTATAAATGAGACTATAAAAGTACTGAGAGGAAAAGTATGCATTTTTGCAGATGACACCAAAATCTGTAATAGGGTGGACACTCAGGAGGAGGTGGAGGGAATGTGTAGTGACCTTGGGAAACCCGAGTTGTGGTCAACAGAATGGCAGTTGGAGTTCAATGTAAAAAAGTGAAAAATTAAGCACCTAGGACATAGGAACCAGGAGTTGAGCATAGGATGAAGGGAAGGTACTGACAGTCACTAAGCAGGAAAGAGACCTTGGGGTTATCATATCTGATGACCTCAAAGTAGCAGGACAGTGTGACAAAGCAATGAGTAGGGCCAGTGGGATGCTGAGATGTGAGGTATCTCTAGCAGGAGAGAGGTGATGTTACCACTGTATCGCTCACTTGTGAGACCCCACCTGGAGTATTGTGTCCAGTTCTGTAGGCCACACCTCAGAAAGGACATAGAGTGGAGGAAGAGCAAGAATGCAGCTAAAATGGTGCAGATGTTGCATCAAAAGCCCTGTGAGGAAAGACTGAGGGGTCTCAACATCTGCACCGTGGAAGAAAGGAGAGTGAGAGGGGGAAATGGTAAGAGACCTAACAGTACTCACAAGGGTGAATAGGGTGCGGGAGGGGTGCCTCTTTTTCAAATGAGAAAGAGCAGCAGGACAAGAGTCATGCAATAAAACTGGATTAAGGGAAGTTTTTTTTAATATAGCTTTTTATAGGCTTTTTTTATGTTTCTCCGCATCCCCCAAGGGCCCGGCATGCGGTTGTATGTGCATGTGAAGGCATGCATGCACATCGGAAACCAGCTCAGCCCCTTCCTCCCACCTGTACTTCCACCCCTGCCCGCCTACATTACCCCACTGGACCTCCACTCGGTGGGGATGGGACAATGGGAGGGGCAACAACCCACCCCCACCACCCGTGGGAGAGGAGAGCAGCCCAAAGGCTAGCTCAATACCACTCCTCCTTCCCCCTGGCCAGCACCCTGACAACCCAAGGTAATTTCCGAATCCGGGTCCCAGCATAGCGTGAGGTAAGGCGTCCAGCACCTCAACTCAGGGAAGTTTAAGAGGGATGACAGGAAGTACTACTTCACTGAAAGAGTGGGGGAGGCCTGGAACAGACTGCCAGAAGAAGTGGCGAAGCCAGAAACAGTAGGGGGTTTCAAGTATGCATGGGATGGACATAGGGGAATATTAGTAAATGAGCAGGGTGGAGGAGTATCGTCGAGACCAGTTAAGATCTGCAGAGACCAGGTAAGGACCATCTGGACAGACTGGGTAGGCAAGGCTGTCAATTTTTCCACCAAATGCTATGTTTCTATGGCACACATAGAAGAAACGTAAATTCAAAATTGGTTGCCAGAAGAATGGACAACATAATGTAATTCATATGCAGCCCATATTTGAAAGACACATAAGATATCCTCTAGAGTTTCATGTCACAGAGCCTTGGCCATTGCCCCACCCTCACATGATTAATATACACTGACCTAACAGTACCTGGCAGTTTGGTGGTACCTCCTTCCTGCCCTGATCCCTGAAGAAATTAAAACATCAACGGTATATTGTGTTACCCGGCCACTGTGCTGATCCCTGGAACATTAGATAAATTCCTGAAAACCAGTGGTACTCCCTCCTGCCCGGTCCCCATTAGAATATGATGACCCCTCCCAGGCCCACCCACTCAGCACCCCCACCTGTCCAGCACAGCAGCACCCTACCAATGCACAGCTATTTCTACAGCATATGTACTCAGCCTCAGTCATTCAGATAGCTGTCATCCAAGGTGGAGAGAGGAGGGTCTCAGTTGGTCACTTTCTACAGCTCTGCCAGCAGTCCTAGATGGACATTTGTCTGTGTAGGATGGGGATGGGATTATTGATTGGGTGAGTCAGGGAGGGGGGTTATCATAGTATAATTGGGACTGGGGTGGGAGGAAGGTACCATTGGACTACCAGAGAATGTACCTATTTCACCAGGGATCAGAGTGGGAGGGGGTACCAATGGACTATCAGGGAATTTGTCTAATTCACTGAGGAACAAGGTGGGAGGCCACACCACTGTACTATCACAGAAATTATTTAATTCACTAGGGATTAAGGTGGGTGGTGTTACCACTAGATGCCAAGAATGTCTTCACTTTGGTTGTGGATTAGAATGTGACAGGGTACCACTAGACTCAAGGGGTGCTTTCACTGTTACTAGGGACTGGGGTATGAGTGGTATCAGTAAATGACAGGGATTTTTAATTTTCATAAGGAATCAGATGGGAGGGTCATAGCAAAATAGCAGAGAACGTTTTCACTGTCATCGTGGATTGGAGTAGGAGGGGAGGATGTCACTGGCAACAACTGCTGGAGAGGGTGGGGGTCATGCATCATTGTGCAAGTTAAGAGCAGGGTTTTGGAAACACTAAACAGCACTATTTTGGGTGATTTTTATTGCGTCTAAACTTTTTAGAATGTGCCACTGCACTCTGTATGCATGAGAGTACCCCCATTCGAATAAGCACAATGTTGTCCTAAGTTTGGTTGAGCTATCCTCTGAATGCTGTGCAGCAGACTCCATTTGAATGTAGCCCCTGACCCATTTAGACACACAATGTCTGATTAGTGTGGCGCTGTTCATGTTAGAACCATGCTAAGCTTTTGAATATTAGCCAAAATTTATTAAATCTATTCCAGCTATAGCCAGATTGGTTGGGGTGCTGATTTTCAGAACAAGTTTCCATGGTTCCAGTACATGTGCTTTTATTACCCATGGAATTGTTTATAAAGTACTTTGAGTCTGCCCCAGACTGCTTACCTATATACCTACCTTTCTCCTTCATTTTATATTATATCTTCCCTTTTAACTGTTACTTTTTTATCAGTCTTTTCGTATTCAGAAGAAAGAATGTTTTCATGGGAAGCAATAATTCCAAATTCTGCACAGTTCTATTGACAGAATGTTACTCTACTTTAGAAAATGGGCAAAGAAAATTATCTCCTCTGATTGGGAGACATATTAGGTGGGCATCTATCAGACAATAGATGCCCACCAAATAAAAAGCCCCAGTTCAACCTTCCTAATAGCCAGCAAAGTATCCTTGTGCCCAGCACCCTGCTTCCTCATTGGCTGAAATGCTGGGCACACAGTAAAATGTTAATTTTAAAATGCCCGCCATTTTGTTGTCTCTCTTACCAAGAGCCGAGACTGGTTTAGCCCCTTGCTATCGATAAGCGCGATATGTACTCGAACTGCTGCTTTTCCTGTCACCGCCAGCCTCTTCAGTACACAACAAACTGGAGGCAGTTCGCAAGGAGCCCTCGCCACCGACTCTGCCAACCCTGCCGCACCGCCCAGCTCCTTGCAGTGCAGCTCACTGGCGCTCCCAATCCTGCCGTCCCAACCTGCAGCCAGACCGCTCTCTCTCTCTCTCTCTCTTTACCTGAATTCATTGCAGCTCCTCTCTCATAGTGACACTGACAGGCTCCCCGGCTTCATCGCACCGCCTCTACCCTGCGCGCAGCAGACGTAGACTCACCCCACCCATCGCAAGCGTTGTGTGATGTCACCCTAGCAGCCACCCCCAACAATATCTTACTTTAGAAAATAGGCAAGGTGCACTTCTGTCAGACCTATGTAGTGGTACTGGATATTTCTTTCACGTAAAAACACTAACTCATGTTGCTCGCAAAAGTGGGGGGGGCAGTAACCAATAACCATGACAACTAGGACCCACCACTACAGGGGCTCTAGAAGGACAAAATTCCCTAGATAAACACACACACACAGCGGAGGAACTATTTTATTTCAAAACTGATTTTAAATTGATTTTGTATTAACATTTTATTATTAAACTTATTTTGTTTTACAGTGCCGATTTTTCTAAGCACAATAATACCCTCAGGGTGGGCGGTATTGTGCTATACCAGACCTTCCAGAGACTAGAAGGCCCTCGGCCGGGCCTCATTACGCCCAGGGCGGTTCGTATAGCACAATACCCACCCTGTCAGGTATTATTGCTTACACATACACTGTACTGGGGGTTCTAGGATTCACTGATTTTTTCCTGTGAGCACCAAATCAGGATTTTGGTAATTCTGATTCTGACACCAATTCTGATCTAATTCCAATCCAGCTCCGATTATGGCATTGTAATTAAATTGGTAACAGAATCAGAAGCACCAAATCTAAGTTACCCCACAAAATATAGGCCTGTAAGACCATCCACTCCTTGAACTCCTTCCTCAAGGCCTACCATCTTAATACAGCCAACTGCAGTTGCCCCACCCGGTCTCATCGCTGAGCCTAGCCTGGCTCCTGAGTCCATTAAAGACTCCTGTAATGCTACCTTCTCCCATAGACTTGCACTATCCCCACACTTCTACGCTTATTATTCTCCCGATTTGTCTTTTCCTACCAGCCTTAAAATTATTGTGGTTCTTTTTTCCCTGTCTATCCTGTGAAGGTATGTGGTCATCAGCTGAACTGTTTTACCATGTCGTATTGTATTATATCGCTACTCTTGTAGTTTATTCTTTGTATCTGCTGTACTCTTAATTTTATTTTTACCTTCTTGTTGTATTCCTACACTGGACATTTGTGAAAACGGGCATTTTTGCTCACATACTTTGCAGCATACAAATAAAAATTAATTGAATTGAAATCCAACCATGCATTACAGTAAGGCCTTTTCTTACAGTTTGGCGCCTGTCTCTCTCCCTCCTCAACTCTCCTTACCTGTGGAGTGGACTGCTGCTGCTTGGGAGTCTTCCATACTCTGTTCCAAGGAACACATGACCAGCTGGCTGTAGTGAAGTGAAGACTCTCACGCCTCTCTGAGTCTTGGTCTGACCTACCATCTGGTTCCTCAACCCCCTTATCTTCGACCCCTACCTGATCAGTTGCCTTCCCAAAAAATAATTCTGAGAGTACCTCCATAACTGACAACTTATTGGTGGCCCAGTGGGGTGACTCCTGACTGGTATCCCTGCCGAGAGGGTCAGATACCAAGGCCTACAGAAAATAGTTCCCCATGGTAATTCCCAGTGTATAAGTATGCAATTCTGGGGACTTACCCCCTGGTCCCCATTGTAACTTTCAGGGCATCCCCCACCTCTCCCATGAGCAGTCCTTTGTCAAGTATCTGCAGCTCTCTGTTGCTAATGTTAAAACATTCTGCCTGCTTGTGTTGCACTTTCCTACCCCCTTCTCCACACAGGAGCTATAGTAAAAAGCAATAGCCTGATTTAATCTACGACTAGAATGTAATGCTACCTGTGGTTGTGTCGGGATGTTACAGAATTATCTATGACATATAATGTCTACTGTACTGTTTCGCATGTGATGCTGTGTGATTTCCTGCTGTATTCCTGTTAAAAACATGGAAAATCTCAGCAAACTTCAAGTTAAAAAAAATGAAGTCTGCCATGGCCAGGCAAGGTAGAACTGGTGTGTAATGGTCAGGTGTTGTAAAAGTGATTTGTAAGTGCACTAGTCTCACTCCAAGTTAGTCTGTACCATACTGCATTGTCTCCCTACTCCTCTCTCTCTCTCTCTCTCCCCTCATTAGCCACTCCATGACTGACCTGCCACTGCCAGTAGAATCCCTAGGTTCTCTGACAGTCTGTCAGTTACCTTGTAGGTGGCTAACCTAAATAAGCTCTGAGAGCAGACTCTCCCAGATGCACATAGTAAAGTTATTTGGCAGAACCTGCTCTCAGGGCTTTGCTTAGGCTGGCCACCTCCGGTCAACTCTGGGGAACCAGGGAGCAGGTCAGTCTTGCAGTGGCTAGATAATAGGGGCAGTGTCCAATGTGAAGACAGATTTCAAATTCAGTCATGTAGTAGACTAGCATGGTAGGGTCCAGACTCAGAGTAAGACAAGCGGTGCACTTATTAAAGCACTTTTAGCAGAGTGTTGTCACTATAACCAGTTCTGTCTTGCCCAGAAATCGGATTAATTTGGAAGACAACTGGTCGGGTTAGGGGAGTTTAGGGCTGGGGACTGGGTAGGGGAGTGGGCAGTGGTGCTCATGGACTAGGAGCTAGGAAGCTTGATGTAATTTTCAGGAGGGAATCATTTGTTTTGTCAGAAAGAAGAGAGCAACAACACAAGCTGCCTGACAGCCCCTGCCAGGCCCTAGACTGCTACAGTGTCTCACTACAGCTGCCATGGCACCGAGTACTCATGGACCCACCCCTGCAGCAGCACGTGGGACCAGGGGAGGGAGGCGTTTACTGCACTTGGATGCAGATTCCAATTCAATTCAGCATCAGAAGAGGTTTTCAGAACTTGGATTTTGTCTTTGAATACCGAATTCTAAATTCTGAGAAAAATGTTTGGAATTGAATAAATCCGATTCAGCATGTTCCAAGCAACCCTGTACTGTACTGTCCATACAGTTTACTAGGAGGCCTCATATGGAATCAGGGCCTCACTTGTTTCTATAGCAGACTAAGCAACATAGATGTTCCTTTAAACAGGTAAAGATTTGTTACTTTTACAATTTGTTTTTTTAACCAGGAAAGGCACTTTGAGCCAAAGCTCATTTCCAGGTGCATCCTGGGAGTGCAGGGAGGTTAAGTGACTTGTACATTATTTTATTTATTTGAAATCTTGGATAGCACCAGTGAGTGGATGCTTGTTAATTGGTTCCACATCAGTTAACAAGTACAGAGTGATACATAAACATTCAGATACAGAGTGGTTTGGTGACAAATATACAAACACATGTTGCAGTACAACAATACAGATAAAGATCATGGTTACACTGTACTGAGGCATTGTACAATGTACGCCCCCATCAATGAGAGACAAAAATGAGTAGAGTAGACAGAGGGGGAAAATGGAGAGGTAATGGTAAGAGGAAGGGGTGAGTGGGGTAGGGGTGGAGGGGTAGGGATAGTGAAGAGAGGTGGGGGGGCGTGGCAGCACCATGGGAGAGGACAGTGGGTCGGTGAAGTGCAAGGTCGGGGCTACCCAGTGGAACAGTGACAGGGTTAAGAAGTGCTATATGATAAGTGTAGACTACAGCAATGGGATTACTGCCATGTCACACAATAGCCTATTTTCAGGCATGACCTGGGACAATATCTACCTCTTCCCACTAGTGGCAGAGTTTGCTTGCATTGCACGCATCCTCATTGTATTGCAGTCTGTCCCTGCCATTATTAGTTGGACATGGGATACTTAAAAAAGCTGCTGACACCTCAAAAAAAACTTTGAAAACAGAATATTTGGGTGCAGTTCAGTTTATATTCCATTTATCTTCTCTGCATTTCTCCTCCCTATTATTTATTAATGAGGACATTTTCATAAAACAGGATCTTTATCATGTAGCATTTATCTGCCACTGAACTTTATTCCCTACATGAAGTACAGTCCCTTGTTGTGACCTCACAATCTGTTGCCATGGGAGTAACTGTGATGTCACAAGAAGTGTATTATGACCTTTGGTAAGGGATAAGCAATAGGAATAGAGAGAAAGTCTTCTGGGGCAAAGATCCTGGGCTTGATTCAGAAACAGCAGTGCAAGCTGTGGCAAATGACAGCTTGCACCAATCACCGATGTGCCAGGGACCCTGCACTGATTCACTATTGGGTAGGGCCCTGGCACCAAAGTCCTGTAGCTTGTGGCAAATGTGGCCCAGTGGCAAAAAGATAGTGCACTGGATCAGTTTGGAGCAAGCTGCGGGCAGTCGGGCGGCATCTGGGCCCAGGATAAGTGACCCACTCTAAGGCTGTCAGAGTCATGGAGGACAGGGTATTGCATGGGGCCAGCTGTTGGCACACTGATAGGAATGGATGGGGTAGCAACAGCACCCTAATGAGCAGCAGAGGGGCTGCTGCAGCACCAGTTGGATGGGGGAGTGTCGGCATGTTGGGCGCCATGAGGGGGCCACTGTTAGCACTGCACCACAAAGGGCACCCTATGTATGTCTTCATGTGGTGTTTGGGTGGGGTGCTGCAGTAGTAGAATACGGTGCAAGAGACCATGGGTGGGCATCAGTACATGTTCCCTCCTGCCCTGGGAAAGATTCAGGGGTGGTGCAAGGAGAGTTAGATCAACACCTGACTGCTGTAACTGTCCCCGACCATGTACACTTTGCACCATCATTGTTGGAGCTTTCTGCATTGAGCCCCTGTTTTTAACCAAATGACCCTAGAATAAATAATGTGGAGCAGAAATTAAGAACTGATGAGAAATCTAAGCTGAACCAAGTCTAAATGTTATATTTACAAAGTTCTTCTGGAGCTGTCTGCTGCCCTTTAAGTAAAATTTTGGACTGAAACATGGCCTATAATAGACCATCATTTTACAATTCAGATAACATCATTTACAGTAATACAGTACACGAGACATCTCCTACAGTCAACTGTTACTCCCCGTCATAGGACCTTGCAAGTCCTTTTTGTGTTACCGTTTACATGATCGAACTGCACAGTTAGTGTAACTGGGTCACCGTGGATATTACAGTTACTACCCCTGCTTTGTGGGCTCAAACAAGATTGAGGGGCCTGGGTCCTGATTTTCCTGATTGGGGGGTTCAAATCCAGATCTTTTAAGTTTAGCGCCATGCGTAAACCCTGAGTAAAATTTAAGTGGGCCTGCTGTCAGACTGGTACAACCCACTGGGATACAGTACCTACCCTGCTCCCAGCGTGGCTCAGTTGGTAGCACATCCGCCTCTGGACCAGAAGGTCATGGGTTATCGTCCCACGCTGGGATTGGACTTGCACCTAAAAATCGCTGGCATCCGAGTGCAGTATTGGGGGCTGCTGTACTGCTGGGGTGTGCCATCCTTCGGATGAGACGTTAAACCGAGGTCCCTTCTGCCCATCCTGGTGTTGTCCTGGTGGGTGTCAAGGTGGAAGTAAAAGAACCCAGGGCACTCTTCACAAAGAGCAGGGAACATTCCCGGTGTCCTGGCCAACATTCCCCTTCCCATAAACCGGTTCATGCAATTATCCAGGCTGTGTGTGGGTGATGATGTGCGTTATGGCCGCCACCACACATTCAGTCACTTCACTACCAGTCTAGCATTGCTTGTAAAGTGCTTTGGGATACTGTGTATGAAAGGCGCTATATAAATGTGGATTCTTCTTCTTCTTCTTCTCCCCACAGTGTTCTCCTACACATGAAAAATCAGAGTGCAACTCACTTAAATCAACAAAACCACAAGTAGTGACTTACAACTAATGTTATGCTTACGAGATAAAATGTAAAATATTAATAAAATATTTATTGTGAGATATTCATAAGGGATGGAGGAATGCACAGCAAAACTATTTTGGAAAGAAACTCATGAACTGTATGTGCAGGACTGAAATGAAGTGCCTGACTAGGCTTGGTCAGTAAAACACTTTAAAACAGCAGTAACTGTAACAGTGCCCACCCCACGCCAGGCAAGGCAATGCAGTAGTAAATACTAGGCCCTTCACTCTTGTTAGCCCATCTGTACTGTGCGGTACTAGCCACTGGTACCAGTTTAACCCTTACACCCTAAAGGAACTCCTGTGGTTCACTGGGCACCCAGCCATAGAACAGTGCAAGCCTGGTGATGGCGCAGCTTGTTGGCTGGCCGTGGTAGACTTTAAAACAGAAATAGCTAAACCCCAAACCCCAGAGGCCATGCAGTTGCTTAAATGGCAAAACCTCCGAATGAGGTGTTTTGTAACTCCTGGTCCATTGGCCAAATCTGTAGATTTAGTGCCAGCTTTGTACAAATTTCCCAGCTGCGGGGGCAAGCCCAGACAGTACTCATGATTCTGGTGTACTAGCTTCCCTGTCAGCTGGGGCTCATCTTCCTGCTTCCTGCAGGTGCAGGTGCAGATCCTCTCTGGCTGATGGTTCAGCTGTGCGGCTGGGAGTGGCAGCTAGAAGACATAGGTCTCAGGTGCCTCTGCATGTAGAGTGGCTCTCTTTATCCGCAGTCATCTGGACTGCTCTGGCTCTTCCCTTTTACTCTTCCTCAGGACAGAATAGTCTAAGGAGAAAAGTCCACATGTCACACACACACACACAGAGACCGAGGTTTCTGGACCCTAGTGTGGTAAGTTAACCAGTGCCAAACATTAGTGCTAATCAGCTGGCTCCCCTGTCTGCAGTCCCGATGCAGTCTTTTGCACAGCTGTAATCACACACATCCTCATGTAACACTGCAGACTGGAAACTATGACACAATTACTGGATCAGCAGACTCTTACCTCCTTTCACAGGGAAAACAGAAATAGTGTCTTTCTTCGACAAGGTGGCATTCTAATACAATCAGTAAACACACAGTTCAGTCTCTGCACTTCACAGGTTGTAGGAACCTCAGCATTGTCTCCTGACGAGTAGCCAGAGAAGCTTTGGGCAGGCTTCCCTCGTGGCTTTTTCAGCAGTCAGGCCCTCCTCAAACTGTGAGAGCTCACTGCCTACTCGCCCTCTTCCTGACTGCCTGCCAGTTCGATGCTGTCTTAGGAGCTCACCTTTATTGCATCTTCTTGACCCTCCCACTAAAACAGAAAAACATGGGACCAAAGGGCATGATGTCAGACCCTAACAAAAAGTACTGAAAACATATATTTTTAATTAGAAACACCCAAGTGGAATTCATCCTTTAAGACAGGAAAAACTCCCTGTGTTTGCTTAGGCCTAGTTTTAGTTTTTATCTTTGACCTTGGTGCTAATTGGTGAAGTGTGACATGTAAGCATTAATCACCGACAGAGGAGGGTTCTGCTGGTGGATTAATTCCTGCTGGGGGTTGGTGCCGGGCGCAGCCAAGGGGTCCAACCGCCCAGCGAGCGTGTCCTGGCAGAACCCGACGCCGAAGGTGATTACGACGTAGCTAATATAGGCTGCCACGGCGGTGACGCAGCCTATGTTACCGCATCACCGCAGCAGTATGGTTGTGTGAGCCCTATGGGCAGAGGACACGGGAGAGAGAGTCGTGGCAGCAAAGGCTATTTATTTCACTTACAGGACACAGGTGAATAGGTAGCATCGCTCAGTGGAGCACTGGTCAACGATTGCGGTACTCGGGTGGCAGTTGCTGACATCGCTACGGTGACTCGATTGCTGGGACTCGGGACAGCGGAGGACACGGGGCTTGGCAGCTCTGCTTCTGTCAGTGGGGGCTCGTGGTGGTGACGGAGCGGGCTGCTACCCTTTGGTGCCTCCATGGCCACAGCTGGTACTGACCGAGCAGGCGCTACCTGTGGGTTAATACCCACTCGGTTTCAGTCAGCTGTGGCACTTCAGCGAATCTGTAGGCTCCATTCCGAGCCTCTTCAGTGAGCTGTGTTACAAAAGTCATTGAGACCCAGTCTAAGCTTACAGAACATAAACATTGCTTGTTATCATGCTTAATGGTGTTTGGAGAGCAACCCATTAATGTCTTGGTTTGAGTTTCCACTGTCACAATAGGCCTGCATAGATGCCTTTTACAATTATACTTTCAATATCTGCAGGAAGTCTAGGGGCAAGTGAGTCAGGTAAGCCCCACTATTTATACATTAGCAAACATCCTAAACTGCTGATCGCCCAGGGTATCGTTTTTGCATCTTGAGTAAATATGCAAAGCAAACTCATCTTAACTCATATTGATGCTGGAAAAAAATAGTCAACAGAATCAATCGTAATGTGACTCTGAACGGAACAAGCAGTTTACATTAGAATACTACTATATATACCAGACAGACACCTGTAATGTGAATGTTGCTGTGTTGCTAGCTGCTGTGTTGAAGACAAGCACCGTAGTATAAGAAATTTCCATTCTATATGCTTAGAACGTAGGAAATTTTAGTTAACATTAAAAATGCAAATCTGCAACAACAAAAAAAGATTCAGGATTTCCAGCATTTCTACTGCAAACAGTTATCTGGTTTGCTCAGTGGCATGGCTGAAACCAAAACAGAATGCAATGCCGTGACAGGGGGCTGCCAAGCAGTGCTGAAACTGCCAGCTCCCCTTCATCAAAAAACCTCAGCACATATGAACTTAAGCCTGCAAATATGAGATCATTCATTATCAACTGGGTCATACAGACAACCTGGTCAGGAACTGAATGACAACCCCAACATTTCTTTTCAGACCAACACTTTGATGGTAGGGGCAGCGGCATGACAACGTGCGCATCACAATTCTGGTTTTAGGGGTCACCAGGATGACCTGTATCCTCTGGGCTAGAAATCTGGTGCAGAGGAGCTGCTGTCCAACCAGATACCAATATGACATAGACAAAGTAGACTGCTCAATTACCGCAAAATGGTGCAAAACTTTCTTCTATTTATTTATATGGCCACAAATTACATCATCGTTTTGTAAATCACTAAACAATCAAGATGGTGGTCCTGGAATTCATTTTTCATACATATGACCCCTAAGGTTGTTGACATTCTTGATCATTCCCTGTTTTCTTCCATGGGGTATTTAAGTGACTTCTGCCTGGCTTGAACTGTAAGCACAGGATGCTAGCGCACGTTAAGCAGAGTTTAAGCCAGGCAGAATCCATTTAAATACTCCCTTTGAAAAAAAACAGAAAGTGATCAAGAATATTATCCATCTAGTGGCAGACTCATATTGTCAGTTTTGATATGAGAACTAACTAATTTTATATACTTTCTGGTTCATGTCAATATGTATTGGCACCGTATGCTGAGCTAATTTTGTAATATGCTGTAAAAATCTTCTTTTTCTGTTTTGCTAGTTGTATTTTGTAATATGATTATGTAGTCACACTTGCACATATTATTTATGCTGATATTTCCTCTAGACTGATAGAAAGTGTAAAACACCAAGGCCCAGATATTCAAAGGGTTCTGCCAGGTGCAACTGAGTTGCACCAGCGCAACTAATGCACCCCAGTGCAACAGTCAAAAGAAGGACTTGTGCAGTGCAATCAGGGACCGGTGATCGGGGATATGGGTGGGGTGGGGGTTACCACTAGACCACCAGGGACCAGACATGCCAGTGTATGGCAGGCACAGCTATGGGTGGTGGGGGTGCCATTAGGCTACCAGGGAGGAGTATGTTAATGTACATCGGTGATTGGGGCATCGGGAGGTGGGGGTGCCACTAGACTACCAGGGAGAGATTGAAGGATATTTACCGGTGATCACCGCTACAGGGAGGGAGGGTACAACTGGACTGCCAGAGACTAGGTACATTGTATCCTACAGTGATCGCCGCTACGGGAGAGTGGTGGGTTACCACTAGCCATCCTCTGGGCACGCATGCTGTGCAGGTGCCGGTGTAGTTACTGGCCTGCCCTGCACAACACATGCAAACTGGGGCTATATTGACTACAAATGGCTCCAGCTGTGCCTTGCATACATTTTGGCCCTTTGCATACTACCGACTGAATATTGGGTATTTGCACAGGTGCAACTCTGTTGCACTGGCGCAGTTCCCATTCCTGGAATTCAGCCCTGTCTGGGGGGTGTGCACCATTGCATCGTATTTGCGCAGTGCGCATTGCCTGATATATTCAGAGGAGTTGTGCCATTGCTCATCTCCTATGAATATATCCCTGTGTGTTATCAGCACAACAGTGTTGCACTGCACAACCCCTTGCGCATGTGCTGGGTCAACTCTGAATATCGGGGCCCAAGTGTACTTACTGTCACACCCTATTGGCTCTCTTTCCTGTTGAAGCATATAAGCAGATTAGCACCACACTTCAGTTTCAAATGTCTGTGTAAACTTTATCACACTTTAATACACTTCTAAAAATTGCCACATCCCAGTGCAACAGTAGACATCAGTAGATATCACATAATCTGCAGTACTTCACCCTGTATCTTCATTCATCTTCAAAAGTGGTTGCACCCCGCTCCATATCTCCATAGAAGAAGTCGGCTAGCAGGCAGATTTACATCATTGTTCTTTGTGTTTAAATGTTGAAATGCTTGGCTAGAGCTTGACTAACACTGGCAGCCTGCAAATCATTGCCCAAAGTTTGTGATCACAGAAAAACAAACTATTTTCAAACTGGCAGTGCTGTCACACGCAGTACACTGTCACAGACACAGAGTGATTACCAGCACAGATAAGGGTGTTAGTTTTAGTAATCATGTTTTGACAGAAAATGTGACAAAATAGCAATCAGTTTCAGTGACAGCCATAAATGACAGCGACTGCTGTGGGTGGAGAGGGAAGTGCAAGAAAAAAGTGAAGTGAAGATTCAGCTAGTAGTGGAACAAAGCAGAAGGAACTGCTTTTAACACATAATTTAAATGAAACTATGTTTATTGTATATAAAACAAAATTATTTTAGTTTTTGCTTTTGCATATTTTTTTATAGTTGACCCATTTTAAAAGCACAGTAACACACTTTAAGGCATGTGTTGTGCTACTGTAAATCAATAAACTGGATGTTTGAAGCACTCAGTTTACAATCTTGCTCCTCCCAGTGCATCCAGGGCATGCGTTTACTAAGCAGTAAGGCATGGCATGGTGTGTGTTATTGTGTAATAATGTCATGCCTTGAGTAGTTGAAACACAAGGTCACAGATGTGACATTATTACAGAATAACACACATCCCTGAAGTGCCTTATTGTATTATGCAATGGCTCAATTATTAAGAAAATAAGGATTACAAAATAAACATTTCAAAATTGATTATTAAGTAGATTTTGCTGTGTAGGTACTGTATATGAATTAAAAAAAAGGGCAGTTTTGTCCAGTAGGTGGTGCTACTAGTCCGCTTGCTCTCCACAACTCTGTGTTATGGTTTCCCTCAACCCCCCCCATCTCACTGTTTCTGTGTTCTCATGGAACAGTGTGAAGCAGTTTGGGTGTGTAACAGGAGAAAGCATGGTGTTCTGTTTTGATAATGCAACTGTTGGTTTCTGAAGCCAGTCGATCTGTGGAACAAGCATGGTGCTCTTGATGTGTACATGCATCACACGATCACAGTGTCGAGTGGAGGAATGGATGTTCGGGAACGGAGCTCAGCACACAGTAAACCTGTAATGGTTTCAGTGTTGATTGCAGCTGGTGATGGCTGGGACGTCTGTATGGATTGAACATGGAGGGGTTCTGTATAGACTGTGCAGGGAGTGATTTCAGAATTGGTCATGTGGTCACTTCTGTGCCTGCCCTAGATCCAGTGATGCTATTGGCAGACAACTTCACTGGTTCCATGCCATGGCAGCCAATCAGATTGCTGAGGTTATCCTTGCCATTGTATAATTTAGCTTGACACAGGCCCTGCTGTGTGTTATTACTTACAAATATTATCTTTCCTCTAGTTCTGTCCTCTCCTCTGTGGTGAAATCAGTTTACCAGACTGGATTCCCCTCTTCCTGGCACAATGCTACAGTGTGCAGAGACACTGTACACTCTGACATGACCACTAACTTTGCATGCAGTGACCATGTAGCAACATAGGGTCTTCATCACTTTGATGTGGTTGTGGTAAGTCACCATACTAACACTGATATCATCTTGTGGGCTGTACGGCTACCCAGGTTTACAGCTGGGAAAGCTGAAATAAGGGAGGACAAGCAAATGCATGCTGAAAATAGAAAATAGAGTTAGAATCAATGTTTCAACCGTAGGTCTTAAGTTCAGGACTATCTAAAAGAGAAAAAGCAGTTATGTTGAGGTCCAGTACACTAAGGAGATTGAAGAGCAAAGAAGGCGGATTGCTCATTATAGCTCTTATTGCTTTAATCTGAGTAATATTGCAAATGTCCTCCAGAGAATTTATTTGTCCAAACATTTTTTAATTAGTCTTTTGTTTTGCTAACAACCACTTCTAATGGTAGCGATTCAAGGTTGACCCGCTAAAGGGTCTTTTCATTGTGTTAAAAGGCCTACCAATAATTTGCAGTGGGTGCCCCCTAGTGTCCATCAAATTGCTTTAGAAATGAATCCCTAGTTTGGACATAAGGTACGGGTCATTAACATGCCAAACAAGAGAAGTAAATCTCCCCTGTGTCTCCTTGTCTCAAGTGACATGAGATTCAATAACTCCACCCGATTTTCATAGGGCCTATTTTTTAAACCAGAAATATATTTAGTACCTTTCCTCTGTACCCTTTCAAGCAATTTGCAATCAGAGTTTTTGAAAGGGCACCACAACTGAGTGGCATACTCCAGGTGGGGCCTAACGTATGCTCAGAACAGTGGCATCAACACTTTAGCATTGTTTGATGTCATGTTACAATTTATGGATGATATAATTCTATTAGTTTTATTAATTGTGTCATTAACCTGTTCTGTGCTGCCTAAATCATCTGAGATATATATATATATATATATATATTTAGCTAAATCTTTTTCATTGCTGGTAGTACAGAAGGTTTTGTTACCTAACACATAAGATGCATTGAGGTTATGTTTACCTAGATGCATAGCTTGCACTTACCTGTATGCAGCCTCATGCCCCACGTACTTACCCAGCCTGATATTTTATCAAGGCCTCTTTGAAGATCTTGGGTCTGTTGAGCTGTTTTACACGGGCTGCCGATTTTAACATCACCTGCACTCTTTACAGAAAAGTTTAAAGTATCCTTGGTCAGGTCAGAAATAAATATCTGAAAAAGGGAAGGGCCCAAAACAGAGCCCTGTGGCACTCCACTCGTGACTCTACATGTATCAGATAAGTGCATGATGAAGCTCCTGTTTCTTACAGGCCCCATCATTGACTAGGTTCCTTTCTGAACCATGGATTGTGCTCTGCATTTCAAGACAATTACAAGAAATGTGATAAAAATCAGTTTGAATCAGTTGAATTTCCATTACCATTGGGGAAGGAAATGGGGGAACGGGGCAGCAAGATGACTGCAATGCTGTCCCGCTCCTTGCTGCACTCCTAGCAGTGTTTTAGTTTTTGATAATTTATTTTGCTTAATTTTATTTCTAAATGGTTTGAAACAGTTCAGATGAATGAAACTCAGTCCAAAATTTTGTAGAGATGCTTTCATGATGATAACTCATTCTGTTGGTCCTCCTGTGTTGGCCTGAGCATTTGGTCAGCATTTTGGTGTTTCGCCTGTGTATGTTTTTGACGCACTGATATGCCGTCTCACCTGTTCTGGGTTGGAGTCTTCCCATAGGTATCGTGACTTTGCCCACTGGGGTATAGTGGACTGAAGTTGGAGAAGAGTCGGCTGGACTTTGAATATCTCTGAAAAAAGGGGGGGGGTTCTAGCCATGATGGCCTGTTGGACATGGAGTGAGAAGACTGTGGGAGCAAAATGAGTGCTGAAAGGCTTGTAAAATGCCTTGAAAAGGCATACCATCTTTGCCTAGGGCTTGGGGGTCCTTTGTAAATGAATATCAAGTTTATGGCTCTTAGAGGAGCTCTTTGTTTATTTTTCCCTAGGTACTTGTGACTTAAAACTGACTCGGTAATAGATGGAGCCCAATCAAAAGATTTGACTAAATGGCATATGAACAGACACGAGAAACAGAGGTCTGCAATGAGGTTTTATACATGGTGGACTCCCAGTCTGAAACAGAAGCTTTTGTTTGCATTTTTTTTTTCTGCTAGGTTGTAAGGATGCTATGTTAGTGACTGGTAACTGTTTACTTTAAGATTATTTCACAGAACATTTATTGAAAGGAGCCCATCAAGAATTGTTAGTTTCAGCATTTTTCAGCATTATTGATTACTGGAGAGTTTATGCTACTGAAATATTTGAGTCAGCAATGTTCAGTGACTACCCTTAGAGGGTTCTAGCCGTTAGTGATATTATTTTATGATCACGATTGATGGGGACTCTGGCTGAGGAGCCTGAATACATTTATTAATCACCACCGTTTTTCTGCTGAAGTCTAAGTCTGAAGTCTGCTGAAGTGTATAGCCAAAGGATAGGGTCTAAGCACATGCAAACCCATAAAAAAGGATGCTTTATCTCTTTTCACTAAAAAGACTTCATTTTAATGCATAAAAAGCATACAAAAACACCAGATCCCATCTAACATGTTTTGGGCATAAGCCCTTTATCAAAGACTTGGGAAAAAACTTCACATCACACTTTATACATACATCATTTGAAACAGGTGTATACCACCACCCAATAGTGAAAACTAATCAATTAAAAGACTGCCTTCTTTTCATTTAACTTCATCAGTGCACGATTACATTTATAGCTGAAAACAGTCATGATGTTAAAGAAGACATAAATTTAAAAAGCAATTTTTTATTTCAATGGGACAAACTTCAATTCTCTATAAATATCCAGACTTATTTATATCCATAAGAGACCATGCAGATTCCAATGAATACCAAATTTTTTGGAAATTTATCAAAGAGAACAAAAGGAAGGGAGGAGGGAGGGAAAGAAAGAAGGAAATTTAGAAAAGGAAGAAAATTAAGACTTCAACAAAATCATAATTTATCTATGTTTTTATATTGTTTTTCTTAAGATATGGTCGATATCCAAATGGGTATTAAGATCTGGAAAACAGTATTTTTAAGTTTCAAAATCCAGAAGTTTTCTCTGATCAATATAAGATTTTCACAGCCACCCCTCTAGGATTTATATGTACTTTATCAATGGCTGTGAATTTAAAAAGTATGCTGTGCATGGTCAAGGCTTTTACATACATGCTGTGCCAGAGCATAAGTGAGTTCCATTTTATTGATGGCTCTCAAGGGTTCCCCCACTCTTTCCTTAAATTTTCATTTTGTTTTTCTCACGTAACAAGCTTGGCATGTACAGGTTGCTAAATATATCACCCCTCAGTGTTACAAGACGTAAACTGTAAATTGAGAAAACGTTTGGATTTTGAAACTTAAAAGTACTGTTTTTCCAGGTCTTAATACCCATTTGAAAATTCGACCATATCTTAAGAAAAAACAATATAAAAAACATAGATAAATTATGATTTTGTTGATGTCTTAATTTTCTTCCTTTTCTAAATTTCCTTCTTTCTTTCCCTCTCCCTTCCCCTTCCCTTTGTCCTCTTTTAATAAATTTCCAAAACATTTTGGCACTCATTGAATCTGCAAGGTATCTTATGGATATAAATAAGTCTGGATAGTTATAGAGAATTGAAGTTTGTCCCATTCAAATAAAAATCATTTTTTAAATTTATGTCTTCTTTAATATCATGACTGTTTTCAGCTATAAATGTAATTGTGCACTGATGAACTTAAATGAAAAGAAGGCAGTCTTTTTAATTGATTAGTTTTCACTATTGGGTGGTGGTATACACCTGTTTCAAATGATGTGTGTATAAAGTGTGATGTGAAGTTTTTTCCCTAGTCTTTGATAAAGGGCTTATGCCCAAAACATGTTAGATGGGATCTGGTGTTTTTGTATGCTTTTTATACATTAAAATGAAGTCTTTTTAAGTGAAAAGAGATGAAGCGTCCTTTTTTATGAGTTTGCGTGTGCTTGGAACCTGTAATCTGGATATTTAGTTAGTTCCTTAAGCACCGCTTTTCCTTGTGCGCACTCTTTTGGTATTTTGTATAGCCAAAGGACTTCTTTTTGGAGCAGTGTCTGCTAATTTGCCCAATATTTACATCTTTTCTTTTCTTTTTTATACAGTATAAAATGATGTAATACAATTTATACTGATGTAGTTTAAATGTGTATTGTGTGTTTGCTTTTTGTAAGTTGCTTAAAAGTTTTTTTATATATTATGGAAAGGCACTTTACAGGTTATAACCAACTTTTTTAGTAAGCGGCTACTACTAGCCTTATAGTAATGGTCCTGGATATACATCTTGAGTTGGCTATTTATTTTTCTAGTAAATAGCTATCATTAGCCAATAGTGTAGAGGCATAACTGAACTGAGTTACAGTGCTAGGATTGAACCCATGAATGGTGTGAGAAAGAGAAATGACCCAGTATTTGACTGTGGGTTAAGCCCCCTGACCTGGTGGTAGCTAATACAGTATGGGCCAGTAGATAGCGCTCGACCCAGGGACCCACGTAAGGGGAATATGGGGCAGTATGCACTGCAAGGTATTTTCACTGGGACCCAGGGATGAGGCTAACTGGTGGTACATGTTGTTTCAACCAGATAATGGGGCAAAGACCTGCTGAAAGACACAAGGGACAGAGTAGGTTTTCTTTACCTAAAGGTGTTTAATCTATGACCAGATTCTTATGATTCAGATTTGCCCCTGTTTGGTTTATTGTGGGTCTACTGAAAAGTAATATTCTAGCCAGAGTATAGGGCAGTCCTCTTGGACTTGCAATGCCCAGGGAAATTATCCTGAGTGGGCTAGTCGTTTCTGATAAGTAGCCATTGCTAGCCCTAATAGGTTAAGCGGCATCATTGAGTCAAGATACAGTGCTTAGGACTGAATCCATAAATGGTGAGAGAAAATAGAAATGACCCAGTATTGGACTGTGGGTTAAGTCCCCTAATCAGGTAGTAGCAAACATAGTACAGGCCGATAGAAATCACCTGACCCAGAGACCCACATAAGAGGAATACAGGCAGTAAGCACTGTTGGTATTTCTGCTGGGAACCAGGATAGAGCTAACTGGTGGTACAAGTTGGCTCAACCCAGATAATGAGGCAAAGACCTGCTGAAAGATACAAGGGACAGAGTAGGTTTTCTTTAACTAATGGTGTTTAATCTATGGCCAGATTCTCATGATTCAAATGTGTCCCCTGTTTGGTTTATTGTGGGCCTACTGAAAAAGAGATATTCAAGCCAGAGTGCAGGGTAGTCCTGTGGAAGAGCCAGTTAAGAATTTTTTCTTTTTACAAATTTCTGTAATTTGTTGATATAGGCCTTTATTTTTGATGAAATTCAGTGAAGGCAAATAAAGTAAAAAGGGGGAAGTAGGAGTATAATAATAATTTATGAAAATTGAGATGTATCTGTTTGTATGACTTATTTTTGCATTATTTATAGAATAATGTAATTGGAAGAAGTTTTTATTTTTTTTATTTTTATGTGTTGGATTGTTGGAATGTATTGTGGCTGAAATATTGTAGAATAATGTGGATGTAAAAATTGTAAATGTTTTGTTATGTGTTACGTTGTAATGGTTTTCCAACCTATCAACAATAAATCTTGATGATGATGTATCAGATAAGTAGTCATTTATCATCACCCTCTGGGTTCTAACTGTCAGCCAGTTACCTACCCATTTAACAACGGACAGCTTGATGGCATAGTTCTTAAGTTTTTCTAATAAAGCCCAGTGAGGCATTAAATCAAATGCCTTGCTGAAATCAAGAAACACAACATCACATGCTATTTTCTTATCAAGCAAGTCACTTATGTTTTCATAGAAACAAATTAGAGTAGTAAGACAACATCAACCTTGCTTGACACCATGTTTCTTTGCATCTTTATGTTAATTTCAGGTATGGTTTCGTATTTTATATGATTTTCTAAAATCATACATACAGATGATGTTAGGTTGATAGGTCTATAGTTGCTCCATTCTTGTCTAGAACCTCTTTTATATTTAAGAACAACATGTGCAGTTTTCAATCCACAGGCATAAAACTGTTATACTATCTGGGCCAGGTGTTATTTTTTCCTTTTGTTTGTGCAATTTTTTCTTTTTGGTCCAGCGTAATGAGACATATATATTGTTTAGATGGTCTAAACATGTAGTAATATTTTATTCTGGGCCATATTTCTTGCAGAAGTATTTATTGAACAAATTAGCGATTTTCAATGGTTATGAATCACATAGCCATTGTATAAAATGGGTTCAACTTGACTTTTGTTTTTTTTTAAAGAGTTTACGTAGGCCTAAAACGACTTACTGTTTTCTTTATTAGCATTAACTGCTGAACTATATTCATAATCTCTTTTTGCCCACCTACTCTCCCTTTTACCTTTTTTTCTGTATAGATACATATGTATCCTAAGATGTATTCATTTTTTGGAGGAGGTAGTCATGATATTTGTCATTCTTTTTATTTATTATCCTTTTTATTTTTTATTCATCCATTTAGGGTATTTTCTTATTGGTTGAATATTTAAGTTTTATTGGAATATATTTATTGCTTAGAGATAGTATAGTGCTTTTTATAAACTCTGAAGCATCACTCACCGATCTATTCTGTAGTTTCTTATTCCAGTTAATGCTACTAAATGATTGCTTGATTTATTTTGATGTTAGCTTTGCCATACAGAAATATCTTGGTCTTACCATTATATATAGTGACGTCCTGTAAGTAGTTAAATTCAATGGTATTATGGTCACCACTGCTCAATTAGGAATTAATAGTATATTTATTAATAAACAAGCTATTTGTGTACAATACTAGATCAACAATTTTATCACCTCAGGTGGGCAGTTATACATGTTATTTCAAAGGTAAGTGCTTGCAACTTAATAGAAATTTTCTACCACTGGAACTGGGTTGCACTATCCTTAAAGAAAGGATAGTGCAACACCTGGAATCTATAGGAGCACAGGATCCAAGACAGCATGGGTTTATAACTTCTATGTTTCTATGGGACATGGAGCTGTGTAATTAAGCCAGTAACTTCACCCATATTAAAATCTTCCATGATGATAACATCACCCAATTCCCCAGCATTTTCTGTTTCTGGCAGGATTGCATTATAGGTGTCATTTGGGCAATCTTGGGTGGGGGGGGGGACAATAACAAACTCCCAGAATCAAAGAATATGCCTGATCCTAAATGAGTTTAGTCAATATTGGTTCTATATTCAAGGTGTGTTTTTTAACATTATCAGTTACAGTGACTAAATTCATTTCATAATTGATTACCAGTGCAACACCACCACCTTTTCTGGATACACAGTTGCATCTATACACGTCATGCCCAAACATCTTGAAATCCCATGATGCTTTGTCATCCCACCATGTTTCAGTGATTGCTGTAATTGCAATATACTGCTGTGCAGTACACACTTTTAGTTCATCTGCTTTATTGGTTAAACATCTAACATTCAGTAACATGAAATTCAGCTCCCCATATTTCTGTTTTGTGTGCTTAGTTTTTTGTTTGAATTGGTCTGACACAGTAGATGAAAGACTATATTTTTCCCCCCAAATTAATTAGTTTAAATTGAATTCAGTGAAACAATATTTAAAGTTTACTACTAGGACTTTTGCCCCAATTTATTTAAGCGAAGTTCTTCCCTTGAAAACAGTTCCTTTTCTGTGCAAAGCTATACCAGTTTGAGAGCCAAACTAATGTCTTTATTTTTTGCACCAATTGGGCAATCTGCTATTTATCCTGAGTATTGTTTTGTTCTTTTCTGGGTGTGTTCTAGGGATGGACAAAATCTCAGAAATAGCTACCTTAAGCCCTTTGTATTTTAATTTCATCCTCAGATTCAAAAGGTCAGAACAGATGTCATTTTCATGAATCTTCCCCATGTCATTGGTACCTATGTGCAAAATAATAGATGAGTTTGGGGAGTGGGTGTAGGTTATCAAAACTTCTGTCAATATCTCCAATTTTGGCTCCAGGCAGACAAGTAACAGCAGTATTTAGCTTGTCTTTTCTGCAAACATATCCATTTGTATGTTTCATCATGGAATCACCAATCACTATTTTTTAATCAAGGGGTCTGAGTTTTGGGGTTTACATTCTGCCCTTCAGTAATGTTACCTAGTCTAGTTACAAATGCTGCAGCAGTACCTTCAGGCACAGTTTCAGTTTCTAGGGCTGTGTATCTATTCTGAGTACTGATAAGATTTTTCTGGGCTCTTAAGGTTCTTTTGCATTTTATGTGATTTCGATCGGTGACCTTACTCCACCCATCTGTTCTATCCTCAGAAATTGTTTTGGCTTTATGTTCAGCAGAAGTAGAACTGGTATAATGATCCTCATTCTCCTGAGACTGTTTTATCTTGTGAAGCAGTTCTAAAAGCTAGAGTTTCATTATCAATGCATTTATCGAACCTCTCTGATTTGTTAATTTCAATTATGTTCTTAAGTTCAGTTTTTAAGATATTGGCATCTAGCTGCAGTGCATTTAATTTACTACATTTGCTGTATCTAGTGGATAGACTAATATCCATGCTAAACATATTACAACTAGTATATTTTTCAGAGCACCTTGTTTTAAGAGCAGCTACCTAGAAACATAGAATTTGATGGCAGATAAGGACCGCTTGGCCCACCTAGTCTGCCCATTTCCCTACCTAACAGCTAAGCTGCAGATCCTAGTTAACCAACGGCCTACTTCCTCCTACCCCCCACTAGAATTGCTTTATGTCTGTCCCATGCATTCTTGAATTCCCCCACTGTTTTTGACCCTACAACCTTCTCAGAAAGGTGGTTCCATGCATCTACAACCCTCTCTGTGAAGAAATGTTTCCTCATATTACCTCTGAGCCGTCCCCTCTATGTTCAACTTGTGCCCCTTGTTCTTGCACACTCTTTTTCTGAAAGATGCTACCCACTTGGACTTTGTTGATTCCTTGAGGTATTTGAAAGTTTCTATCATGTCCCTCTGTCCCTCCTTTCCTTGAGGCTATACATCTTAAGCTCCTTAAGTCTTTTTCATATGTCTTCTGGTGCAGACCCTGCACCATTTTGGTTGCCCTCCTCTGGACAGCCTCCACCCTGTCTATGTCTTTGTGAAGATGGGGTCTCCAGAACTGTAGACAGTACTCCAGATGTGGTCTTACCAACTGTCTGTACAGAGGGCCAACAACTTCCTGTTTTCTACTGGTGATGCCTCTCCCTATGCATCCCAGTATCCCCCCAGCCCTCCTTACTGCATTTTCACATTGCTGGCCCATCTTTAGGTCATCTGATATGACTACCCCCAAGTCCCTTTCCATTTTTGTAGTTGTCAGTATCTCACCCCCCACTGTGTACTCTTCCCTTGGGTTTTTGTTTCCCAGGTGCATTACTTTGCACTTCTTTGCGTTGAATCTAAGCTGCCATACATTTGACCATTCCTCCAACCTTGCCAAGTCTCTTTTCATCCTTTCCATCCCACCTTGCATATCAACCCTGTTGCAGATCTTTGTGTCATCTGCAAAGAGCCATACTTTCCCTTCCAGTCCCTCTGCAATGTCGTTTATAAAGATATTAAAAAGGACTGGCCCCAGTACAGAACCTTGCAGTATTCCACTAGTAACCTCCCTTTCTTCACTGTGGACTCCATTTACTATTACCCGCTGTGTCCTGTTGTCCAGCCAGTGTTTTACCCATGCTACCACCCTGGGACCCACTCCCAGGCTGGCTCATTTGTTTATTAATCATTTGTGTGGGACTGTGTCAAATGCCTTGCTAAAGTCTAGGTAGGGCATGTCCACTGCCGCTCCCTGGTCTACTATTTTGGTCACCCAGTCAAATAAATCAATTAGATTTGCCTGACATGACCTTCCTGCTGTGAATCCATGCTGCCTTGGGTCCTGTGACCCACTGGCCTCTAGGTACTCAACAATTCTATCCTTCAGAAGTGATTGAATCATTTTCCTACCACTGAGGTCAAACTGACAGGTCTGTAGTTTCCTGCCTCTGTCTTGCTCCCACTTTGTGAAGGGGAATCATATCTGCCCTTCTCCAGTCCTCAGGTACCACACCATCCTCCCATGATTTATTAAAAAGGGTAGTCAGTGGTGTTACTAGTTCTTCCCTTAGTTCTTTTAGAATTCTGGGTGAATCCCATCAGGCCTCATTGCTTTATCCACCTTCAGTTTTAAGAGTTCTTTCAGAACCCTTTCTTCTGTGAAAGGACTAATATCAACCCCCTATCCAGAGTGCTTCTATTGACTGGATTAGGTATCTTCCCCTGCTTTTCCATTGTGAATACTGAGCAGAAGTATTCATTCAGTATCCCTGCTTTTCACTGTCGCTCTCTGCCCAACCACCTTCCTCTTTATTTAGTCTCAGTATCCCTGCCTTAGTCTTTCTTTGCTCCCTAATGTACCTATAAAAGTTTTATCCCTTCTTAACTGAGTTGGCTATCTTTTTCTCGGTTTGGGCCTTGCTATTCTGACTACCTTCCTCACTTCCTTCTGCTTTAACTGGTACAGTTCTCTGTTCTGCTCCTTCTGTGTTTCCTTATACTTCCTGAATGCTGTCTTTTCTCTCTTACCTTCTCCCAACTTCTTTTGAAAACCATAGTGGTTTTTTCTTTCGTTTTGATTTATTTGCTTCACGCAAAGGCTTGTTGCTTATGTGATGGCGGTTTTGATGTTTCCTCATTGTTGCTCCACCCCACCTTCTTGCCTGTTTGCTAGTGCTTTTCTGAGGCAGTCTCCCATTTTGACAAAATAAGCCCTCCTGAAGTCCAGTACCTTCACTTTTGTATGGCTTGACTCTACAGCCAAGTTTATCATGAACCACACTGCTTGGTGGTCACTTGTTCCCAGTTGGCTACCCACTTCAGGATTTGGAGATCCTCTCTCTGTCCCCATTTGAGAGCACCAGGTCCATGATTGCTCCCTCCTGAGTGGGTTCCAAAACTAGCTGTTTGAGGCATGCCCCCTGTAGGGCATCGAGAATGGCCCTGCTCTTGGATGTGGCTGCAGCAAAGGTGCTCCAGTTAACGTCTTGTATATTCAGGTCCCCCATCAGCAATATCTCCCCTTTGTCTGCCGTCCCAAGGATGCCTTCTATCATTTCCTTGTCCATTTCCTTCCCTTGAGACGGGGGTCTGTATACAAGCCCTGTGCAGATTGTGGTACCATTTCTATTCTCCAGGGTGACCCACAGTGCCTCAGCACCAGAATTTCAGTTACTTACTCCGTATTAACAAACACAGGTGTGCTACAGCTACACTTACTTTAGAATGGCTAGCCAGCTAAATGGAGTGGCCTGTTCCACAGCTGATACACACAGACACACCTTGCTCCTGCCAGCATTGCCTCTGCTCATGCTTGCCTCCACTTGCTGAGGCTCTGCTTTTATGTATGCCCAACTGGAAGTGATGTCTGTGGGCACCTCCTGTTCCCTCATGGAATAACATTTTACAATCTGAGGTGCTACACAAGTAATTAGCCTTTCAAAAGGCAAATTAAGCATGCCTGAATGCACTGAGGGGCAGCTCAAGCTGCAGCTAGGCTACAGCAGCACAAAACCTTTGCCCCTCACTGTTGGAGAGGGACAAATGTCAGAAAGTTAATTCATTTTTGGATAGAGCACAGGTAAAAGTCCCCTTCCTCTCTCGGGAACTGCCCCCAATAATGCTAACAATACCCTCCAGGCACAGAAACAGAATTTTTAGATAAACACAGCCTCCGCTCACTGAGGCTCTGCTTTTATGTGTGCCCGGTCAGAAGTGACGTCAGTGGGCACTTCCTGTTTTCTCATGGAATAAAACTTTACAATTTGAGGTGCTACACAAGTAATCAGCCTTTAAAAAGGCAAATTAAGCGTGCCTGAGTGCACTAGGGGGCAGCTCAAGCTGAAACCAGGCTACAGCAGCACAGAATTTTCACCTGTCATGCTCAGGGGGGTCCAAGGTCAGGAAGAAAATCTATTTTTAGATAGAGACAAAGTAAACGTCCCCTCTTTATCTCAGAGGAACTGCACTCCCAATAATGCTAATAGGTACCCTTGAGGCCAGAAAGAATTTGTAGATAAAGAACATACATCTACAGCATGGTTGAGCTTTATTTGTTATGTTCTTTATCTAACCATAGAGTTCCTTCAAACTGCTGCCACTATTCATATGATGTGCATAGCTCAATTGCATTAAGTATTGTAATATCAAAGCTGGCTCAGTGACGTGAAGGGCTGAGTTGCTGGGCACCTTACTTCCTGCCATGCTGTTGACCTGGGGTTGTGAATGGACTCAGGTTTCTTGGGGGCCAGCGGGGAGAGGAAGGATTGATCATCCCTAGGACAACTCTCCTTCCTCAGCGGAGGGGGCAGTGTGGTACGCTGCTTGACTGCCATCCAGTGGTGACTAGGTGGCAGCACATGCGACACCATGACGAAGGTAAGGGGAACCCTCATTCAGCATGCCAGGGGCATCTCCACAAAGGCAGAACTCACACATCACACCCATTGCACATCCATGGGCCCCAGGGTGAAAACCTTTCCTTTCCGCCCGCTCCCAACGAGTCAAAATTGGTTGGGACTCTTTCTGACTCGCCCAATCCACTCTGGGGTTCCACAGGGCTCCATCCTGGGGCCCTTCTCTTCTCGCTTTTACCTTAACACCCTGCCCAGTGCTTGCCCTGGGAATATTCTGCTGTGCATGAGCCAGTACCGTCCTCTTTGCCACTGACCGTAACCCTACCTCCTCCAGGTTTCCCTACAAAGGGCCTATGTGCGGCGCTGAAGCTTGGCTAAGAGCATAGATTGGTCATAAATCTTAAAAATCTAAAACCATGCTCTTCACCCATCCTCAAAATAAATCATTGAACACCCCTCCCATATCCTTTCCGCTCTAAACTACAACTGGAACAAGTCCAATCCTATAAGTACTTAGGATCCAATTTGACTCAGCCCTCTCCTACCATACCCACATTGATGCACTCGCTTCTGCTACCAATATCCGACTTGGTATCCCTGTACCGCCACAAAAACTGTCTCTGGCGCTCCGGCTGGCGGTTGCTTCCTCCATACTCTCCCGCGGTGGACTATGGGCCTGCCTATCTGGGACTGCCAACATGACAGCCCTCAACAAAATCCACCTCCTCCTAAATAAGGCTTGCAGGCTAATCACTGGGGCCCCTAAGCTCACTCATACCTGCCAACTCTATAATCTTGCGGCAATGCTTGACCTCGACGAACGCCTGTTATATCAAACGTGCCTCATTTCAAAAAAAACCTTACTAGGACTTTCTCCCCACGGGCTGACTTCCACCCTCCTCCCAGCACAGCCCCTTGTCAGCACCCGGACCTCCAGCAAAGTCACCTTCCTGGTCCCTCGTGCCAGGACTTCACTTGGACAGAGATCTTTCTGCCACAGAGCTCCCGCTTGGTACAACTCTCTTCCTCGGGCCATCACTGATACCACCACCATCTCCACCTTCAAAAATGCCCTCAAAAGCGAGCTATTCAGCAGGCACTGCTGCTCCTGTGCCTAACGGATGCTCTAACCCCCCACTCTTCTCTGACAATGCCCTCTGGGCTGCTCCGGCCCCTCGCTTCTTTATTTCCTCTATTCAACTTCTCTATTCCATGCTTCCATCTACCGACTGTATCATAACTGACTGGAACAAACCACGTTGCACTCCTATGCTCCTCATACTTATCTTAGTTCTACCCAGCCCTTTTCGGTTCGTTCCCCCGTCTTTTGTACTACTTCTGTTCCAGGCACTACACTTTGTGTAATCAGATATCAAGTCACCTGTGTGACTGCTCTATCGAGTTACCTGTACTGCGACTGTCTCATGCAGTCGTTCCCTGTAATCTGGCACAGTAGACCTGTTTGGCTGTATTCACACCCACATGACATACCGTTATGCTGCTAAATACCTTGTATTCTTCAATTGTCAATTATACCATATTTTGCTCTGTACCACACTACCAATGTTGCTGTTACCTTGTGCCATTAATGCGTGTCTGTTTTTATTAATCATGCGCTGCTCTGTATGTACCCTCTTTCTGTATTACCTGTATTTTTCTGTTTTATCTGTATTATTCTGTATTTCCTACCATTGTTGACGAGGTACCTTTGGAAATGAGCCTCTGGCTCAAAGGTTGTAAACTGATTGCATTATAAATAAAAAAAGGAGGAAAAACACCCCAGGCAGCAGGATGATGCCTGACCCTCCACAGGTCCCGCACCAATGACTGGGCACCACCACAGTCCTGTGGCAGAGGACTATGGAACAAGGCATGTCCTGGGGAAGGTGGGTGATGGGGCTTTGGGGAATCAGAAGGGGACTGAGAGGGGAGATCAGGAGATAAAATGCTTATAAAAAAAAGTATTGTGACATCAGATAAACCCTTTCCTCACCAAAGGAATAGCCTTTCTAAACTCTGTATGTATCTCTAGCTTCTGAATTACATTGTCACTGCACCTATATTCAAGTACCAGTAAGACTGCTGTGCAGTTTAATGAGCACCTTGCACTCTACAAAGACTTTGAGAGACATAGTATTTACACGAAATATAGCTTACAGTGTCACTATGTTCCATTTTCCCCAGGCAAAACTGGATACTTACACTTTAGAGTTCACCTGCTCCTGACACTCATTCAAATACTGAAGTCATAATCTTCACTTTGTGATTACACCATGTTATGTCACAAGCAAAAACTGGGCCTTCAATTGAGGAATAAACAGCAGTACTCCTCTCTCTCAACCCTTCCCTCCACTGTGTCTTTTTTTTCGTCCATGTTCCCAAATTTCTACCTCCACACTCCTCCCGCTCACAAAACGGCCTATATATTAATGCACAGGAACCATGTCCATAAGCACTGTAGTGGCAGTGCATAGCTAGGAATCGCACATGCATAGAGATGTGCACGCAATGCATGAACACGCATGCAGGACAGGCAGCGGCAGGGGCATGGTTTATAGATGTATACAGGGCCATGTGGAGCAGGCAGCTGGTGGGTCTCCTGAATTTGGTCACACCTCTTGACTTGGCCATATGTGGGCAACTCTCTCAACCCTGCACCAAAATACAGAATTGAATACTTCTATGGAGAATGGGACAAATGTACAGAAGAAGGCATAGAAAGGATGTCCCCTTAGGTAACCAAAGCACAACCTGGGCCTGATGGCACTGACTGGCCATGCTGGGACACATGTCCCCAGGTGCCAGAAATGTTCCACAGACTTTACTGGTTGACAGGTGGCCACCATGGTCTCTGACATTCGGGAGCACTATGCCATCCTGTATGGGGCAGAGTCCCTGATGGTGCCATCTAAGACAAAGGCCAAGCTTTAGCTTGATATACAGGCAGCCATCAATGTGGCAGGGCCTGAGACACGCACACTAGTGGCCATCAAACACCAGTGGTGGGACATGCGATCAGCTGTCAAGTGGAAGCTGGCAACAGTCAAATGCCAACAGATCAGCATGGGTGGAGGAATGCCCACACAGGAGTACAGCCTGACCCCCATAGAGATGATGGTAGTGGATACTCACTGAGGTTTCCTTCATGGGGAAAAGGAATGCATGGACATCCTGCCAGGTATGAACTACAGTGCAGGAAGGGGTTATCAGGGACACCATGGACATGCTAATCTCCCTGTGTTGCCCCTACAGACCCAGGGATGGGGCATACCCTTGAAGAGAAGCATGCAGCTCCTGCCAAGAGCGCCATGTGTCAAGAATCACAAACAGGCAGCTGGGGACAGGAGGACTGCACAGGTAGGTGTTACCCTAGCTGTCCCAAGAACACACACCTAGGTGCCCACAGCAGTGTCACAGCCCATAACACCCATCTATTCCTCACCCCCAGGTACATTGCAGGTGTCCATATGCACCACAAAGGAGAAGCAGGTGCCAGAGGTCATACCCTGTATGGATACAGTGGGGAAGACCCAGTGAATGAGATGGGAATGAACACCTCCACCAGCAGCCAACTCCCAAACACCCCTCCTGCGGATACCATGCCACAGTCACACCCTGGGCAGCAGCCCTGGGATATCCCCATACCACAGATAACACCGCCATCCAGCCACATGTTGTAGGGCCGCTGACATGGCCTGCCAGCACCGTTGGCCACACATGAGACACAGGTGGCCTGAACAGCATCAGCAGCCCGTTACCAACAGGGGGACAAGTGGAACACATAACACAACAGCGACAGTGAGAACAAGGGCACATCAATCTGAACAACGTGCAGGATAGGGAGGGCAACCTCACAGGGTATACTACACGCATACTACCCCAAGGTACGGCAGCTGGAGCATGATCACCCCAGGCACAGATGGAAAACATGGAGGCATTCAAGGAGCTGATGGTGGAGGTGAGGGGACGACCAGGGACAGAGAGGATAGCGGAATTGTTGGAGAGGCTGATGGAGCACATTGTTGCAGGGATGACCACGGCCACAATGATCATCACCAAGGCCCCTCCAGGGTCCCTGGTGCACAACACACCTGCCATCCTCTGTGTCTCTGAGGAGCGGAGGACAGCCAACTACAACCAGAGGCAGACACATATGCTGACAGGTGGGCAAGAGGCGGTGGAAAGGCAACAACAAACACCTGACATCTTGGCACACTGTCATCAAAACTAAATGAATTGTACCTGCCTGCGCTAACGTGATAGTACCTGGCCCCCAGTTTTCCATTTACCTACCCCTCTACATCTTTCAGCTATATACCACTTTTTCTTAACCCACTCCCCTACCCCAATTACCTGATCATCGGCTCACTTGGTTGAAAGTTCCACATCTTCTCCACCTCTTCAGACGACACCTTTCCGGCTGATCCTCCAACCCCTCTTATCTAATCAGTTTATCTGTTAATGTTTACTAATTTGATGTGTGTAAGTTCAGGTTTTACTATTACTGCCTGTGTATATGCGCAATGTCAATGTTTTTTTCTGTAAACCTTGTATTTTTGTAATGTTTGTTCAACACTGACGTGGAAACTTTGAAAATGAGTCCTTGACTCAAAGGTATTAATCCCAAACTGAAATAAATAAAAATAAATAAATAATGGCTTGGGCAGCAGCAGGCAGGAAAACTTGATGCCTGCAACACACAGCACCTGATACAGAGGGATACACAAGCACTTATCATACATATCACCTATACATAATCCCCCCACCACAGAAACCAGCAACACTATGACACCCCCATCCCTGCAGCACATACACCATGGCCACATAGGTCACCAGGCATGGATCTTATGCCCCCTGGCTGGGCAGAATGGCACTCAGGGTGTGTCCTCATCACTGTGCAATGCCATCATGCTAATCCCCTAATGGCTGAATGACTGTTTCATGTGTCTATAGCATCCTGCCCATTTGGAGAGGGACTCTGCACCCCTCCCCTGGTGGGCCCCCATCACCCAGAGGGACAACCCCTGTACGCCACATGGCATGGGTAGCTGATGCTACGCAACCATGCTGTGCAGCATGGCACATGAGGTGACTACTCTGCATGCCTTCCCGGGTGCAAGCATCATCAAGCCACCTGTCTAATCCAGGCACTGGAACGTCATCTTCAGCATCCCTATTGTCCTTTCAATAACAGACCGTGTCTTTCTGTGGGGCTTTGTTGTATGCCCTTCCTCAACATCATGTGCCTCCAGGGTGGGTGTCATTAGGTATGGCTGTAGTGGACATCTCCTGTCACTTATGCAGTGGAAGAACAATGGGATTATGGGATTAGTACAGCACAGGGTCTGTGCATACTCATCTGTGCTCCTGTGTGGTATATGTATATCCACGTATCAGCCATCTGTCCCTGGTACCATCTGCACCAAAGTGGGCACTGAGCCTTGACTTTTCAAAGATGTAGGAGTTATGACAGGATCCAGGGTATTTGCCATACACATTAGTGATAATACTTGCTGCATAACAAACTATGTGGCAGTTTATGGTGTGGTAGCCCTTGTGGTTCTGGTAGGTGTCCTCCTCTTGATGGAGACATGATCACCACATGTATGCAGTCTATGGCCCCACGCATATTAAGCATGACATGCATGGCACAGAATGCTTCCTTTGTAAGACCCTATATGGAAGCCCCTGCTGTAGGGAATGATATGTGCTCATGCACATGCAGGACCAGGGCATTGGTGACCTGGTACAGTGCCCTGCACATGAATGACTCGCTGACAACTTTAGCATCCCCCACCATGCTCTAGAATAACCGAGTCGCATAGTACGCCAGTGAACATACCACCTTCATCGCCACAGACATCATTCATGGCCACTGTGTTCTTGGGGCCACATGGGGCCACATCATGTCACACAGCCCTGCAATCATGGCATGGTCCAGATGGAAGTGCTTGACACAGGGTGTGTCCTGCAGGGCATTGGCATTCAACCAGGGGAGAGAGGCAGAGGCCAGAACAGTGACACTGCCTGGTGAAGGGGTTGTGTGGAAGCATTCTATAACAAAGGATTATTTTATATGGGCTCCACCCTGGGCAGTATCACTCACTCACTCACTCACTGCAGCCATCTGTGCTTTCCTCTTCACACTCAGCCTTCATCATGTCAGTTTCCTGCACTGATCCCCTACATAATGGATCAGGGGACCAGCTCATGGATTTAGGTGGAGGGAGTGTGTTGAAGATAGGGGACACATACAGCTGTGCCTCACATGTATTATAATCATACATTTAATTTTTTAATGGGGAGCTTTGAAAGGCCAGAGGCATGGCCTCAATGTACTGCTCCTCACATAAACTAGAGTTAGTTGGAAGCTGGAGCTGTACTCCCTGATACCACCTGGAAATATGTTTTTGGACTGGGAAGAGCTTTGATGTGCAGGGAGCAGGGCTCCAATCATGCTGCTGGCTCCCTTATAAAACTACTGGACCACTGGATGGAAGGGTTGGAGGATGGGGGTGCACAGCTGTGCTCAACTGAAGATGTGCCACATATTTTGCTGTAGCCCATCGAATGATACAGATGAGAGGATCTGGGTCAGACAAAGACCCTGTAAACAATAAATGATAGGGGGACAGTGGCAAAGGGTGTCTGGGTGGTGGTGGTGGTTGGCTCAGAGGGAAGGAGGAGGAGAGTTTTATATTTTAGCTACCCAGGACATCACAGTTGAAAAAACATAATTTTATTGGGGGTGGGCTGCTTTTATCAATTTTACAGCTAGGTTGGAGACTGATTTACTAAGGGGTTAACTAACTTAGGTCATGTTGCAAAGAGTAATTGACTCTTGTGGGATTTGGAGTCTGTCCCCCAGCTCACAAGTCAGTGCTCTACACAAGATCAAACTTTCAGTAGCAGTTTTTGGTAGTTTTTTATCATATGGCTGTATGGCTCGAGTTGCCACATGCACCTCAACATCTTGCACCCGGTGTAGACAAACTCCTCCATCCTGTCCACCACTCACCCACCACTGGTGCCAGTGGATATTGGTATGGTGCAAGGCCTGTGGTGCTGGTTACCTTTTCTCTGATGGCCCAGTGCACCTACATTCCCCCGATTTTCTCCCTTGCCTCCCCCACCTCCCCATAGCATAGACTATATCAATGATTGGCTTACATATGCGTGCAGCATCCTTCATCAAGTTCCCTTGCCCTCCCACAGGTGTCGCTCTGCTGCCAAAACTCACTGCTGGTCCTCTCTGTGAGAGACACTCTGCCATGCTGCCTCTGATCCAGCCACAGTCAGCTTCCTGATGTGGTTCCCATTCTGACCCTGAACCTGAGTCATGAGCAGGACAGTGTAATCGTCATCAGGGCACTGACAAACTGCCCGATTTTAAAGAAATCAGGGGGTGGATGGGCCTCTAATAGCTCCCAGGAGAACATGGAGGCCCATCCGGTGCCAAAGCCTTCAGCCAGAGAGGGAAGATGCCAGTCCTCACTACCCACAGTCCTTCTTAGAACTGGAAAAGCAGATCAACACCCCTAGTTGCCCTGTTGATGTTTGTATAAGATCAAGTTTGAAGTGGAAACCTCTCTAGTATTGGCTTGTATTGTTTGTACTGGGCATATAGTTTGCGTTGGAAATTGGAATTGTAGTGACAGGAGGGTACATTTTAGCAGCTGGCCCCTAGATGAAGTGCTTGCATTGGGCAAAGTGCTGCAGTAATGAGTCTGTACCTCTGTGCATAAAGGTTTTGTGCAATGCAGCACTGTCTTTCTTCATTTTTTTTTTAAAGTCCTTAGTGGTTGTGTTTGTATTGCAGAGTGGAAAAATGGTGGCTCCAGTAGTGCTAGTGACCTGTTTGTAAGTGTACAGCTTTATGATGTTTATCTCAGATGTGGAATTATCCGGCATGTGTGCATGTACAGTATATGTGTGTGCATGTGCAGTATATGTGTGTGCATGTACAGTATATGTGTGTGCATGTGCAGTATATGTGTGTGCATGTACAGTATATGTGTGTGCGTGTGCAGTATACGTGTGTGCATGTACAGTATATGTGTGTGCACGTGCAGTATGTGTGTGCATGTGCAGTATATGTGTGTGCATGTACAGTATATGTGTGTGCATGTACAGTATACGTGTGTGCATGTACAGTATATGTGTGTGCATGTGCATGTGGTATGGAGGGTGATATGAGCTACTTTGCCTCCCTCAGTCTTCACAGCATCATACCTGGTCTTCAGCTACTCTGTTTTCTATAAAATAAACAAATTTCAACCTCTTGTCCTTTATTAAGAAATTGTTTATAAGTGTAATATTTTATGGTTTATTCTGATTATGAGAAAATAAAACTTTGTGGGGAGAGGAGACAAAATGATTTTTCTTTCTCCTGTTGGTACTGCACATATCTGTGTCATACTGTGCAAGGCCGCAGACCCAAACAGGGTCTGACAATGTTAACAGATCTCTGTAGCAAGCATGCCTGTCTCCCCTTCATTAAAGGGCTGTGGCTATGGCCTCTAAACACCAGACAGCAAGGGGAATGCCATCTACCCTGCCACTGTCTGTCAGAACAATCAACTGGAGCTGGAAGCACTAGTTTTGGGTTGTCCAGACATGCACGGGTACAGTGTTGTGCTCTGTTTGTGTGGCCACAAATCCCATATTCACTACAGACATTCCCTTGCTGTGGCTGTGTAGGGAATTCCACCTTCTCAGATAAATAGGGTAAAGGGCACTCAGTAGGCTTATCGAGACACTCAGCAGGTATAATCTCTCGCCATAATGCCAATGTGCATATATCCCATGTATACACTGGCTCATCCTATCACCATCGTGGAATATGGCGAATTGTGCTGGTGATAAGAATACACATAGCTGTGTACAACATTTACACAGCATTTACACAACATTTACACAGCATTTACAAACATTTACACAGCATTTTCTCATGAAACAGACATAGAATTTGACAGCAGAAAAGGACTGTTTGGCTCACCCACTCTGCCCAGATGTTCCCTGCCTTTTTTCCATTAAAATTTCATCAGTTTAGTATTAACAGGTTTACAATAGATAACAAAAAGTATTTGGATCAGCTTCAGATAATACCAAATATATAGGTGCAGCTGACACTGTAACGATTAAGTAAGATTTGTTCAACTCTTTAAAGAACTAAAGCATCTTAAATACATAACTAAGTTTTGTTTCAAGATAAAGTACTATTAAGTGATGAAGAATGCTCAGTGCTAAATAAAGTAAGTAACCAGTAAATGTACAGTTCCTTAGAATTCAAGCAGAGTGAAAATACTTTCACATAAATATGTTTCTTAACATCTAGCTTTTTATATCAGGTTTTCCTAAGAAAGAAATGAAGGGAGCTATGTTGCTTAAAGATTGCATTCTTCCCAGATTTGACAAAGCTATTCTCTCAGTATTAGCCACTTGACTCATATTGTTGCACCAGTTCATGAGAGTTAGAGCCCTTGGATTTCAATTGGACAGAAAAGTCTCTTTGAAATTAAAGCAGGCTAGACTCCAATTTTTTGCAAAGCTTTTAGACAGTAAACCTCAGAGCCAATGCCCAGTTTAAAAAAAATGATGGGAAAATGGAATCTTACAGTTGGTGACCATTTCACAAATATGATGTATTTTTCCCGAGTGTCTATGATATGTGGACAGCTCTAGAGCATATGAAGGAGGTTCACGTGTTTTTGTTGGCACCACCAACATTTACCCTCAGGTAGATAACTTATATCTTTTAACCATTTGGGAGAGTAGTAATAACCATGCAATATTTTAAATTGGACAGTCCTATCTTGAACCTCTCTGCAGCATTTGTACGCATTCCCCCATACTCTTTCCCATTCATCTAGTCATATGGATTTTCCCAACTCTTTCTCCCATCTTCCCCTTGAGGCTTGCGATGGAGAGACAACAAGATCAATATTCTGTAACAATGTATACATTAGGCTGGCCCCTTTCTTTGAAGATGCAACTTTACGGAGGCAGTATAGCGCAGTGATTTAAGGCTCTAAGCTGCAAACCTGTAGACCTGGCTTTGAATCCCTCAGCCCCCCACTTGCATACTATGTGGCCCTGAGCAAGTCACTTAACTTCCTTGTGCTCCTAGGTCGCACCTGGAAACAAGCTTCGGCTTAGTGTGCTACTCCTGGTTAAACAATGTTCCCTTTCACTCCTGTTGCCATTCTGTATTATTTAGTAGAACAAAATTTGTACTTGGTTCTCTGCCTTTTCTGCCTCTGCAGACCCAATCTGATCTCGGATGAGTCTCCCTGCCTCTTTCCTTTGTTTATCCCATGCATGCTTGTTAGGGCTGGGCAACATTTGCATATTCTGATTACACAGACTTTTGTGAAATTCCATGAAATTTCTTTTTTTTTCCCCATCCTCTTTTTATCCTCCCATGGCCAGGACAGACTGTGCTCCCCTTAGCCCCACCCCACCACTCCCACCATCCAGCAGCTCCCCGGGGACTTACCTAAGCCTTCCATACCCCCACAGATTCCCTCCCAGTGGTGGGGTCAGGAGAGGAGGGCCATCCTTCAGCCGAAGCACAATCCAGTCCAGGGCTCAGGGTCCCAACAATACAGTGGGTGAGAAGTGTCATGCAGGTGTCATTCGTGCCTACCCTACCACTTTTCCACCATTATTTTTTCCCCTTCCCCATGCTGTGGCGCACTTGTCAGTGTGTGAGCAAGGATTCATGTGCACGCCATGGAGTCCCGTAGCACCTCTCATCTATCTGCCTTCCTTGACATGCACTGCCACCAGACCTTCACCAAGTGGCAGTCATTTGGTGGGGCATGCAGTCCATCCCCCTGGGAGAGGACAGCAGCCTATTGGGTGCTCAGACCCTTCCCTCCCTAGCCAACCCCTCTCAAGCCGTGCTTGTTTCTGAACATGGGCCACCGGCATGGTGAGAAGTAAGGCAAAAAAAGCATCTCAGCCCTCTATGCCACTGGCGCCCAAAATTCCACAAAACTTCATAAATTTCATGGAATTTTGATAATTTTCTGATAATCATTAATTGGCCATTACTTGGTTAGTTTTATAACTATATATCTGCAATTTGGCATGCTTCATGTCCAGAAGAGGCCCTAAAGGGATGCCAGGTTGCATGACATGTGGATGAGAAACAGGGATGCCATAGGGGCTCAAAATCTAGCAATTTATTATTCATGTGAAAATTTCAGAAAATATTTCTTTGCTTACAACTTAGCCACCTTTGGAGCTAGATAATTGAAAATGTATATGTATACTGTCTTAGAAGAGTCAAAGAAACTGTAAAATAGAGAGGTAATTGATTGTATGAATTTATAAGTTAGGAACATATGAAAATACAACAATGCCAGCAGAATTAGGCCTCAAGGTCTATATCATCGCCGTCCTGGTGGCGCTGAGGGTTGAGGCACTGGACGCCATACCTCATGCCACGCCGGCGACCTGGGTTAGGGAGTGAGCTTGGGCCGCTGGGGGATGGCAGGGGTGGGTGAGGATTGAGCACCAAGAGCCTCTCCTCCCTGGAGGGGAGGTTGGGGATTGCCTGGCATGCCAGTGGCTACTGGTGGAGACCAGGGGCACTGTAGCATGCTCGACTGCACGACATCAGCGTGCCCTGATGCAGGTAGAGGTTGCCATGCGTGCCTTGTGCCAGGGAAGTGCACATGCAAGGGAGGGGGTAGAGATCACCAGAACAGGGAAAATGCCAGTCTGAGGGGTAGGCGACAGCACCTGCCCCCATGCCCAAGACCGAGTCCATCCTGCATGGCCTTCAGGTTCCTCCACCGGGTCCTCTCCCACGTGGGAGTCTGTCTAGTAAGTGTGCCCATGGGAGGGTGGCCCCACCACAGAAGGGTTAAAGCCAGGGGTGCTGATCGTGGACAGAGGGAGGAGGGATAGGAGGCACCAGTGGGTGAACTTCAGGTAGGTCAGGAACAGGCAGGATGCCTGAGAGAGGCCCCAGACCGTGACCGGAGGGAAAAAGAATTGAAAAAAAAGTCTATCTCATCTGCTTGAAAAACATAGAAACATGGAAACATAGAATTTGATGGAAGATAAGGACTGCTTGTCCCACCTAGTCTGCCCATTTCCCTACCAAATGGATAAGCTGCAGATCCTAGTTAACCAACAGCCTACTTCCTCCTACCCCCCACTAGAATTGCTTTTTGTCTGTCCCATGCATTCTTGAATTCCCCCACAGTTTTTGACTCCATAACCTCCTCAGAAGGCTGTTCCATGCATCTACAACCCTCTTCATGAAAAAATACTTCCTCACATTACCTCTGAGCCATCCCCTCTCTATCTTCAAATTGTGCTCCCTTGTTCTTGCACATCTCTTTTTCTGAAAGATGTTACCCTCTTGGACTTTGTTGATTCCCTTGAGGTACTTGAAAGTTTCTATCATGTCCGCTCTCTCCTTCCTTCCCTTGAGGTTATACATATTAAGCTCCTCAAGTCTTTCTTCATATGTCTTCTGCTGCTGACCCTACATCATTTTGGTTGCCCTCCTCTGGACAATCTCCACCCTGTCTATGTCTTTGCGGAGATGGGATCTCCAGAATTGCACACAGTACTCCAGATGTAGTCTTACCAACTGTATGTACAGAGAGATAACAACTTCCTGTTTTCTACTGGTGATGCTTCTCCCCATGCATCCCAGTATCCCCCAGCCCGCCTTACTGCCTTCTCACATTGCTTGCCCACCTTTAGGTCATCTGATATAACTACCCCCAGGTCCCTTTCCATTTTTGTTGTTGTCAGTATCTCACCCCCCATTGTGTACTCTTTCACTGGGTTTTTGTTTCCCAGGTGCATTACTTTGCACTTCTTTGCGTTGAATCTAAGCTGCCATACATTTGACCATTCCTCCAATCTTGCCAAGTCCCTTCTCATCCTTTACACCCCACCTTGTGTATCAGCCCTGTTGCAGATCTTTGTGTTGTCTGCAAAGAGACATACTTTTCCTTCCAGTTCCTCTGCAATGTCATGTATAAAGACAGTGAAAAAGACCAGACCCAGTAATAAACCCTGCGGTACCTCACTAGTAACCCCCCTTTCTTCACTGTGGACTCCGTTTACTATTACCTTCTGTGTCCTGTTGTCCAGCCAATGTTTTACCCAGGCTACCACCCTGGGACCCACTCTGAGGCTGGCTAATTTTTTATTAATCTTATGTGCGGGACTGTGTTACATGTCTTGCTAAAGTCTAAGTAGGCCATGTCCACAGCCCCCTCCCTGTTTTACTACTTTGGTCACCCAGTCAAAGAAATCTATTAGATTCGTCTGACATGACCTTCCTGCTGTGAATCCATGCTGCCTTGGGTCCTGTGCCCCACTGGCTTCTAGGTACTCAATAATTCTTTCCTTCAGAAGTGATTCCATAATTTTCCCTACCACTGAGGTCAAACTGACAGGTCTGTAGATTCCTGTCTCTGTCTTGCTCCCACTTTTGTGAAGGGGAATCACATCCACCCTCCTCCAGTCCTCAGGTACCACACCATCCTCCCATGATTTGTTAAAAGGGGTAGTCAGTGGTGTTACTAGTTCTCCCCTTAGTTCTTTTAGAATTCTGGGGTGAATCCCATCAGGCCCCATTGCTTTATCCACTTTCAGTTTTAGGAATTCTTTCTGAACCCTTTCTTCTGTGACATGACTGATATCAACCCCCTTATCCAGAGTGCTTCTATTGACTGAATTAGGTGCCTCCCCTCCTCTTCCTTTGGAATACATAGCAAAGTATTTGTTCAATATCCCTGCTTTTTCACTGTCCCTCTCTGCCCAACCCCGCCTCTTTATTCAGCCTCAGTATCCCTGCCTTAGTCTTTCTTGCATGTATGTAGGTAAAATTTTATTTATACAGTGATACAGCCATTAGGGTTCAAAGAATCCCTATTTACAAGGCATACCTGTTTATATAAAGTACTAATTATTTCTATAATAACAAAGTACAAAAAGTAAAATTTATCGACAAGTAATTACAGTTTAAATATACATAACAAAACACATAGAAAAGTCACAGACAATTAACATTTACATTCGTGGTGTTCACCTATTACATATTACATTGACATTTAAAGTTTAACTCCTGCTTCACTGCTGTTTTGTATGCAGTAGTAGATAATTCTAAGTCATGAAGGAAAGGTGGAAGACCGTTCCAACATGAAGCAACCTTATACTGAAAGGTCATAATACTAAATTGATTTTTTTATTTTTGGGATCATCAGTTGTCTGGCTCCCAATTTTCTTAAGTTCAATCCATGTTTTGGTTTTTGAAGTTTAACTACTAGATAATGTTGAGGTTTGCTTTTGAGTAATCCTTGTACCTGATTTAGCCAAGTGCCCTTAGCCTGCTGGATAAGTGGATTCCATCCAAGTTTAGTGTACATTATACAATGATGGGTGCTAAAGTCACATCTTAGTACAAATCTCGCTAATCTATCATAAAGTACATCCAAGTTATGTAATTGCTTTTTTGTAGTGTGCCTATAAATATGACTTCCATAATCTAGTACCGGTAATACTAATTGATTTACTCTGCTTAAGCACATTTCTTTTGTTGTACAATTTGATATACATCTCATTGCTCCTATTTTAGCATTTGTTTTATTTATTAATTCTATTGTGTATTTGTTCAAAGGTTAGATGTTGGTCAATTTGAATCGAAGTATTTGTATACTATCGTTTGCTCTAAGATATTCCCTCCTGGGTCATTATTTTATTTTTGGAACACTTTTACTTTTCGCTCTGGGCCAAAAAACATTGTCTGTGTTTTAATTATTTATCAACAGCCCCAGGAGGAAAACATCCATGCATGACCAAAAAATCACTTTGCAGTTTTGTTCTACTTCTTAGGGGGTCTTTACCTACAGATACCAATACGGTGTCATCCGCATAAAGTCTAATTTGTGAATACTCAGTGTAATTTGGTAAGTCATTTAAATAGATTATGAACAAGAGAGGGCCCAGTATAGACCCTTGGGGTACCCCTCTTGTTACAAAATCTGTTTTACACTGCTGACCATTTAGGATAACGAGCTGAAATCTCTTATCTAGGATTTTAAGTGATTACAAGCTTCTTCCTCCAGTCCTATTTTCTCCAGACTCCTTACTAAAATCTTGTGATTAACTAAATCAAATGCTTTTGATAGGTCCATGTATACTGCACCCATGGACCTCGCATCCTCAAATGGGGTGGCTATTAAATCCAGGAAGTCCTGTGAGTGCAGTAGCCATGGACCTACCCTGTTTAAAGCCTGATTGAAATTGGGTGAGTTTATTATATTTCTCAAGATATTCCATCAGTTGGCCATGGACAATCTTTTCTAAAATCTTGGAAACTGTTGACAACAATGCCATTGGCCGATAATTGGAAGCATCCATGGGATCCCCTTCCCCCCCTTGTCAACAGGGATTGCTTTAGCCTGTTTCCAACTCAGTGGGAACAGACCCTCCCTTAGACTCCAATTAAAGATGTCCCTTAATATTGGTGATAACTCCAGGGCAGCCTCTTTTAACAATCTATTTTCTATTTTATCTGGACCGCTAGCCTTGTTAATCTTTAATTTGTTTATTATTTTTAATACTTCCATTTTTGTGACTATCATAAATCTAAACTTAGGTAAATAATTTTCTTGAGAATCCTCTGAACTTTGATATTGAATCACATTTTGTGTTTGTTTTGTGCAAGATGCAATTACTGGTTTCAGATCAGGGAGCTTAAATAAGTAGTTATTCAGTAGTTCTGCAGCACTATCTGCCTTGAATACTATACCATTTTGACTGAGTTTTATCTTAGTTTGATTTTTAACAGGATTTGTAAGATGTTTTATTAGGGACCAGTAGGTTCTCGGATCCATTGATTCCCTGATTTTTTGCTTATAATAAAGTGCTTTTGATTTCCTTATTTCCTGAATTACTCTATTTCTTGTTTTTTTAATTTGTCCCATACTTCACATTTTAAGGATTTATTAGCTTTCTTCCAAAGTTGATTTTTTTGTTCTAATTAACTTCTTAATGGTTACAGTTATCCATGGCAAGTGGTTTTGTGTTTGGGTAACTTTTTTCTGAGGAGCAAATTTATCACATGCCTCTGCAAACATTGTCGTAAATTCCTGTACAGCCAAGTTTAAATCAGGAATGAGGAAAATCCTATACCACGGCAACCCCTGTAGATGTTTTCTGAATAGTAGTTTGTTAAATTTAGTATAACATCTTTTATACACCATTGGTACTACAACTGTTGGAATAACATTTTTGTCAAAATAGATAGTACATTTAATCACATTGTGATCCCTAAATTGGGTTCTACAAACACTTTCCACTACTGTCAATTCTGGAGAAATAAAATCAAATCCAGTATATTACCTTTACTTGTTAAAATCCCTTTTCTTGTGGGAGTATTTATTATCTGAACCAAATTTAAACATTTCATAAATTTTCCAATTTCTGTCCCCTAGGGCATCCCAAGCAACATTAAAGTCACCAATTAATATTGTTTTGATTGTCCTATATGTTCCATCATATTATGTGAAAATTATCAAAATGAATGGTGTTTACCTTGGGTGGAGAATAAACAGCTCCCACAATCAAATTCAATGCCTGAATCTTTATTAATAGGCATTCAATTCCTTCTACCTTCCCTGAATATAAAATCTTGGAATGGCCAAGTGTGCCTAATATAAATTAAAACTCCCCCCCACTCCGTGACTCTCAGTCATATGTGTGATGGTAGAAGTCTTTAAGTTCAATTTCTGTTTGATGAATCCCCTTTAGGAGCCAAGTTTCAGTCAAGATTATTATATCTGTTTTTTTCCAAATCAATCCAGGTCCTAAAGAGGTCCATTTTATTAATTAAGCTTCTTGCATTATCCAATACCAATTTAATGGTCTGTCCTTTAGGACATGGGTTCAGCTCAATATCTCCACAAAGGACCAGGGATAGCAAGAGCATTTGACTAGGTGAGGAGTAATTCCTAGAATGAGTTGTAATGTATATTTTTTAAGCTCTTGTCTAATCAAATTAAAGGGATTTCTCCCCTTAGTTAGCTTGGATACCTATGGTTGATTTATTCTAGTATGAAAAAGATTCTTCTCTCCCTAATGTACCTATAAAAGGTTTTAACCCCCTTCTTAACTGAGTTGGCTATCTTTTCCTCAGTTTGGGCCTTTGCTATTCTGACTGCCTTCCCTGCTTCCTTCTGCTTTAACTGGTACAGTTCTCTGTCCTGCTCCTTCTGTGTTTTCTTATACTTCCTGAATGCTATCTTTTTCTCCCTAATCTTCTCTGCCACTTCTTTTGAGAACCATAGTGTTTTTTCTTTCATTTTAATTTGTTTATTTGCTTCACACAAAGACTTGTTGCCTCTGTGATGGCAGCTTTGATGTTTCCCCAAATGCAGCTCACAGTTCCGAAAACTGCTGTTGCCCCGTCCCCTTTCCATCCCTCTCACCAAATGTTCCCTCCCTGAGTTCACCACCCTGGTCAATTCTCTCCCTACTTGTACCTTGCTCATGAACCTATCCCAGCCCTTCTTAAAATGCCTCACTGAATCCAGCAAGATCATCTCCTCAGGCAGTGTGTTCCAAGCTGCCACCACCCTTTCTGTGAAGTAATGCTTCCTCAGCTCCCTCCTGAACCCCCCCCACCAGTTTCAGTCTATGTCCCCTCATGGTCCCTTCCCCCTTCAATCTAAAAATACCCTCAGTACTAACTTTGTTTATGCCCTTCAAGAACTTAAAGGTCTCAATCATATCTTCTCTATCCCTTCTATCCTCCAGGGAGTACATGTTGAACTCTCTTAGTCTCCCCCCATAGGATTTCTTCCCCACTCCCTGGATCATCAGGGACACCCTCCTCTGGTCTCTCTCAAGGAGCCTGATGTCCCTCTTTAAGTATGGGTGCCAGAACAGCACACAGTACTCCAAGTGCGGCCCCACCAATGATCTGTACAGTGTCAGAATACCTGTTCCCTCCAGGAGTTTCACAGTTTAATTTTTTGATACATTATGTGAAAATTTTCTAAATATTTGGATGTTTATAGCCACACTGCTATTGCAGGCATACGTGACAGATTTGGACTATATACCAAAGTGAATATGTCCTGGAATTTAACTAAACTGGATAAATGTGGTTTAGTAGGTTAACATTTATTGTGGGTACTTTAGAAATTACTAATTGGCAAAATTAGCTCAAATATTAATGGACACATCACAGGTAATGCGACTAAAATTCACTTGTGGAATTTAACTTTCTAAGTACTTATCACCCACTAGCATCATGGCCTGCAATGCCCCAGTTCTATGATGCGGTTTGACCAACACTTTAAATGCGACCGTCACGGTAGCGAATTTATGTCGACCGCAGGTTGCGGTCGACATAAATCCGAATATCTACTGGTCCATTTTTTATTGGGGGCTTTGCCTGAGCCCCCCAAAGTGGGAGGGGCTCTGCCCCCCACACCCGATGTACTTAAGATTATCAACTCCTAGTCAGAGTTGATTCAGGGAGGGGGTGCAGGACTGGGAGACAGTGTGCCCCTGTCTCAGGTGCACCAACACAGCAACCTGTCGTTGAGCTGTCAATTTTGATGACAGTGAGGTAGGTCACTGTGTTGGTGTTGCCACTAGGGGGGCAAGCCCAATACCCCTCCCCTGCACTAGCATCATGGCCCTGCAATGCCCCTCCAACACTCCTGTGACAGCGATGCCCAGCATCATGCTCCATCATGACTCACCTTACCTGCACTAACATCATGGCCCTGCAATGCCCCTCCAACACTCCTGTGACAGTGATGCCCAGCATCATGCTCCATCATGAATCACCTTACCTGCACTAGCATCATGGCCCTGCAATACCCTTCCAACACTCCTGTGACAGCGATGCCCAGCATCATGCTCCATCATGACTCACCTTACCTGCACTAGCATCATGGCCCTGCAATGCCCTTCCAACACTCCTGTGACAGTGATGCCCAGCATCATGCTCCATCATGAATCACCTTACCTGCACTAGCATCGTGGCCCTGCAATACCCCTCCAACACTCCTGTGACAGTGATGCCCAGCATCATGCTCCATCATGAATCACCTTACCTGCACTAGCATCATGGCCCTGCAATGCCCCTCCAACACTCCTGTGACAGTGATGCCCAGCATCATGCTCCATCATGAATCACATTACCTGCACTAGCATCGTGGCCCTGCAATGCCCCTCCAACAGTCCTGCGACAGGGATACCCAGCATCATGTTCCATCATGACTAAAGATATCCAGATATTTCTGTCACAATGGCCTAAGTCGTTACTAGTTGTAAGGCTTGGCGCCACTTGGTACCACTGCTTTCAAATAGTGAAAATATACATTGTTAATTATGGGATTGTTAAAGAGTCAGCAGGTGGCTTTGTTCAGAAACAATGCTGCACATGCATGTGATTCCACATGTCATTAAGTCAGTGAGCTCTAGTGGTTACCTAGCGTAATACAAGATTTCAAGCTATTGAGCAGTGATGCCCTTGACTACGCTTCATGGTTCCGCACTCACGGTAGTGACCCTGACACTTGGCACCTCTATACATTTACAATAGAGCTCTCTGTAAATGTTACTCTACCTTATTGCCACTTTACCCCTCTACAATGGCAACTCAAGTGTATGACTGGGCAAAATGTACGAACATGGCTTCGACAAAAGTATCACAACATTCCACAATTTCACAAAAGCTTATGAAAGTCAACTTTATTTACTGATGTTACTTTGGAATTTTTGCCTGCTTATAACTTGGCCAGCCTTTGAGCAAAAGATTAGAGGATTGACACACACAGACTCTTTTTTTTTATACTGTTTTTTTTCTCTTGTCCGGCAGCTCATCTCTCAGGGATATACATGCATATACCCTATTCTCAGGGATGTACCCTTATCAGGCTGAACCCAGTCATCATTCAGTTGGTTACCTGTATCTTCTTTGGTGTTGTCTATCCTAATTCCCACCCCTCCCCATCCCATAGCATCCTTTCTGAAGCACAAGATACAGCTCCATGCTAGTGCCTCATAGTGATACACTCTTCAAAGGTAGAGAAGTATGTCTTGCCACATGTTGCATGAAGAAAGATCATGTGTGACATTGTTTGGTCAGGGAAAGGGGTGCATTAGAATGACAACCACAAGAGAGACCCCATCACTGATTTGCCAAGACGCCAAGACCACAGACCCTAATGTTTGTTCCTTTGCATGCTTGGGATGGTGGGGATGGGTGTTAGGACTGAAAGCTAATGCCACATTTTCCTACATTTGTGGCATTAAGTTACCTAACTGGTACATTAATGAAGTTTTTTATTTAAAGATTTAATACATAATGTAGGAAAAGAAATGTGTTCAATCATGGTGTTTAGAGTATAATGGGGAGGGGTTGCATTCCTCACAACTTTTCTACACCAAACTGTGTGACAAGAGGTGCAACAAATTAACAAAATGTGTGATGTATCAAACATGCCCAGCACAAACAATACAAGACAATACCAGAGAGGTTTCCACTTCAGACTTGATTTTATGCAAACATCAGCAGGGCAGCTACAGGGTGCTAATCTGCTCATCCAGTTCTGAGAAGGACTGTGGGTAGTGAGGACTGGCATCTTTCTCTCTGGCTCAGAACACTGTGGCTAGAAACATAGACAGCGATGGCAGAAAGGACCAAAGGTCCTTCCAATCTGCTCATAGTTGCCTAAGACTTAGTGTCTCATTGCACTACTGTTCATAACAGTTGCTGATAACTGAGCATAATAAATTATCATGAATTTCTGCTTTTAATTCTCAGTGGAAAATGTGGAATATAATCTTCCCCATGTGGGACAAAGGATTTCTGAGAGGCAACATGAGTGACGTACCTTGTAATGTGTGACAGCTGTATTGGGAAGGGGGTTATGGGGAATCAAATAAGGAATGAGGCCACCAATCTGTTCTGATGGCAGCACTTTGAGGCCCTCTGCAGTCTTCAGAATTTGGAGTTTGACAACCACAGCACTAGACCATATTGCTGCTGTTCAGCTTGCCTACACACTTGAAAAAAAGAGGTGGGAACTCTGGTTATATGATTAGGGTTGGGTGAAATGTTAACTCTGCGGGTGATATTCTCATGAAATTTTACAGAAAACAGAGATGACTGTGTATCCAAGGGCAATCATGCAGCACTGTATTTCCACAATTAACTTATTTTTTTAATTTAAGGGGTTTGATAAATTTTTACTCTGTCAATTCTGAGTTGCAATGAAACAAATACATAAATCCCTACCTACTTTTGTTTTACCAACTTCACAAATTACACTACATTTTAGCCTCCTTTCACAAAATTTATGAATGTGAAATCTGCAAAGTTTGTCCAGCCCCATGACCCTACATTTTACCAAAGTATGTATAAGGGTTATGTGCTGTGGAAGTCTGCTCAAGTTCCGATTTGTTTATTCAGGTTTTGGTTATCAAACTCATTGTACCCTGGGTGGCCATTTTGCATCAGGTTAAGCAATGGATGATTCAGACTTCAAATGGAGCTTTCTTTCGCAGAATTCTTTTCCCACAAGTTGCGAACTTTGTATGTTTTCCTAAAGCAAGTCTATAGCTTGCAAAAACTATACAAACAGTGCAGAACTGTTTTTGTGCATTTTGCAAAGCATGCATTTGCCAACATACACAAGTCCCCCCTGCCCTACCTGAATTGCATGTGACTATATACAGTATTTGAGACAAGAGAGGTGGTGCAGTGACAGAGCAGTGTGGACATTATGGAAAAACATAGGATTTCAGTCAACGTTCATATTGATTCCCTAAAGTACCTTTCTAAAAGAATCCAGTTACAGAGCTTGCAGTGGGAAATAAATTGAATTGTTGCCCTTCTTTTTTATTGTTAAGCCCCTGGTAGTTCACGTGGTGCTTAGTCTCCCTAAGCGGAAGGGATTCTGTTGAGAAATTATATCACTTTTTTTCAGCACCTGCGTTTTTGAACCACAGTACAGAGCAAGGCAAGGAAATGTTGTACACATCCTGCTGTGGTTTCCTGTAGACGTTCGGCACCTACTCTGCTTGGTTGTATTTTTGTTGTCACTTAAAAATAAATTCCCCTGATGGCAATGTAGACAGCTTTATTGCTGGTCATACATTTTTTGTGATGTTTCAAACATTTCATGGTTACTGTCAAGCAAATAATAACTATTTGTTTACCATACTTATTTTTTGTGTTTATAGTGCAGAAATCAAAAGGATTTACATTCAGGGCTAAATATTCAGAAATGCACCAAAAGCCGGCGCAAACCCAGTGCAGTGCAACTCAACTGCGCAATGGTGCAGTGACTGCGATATTCAACAGTTGCGCACTGTGACATGCACCAGCACAACACAGCTAAATATTGCAGGGATATGCTATGGTGCAGCTAGAGGTGTGCCAGGGAGCAACCTGACATGTGCCACAGCGCAGCCAGGGATGCGCAAGTGGCTGAGGGAGATGCGCCAAGGCACAGAAGTAACAGCCACAGGCACAGCAGGGAGGAAGGCACCAGGGAAGGGGGGACAACATGGGAAGGGGGTGGATCCAGGCTGGGAACACTGGCGGGGCACACAGCTAGCCTACAAGAGACCACCACACATGAAGCGCAGGCATGTAGCCAGCCACCTACTCCCCCAGCACCGGAGCCATGAACACATGGATTAGGTGGCACCAATGTCCAGGGGTGAGCTCCCACTGGCCACCCCCTACTGGATGGCATGCCCCCACCCACCCGGACCACAGCAAGCCACACCTTGGCACACGACACCCAACAAACATGCCACACAGCCTGTACAGCCAGCCCATGGCCACCCCAAGGCACAGCCACTGACCATGGGGCATGCACCACAATGCACAGCCCACACAACAACACAGGTGCATCACACAGCCACCCACCACCTCTGCAGCATGGCTCCACTCACCAGCTGCAAAGCAGACACAGATGGATAAGCAAGGCAAATATGTATTAAATAACTATACAATACAAAACAACGGATAGGGTAGGTGAGTGCGGATGGGAACGGGACTGGGTCTGTACAGTGGGATGGGGAAGGTAGGGATGGGAGGTCAGGAGCAAGCGCAAGGTCTGGTGTCCACTATGCGGCCACTGCCTGCCGCTGCCTGGTGCCTCCCCTGCGCCAGTCCCTCAGCAGGATCTTCCCTGTCTGGTCTGCAATATCCATGGTGGTGGATGTGATTAATATAGTTTCCACAGGAGGCAACAGTAGAGAGGCAGCCGCGATCCCTCTGGACACCCTATGGCAAGGAAGGGACAGGTGATCAGTGCACATCCATAGCACCCAAGCCCACTTACCATGCACAGCAGACAGTAGGAACACATTCCCCTAGAGTGGCACCCCAGTCACCCGCGGTGGGTGGGCCAATGCCTGCCACCAGCCTGGAATGTCACGACAGTGCACAGCGCTGGACACCGCTGCCCAAGGGGCCACCCAACCACCCAGTGGCAGGTAGGTGGAACAGGACTGCAGAAGGAATGCAGTAGCACTGGTGGCAGCCAGATGCATCCAGCCCACCAACAGCTGCCACACATGTGCAGTGGCCACCCACAGTGCCATGCAAACCACACAGCATGTGCTGCACACAGCTGACATGGCACAAGGCACAGGAGGCCATGGCCATACCCCACCCGCTGACCACCCTGTACAGTGTAGGGGAATGAACAGTGCCTACCTGCCCACCATTGCACTGCACATGCCAGTCCTGAAGCTGCTCCTCCGGCCACTACTGGGTCCAGCACCCCCAGCTGAAGGGGCCCACAGCCTGCTGCAGCCCACTAGGTGCCTCTGCTGCCCTTGCATGGTGTCTATCTTCAGTCCCTAGGAAAGGAACATGGACAGGCACACATCAGAACACAGCCACAGCATGGGCCCATGGCCCCACCCTGAAGCACAGTGTGCACCCCAGCCGGGTATGAGCTGCAGGGCGGTGGGCACAGCGCACCGTGACAGACAATGCCACATCACAGGGTGCACGATGACAGAACCCACCCTCAGCATGGCATGCAGCCCTGCCAACACCATGGTACAGTGGTTGTGCATAGAAGCAGCAGGTACCCACTTACCTGGCCATGGCATGGCCCCCTGTGGACACGCACCTGCAGCACCCTCAGCCACTCTGGGTCCCTCCTCATCAAGTCACCGTACTCTGTGGTGGCACTGCTTCCTGGTGCACTGCACACCTGTGGTCTGCACCAACCCATTGGCTATGGCCTGCCACACCTCAGTCCTGGCCTTCTGCAGGGGCTGCTGCCCAAACAGGCCAGCGTAATGGGGCTCCACCTGAGCCACCAGGTTGACCAGCTCAACCTGGCTCCAGTATCTAGCCAGTCTCACACCATGGTGCACCATGCTCTAAATGCTACAGCAAACACAAAATGGTGCGGGTAAGCGCCATGTACACAACGTGCGTGGGATGCGTGCCTCGTGGACAGTTACACAGCCTCCAGCAATCACACATCTCCATAGATGCATGACATGGGTGTGGCCACACCGGCACATGTAGCAGGTGTCCCAAGGGGGCATAGGGAAGGGGGGGGGTCAGCATGCGCAAAGTGCGCATGTGCGCCATATGGCCTATGTTGCATAGTGCATAATAGGGCCCATATTGTACCATACCCCATGGGCCCTATAGCACCGGAGTGCCATAGACCCAGTAGCACCCAAGCACCATAGACTCAATGGTGCCCAAGTGCCATAGACCCAATGGCACCCGAGCGCCATAGTCCCTATGGCACATGGGCACTATAGGGACCATGGCACATTCATGCCATGGCCCCAGATATCCTAAAGTGCCAGATATTGTGCAATAAGCAGTAGCACATGCCATGGTTCATGCGTGTCGACAAGGGTGTACTGTGCATGTCACGTCATTGCACCATGACATGCGCCAGAGCAAGTCCATTGTACAAGGTGCAAGAACGCGATATTCAGCCATCACATGCAAATGAGCTCATCAGCCTATCTGCAGCGCAATGGGGATATTCGCATGTCATTACCATTGTGCAATAGCTCATTTGCATGCAATGCACTATTATAGGCTCCACACAACAGCACAGGCCATGGACCGGCATTGCAACCTTCTGAGGTAAGTTGCACCTGCCGTGGGGACAGTCAGCACAGCAGGATGGATGGCTGGGGTGGGCTGCTGCAGTCAGTAACCACATGTCCATGTCCACAGGTAGCACCATGTCTGAGCATGAGGAGGGTGAGGAGCTTGGGCCTGCCCACAAGCGCAGGCCCAACTTTACAAAGACGGAGGTCAATGCCCTGCTCGAGGCATACCTTGACAGGGAGCCATTGCTAAGTGGTGCCACTGGCACACCCAGGCCAGGACCACTGCCTGGGTGGAGGTGGTGGACGCCATGAACCAGCAGGGTAGCCACCAGCAGTCTGCACAGGAATGCAAGAAAAGGTGGATACAGACAAATGCCAGATTAAGAAGAAGGTGGCAGCCATACGGGCTGCCAGGTCGGCCACTGGTGGGGCCAGGCCACTGTGCCACAGCTCAGACCACAGGAAGAGCTGGTGGCAGCCACCATGGTGCAGCACAGTTGAGGGTGTGCCTGGTGGTGGCTTCCAGACAGGAGGAGCCCATCATTGCATGGTAGGTATGGCGGGAAGGCGCTGCTGGTAAGGTGTCACTAATGCATCTGTGTTCTCTTACAGCACCGGCTTACCAGCATGCAGTGGCAGGGGCACCTGTGACTGCTGTGAGGCAAGACCAGCCCGGAGGACCAGCTATCACCTCCACGGGCATCCGGGAGCCCGATCACCTGAAGTACACCACCGCCATCCAGCCAGATATCCCGGCGTGGTGGGCGAAAGCCCTGGCTGTGTTCCAGTGGGACGCCAGCCATGGTGTGCCCTGTGGAGACACAGATCAGGGCAGGTCCAACACCAATGATGACATTACCATAATTCTGGACAGTGGGGTTCTTGTCATGGGGGAGACACATATACCATCCACCATCACTGGCAGCACGGGCAGTAGTCCGTTGGAGGTGGAACAGCTGCCCACCGCTGCACCTGGTACTGCTGTGTGCACAGGCACAGCAGCACTGGGTGGTGGTGGTGCAACTGCCCAGGCACTGGGCAGAGCACAGGGGCTGGAGGGGTGGCAGCAGCAGATGGCTGTGGACGTTGGGTGGACAGGCACAGTGTCTGCCACTGGTGCGCCTGACATTGACCAACCCCATGGGGACCCCGATGTGCAGCACCCACCTGAGCAGGGACCATGTAGCGCAGTCGCACACCACTGGTGGGATGGTGACACGCCCATGCACCCCTGGGTGCCAACCCCTTGACTGAGCACACCCGATTGCTGTGGGTCTCCATGGAGCAATAGGTGCTGCTTGTAGCTGAGGTGCATGCGCTCCATGCAGAGGTGCGCCAGACAGCTGAGCAGCGTGAGGGGGCACCGCACAGGTCCTGGAAGCCATTCAGTGCTTGCTGGAGGACATGTCCACAGCCCTGGACCACATAGCCAATGCGATCATGCTCGGTCTTGCATCACTGGCTGCCACAGGGTGTGGCTGCCTGCCACAGACACCCCGGAGTGCAATGTCCACCCCACGGACCTGGCATCGGGTGACCTCCTCAATGTTGATGCCGGGCTCCGCTGTGGGCATCCCAGGCAAACCTGGGGTGGGCCTGTTTGGGTGCCTGCAGACTTCTGCGAGGACCCGGTCGTGGTCCTGCAGTTTGACCCCTGGGGGGCAGTCACAGATCCCCCCTGTGGCCATTGAGCAGCCTGTGGCTGCCGAGTGGCTGCGGCGTGGCCGCCCCGTGTCTGTTGCAGTTGTGTGTCTGCGCAGCGGACCTGATGTGCACGTCACCATGTCTGCTGCCACCACCCTGTGTGCATCTGGGCGATGTGTGTGAGTGCGCATGTCACAGTCATGGCATCTGTGTGTTGTGCCACATGCCGCCCGTGTGTGCACCTGCCCAGCTGCTGGCCCACGTGGTGTGTGCGTGATGATGGCTGCACAGCACTGGTTGCACCTGTGCACTGGCACCCTGCATCTGATCCATGCCACATGCTAGTGCCTGGGCACGTGCCTGCAGGTGCCAGTGTGCATATGTGTGTGTGTGCGTGTTTGTTGCTGTCCAGTGCTGTGTGGCTGTGTGGCATGGCCCCCTGCCCTTGCACCACGCCTGTGTGGGCATGCCCATGGCTGCACATGCCTGTGTGCCATGCCACTGTGTCTGTTCTGTGCATGGGGTTTGTCCACCTACCTGTGTGCACCATAGTGCTCCTGTGAGATCATGTCGCGATGCTGGCATGCCAACCTCTGGGCCGGGATCCCTCCACCCGGGGCTGCCCACCACCTCCAGCCCCTTTGCCCCGTTGTCCCCACTGCTGTCCCCTCTTTGGCCTCGACAGCTATCCCACAGTCAATGGCCATGTTGTACAACATGCAGCAGGCCAGGAATAGGCCGCAGGCCTTCAAGGGGTTGTACTGTAGAGCACCGCTGGACCTGTCTAGGCAACAGAAATGTGCCTTCAGCATCCTGAACACATGCTCAATGATGTTACACCTGCTGGCATGTGCCTCATTGTACTGTTCCTCTGCTGGGGATGACAGGCACCAGTAAGGGGTGAGCAGCCAGGGCCTGAGTGGGTAGTCACTGTCACCTGTGTGGACAGACATATGGTTAGCCTGGTGTCCTCTGTCTCTGTGCCCCTTGCCCTTCCCTGGTTCCCCTGCCAGCACACCTGCCCTGCACGCCCCCCCTCCCATGCCCTGCTGTACCCAGCCGCCCATGGTCATGCCATACTCACCCACTAGGTGACCTGTGGGGATGACCCCACTCTCGAACCTGTGGCACAGTGCTGAGCTGTGCCAGATGAAGGAGCCATGTGCACCCCCAGGGTGTGTGGAACAGACATTGGTTATGCACCCCCTGGCATCGCACACCACTTGGCAGTTGATACTTGGGTAGCCCTTTCTGTTCACATATGCTACCCCCTCCGGGCCAGGTGGCATATGGATGCCCACATGGGTGCAGTCGATGGCCCCTAGCATGCCAGGCATCTGTGCTACCCTGTGAAACTCCTGCATGATTGCTGTATGCTCTGCCTGTGTGCTGGGGAAGTGGATGTATTCTGCAGCATGTGGCAGCAGGGCACTGAGAAACTGTGTGAGGAGTCATGACGTGGCCGACTGGGTTATGCCTGTGGTATCCCCTGTTGGTCTCTGGAGGGTGCCCATGGCGAGCAGGCACATGACAGCTGTTACCTTCATCTCCACTGTTAGGTATGGCTCCGTCTAGTGGGTGCCTGCATCTCCTCACTGCACAGCTCACAGAGCTGCCTCAGAATCACCTGGTTCAGGTGAAACTGGCCCATGATTTCCATGTCAGCATGGGTCTCAAAGCTGCTGCAGGGCCAGTACCACCTGTTCCGGGCGTACCGCCGACGGGCCCTTCCAGAGCCATGACACTCTGCCTCCTGCCTCCTCACACCCCTCATTGCAGCCTCCATCTGGAATACTGCACTGGCCATGGCCCCTGTTGTCCTGTCACCCCCTGGGCGTCCGGCTTCATTGGACCACCTGTCACTGTGGGGCAGTGCCTGTCGCTCAGCTGGGCCCCTCCTGTGCCACCTGCCCCAGGCTGTCCGTCACCTGCAGGCTCTATCCCCACCCCATGGGTGCCTGTGATGCTCCTTCTGGGTCTGGTGGCTCCTTCAGCCTATCTCTCTCTCTCTCTCTCTCTCTCTCTCTCTCCTCTCCTGTCTCCACCTCTCCCTCTCTCTCTCTCTCTCTCTCTCTCTCTCTCTGTCATTCTGTCTCTCTCTCTCTCTGTCTGCCTGTCTGTCTCTCACTGTGTTGCTCCTCTGGTGCAAGTGCCATCCCCTACTTGCTCCCTGTTGTTATAGGCTCATGTCTGCTCGGCGCATGTGACAGTTGCTACTCACTTGCGCCATGGTTCAGGTGTTGAATATCGCTCTAGCCACATATTCATGGGTACACCCTGCCCTTGTGTATGCATTCATTACAGTTGCGCATTAGTGCACTGTTACTTGCACTGCGCAATGGCCTCGCTGAATATCGCCTATGACGTATTTCCACAGTTACATGTGCACCAAGCTTGAATATCCAGGCCTGTGTACGTTTTCCCAGTTAGCTTTATGCATATTGATTCCTGTATTTCACTCAAGTGTATTGACAAGATTAAAGAGCCGGAGATGTTTGATGTGGTCTCCTGTAGCTGGATGTCAGGACGTGCCCTGAAGCTCAGGGTTGGTAAATTCTGATGTAACATGTGGAGGCACTTCTTCTTCTTGAAGGTGATGAACTAACAGAATAATGACAGTGGGCATGGAAACAGTACAAACCTTTTAGTGCCAGTCTGGAAAACGTTCTGCTTTCCCATAGAATAGCTGCATACCCTGGGCAGTAGAGTGGGTAGGGAATCCCTATCAATTTGTTAGTGTTCAGACAGCATCATTATATCATCCCTGCCTGTGAGGCAGGATGGGGGTGGACACAATGGACCTAGAGACCTTCCCAGACCTAAATTGCTACAGCATGTTACTATGAATTAACACCACTTTGCTTTGTACTTCCTAGCCTAATTTAACAATGTGCCATTCAATGACATTTGAAATTGCTAGGGTATACTTTTGTTGTGAAGTCATGGGTTCCATGAGTTTTTTTTCCATTTTATGAAAACACCATAATGTCTGGCATGTTCCATTACAGCAACATGATTTTTACTATTTTCCATGAAAACATCATACTGTTTACAAATGACAGGCCCATAATTCTGTGCCTCACCACTGCACTGTACTTGCTTGGTCTTCACTCCACCCCTGTATTCCTGGCTTGCACGTGAGCCCCAGTCCCCAAGATGGTAACATGGTGCAGGTACTACTTCCTGCTGCTGGGTCAGCCTAACAATGTAACTTTTAAAACATTTAAAGGAGAACTGCACTTTGGAGTTATATTTGTCCTGTAGGACCCGCTTTTTAAATGCAGGTTATGATGCTGTTATTATTCCATCTTTACTGGTCTTTTCATAAACATAATGGTTCAATGTGAGGGAATAATGTGCTTGTGTGAACTGTAATTATGTATTACTTTGGCTTTACGTGTTCTCACCCCTTTTTGTCGAAAGGCTGGGATCAGGGGAAAATTAAGGCCCGGAGAAGGGGTAAGAAGAGCACCAAGCAGGAGGAGGTGGGGAAGATGGATGGTGTCCAAAACAAGCTGAACCCTGAGTGAATTTAGAGGCGTACTAAAGTAATGGTTGGGGGCGGAGTTATTACCTCCCAGTGAACAATGGGCTTAAGCCTTCCCATTCAATGTGAAAGAATTATATGCTTGTGTGAACTGTGATTATGTATTACTTTGGCTTTACTCATTCTCACCCCTTTCTGTCAAAAGGCTGGGATCGGGGGAAAATTAAGCCCCAGAGAAGGGGTAAGAAGAGTGCCAATCAGAAGGAGGTGGGGAGGATGGAGGGTGTCCAAAACGAACTGAACACTGAGTGAGTTTGGAGGTGTGCTAAAGTAGTGGTGTGGGTGGAGTTATTCCCTTCCATTGAACAACGGGCTTAAGTCCTCCCATTCAATGTGAAGGAATAACGTGCTTGTGTGAACTGTGATTATGTATTACTTTGGCTTTACTTGTTCTTACCCATTTTCATTGAAAGGCCAGGATTGGGGGAAAAGTAAGGCCCAAAAAGAGGTATCATGAAAACCTCCTCCAATGTGGAGAGTGTGAATGGCAGCACGCTAGAGAAGAAAAAAGACCCTGTGGAGGAAACTTCTGAGGAACCATGTCTGTTGAACTGCCCTTCCTCTGGGCATACTAAGATTAGGTAATCTTATGTTATAAATGCAGACATGGAATTTTGGAGGGTGACCAGATACTAAGGTCCCTCCTCCCTTCCGGCTGCGAATCATCTCCTGCAGGGAGGCTATGCACTACCTATCCAAAGCCTTGGCAAACTCTGCGCTATAGCAGTGACTCCTCGACCTCAAAATTCTCCTATTAACGCCTGGATGTGACCTTTGCCACATCTTACTGTAAATATTTAACTGGTCACTATGCCTCTGTGCCATTCCGCCTATGGAAAAAAGGAATTATAACACCAGTTCTGAAGACTGGTGCCCCCACTTCCCCTAGTAATTACCAACCCATCTTGATTCTACTCCCCCCCCCTTCTCAAAGGCTCTTGAAAAAATTGTGTCGGACCAACTCACAGACTACTTAGCCAAACATAATCTGCTCTGCCAAGAACAACACGGCTTCAGGAGGGCTCACAGCACAACCACTGCCCTCCTCGAATTTATATCATACATACACGAGGCCCTGGAACAGGGTTCAGTAGCAGGTGCAATCTACGTCGACTTGACAAAAGCGTTCGACACAGTAAGTCATGCTCTACTTCTCCACTCCCTTCCCTCCTACTATTTCTCCCCTAAGGCCATCTTCTGGTTCAAAGACTATCTCTCCGGCCGGATGCAACAGGTCAAAATCAACACCACCCTCTCCTCCAATAAACCAGTCCTAACGGGTGTCCCGCAAGGATCTATTCTAGGGCCACTGCTTTTCACTCTCTTCCTAAACTCCCTCCCTCAATCCTGCAGTCGGAAGCTCTTACTCTATGCAGATGATGCAGTAGTTTTCTGGAAACACCTCCATCCTCACTCCCTCCAAACTGCCCTACAAAGTTTTTTCAGAGAAATAGAATCCTGGTTCACTGAAAATCGCTTAGTATTCAACTACAACAAGACGAAATCCATGATCTTTGCCCATCGTCAAAGCCCTCTCAGTAGTGCCCCCCTAACCATGTCCAACTCGCAGGACCTCCTTCTCGAACATGACTCAAACTTAAGATATCTGGGTGTCACTTTGGACACATCCCTCACTTACCACACACACATATTCAACACCTTTCCTCTGCTGTAAACACCAGGCTGGGGATTCTATATAGACATAAGCACTGCCTACCCCACCAGGCCCTACGTCTCTCTGTATCCTGCTCAGTCCTGTCATTGGTGGACTACGGGATTGTAATTTATGGCACCACAGACCAAACCACCCTCCATTGCATCAACCCGCTCTCAACAGAGCCTGCCGTCTGGCTTCAGGCTGTGATAGATTAACCCACACGTAAACTCTAGGCGTTTGCAGACTGGCTGACCTTCTCAAGGAAGCTTAATTATCACACTTGCCTCCAAGCCAAAAAAAAAAAGTACTTTATGAATTTAACACCCATAGGCCTCCACCCCTCATCCAGCCAGTCCCACGAAGGGCCCTAGATGCCTGCAAGTACCTCCTGCTAGTTCCCCACTGTAGGACCTCTCTAGGGCAAAGGTCTTCCGTTATCATGCTCCCTCTGGCTCAACAACCTACCACCCTCCATCTCCCTGGCCCCTAGTTTTGGACAATTCAAAACTGTTATCATGAACATTCTCCATGACTCTGAGGCTTGTGGCTGTAGCCAATATTCCTCCCCCTTGTCCATTTCCCAAAAGAAGGCAAAGTTAAGGATAAGGGTCAAGCTTATCCTATGACTACATTCTTAGGTCCCACAATCCAGCTGTAAATAAACTCTGACTCAGGGATCTGCTAATGACCCTCCAAATTCTGTAACCAGACTTGTCTCGCAACTATGACTCAGGGTCTTCTTAGGCCCTAGAGGCAGTAACTAATATGTAATGTAAATACACTGTGCTGAGTGACCTATATATTAAATGTCATGTTTGTGCTTTCCTGTACTGACATGGAGCCTTTGCAAAGGAGTCTATGACTCAAAGGATTGTAATTCCGATTCTTTCAATAAATAAATAAATATGGGTTGTTGAAGTCTTCTTGACTTTGTTGATATTAAATTGACTCTAGAACTGCATATTTTAGATCTGCAGTAGACTACTACTCACAAATGTATATTTATTGTATCTAAACTAAGCTTTCTGATGTTATGAACATCCTTATTTAATAAAAGTTTAATATTTAAAAACAAAGTAATGAGCACCAGTGCATGGGGGCATACTATGAAGCTGGAGGGGGGACATTTAAGAGGGCTACTTTTTCATGGAGAGGGTGACGGACTCCTGGAATGGTCTGCCAGAGGAGGTGTTGGGGCAAAGACAATGGGGAGTTTCAAGCATGTGTGGGCTAGGCACATGGGCATAAAAGGTAGGGAGAAAGGAAGGTTGCCTGTGACCTAGCGGTGTCCATGGTGTAGCAATATGCAGGGAAAAATAGGGTAGACTAGATGGGCCTACCAGTCCATTTCTGCAAACACATTCTATGTTTCTATGTAATAACATGAGTTATAATAGTAAAATTGTCATGACTGGGCTATGAGGAGGTTCACATACAACATTGTTGTTTTTTTAAATTGTGACCCTGAATTTTCAAGATAGTATTTTTATTATCTTGGAATATGAACATGACAGGTATAATTTATCAAATGCCATCCGAAATGTAATTTTGCAAAACAACTGCAAAAGCAGGTTTGGAAGGAGGATTTGAAAATGGTACCACCATGTTCATGAGATGGTGTAAAAAATTACTATGTTGAAAATATGGGTTCAAAATGTAACTAAAATATTAACGTTTGTTCCTAAATTTGTTGAGATTTTGACCCAGAAATTTAAGCATAGCCTTTTTATGACTCTAACTTAGGAACATGACAGGTGTCACTTATGAAATCCTGGCAAAAACATTATTTTGCAGCACAAGCATGAAAAGACATTTTGGGTGGGATTTGAAAGATGACCATTATCGTGCTCATGAGGTGGTGGTTAAAAAAGAGGAATGTTGAAAATCTGGAATCAGAATCTGCAAACATAAAGTTATAAATAAGAGTTGTCAAATGTCAATGTTTATTCATAATTCTGGTTTTTTTTTTAGATTTTTAACCCAAATTTTCAACATAGTCTTTTTATTACTCCACCTTATGATCACGAGAGGTGAATTTTGGGCTGGTAATATAGTAAGTGAGCAAGTATAGCAAACTGTGAATGAGTTTGGTCCATCCAGTGCACCTGGGTTTGATTCCCATAACCACCACTTGTATACTGTGTTACTCTGAGCAAGTCACTTAACCTCTGTAGTGGTCCTGGGTCACCCCTGAAAACAGGCCTTGTGCCTAGTGGGCCTTACCTGGTTATAAAAACAAAAAATTCAATCCTGTTGGAAAGGTGACTTTGTGGGGCAATTGTGCAAATGTGTTTTGCAGGGGCTTTGAAAAATTACAAATGCCATGTTCATGAGGTGGGGTAACAAAAAAGAGACTAGAAGTGTAACTTGTCTGTGCTTTGTGAAGTATTAGAAAGGTTATATTGAAAATTTTGGGCAAAAATGTTTAAAAAATGACAAAATTATAAGTAAAATTTAAAATCGCATTAAAAAAACTGTTAACCGGACTTACCTTGTTTTCAGTCAGTTTGCAGTCAGGCTCAGTAGCAGTAGGACATTTGGTGGATGAAGACAGGATTATTTCGGTGGACCATAGACAAGTAAATGGGGGTGGCGGGTACTGAGAGGAGGGTTGGGTTGAGGGATAGGAGGATCAGGGTAGAAGTCATTACTGGACCAGTTTATTTTTTCCAGGTTAAAAAAAGGGAATGACAAGGGATGTTTTTCTTTGGGTCAGGATTGGGCCCCCCCCCTCGTGTCTGAGTTTTATTTGGCAGTACTGGAAGTGGACATCCTAGTGTCACATTCTGTGGTGCTGGGCATCTCATTGTCAGAGTGTGTGCATTTGTATTCTGAAGCTGTGTTGGTGGAGGCAGCGCAAGCGCCCAAAAGTCCTCTCACAGCTCGTACTGATTGCAATATGTTTGCATGCTTTGGCAAGCAAACATAAACAATAATTTTATCAGTTTGGGATCCTTTAGATTGTCCACTACATACAATAATTCTTGAAATGTAGATGCCCATATGGAAGCACAGAACACAAAACCTATCTGTGTAGTATTTCTAACTTTTTTGAATAGTTTGTGCCCTCTCCTCCTTCTGGACCATGGTGCTTTGACCCAGCAGATGCTAAGCATGAGAACTCTGTCCTGAAAATTACTGAACAAAGTCCATTGTGCAGCCCATTATGGTCTACTGATTAGTTTACAGATAGTCCTCAATTTATTATGCAATTTAAATGTATTTTGTGTGCATATCAGTATAGAGGATGTGGTACTACGTGACTTTCTGTCCCTAGCATGCAAGTGAATTTGAGAGCAGCATTGTGGCAGTACAGTATATCCTTTGCTCTGAAGAAAAATAATAGATTAAAATGCATTGCAGTATTACAAGCAAGAACAGGTGGCAGTATTTTTAATGTGTTTGTAATATATGGAGATGGCCTAATAATACCATCTCATCCCATACAAAAATTTTCTTGTAATAGCACAGTACTGAAAGTGATAATACCATCGTTCCAAACTGATAATACTACTGTTCAGAGCTGATAATACTACAGTTTCAGCTCTCAACGATAGTATTATCACTACAATCACAGTGCGCATGTCCAGATCTTCCTGCCAACAAACTCAGTTGCCATGGTCACACGTCCCTTCCTGCACAACCGTACTGACAGCGTGCATCTCCATTGGCGGCTTTTCTTTAGTAGGCGGGCATAACAGCATGAAAAACATGGCGTCTTTTTCCTCTAGCTTAGCGAGAGGAATCTGTTCAATTTGTACTTTCATTTTTTTGAACAAATAATGACTATGTCACTCATCCTGCGTTTCCCGAATGACAAAAAAGCTGAAAGGTAGGACTGCCTACTAAATTAAGGGAAACCAAATTTTTTTTGAAACGAGCGATGGGACACTCGTTAGTGCTGTGGGCAGTTCAGAGACAGCGTGAGCTTGAGTGCGCGAGCCAGCCTGTTTAACAAAAGCACATCAGAAAAGAAATCTCCATAATGGGGTCCATATATTACAAAAATAACAAATAAAGGACTATGTATTATAAGGCAGTCAGACCATCTTTAGGTTTGGGACTAGAACCTCTGTTTTCGCCTCGAGGTTCCAAGTCCCCAAAACCTCTCTTATGGTCTTATTGCCTACAATACATAGTCCTCTATCTATTATTCTATTTATATATCACATACTACATTTTACAAATTTTAAGCAACAGTTATACAGTTAACAGAGATTTGGGGGAAAAGCATGTGAATTTGAAAGAAAACTACAGCTGCAGTAGATTTAAAAAAGCGGGACAGCCCAGCTGCTTACAAAACAAAACAGCAGGCAATGTCAGATTTATCATTTTGGGGGTTTCTAATCAGGGGTTATAGCACATCAAGTAGTTCTCATCTACTGATGTGTAGAAGAAAGTGATACAGTCACCAGATATACTATACAGGAAATGTTAGAAAGAGATATGCAAACAACCCCAGCTGTAGAATGTTTTAAAAGAAGAACTTTTTTCTGAGACCAAGATTATACTCTAGATCAAATGAAAGTCTTAATTATTAACCCATTCAGTACCAGAACAATGTCAAACACTAAAAGAACACTTGCCCAGTGTATAAAAGTTGCCAGTTTCACATGCACATTCCCATCAGTAGCTTGACACATCAATCTCAGGTTTGCCAGTTTTGAGGAGACTCATGTTTCAGCTGTGTACACACAAATTGCACAAACTGGTATGAAACATCTTAAAATCAACGGCACAGTTATCCAGTTAGGACACTCATCTCATTTCTTTAAGAAACTCCAGCTTTTTGTATTAAATTATACATTTTCTAGTGCCTTTTAAATATACAAAATAACCAAGCTTCCAAAAGTTAACCTTTAATTTAGAACATCCATTTTAAAAATCTAACTTTTTGATCAATTGCAATAATACTGTTTGGCTGAAAGCAGCATGTCTAATTCTTCGCCCCTGCACTCCTTTGCTTCTTTCGCAAAACAGTTTCATTCTTTTTTCAATTAGTTGAGGAGCATGAGCAGCAGGAGTGGGAGCGATCAGCAGCGAAGTGTTACATTTTATTTTGTTTTAAGTATACCTTACTATGCTGCATTATGGGGGATTTGGCTACAATTTTGGGGCTCCAAATACTGTGTGTGGAATAGGGGAGGAGGGAGGAAACCTGCAGTGGGAGGGCCAAGGGAGGGTACAAAGGTTGGTGGAAGGGACACCATTAGAGGGGCACAGTGCCACATGACTCTAGGATGTCAGTAGGACACCTGTAATTACTAGATATTAAGATCTGTAGTCCTGAGCCTTCTCACATTCCTGGTGGCTATCAGAGGAGTGTGTGAGTGGCAGGGAGAAGAGTGATTGGCAGTTGAGTGTTGAGTTTTATTTTGTTTTAGGCGTAACTTACAGTGCTACACTAAGGGGGATTGGGTTGCCATTTTGGGGCTTCTAATACTGTGTGTGGGATAGGGCAGGAGGGAGGAATCCTGCAATGGGAGGGTTGAGGGAGGGAACAAAAGGTTGGTGGAACAGATGCCATTGGAGAGTCCCAGTGCCACATAGCTGAAGGCCATTAATAGGGCGCCTATAGGTCATATTCAATACCCAGAATTCCAAGTGACCCCTCACATGAGGGACCCTGAAGTAGGAGTGTGATGCCTAACTAAGTGGCATCTGGGGACATTGGCAGGGCATCAACAGGGAGGACCACAGGTTGCAGGCCATGCTGACCAACAGAGGTCAGATAAGGTAAAAGTGCGGGCACATAGCAGTCACACATTGTGAAGGGGTTGCAGCTGGTCCCTATCTTCCGGTCAGCTTAAAAGGGCATGGGATCATAATATCGTTGATGAAACCACGCAAAGAAACACTGTGCACAGACAACAGCGAGTGGCAACACAGTGGCGGTACATAATGCCAACTGCACAAAATCTCTGCACACCCAATGAATACTTTAGTTTTTGTGGGGGGGCTGTGCCCCCCACATCCCCAGAATACTTGTAATCAACTCAGAGAGGGGAGTGGACAGAGGGGCAAGTTAAAATCCACATTGTGGCACTTATTCATGGGTACACAGATGGAAGTAAAATAAATTTTCCCTTGATCAGGGTTTTGAACCCTGGTCTCCCCTCCCCACACACCTACTGCTGGGTTGAGTACCTTGGCCACTCCATCATGGGAGCGGCTCGACCAAGCACTCGACCAGCAGTGCTCAAAACCCTTTTGCCCCACTTCTGTCTTCCGTTCCACAGCGACAGGGGTAGTGATATTTTTTAATCACTCTAATACCCCTGTCGCTGTACTTCCATACATGCCTACGACAGTGCAGTTCTTCATGTGCAGTTTTGTCCATGCTATAGTGACCTGGTACCACTTAAAAGGTGCTGGTTGAGGGAGATCTCACAGGAAATGCAGCTGGTCCCTGACTAGGGCAGTGAACAGCGTAATTTAAGGAATTGCAACTTACAGCCATCCTCATATAGGGTAGAAGGTTTCTATCTAGGGTAGCGGTCTGGGTGTAAAGGGGTGCAGCTTTTCAGCCATCCCTCTCCCACCTAGGTTACATTGCTGACAAGGAGGTAAAGATGAAGGAATCACACAGGGAATACGCTTGGTCCCTATCTAGGTCAGCAAACAGCCTAATTAAGGGTATCAGCTTTACAGTGATCCCCATATTGGCTAGTAGTCTTCTATCTAGGGTAAGTGGTTGGGGTGGAAAAAGGGTGCAGCTTTTCAGCTATCCCCACCTATGTTAAAATACTAGACTCATTTTAATTATTTATTTGTTTGTTTGTTTGTTTGTGGATTTGGATTATCAGGTAGGTACACTGGAACATACATTCCTTTTTCATGTACAACCTGAGGTCAAAAAATAGTTACAATACAAAGCATTCAGAAAACAAAGTACAATAAGTAATTGTCAATAAATACTGCATTCAATGCAATTTATGATCTCCCTTAGGACTTTCTGCTCTGAGTGGGTGCACCGGACTGTTCAGCGGTGCGGTATGGCCCCAACTCAGGCCACCACCTGCTACCTGCCTCATCACTACTCATCTCACCGGCGTCCGGGAACTTCAGCTCAGCTGAAAAGCTAAGGACTTCCCACTCTGAGTGGGTGCACCGGACTGTTCAGTGGCATGGTACGTGACCCCCAACTTAGCCGCAGCCCACTACCTGTCTCATCGCTGCTCACCCTACTGGCCTCCTGGAGCTCGGTTCGGCCAAAAACCAAGGTGCTACCACTGGCTCTTGGAAACAGGCTCCTTTTCTCCTGCTTCCTGATTGGTGAGGCAGTCCAGGTAGCTGCCTCTGACTGACCCACCCAGCTGCCTGGCCCTACTCTTATTGAGCACCTTTACGGCTTTCTCCCAGCCTCTTTGGATGAAATTTCTTTATTGTTAAATATTTTTACAGTCTGTATTTTGAATCTGCACTGCTCTATAATGTTATAATGCTTAGTGTTTTGTAGTTTGCTATATTCTAAATCTGTACTGCTCTGTAGTGTTACAATGCTTAGTGTTTTGTAGTATTGCTAATCTCAGACTGCACTTGTATTTTGCCTTATTGTTTTAGTGTTAACCATTTGCCTAATCCTCACTGTAAACTGCCTAGCTTAGACTCCCTGTTTCACCACTTTTATTTTTATCCTTTTCTAATACCCATTCTTAACCCAAGCAATTGCCTACCAAACCCCTATAGATACCTCTCTATTACCCTGGCTCTCTGAATCCCTGGTCTCCTGCAGTTTTCGCACTTGACCTCAGACCCCATCCCACCCCCTTCCCTTTCAAGCTACCTCTTGTCATCCCACCTCTAATCCCCTTTGTTCTATATCTGTCCATCACCTTTGTTCTCTGTAACTATCCCATTCAGCTCTATTTTGCTTTTAATTTCACCACCGCCCCCATTCTTTGTCTGCCTCCAGTCTCCACCCCCAGTCCCTCTCCCTAGCCTTAAGGCAGTCTGTTTTCCTTTTCTCTCCCTTAGGACTTCCCGTTCCAAGCAGGTGCACTGGACTGTTCTGCGGGGCAGTACGACCCAACTCAGGCTGCCACCCACTACCCGCCTCATCGCTGCTCACCTCACCGGCCTCCTGGAGCTTCAGCTTGACTGAAAAGCTAAGGTACTACCACTGGCACTTGGATAACAGGAGCCTTTTCTCCTGCTTCCTGATTGGTGTGGCAGTCCAGGTAGCGGCTTCTGACTGGCCCGCCCGGCTGCCTGGCCCTACTCTCATTGGAGCGCCTTTATGGCTTTCTCCCGGCCTACTTGGATGAAATTTCTTTTATTGTTAAATATTTCTACAGTCTATATTTTGTCCCTCCCCCACCCCTCCCAGGCCTCTTTTAAATACACTCCAGTCACTCCCTCTTCCTGTCCTTCCATCCTATTGGTTACTTCTCCTCAACCTCATCCCAGTCCTGTTTTAGCAACCCTACCCTTCCACATTCTTCTCAGAGTCTGCACACTGCTGTAACCTGGGCATTTATTATCAGTGCCCCCTCAACATGTTCTTAAACATTTTTACCATCACTACTTCTCCTCCTTCTCATCCCCTTAGCCACCCTGCTGGTACCACCTCCATAGACCCACACTGCCACCCCACATCGGGCTATATCCCAGGAGCACTCTTGCTCATATCCCTGCACATCCCTGTGCACACATGCATGCCACCTGGACTAATAACGCGCTGACCTCCCCTCCTCCATGAATACCCCCTTCTCCTTCAGCTACTCATTCCCTGCAGTAACTCTCCCCAAAAAAGACCCTCCAGAAGGAGACAGCATTGGGCTGCTAAGCTCCTTACCCATTACCTGGACAGGGTGGTGCTTCTTCTCATCCTACTTGCTGGGAACATTCACCCAAACCCCGGTCCTCCCGTAACGTCCAGCCCCCGGCACAACAAACAAAGCTCCTTAAAGCTGGCTGTCATTAGCATTTGTAGTTTATTACCTAAGCTTGATGCCCTCCAAGTCTGGGTGTCACAGCATAAACCTGATATTATAGCCCTAACCAAAACCTGGCTATCACCAAAGGTCCCTGATAATGCTGTATCCCTCCATGGTTATGTCCTATTCAGACTTGACCGAACTGGTGAGTGCGGAGGAAGCTGTGCCATTTACTTAAGATACATACTCCAAGGTCAAGTCCTCCCGCAATCTCCCTCTGCCAACAGTTCTCAGCTGCTTGCGGTAAAAATAATCATTGGCCGTCATGGTAAATCACTCACAGTGGTATCTGTGTACATTCCACCGTGAATCAAGTATCAGGCTTCAAAATGGTCACTGACTTCCATGACAACAACCCCCATCAGGGAGAGACTATTGTAATGGGAGATCTCAACATTAGCTGGCTGGCACCAGAATTTGACCAGTATGAGGGTGCCTTTGTAGCAATAGATATAATCCAAATGGTAACTACCCCCACCTGGATCAACTATAAGACTGGCAATAGCTCCCTGCTTGATCTGATCCTCACCACTCATTCCAACAGAATCACTAACACAGAAGTACTACCTGACGCACTAAGTGATCATTCTCCTGTTATCTGCCAATGGTCCAACAAAGCTCCTAGATCAAAACCCACATTATCATACAAGTGAACTTTAAAAAAGGTAAACTTCCTCAGTTCCTTGCTGCCTGTCTATAATTGACTGGGCCCTTATAACTCCACGAACAGCATTGATCATGCCCTTAATTACTTCATTTCCCAGTTTAATGAAGTTTGCAACAACTTTGCCCCTCTAGAAAACAGAAATCAACATCTTCTGCCAACCCCTGGATTACCTCTGAGCTAGTCACCATGGTGAAAACTGGGATAATCTCTGGCACGAGCTATGTCCTCTGGGCAACAGCCTTGCTGGCTTAGCGCTATAAAGCTGCCAGAAAAATGCACCCAGACATTACGTAGTACCAAACAAGCATACTGCAAACAGCAGCTTACAAACTCTTGGGGCAACAGCAAATCCTTCTGGGAGAACGTCAAGAACCTCATGGGGAAACCTATCAAATCCTCCTCCACTATGCATGAGGTTAATGGCTCCACGGTCCAAGACACCAAAGTAATAGCAGATATGTTTAATCTTGCCTACACAGATCTCAACAGTGTCCTTCTCCTTAACTTCTTTAATGACTCTGCCCCGCCCTGCCCTAACTGTGGATCCCACCTCCCAAGGAATACCCCGCCTTTCTACTTTAAGAAGGTATCCATTGCTGAAGCCAGAAAATACCTTCAAAAGTCCTAAGCAAACCTAGTTTCAGCAGCAATGCCCTGGACCTTAAACTTCTCCCTCTCCCTAGACATCATCTTACTCCCCTCATCAAACTCCTGAATCTTTTGCTCTCCTTGGACAGTTCCCCAGCTCTGGAAGTCAGCTATCATCACATCTGTGCTTAAAAGTGGTGATAGATCCCATCATACCAATTACCACCCCATCTCTATCCTCCCTCCATTTTCCAAGGCACTAGAACATATTGTTGCAGACCAGTTGACAGAACACCTCAACAAATATAACCTCGGTGTCCTCAGCACAGTTTTAGAAAGCCCACAGTACTGCCACTGCCCTGCTTGAGTTCACTACCCATATACATAAGGCCCTAGACACGGGCAGTCTTCTGGGTGCGGTGTTCAATGATCTGACAAAGGCTTTTGGCAACGTGAATCACCAGCTCTTGTTGCACTCTCTCTCTCTAGCTTTGGCCTGTCAAATGATACTACCAAGTGGTTTGAAAGCTGCCTTTTGGACAGAAACAAGACAGTCAAAATCGTCGACTCTATCACACAGCCTTCCTGTTTGCTCTGGTGTCCCCCAAGGCTGCATCCTTGGCCCACTACCATTTGGCCTCTTTATTAATAACCTTCCTGCAGCTTGCAACAATAATATGATACTCTATGCTGATGATGCAGTCCTCTTTTCCACCCATGCTGACCCCGTCCCTCTCTCCCAGGATCTTCAGATGAACTTCAGTCTAGCAGAGTCCTGGTTTAAGCAGCACAAGCTGTTGATGAACTACAAAAAAACAAAGTCTAAGCTGTTTTGCAGTTCGCACAGCAAATTCAGAACTACTAACACCGCTACGAAACTCATCAACCGCTTGATCAAGTGCAGGAATTTAAATATTTAAGTTTTAGCCTTGACAGCACAATGACCTTCAACTAGCATGTCCAACATGTCTCGAAATCTATAAACTCTAGAATAGGGGTGCTCTACCACCATCGTCGTTGCTTGACAATGGGAGGGCTTTAAGCCCAAGGTTCAATGGGTGGAGAAACTATGTCACTCCCCTATCAGGCTCATAAGGGCACTCATCCTGGGCCTCTCCAGGATTCATTTCACGTTGCTGCCGGAGGCATCACCCTTCCTCACTCCTACCTTGGTCCTCCTCTGCATTCGTCTGCTCGCGTTCCTCCCTAGATCCCCCTTCATTTTCATTCACCAGCATCTCTGGCTTTGGCCTCAGTCCTCGGCCTGTTGCTATCCACTTCTGTGGCTCACCCAGCACTCGTGTTGCCATCTCTTTCATCCCCCGTTCATTCCCTTGGGCCTGCCACCTGCCTCTCGGCCCTCACTTCCTCTCCTCTCCTTGTTGTTTCATTCTGTTTTTCATTTTCCTCACCTCCCATTGTTTTCCTTTCTCCTGCTGCAGTGTCTCTTGCTCATTTGCCTGTGGCTGGCGACTCTCCTCCTGTGCTGCCTGCCAGCTAGGTGATCTGCCGCTATGGACTGCTGCCTTTCCCCACTTGTTGGGCCCCTTCCTTCATTCTTTCTGCTGCATGGCACCTGCCTCTGTTTCCGTGCTGTCTGGATTGTGCTCCTTGAGGCACTACTCAGCTCATTCATTCTTGTCTTTTAGTTTCTACACTCCTGATCTTTTGTCTCCTAATTGTATCAGTCCACTGAGGTGGCCCACATTCATGCCAGCCCCGATGCACAGCAGAGTGCTGACCAGTCCCAATGCACAGCAGAGCACTGTCAGCTTGACAGGCATATAACCATTCATGTTTACTCTGTGTGTTCTATCTGCCTGTGTTCCTGGATGACTTGCCATTGCTCTCCTCCTCCCTCTCCCTGCCTTTCAACTTACTGAAAACAGCTACTAATTGCACCTTGCTTGTTCCATTTCAGTGGAGACCTGCTAACTTCAGACAGTCCCTAAACTGTGCCATGCGGCAGTGCTGTTGGCCTAGAAAGGTATGTTCCTTTGTGTGTGGATGTTTTTCCTGGGGTGTCACTTGCGAAGTACTTGCTTCCATGTTTTGACCCTCCTTGATTTTGTTTCCATCGGCCAGTTTTCTGCCTCACATGGTGTAAATATTGGATGCTGCAGTTACCACTCATTCATAAGGAGGGCTGGTCTGCAAACTCATACTTCTATACTATGGAAGACAGAACTGTTGTAGTCACCACATGTCTTGGGCCATAACTACCTGATCTGGGTCTCTGGCGGTAGTAATTGTGTGTGCAGAAGATTGGATATGGTGAAGCAGAAAGCCCTATGATGTTTGTGTCTCTAGGTTTCCTGCTCAGGCTGCAGTGCAAGGCTGGGACTTGCATATTTCCTCATTCCACTGTCCATGCACTTCACCCCCAGCCACGTCTCTATTCCTTGTTCATTCTGCAGCTTTGGCTTCCATTGGTTTTTCCCTGTGTTCTGCTCCTTGAACGTCTATCTTGTGCTTTCTTTTTGGGTTTTATCCCTATCCTGCCATCACCTTCCCTATTTCTGTCCTCCTCCTACCCTAGTTCACCTGGCATCCTGGTGCCTATATCTGGTCTTGCATAGTTACCAATACCATCATGTTCCTGACTTTGGTCATCATTTGGGCATACCTATCATTAATCATATGCCACCTCATCGAACCGCGGCCCTCCTGCAGCATTAATCAAGTTCCTGACTCTGGTCTTCATTCACTCATCCTTACCTCATGGTTCATCTCTTTACACAGGCCTCTTTACTCACATAAATCAATCAAGTATACCTCTCATAGGGTCTTATGCTACCTCACCCGAATCACTGCAATCTTGCGACACTCATCACCATCAGTCTTCATCATCCTCAGTATTCTCCTGGTGCATCTGGATACCTCTCGCTCATCTGACCTCTGCATGGGTCTCCTCTTTACATTGAACACTCTTAAACATAACCCTCCTAGTCCCTGCTACCTCCATTCAACTATATCTCCTCTCCAGGCCTTGCCTTCCTGTCCTCGCCTCATATGAGGCCAGCTGGCTGCTCTCCACCATCATTCATGTTCATTTTCGAGTTCATTTCTTGTCCCTCTTCCTCAGTCTTCTCGTGTGGACTGCTGCTCTCCTGCGGCGATCATCATCATCAGTCTGCATCATCCTCAGTCTTCTTGTCAGTCATCCTCAGTCTTTTTGGGAGCACATGTGGATACCCCTTGGTCCCCTGACTTCTACATGGCTGTCCTCCTTCCCATTGCCTACTTGAGCATACCCCTCTCAGGTCCCTGCTGCCTCATGTTCCTTCTTCGATCTGTGCTTTCTTGTCGGGGGTTTCCATATCCCATCATCATCATCCTCCCTACTCATCTTCTTCTCTTAAACAAATCCTTCTCTTTAATGACATGTGTCTGTAAATCAAATGTCGTCAGCCTCAAGGGAAGGCGACCTAGACCTTGGATCCCCAGACGTTCCCCCTCAAAGGGTTTTTTTCTTCTCCTCCACGCCAATGGTCATAATATTAGGTGGAGTTAGTACTTTCATAAGTAAATTAGTTAGGTTCCGCTGTTGGATGGAGGTGGATGGTGGGCCCAGCTTTGCCCCCTCTCTCCTTAGGAAGTCCGCCCTTATCATCTTCTCAGAATTCATTCATTCATCATCCTCGCCTCTTCGATGCTCAACACTCGATTGGGTATACTTTTTGGGCTTCTTCCTGACCTACCTTTAGCCAATGCAATCATTCCTGTGACATCTGTGGTGGGGGACCCTTCTCTAGGGTTCCTTGCATCGAACCCCTACAGGGTGGTATATCCCATGGATAGAGAAGCAGAAAGCCACAAAGTAAATCAAGTCACACAAGGATCATCTCATCTAGTTGCATAAGCACAATTGAATGGGAGGGCTTTAAGCCCGAGGTTCAATGGGTGGAGCAACTATGTCACTCCCCCATCAGGCTCATAAGGTCACTCATCCTGGGCCTCTCAGGATTTGTTTCACATTACCCACCATCCACCCCTCCTCCTCCAGTGGCTTGTCTCTCATACCCATGGGCTTTTTCCTAACCTACCTTTAGCTGACACAATCATTCCAACGGCACCTGTGGGGGGAACCCTCCTCTAGAGTTCCTTGCATCATACCTGTACAGGGTGGTATATTCCACGGCTAGAGAGGTGGAAAGCCACAAAGTAAATCAAGTCACACAAGCATCATCTCATCTAGTTACATAAGCACAATTGAAATTAAGCCATACATGCAGCTATTACCAGCTCTGTCTTGTCCATCATTGACTATGGGCTAGTTTTCTATGGGGCCACTGCAGATACCACCCTTAAGCGAATCAGGATGGGCCTCAACAAATGCTGTAGACTTCTCACTGGTGCGGGCAAGAGTACACATACCTGTACTCTCTACAAGCATGCTAATTGGCTCGATCTACACGATAGGCTTGCATATCAGTCATGCCTAATGGCAAAAAAAATCTGTCTTAAACTTACACCACCAGCTACGCATGCCTTAATGTTACCTGCTGCCAACTCATGTTTCATGCGCAGCACCCTCAAAGCACCATATATTGTCCCATTCTGCCATACCTCCCAAGCCCAACGTGCCTTCTACACCAGGGCCCTTTCACTGATGAATAACCCTCAGCCTGAAATCCCTGCTGAGAACAAGCTTGGCCCATTCAAACGTAAACTCTGTCAGCACCTCACTGATATTAGCAAATGTGATTGCTGTACTTAGACCTGCGTCGCACCTTCTCTCAAGCTCAATGTGCCTTCTCCTCTGGGGGCCCCTTCCTGCTGTTTGGCCCTCCTCCATATCCTCCCTCTGTCTTTCCCTCCCCTGCCCCTTCCCTACATGTACCCTCCCTCCTGCCTATCTCTCCCTCTTCTAACACAGTTTTTCTCTAGCCCCATCTTGTTTCCCTTTATACCCTTCCTTCCTCATGCCACTCCCCTTTTGTTTACCTCCGCCTCCTCCCACCACCCCTGTGTTCCTAGAACCTCCTCTTCTCCTTCATCCTAGCCCACATTGCACTTTTTGGCCTCTAGCACTTATGACAAAAGTCAACACCTGACTGCCTTCCTCTTCCCACCCCTCCCATGGTTGTTCCCCACACACCCCAAGGTTAGTACATTTGTACCTACTTATTGTGTATCTGTTTCTTATTGTCTGCACTGACTAAATTGTCTCTGTCATTGTACTATTCTTGAAAACTCACTTTTGTATTGCATTCACCACTGGTTGTCTTTTTACGCTCCTGCTGATGTGGAACCTTTGTAAATGAACCTCTGGTTCAATGGTATTTGTAATCCTAGTACTCAATAAATAAATAAATACAAGAACAAACATTCAGATTTTTAAATACTGAAGAGCAGCTGAGGAGAAATGTTTAAAGGATGAAAGTTGCTAAAGTTGTGTGGGCAAATAATTCCACAAGGAAGCTGCACAATATGAGAAAATACATTTTCAGCTGTTGTGCACACACAAGGTTTAAATAGCTGAAGTTCAGTAGAAGACAGTGAATCAACGGTTGGAGTATGTTTGATTAAAAATTTAGTCAAAGAGACAGGAACACCAAGTTTAAAGGTTTCCAAGATGGTCGTAGCAAACCCCTATATGGGATAAAACTACATAGGGATGCAAGGACTGTATAGGTACTCCATGTGGTGAGGTTAGGTCATCATCATGTGGAGAGGGGGGCTGCCCAGGTGGCAGGAAGGGGCAGGTAGAGTACAGTGTTGCAGGGGGTGTGGGGTAACAGTTTTCCTAGGTACTCTCTGGGAGGTAGGGGGTGTCTGGTCTGTAGGAGCTTAGGTCAGCTGACAGAATAGTTATGGCAGCTCAGATGGGAGTTCAGAGCATTGATGTGGAGGGATCTCTGAATAAGGTGTGGGAGCAGGAAAAAGGAACTGGTGAGGAGGGGTGACTGGTAGAACCCAGACTATTTGGGGGGTATGGTAGGGGAAAATGGAAGGCTAGCTAAGGCAGTTTCCTGGGTCTCACTTCCAGTGGGAGAGGAGGCCTAGGGAGGGGGTTGGAGGAAGAGAAACAACAATGAAAAGAAGGAAGGAGGACTGCTGGGAGCACCATCACTGGATGAAAGGTAAGAGTTGCTCATTTGCGTACAATGTAAAGCTCTGTGGGAGAGTGGTCACAGAAGAGGGGAGACAAGACATTAGAGAAGACCTGGTCAAACTAAAGAAGTGGTTAGGTATTTGGCAACTGTCATTCAATGCCAAAAAGTGTAAGGTAATGCACATGGGGGCAAAGTACCCAGAGGCCAAATACTGGCTGCAGGTGTGCATGTTACCAGGAGAAGAACTTGGGTGTAATCATTACAAGTTATCTGAAGCACTTAGCATACCACAAGAGAGCATCAGCCAAAGCAAATCGGATGCTGGGCTGTATAGCCATGGGTATAACCAGCAGAAAAGCGGAAGCCATTCTGCCACTGTACAGGTCACTGGTTCAGCAGTATCTTGAGTACAGTGTGCAGTATTGGAGCTCTTATCTAAAGAAGGACATCAGCCCAGTGGAGAAGGCCCAGAGAAGGGCATACAAGATTATCCAGAGACCACAATGCAAACCATATGAAGAGAGACTCCACAATATCAACATGTACAAATGAGGTCCCTTCTGCCCATCTCTGGTGCTGTCCTGGTGGATGCCCAGGTGGAAGTAAAAGGACACAAGGCACTTTTCACAAGAGTAGAGGATTGTTTATGATTGTCCTGGCCAATGGTCCCCTTCCCACAGAAAAATGGTTTAGGCGATTGTCCAAGGCTTTGTGCAGGTGCTAATGTGCTAAGTGACTGCCAATACACATTTACAATCACTTCATTAAAAGTCTCTCATAGGGGTCTATGCATTGATGTGTAAATTGTCTACATGCTGTGGATCCATGGTGCGTAGGCAATCCTAATTAACAATCCCATGCACTGGGGGTTTCCATGGACCCCTAAGCTCATGCACAGAAGAAACATGCATCCCTTCTGCACTGGATCCCCTGGCTGGTCATGCAGTTATGCACACTTCCAGTCTAGGGGGGTGTCTGTGGGGAGGGGCATGCCTGCACTCTGCACCATTCATGAAGGTACAGAGTGCCAGGCAAGGGGGGGTACAGGATACATCAGTGGGGACCCTGGCATATCTTTTGCACCACACCCATGACACCTGCCAGCTGTGGCAGGACAGGTAATCACCCCACTGTGCTGCCCTAGCTCACTGTCTGACAAGCAGACTGGGGTAGTCATTTGGGAACATCTCCATACATTTAAGGAAGGTGGGCCTGCACCTACCCAGAATCCCTGCTCAAATAGAACAGGGGAGCCATTATGGAACCCAAGACAGGCATCCAATTGGGTGCCCACCCCTGTCCCTTGATCCACCCCTGAGCAGCTGCATGCCACAGGGTGGGGCCACAGACAGGCACCCTGTGGAGACATGTGATTGTGCATACCACACATCCAAACATAGAAACATAGAAGTAATCAGCAGATAAGGACCTCCTGGCTCACCTAGTCCGCCATTTTTCCTTCCTACTGAGACACCTCGGTCCTGCTCAGTCTTTGGGCCCTGTGCTTGTCCACAGGTGCAGAGCTATGGGGTCAGGTACAACCTGATTACTGCGCACCCAGACCCCATTAAATACTGCCTGCAGTGTTTGTAAAGCGCTGATACAATGTGTATGACAAGTACTGTATAAATCAAATTCTTTCTTTTGCACTTCTTCTGTTTGTTTGCATACTGTCATTGCTGTGCCAGTATAGGAGTCGTTGGTTTATAAAGTGCCTTGGGAAATGTTGTGTTTAAGTAGCGTCTGCAATCACAGTCGAAACTTTGAACAACATAACATTTATTTATTTATTTTTGTTAACTGGGTAAGGTCCAGTAGGCACAAACCCCTATTTTCAGGGATGACCCAGGAGTTTTGGACTGGTTAAATGATTCGCTCAGAGTCACACAGTATGCAAGTGGAGGTTGTGGAACTCAAACCCACGTCTGCTGGATGTACCAAGCTCATTCACAGTTCATTACTCTAACCTATATGCTATACTGCCAGCCTAACAGAATTCAGCTTATAATTCAGATATTTCCAGCATTTAACTTTCCTTTATTCTTTATTACTAAGACAATTTGCATGACGATAGCATTCTCTGTCACTTGGTCTCCATCTGCATTGACTACTTGTATACAAGTGATATCATAATCCTCCTGTGTGTCAACACTGGAGAGGACCGTGATGTCACTTGTTGACAAAGAGCGAGAGCAGATGAAGATGAAACAACAGTATAAGGCATTTCAATCCATGTAACCCTTGTATTTACCTTGCTTATGCTTGTAGCTTAGGTATTAACTGGTTAGTACTGTATTGTACTGTATTGTATGTATTTGTCCTCTGGGTCACCCCTGAAAAAGGGACTACATGGTCTCAGTGGGCTTACCCGGTTACCAAAATTCTAATAAATAAATAACAGAGATCCTGTTTACAGGAACCTTTTAAGTAATAAAAATGTGAGCAAGGTCAGTATTTGAAATAATGTAAATATTGTGCACTTGTATTATTCTTACAGTTGTACCTGTTGTGTCTGAGGCTCTTGAAACAATACTATTCCAAATACACATGCCATTCTCTGTTAATGAAAAGTCAGTGTACCATTTAGGAAGAAATACATCTATGTTGTGGTGTATAATGGACTCTATAATGAGCACAGTTTTGATACAGCTAACTGGGAAATACTTTTTTCCTTCTTCGCATCTTCCATTTATCATTTTTGTTGTTTTGCAGAAACATTGAGAAGAGTTTATGTCAGCCAGGAGGGTAAAAAGAACTCGAGACAATGCCTGACCCAGCAGCCTACCTGCCTTTTTACTACGGTTGTATAACCCGCACAGAGGCAGAGGAACACCTGAAACTTGGTGGCATGTCCGATGGCCTTTTCCTGCTGCGGCAGTGCTTGCGGAACCTAGGTGGCTTTGTCTTGTCTGTAGTTCATGAACTGTGAATTCACCACTATCCTGTTGAACGACAGCTGAATGGAACCTACTGCATCAGTGGGGGAAACCACACTGTGGACCCGAGGAACTGTGTGAGTTTTACTCAAAGGATGCGGATGGTCTATGCTGCACACTGCGAAACCCTGTAATCGCCACCTGGGCTGGATCCTAAACCAGGAGTGTTTGACAACATGAGACAGAACATGCTACGGGAATATGTGAGACAAACATGGAAACTGGAGGTACTTAATATTCTGCTTAGTCTTTTTATGGCCAACTTTCCCACATGAACCAAAAAAGGTACATACAGTAGAAACATGGGACTCACAACACAGAAAAAGACCAGGTTGTCTTTTAGTGCATCTCCTGCCATTTTGGTAGAAAACTCTTCATGTGATGGGTTACAGTACAACTGTAATGTGCCTGTGTCTGTAGTAATGTTTTATTTTTATTATGATTCAGACACTAAGGAGAGGAAAAAGCTGTCTGTGGCAGAAACCTCACGTCACCCATGGCTCAGCGGATCAGCCTTCCAGGCATCCTGTAAAAGTCTTGATAATGCCATATCCTACAGTGCTCAGATTGCTGCTGTGCAGGTGTGGCAGTGAGGACATTTACCTGATGGCAGAAAGTCATTCACTTCACTGCTCCCTGAGCCACAGCAATGTATGGGATGTGTCTGGAATTAGCAGTGTAAGCAGCTGTGTAGACAGACTGCACTGCTCAATCCAGCATTGACAGGCAGTCTTTTGGGTGCACTGGACAGATGATGATGTGAATGGAACACCCACCCCTTGAACTCATGGCCCTTCTCAGTACGACCTCTATCAGCGCTGAGAGGGGGTCATGTAGATATGCTAGTGATGCAAATTTGAGATCAAACCGCAATGAAGCAGGCTTCAGGAAAGAATGCAGCAGCTGTGTAAACATGGCTACAATGGGTGGGATATTCAGACATGCACCTGGCAGGGGCGCTAGCAGCGTGCAGCGTAACTGGGATGCGCCAGGGCATGGACTGGGTGATATTCAATGGAGCTGCACCATGGCTCAGCACCGATGAATATTGCAACTTGTCCTTCTGCATTGCACATGGTGCAGTGGCACTGCACCAGTGCAAGTGGCCAGAGAGGAGCAGGGGGATGCGCTAGTGCAGGTGCCATTGCACTAGGTGCATCAACCACGATATTCAGCAGTGGACATGCAAATGAGGCCATAATGCATGCAAGGTGCAAATGGGGCCATTTGCATGTCATTATGGACCCATTTTCATGCAGGTGCACTAATCCCCGGCGACTTGCACCTGGCGCCCTGCCAGGCAGCAGCCGACAGGGACCGACACCCCTTCCCCCACTGGCAACGCACTCCAATGCCCGATCATGGGCCATAAATAGTATGTAATTCCCCGGTGGTCCACTGGACCTATCCCATTCCCCGATCGTGGGCTGTAATTACATTAAACTCCCTGGTGGTCCAGTGGACCTCTCTCCATGCCTAACCACAGGCTGTAATATTTAAAACACTCCCTGGTGGTCTAGCGGTATCCATACCCGCCTCCCAACCCGACCACTTAGTCCCGCCACCCTGCTCCCCCCCAGTCAGCAGCAGGCATCAGCACCCCACCCGCAAGCTGCCCGGCCACCAGCCAACTGACAGTGTATAGTACGGATGTATGCCCATTGGTCCACAGCATGGGACCAATGGCTGCAGACTGTACCGTACTACACAGTCAACACAGTCCCAAGGGTGTGAATGGATCCATTGTCTAACAGCTAATTTACTATTCTATCTAGCTGTTGTTTGCCTACTATTGTGTACTATTAACTACAAAATAGCGATCACTATCATTTGCGAATGTAGATCACGGAAGCATTTTGGCGATATAGATTTCTTAGCGAGCCAACATCTGGTAATTGAAAGTGTTTTGCAGGGTGCTGTGCCCCCACCCCTACTAAAGATTCCTAACTCCAAGGGGAGGTGCATGTCGCGGAGGGGACAAAAACACTGCATCAAAAATAAAACAACAGCTACAAAACATTCGCCCACAGCAGGTGCCAAACCCAGTGCCTGCACTGCAGCCAGCCACCCTCACCACCACACCACAGGACTGGCTCAGTTGCAGCAGGCTTCTCCCCCCTACCTAAACCCTTCCTCGTATCCATCCCCTGCACCTCCATATCCCTCCCCTTCGAGTCACTGTCATCGCTCATCCATCGCTACCCTTGCAGGGTAGCTGATGATGATGATGATAGCGCTATAAATGAGTCGCTGTTTCTACAGTCGCTCATTTATAATTGCTATCATCATGGGCTACCATCTCTGAGTCCTGACTCTCCTCCAGGGCTCTTGACTTGATCCTGTCCCTTCCTGATTGCCATCTTTTCAAGCAGGACAGGGGAAAACATGTAGAAGGGGTTGTCATCTATGGCCGCCAGAGCCTCTCATGTACTATGGCCATCAGAGAAGCCATAAAATTTATCCTAGTCAGGCTCTCATTCCTCTCCTCTGTATCTATATTCATTGGTGTTGTCTACGCCTCTCCCAAAATCTCACATTCATTCATCTGGGACAAGCACACCCCTCTCAGGAAATCCAGAGTAAAACTTCCCATCACCCTGGATTACCATGGAAGTATTGATCTGTGTAAGTCCCAAGACTTCACATGGACCCACTACAAATTATTCCACTCCTTTCCTGACCTTATCTCTTACAGTGCTCTGAAGAACAACTGCATTAAGGCTATCTGGGCCACAAAATTGCACTATTTCAAGGTCAACCTCCAGGAAAACATTAACTCCACAGCTAAATTCTGGAAGGTTATGCACTCTCTTTTCAACCCCACTGCCCAGAACACTCCCCCAATCCTCATGGTAAATTGTTCACTTGTGTCTGACCCTACCTCTGTTGCTGCTCAGCTCAATGAGTTCTTCACATCCTGCACCCACCCTTCTTCTCCTCTTCCTGGTACCTCTCCTTCCCCTCCTTCTCCCTTCTCCCACCCCTCACCAGGTTTCCTCTTCCCCTCAGTCACCATCCAGAAATCCTGCTTGCCCTTTCCTCCGCTACACATCAAAGTCCAGCCCTGATGTTCTGGACCCCAAGTTTCTCCACCTCTAAGCTTCTGCCACTGCAGCTTCCCTTACTCACTTACTCAAACTTTCCTTCTCCCTCTGTGCTGTTCATTAGTCATGGAAGTTGACCAAAGTTATTCTACTTCACAAAGGTAGTGACCCCTCTTCCCCTGGCAACTTCTCTCCCATCACCATCCTTCCCTCTGTCACTAAGCTGCAAGAGAAACTGGTCCACTTTAGGCTCCTTGACTTCCTTTCATCCTTCAACTTCCTCTCACCCTTCCAGTCTCATTTCTGTAAGCACCATTCAATCATCTCCTCCCTGCTGCGTGTCACTGATTCAACCTTCTCCGGGATGGATCAGGGCTACATAACAACTGCTATATTCATCAGTTTGGCCAAAACCTTCAATTTGGTGTCCCATCCACTACTCCTGGAAAGCTGTACTCTGCTAGCCTTTCAGTTTCTGCTGTTGCTTGGTTCCAGTCCTACCCAATGGGTCAACAACAATCAGTAGAGATTGGAGTTGCCCTGTCTCCTCTCTTTCCTATCCAGGCTGGGGTCACACAGGACTTCATCCTGGGGCCCCATCCTTTTCTCCATCTTTCTGAATGATCTCCCCTCTGCCTGTGCCAATTCTTATATCCACATGTATGTAGATGACATAGTCATTTTCACCTCTGGTCCCTCCACCCAGAGTTGTGGAATATGTGCTCCAGTGTGGGACTTCAGCAACATTCTGCACTGGTTCCAATCCAACCAGCTCAGAGTCAGCACTAAGAAAATGGTGTTCATGGCCTTTGGTACCAATAAGAAACTAGCCAAACTCATTGCTCCCCTCCCCCATCTTCACCCTTCTGGATGCATGGTTCTTGAAGCAGTTCAGTCCTTTAAGTGCCTTGGAGTGTGGCTAGACAGTAAGCTTGACTTCTTAACCCACATCAATGCCAGCCACGCAAAACTTTGTCCCAAGATTGTGCCCTGTACTGCTAAAAAGTCTGCTTATCTCTGCATGTCTGCAGGGAGCTTGTTACCAAAATGGTACTCCCTGTCTTTGACTACACATATGTGTTCCATGACACCTTCCTTCAACTTCTCACCAGACTGGACACTCTCTTCAACTCCTTCCGCTGTTTTGCTATAAACTCCACGCCCTGCACCCACCATTGTTCACTATATTCATCCATATCCATCCTTCCTCTGTTCTGTTGTCATCAGGCTCACAGTACCTCCTTCATATCCAAATACTGGTTTGGTTTCCTTCCCTTTACTTCTCCTCTCTCCTCTCTCCTCCCAACTCCACCTTCCTTTCTGTTCCCTCCATTTCAGAGACCATCACAGTTTTGCCACTCCTAGCCACAACTCCTCTGCTGGGCAATCTGCCTTCTCCTATCAATTGCCCACTCTCTGGAACCAACTCCCCTACTCCCTCCACTTCTCCCCATCCCCTGGCTCCCTCAAGCACCAGTTGAAACTTCAACCCCTCCCCAGCTGTTCCTGTTACCCTTCCTCCTGTTACCACCATGGCCGAGCCTTAACCTTCCTGGTAAGCAGTTGTCTGGGTCCCTGATTCTGCCTTGGTTTAACTTCCACACCACTTCAGTTCTTTCCCTCCAGTATGAGGCTAGGCAATAACACTCTCAGGTCAATCACCTGTTGTCAGTACTGCTCTTGACCACCAAGTATTGCTGACACTTGAATATGCACTTCTTAGGCATTCTTACTGAGCTGTACTGCACTTTACTCTCTCCACAGACAATTGTTCAGTATTGATTTAATTCTGTACCAATTTTGTAATGAATGTTGTTCAAATGTATTGCTACTTTGTATTGTGCTACTGTCCTTACACTGTACCCCTTCCACAGGTCGCACCTGGGGCCAGATTTTCAAAGGCCAGAGAATGATGCAGGGTGCTTGAATCAAAACAACTGATGCAAGGAGCAGGATGTGTCAAACCTTGCACCAATTCAGATTTTCAAATGGTGCTTGCGTCAAAACAGGTCTGCATGTGCCAGAGTGGCTCGCCCATGCTTGCACTAAACAAATGCTCATGCTTATGTCGAAGGGATGCCTGCATCACTGAAATGATGCAGCATCTCCTTATTTGGGATTTTCAAAGAATGCAAGTCCTGTCCTTGTGCCTAAGATGCCTGTCGCTGTTAGACCAGCCAGAGCTGGTCTAAGGGACACTAGAGCTTATAAAGAGACCCAAAGCAAGTGGTCAGACCTGACTGTGCTACTATTAAGGCAGTATTCTCCTGCAGGAATGGTTCAGAACATTTTGTGGGCTTAGTTTTGGCCATTTCATCTTCCATTTTGTTTTACTTAGCTTACGTCATTCTCATCCTTTGAGTCATGTTTTTACTCAACTTGCACCATTTTTACTCAGTTCGCACCATATTTGTGCTCAGTTTGCATCACTTGCATTCTTTGAGTCATTTTTCTGACTCAACTTGTGGCATTTATTTTGGTGCAGCTTGTGTCATTCTCATCCCTTATGCCATTTTGTTGATGCAGTGGACCTCTTGCGTCAGTTTGGGGGACTTTGTCACAAAGACCACTTTTCTTGCAAAATATGGTGCACAGTATTTGGCACACCTAGATCTGACTCAAGCTAGTTGTTTGATGCAGCTTGCATGGATCTAAGGGCCCTTTGAAAATCTGGCCCCTGGAAATGAGTCTTGGCTCAGTGTGCCTCTCTCATTTACCAATTAAAAAAAAAATAAATACAACAAATAACTGAACCCATGGATTAGTTTTTCACAGTTTACATACACCATGGATTCATTTTTTCAGTTTGTGAGTAACTCATTCACCATTTAAACATTTTATTTATTATATTTCTGAAAAATTAAATTAATTTACAGATAAATGTGCCTTGCCAGCCCATAAAATTACATAGAGTAGACTTATGCATGTAACTAAATCATGGCTAAAGAAAGATAGCAGCTAAGTCACATTTAAATAGTGTGTTCAAATGTTAGGTAGAAGGCAGGATCACTTAAAAATATATAACAAGCAAAGAATTATTACTATAAAGACCGTCACTGTGCAAGTGTTAGTGTTTAGATGTAACAGTTGTTTTATACTGTAAATGTGGCAGACACTTAAACAAATTAAAATTAAGAAGACATATGTAAATAGATGTCTCCCTTTATATATTGTGCAGTTTAAACATAAGGATATTTATCATTTAATTATGAAAAATGTTGTAGTATCTTCCTTACTGTTTAATTCAATTTAATCAAAGGTATATCAATATTTAATTTATATTAAAACAAATTGACATTTCCAAAGGGGGAATTTTATCCAGATTCGGTATGTTCAGGTTGTCTTCACTATAGCTATCCAGACTCTCCATAACACCAAGATTGTAACCTAATGTTCATTCGGCATGTTTCTCAGCCTAGTTTTACTGGGTGGGGTCAAAAAGGGGACTTTCATTTTGATAGGTGATCAGGCTTTTACCAGAATAGGACATAGAAAAGGTAGCGTCAATTTCAGAAATGCCCTTGGGGTACTGAAAAAAACAGTTTTCTTTGTTGTGACATTAGCAATATATCAGAACAAAGACGACATTTGTTGCCTTTACAAGACAGTGCTAACTTTTAATGTGTTCTTCTGATAATTAGCTTCCAATCTGCTTTCAAGACAAGAGTGAAAATGTGCTTAATTTTTATTTTATTTATTAATTTATCGATTTGTTAACAGGGTAGAGACACTGGACAAGTCCTTTTTCAGGTCCAGACCAGAGACAAAACAACATTTATTACAAACAACAATTACACATACAAAATTAATTAACACATTTACACATAGACTGTTGCAATAAAACATAACTTAAAATTAGACTTAAAACAGTGCAAAGATGGATTAATGTAGGTTGACCTTCTGTTTGACCTTCCACTTCAGAGCTGTTAGCAGCAGTTGACATTAAATCAGAGGTATCTGTTAAAATTCTATATATTTTTAAAAGAAAAAGGAGATCATTAACTTGAAGACTGAGCGTTTCTATAAAAAAGGCCTCTTAAAAGGCAAGGAAAAGTTTATTTTTCAAAGCGCCCAATCCCAGAGGCTCTGGGCACTGCACAACAATAATAACTAATCCTAAAAAGTGCTAGCAGATTTTCATATGTCATGTTCATTTGGCATGCCAATTAAGCAAAGGTTCTTGTACTGTTGAGCATTTTCTAAAGCCACAGTTTTTATCCAAAGAGCAATTATATTTGTAACGTTTGCTGAGGCTAAAGTGTTATTTGTGAGAAATGAAGTCTGCACAGCTTATGTGTCTTATTTGGGGTAAAAGAATGTTCACTTGAACCTTTTACTTGTAAAGAGAGTGAATTCAGCTCTTTCTCCAAAGTTCCAAATTTCATGAGAAAATTGTCAACCTTACTATCAAGTCATTGCACCGAGCTGGAAAAGCAGTAGGGTCCAGAGATCCAGAAAACTTTCTTTGAATCTGTCTCCTTCTACTATGAATCATCCATGCTACTTTGGGTTTCAGCTGAGGACTCTCTTCCAACGCTGAGGCTACAGCTGGTGAACCCCCCTCCGGACATGCACCATTCTCATGGGCAGTCTGCTAGTGTCTTCTAGCCCAGCTGGAATGTTGAAAAAGGTGTGACTAGCACCACATTTTGTGTCTTTTGTAAGGGTGTGCGAAGTGTCCCAGTGGTGACTTCGGTTTGGCTTCAGCAAGGGAGTGGGAAATTTGCTTCGGCTTCAGCACTTCAGCTCCCAACGTAGAAACTGGCATCGGGCATAGGGCATAAAAACACACTACAGCAAAAAGGGGAACTAGCCTTGAGGTCAGCAATGGCCATGAATTACTATAGCTCATGTGTGGCAGGTTATTTTGGCATGCCTTGACTGGGGATCACCATAGTTCCAAACACGACTTCTAAGCACCCCCATCAAAGCTGTAAGAATAAATACTGTAGTTTCCTGTGCTGACCTCAAGGCTACCCCTTGCCCTTCATCCCAATAACTATGTTAATTCTACATAGGTTTCCAAAATCAATCCCTACCCCCAAAAAAATATGCATCACAAAAAAAAGTGGAAGTACTACACAGGTTGCTGAGCTGGCACCCCACCTGGCACTGCCAGCTGCTGACGTGTGGTTTGCACAAGATGCACAGGATGAGGGCTTGCCTGAACATCCTTGGAATGGGATGGAGGATCCCTGGGTATTACATCACCACCATGGGTAGTACGGGAAAGGATGGTACTTAGTGGAGGAGAAGGAGGACCATGACCTATGGAAGACCTATGTGTGTTTCTGCTTTGCTCCAGCTGATTTCAGCACCTCCTGGTGCACCACTGGACACTGACTGTGACTGACTGGGAAAGTTCCAAAATCTATATGACTGTCTAAATTTACCTTTATCTGATATTAGTATGAATACTAACAGCAGATGCTTTTTTTGCTGGTAGGATATGAAAATTATTTTACTGAACTAGCCCAGCCATCATTCAGCTCATGAGCAACTTAAAAAAACTTCAGATTTGAAGTCTGTGTTCTCAACCTACATTCAACTCAGTGAAGGCATGCAACTAGTGTTCAACTTTCAAAATGTTTCAATTAGATGAGTGCTTAGTTCACTGAATGGTCAACTGGCATAAAGATGTGGAAAGTTGAGAAATTTCATTTTGTGAAGTACGTTATGAAGTTCCCCAACTTCAATTTACTGGGGGAAGCATTTCAGGTAGTTTTTGTCTGGTATGCAGTGTCCACCTTCACCTGGCCAAGACTATGTTTAGTGGCACTTCACCCATGAAAGTGTCAATAAAGTGCCACTACACATCATTTTCACCGGATGAAGTAGCAGTTTACCATCAACAGCTATATGAAGTGTGTGTATTTGTGTTTTTTAAATCCTTGTACCATTGTTTTAAAATGTTGAACCCCCTTCTTCCTGCTGACATACAGATCCAACCCCCACAGCCCATACCCTTTGAAAACAGCACCCTCATCCTACCACCCTCTAGCACCGACCTTCCTCCACAGGGTAGGGGGGTGGGGTCCACTAGACCACCAGGACATATTGCATAGACTTATACAGGGGTTGGGATGTGGGAGACCAGTCGCTTTTATTGGCTGTATTGGGTGGATGGTTGGGTGGAAGGGGAGTCCACTACACTGCCAGGGACACTCATGTTTAATACGGGATGGCAATTGGAGACTGGGGAGCACACTAGACTATCAAGGATAATCTATTTTTAAATACAGGATAGCAATGGGAGATTGGGGAAGGGGGAAGGGACCAATACACCACCACGGAAACATTAGTTCTCACTGTTACAGGGTCATTGACTGGCAGTACCACCAGCAGCCACAAGGGTTGTGCAGAATACCGCCAGGTCTCTGTCGGTGGTATTTTCTCTACACAAGGGAACCCCACAAACGGCCTTTGCAAGGAGAAATACTTTTGTGAATGGGAGTGCATGGATATGCAGGTCCCCTCACCTTCATTTGCAATGCTGCCCTCTCAAAACTTTGCCCCAGCGCAAACCCAGTTTGTGGGTGCAAACTGGGCTTTGGTTAATACTAACTCTGTGCAAACCCAGTTTACTCCGCTCAAACTGGGTAGCCCCAGGCAAAGTTTTGAGAATCTGGCCCCAGTTCTTGTAGGTGTTTCCTGACATCCTCAACATCAATAACGTTGAATGTACACTAAAGGTGGGTAAGGTATCTGACAAAGAGACAAACAATGATTATAAATGCACTGACAAAAATCTGGCTCAAATTATGATGAACTAGTGGTGTCAACACCACCACTTTCTCCATGTTCACCATCATTGCCGTCATTCTCACAACCCGCACCATTGCTGCTGCCTCGCGGTACCACCACCTTTAACCTTGCTTGTTGGGTTGTTGTACAGTAGCTCAGGTAACAGCATGTCATTCAAGTAGGTTCACCAGGGAAGGACCATGTGAAGGGCTGCTGATTCAACAGAGGCATATTTGCTGGCCTGTTCAAAGGGTCTCAGAAGCAGAACAAGCATTTTCACTACGCACCATTTCACCTGGGGCAGAAAGATCCCCACAGACCACATCACTGAATACCATAGCCATAAATACAGCTTTCTGTTCCACCTGTCTCTCCACCATGTAAAAAGGAGAGTTACATCTTGCTGCCACATCTTTAATTAAGTAGTTCTGTAGAACATTGTGCTTCTGATGCCACTGCAGAGGAGCTCAGAACATTTGGGGGAAGAATGGAAATATGAAATGAAGTCTTATACAGTGTCAAGTATTTCTTTTCACTTTGAGCTTTTGTCAAGCACAGCTCTCCCCTGATTCCGTGCATGTTCAAAACAAGGTGCATGACTACAATCCTCATCATTCCTGGCCAGCGGCATGGAAATCCCGCGACTCAACACGAACATTCCCCACCATCAGATGATGACGGCATATCAGATTCCCCTGCAGTAAGTGATACAACTGCAGAATGTTTTCCTCACTGTTTTCCTCCATAACCAACGCATTAAGTAAGGCACTTCCTTTATTGAAATGACTCTGTGGGACTGTCTGCTTGATAAAACTCCTGCAGAGGCTGGTTGTGGAGGTGTGGTGGTGGTGCCACTTGATGTGAACATAACTCAGTGGGCGGTGAGACAGGAACATTTTAATTTGCACTACTACTACTACTACAGATAAAATCAGTGAAATGCACATATTTTCTCTGTGATTTCATTAGAAAGGTCACCATCTGCATGCATACTAACTCCTACATACCAGAGCAAACACCTGAAAAACATGAAGCACGATGGGCTGTTGTTTATGGGCTTCAGTTCATAAACATTCTTTGAAAGCTGCAACCTCTGCAATTGAAAATTGCTGATGATCGAGCAAGTCATCTCCCCACTCAGCTGAGTGATTCAGACAGATCTTATGTGAGTTTATAGTAGTTTGTGTGGGCATGTAATGGCTTGTTCAGTGTAGTTTGTTTTGTTGCCATAAATTCTTGACTGGTGCTGGTGGTGCATACACTACTGGCCTGGTTGTGGCTTGGAGTGGTGCTTATGAAATAGCACCAGTACCTTCATGAAATGGCTTCTGTGGATACATGGTTTGATAGACAATCCTACCCAATCCCCCCTGCCCGACTGTCACTGTTCCTGCTGGTCAATGTGCTCTGAAAGGGGATTAGGACTTGATGAGTCTGCTAAGAACATGCCATGTTCATGCTGTACAGATCAGTCAGATCACTGGTTCTTAAAGTCCGAGTAGGCTGACTTCAGCTGACCTTTCTGTTGCATGGATTGCAACATGTTCTCAGTGGTTCTGGGGTCATCAGTAAAATAATAAGAAGACGACAAAGACGTCGACGATGAAGAAGACGATGAAGCAGAAAAAGAAGAAGAATTAGCATTTATATAATGCTCTCCATAGAAATTGTATCCCAAAGCGCTTTACAACAAATGAGACACTGGTAGTGAAGTGACTGTAAACCTTCTGTGGCAACCATTTTGCAAATAAGCAAACAAGCTAAGACAATTGCATGAAGCAGATCTCTTTAGTTTTTAAGCTACATGACTGGACTGCTGGGGTTCTTTGGATATTAGGGCAGCAACTGCAAGATTCTTCCCCAGCTTCTGCTCCTCTTCGACATCCTCTTCCCCTTCTCCATGCCCTCTGTCTCAGTTGCTCATGATGCTTTAGTTGTCCCCAGCCATTTGCCACCTTCTTCTCATGTGGTTCTGCTTCTTCTCCTCAGTCACCTCACTTTTATCCTCCCGGTTTCAACAGCTCCATTTCCATATTGTCCTCACTACCATGCTCCTCCACTGTAAACTACTTTAGTGGGGCTACTGGCTTGATTTTATAAAAGTGTGGGGTTGGTATGCTTCACCCTACCCCAAACTATTTCACTTTTTCCTCAGATGAAAAGGTGAGGGTAGTATCAGTGCCAGACATAGACTTACTGTCACCTTCCTCTCACAATGACTGAGCAGCAACACAGGCTGCTACTATTGCTGCTAATGCATGACTAAAAATACCGCCAACAGCTTAATCTGGTTCGAGGTCAGTTGGCATTCATCTGTATCCCCCTCCCCTGGGTCGTGCCTGAAAATAGGCAGGATTTGTCTAGTGCACTTACCCAGTCAGCAAAAACTAAATAAATAAATATGGCTGGGTGGGGGGGCATTATATAGTGCCTAAATGTGAACAGGCAATGATCCATGTCCACAGCACAGAGATGGTGCTGGTGACACTGGCTTTGGCAGCTGGTGCCATGTTGTTCACGCAAGATGAACAGTAGTGACAGAGCTTGCCTTTACAGATTAGATGAATCTCTTGTATCCCCATGGGTAGGTGACCTTAAAGTACTCAAAGGAGGAACAGTGAGAGACATGTGTACTTTAGGTTTGCTCAGAATGTTTTCATCACCAGACACACTGGACAACTTGGACTAGTTAGGAAAGCTGCTTCTTGCAATGGACATGAAACCTGTTGACTTCTGGGGGCTAAAGAACCATGTTTTCTTTGGACTGACTAGCACACACTCAGCACTGGTCCTTTCTCAAGTGGTAGCCCTGCCACACTTCTGTGACTCACTGTCCTTGTGTGGACTCCTTCCCCACCACCACAACTTATAGAACTGCTACTTGGTAGAACTGGCATTGTGGAACCTTTCCATACTCTTTTCCTTTCCCACTGATGAAGATCCATTTGATCAAAGCACCGAAACATCTGTATGTGGTCTTTGGTATTTGTATTACTCATCTTGTACTAAGCACATATGTAGGCACTTTCACATGTTATTTTCATGGCCTGGATAACAATAAATTTTCAACATTGCTGCACCTACTTGTAGATAGTACTGTACAGATTTTTCAAAATCTGGTGGAATGAAGGTTCGCAGAATTTTTGAAATTCCACCAAAATTCTGTTGAATTTCACTGGAAATGGAATGGTGGAATTCCACGGCAGAAAATGGTTGCAAAATAATTTTCAGTGGAAAAAGGGCTGCTCCATGGAATATTATTCTGCGGATTTCAATATTTTCTGCAGAAATGGTTGCAGAATGATTTTCCGTGGAAAAATGCTGTTCTCTGTGGAATATTATTCGCAGATCATAGCAGGCAGAATTCTGAAGTAGAACCAGAGAAATTGGGTAGAAATTACACTGGCAGAATGGTCATTCCACACTAATTTTGCCAGAAGAATTCAGCATTCTGCACAGCACTATTTGTAGACATTATATTTGCTTGAAGTGCTGATCTGGACATGCTTTCAGGTCTGAAAACCAGTTCCACATTGTCCTCCTGTAGAGAGGACTCTGTTCTGCACATCCCTAGGTCCCCACAGAGGATGTCTCTTTTCTGTACTTACTGAGCTAGATATTAAGAGGCTCTAGGCTTTGTCGTGGAAGAGGAGAAATCCTCTAAGAGGGTTTTCATTGAGTTTTTGGAGATGCCCTCTGGCTGTTCTGCAGTGGTTACTCCTATATATTCTGCTTTAGAGGATGCCACTATGGTTGACTGGTACAGGACTGGACTGGAATTCTACCTGCTGTGCCTTGTAGAAGCTAACAAAAGTACCTTCCTACTACAAAGCCTTCATATACTCAGACTGTTTTGATGTGATAATGGCTGCCCATGTTTACTCGAAGACGCCTCATCACATGAATTCCTTAATCCACGACAAGGAGTCTCTGCATTCAGATATTATAGGCAATTGGACATACGCCTCTGGCTCTTTGGGATTATGTATTGCCACTTATTAAGCATACATGATAAAGCACAAAAACACTTAATGGAAATCCCTCTCTGCTGTGACTGATAAGTTTTTTGATGGTCCACTAAAGGTGGCATTTTCCAAACTACTTCTGCTGTCCGAGATGCTGGGAAATGTTCCTCCATTCAGCTTATGATGACATGGATGCTTCTGAGCATGATGCAGCTCAGAATTTGTTTGACCATGATGTGGAGCTCACTCTTCATGACCTGCAGTCATCCTGTATGAAACATTGCTTCTTGAAGTCTCTGTCCCCTGCACCCCCAGCTGGTCATGGAAGTTCTTCCTATAGGAGATGTGCACCCCATCCTTTTTGAGGCCACTCTGGAACTGGTGCTTCTTCATTCCTTCCTGTTTCTGGCCCTTCAGAAGATCGTTATGAATGCTGGGACTCACGGGTCTGGTGCTTGGCCTGAAGCCACTTAATTTTAGATGCCCTGTTCTTCTTAATCCACAAGCATTTTCTTCCATTTTCTGTGGGGGAAATGTTCTCTGGCTCTTACATCATTCTCTACTTTTGGGATAGTTCACACCTAGATGATGGGTGTCCTACCCATTCAAGTTGTCTACCAAACTAGGTGAACACATCCTGTTGTGTGACATTTTGGGGGTTCAGAAGCACAGTAAGGAACATCATTTTCCTTTTTTCCTCATTAGCCACACAGGACGTGCCTGTGGTCCATGTCTTTATTTAGTGACCTGTTCCATTTATGGGTTCTGAGCATCTAGGTCTATATATGGACCTTTCTCACACTGTTCTAGAGTACTGCTTGGTATTCATTCCAAATGTGTGGCTCAGTAGAGGAACATATCCTCAAAGAAGATAGGGCAGTTACTTACCTTAACAGCAGATCTTTAAAGAGCTAGTGTACTCCTTAGGAGTAATAGTAATTTCAGATGCAGTCAGCTATCACTTCTTATATCTCAAGTATTTTTTTCTTTTCTGTTTGTTAATTAGAAGATTTTCCACCTGGCAGTTCTGGGGTAATGTGTGGAGCAGCACTCTGCCTGTAGGAAAAAAAGTCAGTTTTGTTCCTCCCACTATATTATCAGAAGTGAGACCAAACACCTTGCGGTACCACAATCCTTGCAGCCTGAGCAATGGCTCTCACAAGCTTCCAATCAAAATGCAGGAAACTGTGACATCACTAGTAACCAGGGAGAGCCAGTCCCTGCTGCTGCTTCATGTGAAAGTGAAACCTGGCAGTGAGAATTGGTTTCTCATTGGTTACTAGTGGTGTCATAGTCAGTGTGGTCTCAGTGTTGATGTAGTGGGAGGAACAGATACTTTCCCTCAAAGAGTGCTGCTCCATTCATCACCCCAGAACTGCCAAGTGGAAAATCTTCTAATTAGCAAACAAAAAAAAAATCTTGAGATATAAGAAGTGATAGCTGACTGCATCTGAAAATTACAATTAATTGCAGGCAGTTTCCAGGCAGTAGACTAGCTCTTTAAAGGAATCTCCTCCAGTGAGCCACAGTTCACCATCCCCCTACTCTCTCTTGTTAGTGTACCTTTACAAAGGTAGGCTGGTGCCAACTTACTTGGCTGTCATACACTGAAGGCTATCCATGCTTATTATAATTATCTTTTATGCATTACTTCTCTTGTGTACCTGGTTTTTGTATCTAGCTCATTGACCTCTGCCAACATGCATGATCCAAAGATGTGGGGCTCAATTTTCAAAGGTTAGAAAATGATGCAAGGTGCTTGCTCCACAAAAGAATGATGCAAGAAGCAAGCTACGTCAAAACTTGCATCAATTCTGATTTTCTAACACTGCTTGCATCCAAAGCTGAGCTGCCTATGCCAAAATGACTTGCACCAGGCTTGCATTGAAAAAATGAGTGCATCATGTTGCAATGGGGCTTACATCATAAAAATGATGCACATCCCTTTATTTGCATTTTCAAAGCCGGAGGCTGTTGACACTGCACCAAAGGTGCATGTTGCTATTAGACCAGCAGAGCTGATCTAATTGACACAAACATATAAAGGTGAGGGTAGATTATGTAGGGGGTTGGTTATAGAACCAATATTCCCCTGCAGCACTAGTTGACAGTGTTTGGGGGAGTAACATGCAATTGTCTTGGCCATTTCGTCCATGGTAATTTTTGACTCAGTTTGCATCATTTTTGCTCCATGCACCGTTTTTTGACTCTACTTGCTTAATATTTTTACTCAGCTTGTGTCATTGTTAGGCTTTACTTAGCATCAGTTTTCTCTGTGCATGCGATTTTTGACTCAACTTTCTTCTTTTTGTTTGGCTCAACTTGTATTATTTTCACTCTGCATCATATTTTTGACTCAACCTGTGGTCATTTTCATTCCATCTCACTCTGTGCATCATATTTTTGACTCAGCTTTGCTTCATTCCCAGCTTGTGTTATTCTCACCTCATGCATCATATGTTTGATGCAGCGGACATATTGCATCATTTTTAGGGACTTTGCTGCAGAGAATGCATTTCTTGCAAAACTGGATGCACAGTCTTTGGTGCACCTGAATTTGATGCAAGGTAGATGTTTGGGACACCTTGCGTTATTCTAAGTGCCTTTTGAAAATTCAGCCAATTATCTCCAGCAAGAGATAATTGAGGAGAGGAGGGCCCATCCATTATACCTAGGCAGTGCAGATGTCCATCAACATGGGTGGCCCCAGCTGGGAAAAGAATGTGAGTGGTCCTGATGCTGACAGCTTACATTTCCAAAGGTGTGGCTCAGTGGAGATCTACTCTTACTGTAAGTAATTTACCTATCTGCATCATCAGTGATGCCAACAACGTAGACATGCTCAGTGTGTATTCCCTGTTAAAAGTGCTGCTTCATGATGTTGAAGTGCCCAATTGGCTAAGGAAACCACATTGCTTCAAATCTGCTTCACCAGTATCCAAAGTATTAGATTTCAGCATGTTCACTGAATGCAAATTCAGCATCCTTTCATCTTTGGAGAAAATAGATTTTCATGCCATTTCTGCCTGCAAATTGTTTTAGTAAATCCTAGTTAATGTGGTTCTTAAATCTGTTATTAGTTCCATATGCCAGATGTTAACTGGAGCACCTTTGCTGCAGCCACATCCAAGGGCAAGGCCATTCTTGATGCCCTACAGGGGGCATGCCTCAGACAGCTAGTGTTGGAACCCACTTGCAAGGGAGCAATCTTAGACCTGGTACTCACAAATGGTGAAGGAGAGAAGATCTCAGATCTAAAGTTCATGATAAACTTAGCTGTAGAGTCAAGCCATACAAAAGTGAGGGTACTGGACTTCAGGAGGGCTGACTTTGTCAAAATGGGAGAGTGCCTCATAAAAGCACTAGCAAACAGGCAACAAGGAGGGGTGGAGCAACAATGTGGAAACATCAAAACTGCCATCACAGAGGCAACAAACCTTTGTGTGAAGCAAATAAACAAATCAAAATGAAATAAAAAAACACTATGGTTCTCAAATGTGGTGGCGGGGGAGGTTAGGGAGAAAAAGATAGAATTTAGGAAGTATAAAGAAACACAGAAGAAGCAGGACTGAGAACTGTACCAGTTAAAACAGAAGGAAGCAGGAAAGGCAGTCAGAATAGCAAAGGCCCAAACTGAGGAAAAGATAGCCAACTCAGTTAAGGAGGGGGATAACTCTTTTTATAGGTACATTAGGGAGTGTAGAAAGACAAAGGGAGGGATAGTGAGGCTGAATAAGGGGACGGTGGGTGGGCAGAGAGGGACAGTGAAAAAGCAGGGATACTGAATGAATACTTCAGCTCAGTATTCACAAAAGAAGAGGAGGGGAAGGTACCTAATCAAGTCAATAGAAACACTCTGGATGGGGGGGATTGATCCCAGTCCTTTTACAGAAGAAAGGGTTCTGAAAGAACTCCTAAAACTGAAGGTGAACAGAGCAATGGGACCTGATGGGATTCACCCTAGAATTCTAAAAGAATTAAGGGGAGAACTAGTGACACCACTGACTAGCCTTTTTAATAAATCATGGAAAGATGGTGTGGTACCTGAGGACTGGAGGAGGGTGGATGTGAGTCCCTTTCACAAAGGTGGGAGCAAGATAGAGGCAGGAAACTGCAGACCTGTAAGTTTGACCTCAGCGGTTGGGAAAATTATGGAATCATTTCTGAAGGAAAGAATTTTTGAGTACCTGGAGGCCAGTGGGGCACAGAAACCATGGATTCACAGCAGGAAGATCATGTCAGTTGAATCTAATCGATTTTATTTGACTTGGTGATCAAAGTAGTAGACCAGGGAGGAGTTGAGGACATGACCTACCTAGACTTTGCAAGGCATTTGACACAGTCCACACAAAGATTAATAAACAAATTAGCCAGCCACAGAGTGGGTCCCTGGGTGGTAGCCTGGGTAAAACACTGGCTGGACAACAGGACACAGAAGGTAATAGTGAATGGAGTCCACTCTGAAGAAAAGGGGGTTACTAGTGGGGTACCGCAGGGTTCAGCACTGGGTCCAGTCCTTTTTAATGTCTTTATAGGTGACATTGCAGAGAGAGACTGGAAGGAAAAGTATGCCTCTTTGCAGACGACACAAAGATCTGCAACAGGGTTGATACACAAGGGGGGCAGGAAAGGATGGGAAGGGATTTGTAAAGGTTGGAGGAACGATCAGAAGTATGGAAGCTTGGATTCAATGCAAAGAAATGCAAAGTAATGCACCTGGGAAACAAAAACCCAGGGGAAGAGTATACAATGGGGGGAGGAGGCAGGAACAACAACAAAAATGGAAAGGGACCTGGGGTAATCATATTAGATGATCTAAAGGTTAGCAAGTAATGTGAGAAGGCAGTAGGGATGGCTGGGTGGATACTGGGATGTATAGGGAGAGGCATCAGTAGAAAACAGGAAGTTGTTATCCCTCTGTACAGACAGTTGGTGAGACCCCATCTAGGTACTGCACCCAGTTCTGGAGACCCCATCTCCGCAAGGACATAGACAGGATGGAGACAGTCCAGAGGAGGCAACTAAAATGGTGCAGGGTTTGCAACAGAAGCCATATGAGGAGAGACTAAGGAGCTTAATATGTATACCCTTGAGGAAAGGAGGGAAAGGAGGACATGATAGAAAATTTTAAGTACCTCAAGGAATCAACAAAGTCAAGAGGGTAGCATCTTTCAGAAAAAGATATTGCAGAACAAGGGGACACAATTTGAAGAGGGGGTGGCTAAGGGTAATGTGAGGAAGTATTTTTCACAGAGAGGGTGGTAACACATGAAACAGCCTTCCTGAGGAGATTGTAGGGTCAAAACAGTGGGAATTCAAGAATGCATGGGACAGACATAAGGCAATTCTTGTGAGAGCTAGGAAGAAATAGGCTATTAGTTAACTAGGATCTGCAGCTTATCCTGTAGGTAGGGAAATGGGCAGACTGGGTGGGCCAAGCAGTCATTATCTGCCATCAAAGTCCATGTTTCTATGTTTTTGTGCTGTATATGTGATAGCTACATTGTACCTTCTTCCCTTATAAATAAATTGCTTAGTATGTCAGCAATTTAATTCCATTCCTAATCTGTTTTATTTCTTCTTCAGGGTGATGCACTAGAGCAAGCAATCATCAGTCAGGCTCCCCAGTTAGAAAAACTAATTGCTACTACAGCCCACGAACAGATGACTTGGTACCATGGCCCCGTTCACGTGAGGCAGCTGAACTAAGATTATATTCTGAGTACAACCTGATGGAAAGTTCTTGTGAGTACACAGTTTAATCTTCCAATCTGTCCCTAGGCTTTACGGTTTCTCTAAACCTTCTTTGTTTTTACTGGAATGTACCATGGAAAAAATGTTGGTAACCATGGAGCATTTAAACATATTTCTATGATTTCTTTAGAAATTATTTTGAAATTGCTATGGTTTCCATGGTTTCCATCAATATTTTCCATGGGAAAAGGTACAGTAAGCAAAGCACAACAGAAAATAACTTGACGTTCAATGGAAGAGTGAATCTTTCTATGCTATCATGAAAATCTACTACTGGATGTACAGACAAAATCCCAGAATCCATACAAACCCCTGTAAATTAAATTTGGTTTTCATGGAAATTCATGGAAATATGCTCAAAAAACCTCAGTTTCCATGGTACCTTCCTCAGAATACAAGGGAAATCTAGGGACAGTAACATACCAGATACTACTCAATTTAGGTTAAAGTTGCTGGGATAGTACAGTATAATAACTGTTAGTGTCTGATAACACCTAGAAATCAGACAGTGTATTCTCCATATCAACCAGGTATGATGTGACACCAGGTTGATATGGGGAATGTCACAGATGATAAATCATCTATGTGCGAAGCTGTTACACTGTCACACTAACCGAAAACATCTGTGATAGCATCTGTCTGCTTACTAGCCTGGTCACAATCTCTTTTTCCATGCACATTCACTTGCTTAGTCCTAGTTCTTGTTGATATTCCACCCTTGGAAATATTATAAAAAATAAAATATGGGTGTCTGTGTGATTATTCATTTTTTGTATACACCTTCAGTGTGTTTTGCTTTTGCAAATCATTTGAGCTTCCCTTTTGTGATTAATGTGGCAAAACATGCACTGGATGTGAAAACAAATCTTGTATCACACAGTCACCCACTCGTATCCTAGGAAGTGTAGATCACCAATTACAGGCAGAGGATATGGTACTCTACACCTCATATACATTTCTCCCAGTTGTGCAAAATGACCTCCAGGCTAGTTTTGAAACTTTCAGTAGCCTGCACTCTTTTTTTGACATGATCTAGACAAATTTTTTGGCTCCCAGCACAAACTGAAACAATGTGATTGGCTCTCTACCCTGTTTATTTCTGTCATGGAGAGAGTCTACTGTACATTTAATGGACCCACTGATCATGTTGAGGCCCTCCTGAAAAAGTGGACCTTCAGCCAGGTTTGTGTATAAAAACTGTCAATGTCTTACAATTTGGATGGTAGGGTAAACATTTCACAATAAATGATCATACTAATAACTGATTTGGGGGATGTTTACTATGACAAAGCTTCTCAGTGTTTACTAGACATTAGTGGTGTGCAGAATTTTCAGATTCTAACAGAACAAAATTTCATGGAATTTCATAATTCTGCCTAAATTCCATTAGTTTCATCAGCAGTGGAACAGGAATTCCACAGTGAAAACTGTGGAATGGGTTCCTGCTACAGAATTCCATGGATCTCTTTGGTTACAGAATTATTTTCTGTGGAAAATGATGTTCTGCAGAATATAATTCCATGGATCACAGCAGGTGGAATTCTACAGAAGGATCAGTGAAATTCTGGCAGAAATTCTGCTGGCAGAATGTTCATTCTGTGGTAATTGCATCAGCAGAATTCCACACACTACTAGACAGTTTGGATGTACTGTATAACAGGTTGGTCAAATTGATATTGAACTGCCTGCCCAGCTCTCATCCATAGGACATATTTACACATCTGAATAGGCTTTTCCTGAGATAGATGAAACTTAAAGAAACTGAATGTTGCCCTCAGATTGTGCAGTGTAGGACACTAGATCATCTATTGCCTAAGATATGTAGGAGAGCTCTCTTGGAGAGTCTCCACACAACAGGAGTAATTTAATTTGCTGTCTCAAAATTTATGACAGCCTGGGAAGTAAATTCTTTCTGTTACTTCTGTCCTCATGGATGGAATCTGTTTCCACCAAACTGAGCCAAGATTAATAAGAACATTTTATCTCAGACAGCTTTAAGGACCAGTTTTATCAGCAAGACACCTAATAACAGCGTGTGTTGTGGGACCATTCTTTGAGCCCTTCATCATGTTTGATAGGTTGTTTAGTATCTTGTACGTGCCGTGTATTCATCTTTAATTAGGACGTGTTTTGTAACTCTCTGAGAAGCTATGTTTTTACTGTATAAACATAGTATATTTTATAACATGGCATGTTCTTAGCTATTATTGTGCAACCTAAACACTTCTGATGCTATGGGATGCTGTAATACATGAACATAGGCTCAGTAACTTTTATCTCTCCAAATAACATTGCATTGAATTGAATTCATTCTCTGCTAAGTAGTTCAGGTGTCCAATGATTAACCTTAAAGCCACTGCCGGGCACATTTTCAGAAAAGTCTTGAAGCAACCAGAAGTAATTACCCTGGTATCCAGATTTTGTTTGTATCAAGCCATATGGGTCAGAAATGTACTAATTTGATTATCTGGAAATTGGATGGGATGATAACATACCTAGAAGTTATCAGCTGTCACACAAACAAGTAATTTTTTTTAATGGACTATCATGTGAACTCACACAATGGTGATGGCACAAACCAGGGCTTGCAGACAGGCCCGCTGGCAACTACCAGGAGCAAAATGGTAAATGTAGTCACTCTAGAATGTTACTTGTCAGTGTTGTTTTTGTGCTTGCATGAAATTGCTGAGAAGGAGGAAGAATCAAGTCCTCATGGGGGATGAAGGGAAGTCTGTTTGGCCTGGGCAGATTTATGTGGTGCAAAGAGAACATCTTTGTTCTTCAAATTTGTCTTGTTCTTTTCAGCAAACTCTGCCCTACTTAACCCATTGCCAGGCAGATGATATCATCTGTATGAACAAATATAAGACTCTCAAATATTATAAAAAATGGTTTGCAATAAAGCAATAATGGGAATGGGATTAAACTCAATATCACCTGTAAAGCAAAATGATAAAAGTAGGGGTGATGTTTGGGGAGCATATAGACCACATCTTCATAGTCAAATGCCAAGTGGATAATTTTGATAACAGTCTCATGGTGGACTGGGAGAAAATACATGCTTTGTTCCTGAAATGTGCTTTGAGGTGAGGCAGAAGTGTCTTGTAAATGGCATTGATGCAGCAGGCCTACAGTATGCTAAGATGATGATCCAACCAGACACCCAGCTGTTTAAATTAGGAGACTTCCACTAGTTGGGAGTCAACCAGGGTAGTGAAGTCGGGAGTCTGGATTATTGCTAGTTGCTGCCTGGTGCTAAAACATACGGAGACCATTTTATTGGCATGTAGAGCGAGATACATAGCATGGAACCAGTGATGAATGCTGCTGAAGTTGTGGTGGAGCTGCACATCTTGCACAGGGGGAGAGGGACTACAAGAAAAAAGCACAGTGTAATCTGTATACATGTGACTGTACAATGAGACATGCCTTGGAGAAGTCATTTAAGAAAATTAATGATAGGTTGGGACCAGGGACAGAGCCTTGGGAAAACAAGACATGATTGGGGGCTGAAGAGAGGGAGTCACCTACAGGATTAGAACTGTTTGGACCTGTCCACTACTTCTGAGCTGAATTACTGGACTAAAAGGTCATATAGTCCAGCCCCCAATAGCTTGTCTAGGTGGTGAGCATAACAAACAGTGTTGAGGGCCTTGGCTAGGTTGAGAAAGAAAGCAGAAGTAATCAGACTGTGATCATTCCCTCTAAGTATGGTTTCAGTGAGCCTAAGCAGAGATGACGCAATGAAATGGGAGCTCTCAAAACCGACTTTTAAGGGCTAACAAAGGAGGAGTCAAGGAAAGGGGAACAGTGGGAGTGCTCCAATTGGTCTTGAAGTTTGGCAAGGGAAGGGTTAAAGCCATGGAGCAGTTGTCACAAAGGGCAGAGGGACCAGTCCTTTTATGAAGGGATATATGTACCAGTGAAGAGAGGGTTAAGGAGAAGAGAGAAGTGGGAAGCCACAGAGGTAATAGAGCAACAGATGAGTATGGAATCAAGTCAATCATGACTATAGCACTGGATGTTTTGTGGCAACAATGCAGAGAGGGTAGCAGGGTGGTGGGACACTACTGGCCAGAGTGGGGGAGCAGAGGGTTCATTACACATGAAAAAGCAATACGTTTCATATAGGGACAAATTGGGGGGACCGTTAGACCACCAGGGTCATCTGACACCTTATGGCAGGGAGGAATAAGGGATAGGGTGAGGGGACCACTGGACTACCAGAGGGATTTTTATTATGCTACAGGCATGGTACTCAGGGATCGGGGGAGGGTCCACTAGAGTGCCAGGGGAAGCATTTTTTCAACTGTTGGGATGGTGATCAGAAAATGGGGAAGGGGACCACTAGACTGCCAGGAAAACATTTTTGAAACTATTAGGATGGCGATTGGAGAACGGGGAGGAGGGAGGGATCACTAGGCAATCAGGGAATGGGATTTTCATATATGGGACGGCGATCAGGGAACAGGGAGGGGGAAGGGACCACTAGACTACCAGAGAATGAGATTTTTTATTATATGGGGCTGGCAATCACACACAGGTGAGGGGGGGATGGATCTCTACACTATAGGGGGCAAAGGGTTGTGCATGTGAGGGCCGCTGCAGTACCTCTGGCAGCCACTAGAGTTGCGCAGAATGCCACCCGGTCTCAATCGGCTGTATTTTCTCAATGCAAGGGATCTCCACAAAAGGTCCTGGCATGGAGAAAATGGTTTGTGGATGGTACAGTGCCATTATGTGGGTCCCCTCCCACTAATTTGAATTGTGGCCCTCTGATCCCTTTGCTCTGGCGCAAGTCCATTCTGGTGGTGCAGACTGGGCTTTTGTGCATTGACAGTTTTGACAATGCCGTGAGGTGCTCTAGTCTCTTTTTCGGCTGCCACCCCCCTATCCTCTCACCCTTCCCCCCGATTTCTTCTAGGTTTCTGAAATGATTCCTTGTATGTGTTGTTCATGTATCCTATTTACCGTGATGCCGTACCTGAACTGATGAATATGGTTGTATGCTCTCTTTAACGTTGTATGCCCTTGTTTAACATGTATGTACTCTCCTGATGTGGAACCTTTGTAAACGAGCCTTGGCTCAAAGGTAATTGTAATCCTAGATCTAAATAAACAAAATAAACAAAATAAACCACTGTGGTGCAAAATGCAGTTTGCACTGAGCAAAGAGGGGTTGCACCAAGGCAACGCTTTGTGAATCCAGCCCCTGATGTCTGTCTCTCTTGCCTGTAGCTTATGTGAGTGCTGAATCATATGAACTAACATTCTAGATGCCAGCAGAGTAGGCCTATTGGTCTATCAAGTCTGCTCGTGCTTCAGCACCCTGATTAGGTACCGTAGCCCTCTATCTGTCTCCTTCCACTGTTACTCCTGTAAGCTTTAAGCTTTCAAAGCTGTAAGCTCCTGAGCTGCAAGCTTTCAAAGTGGCCTTTGATTGAACAGGAAGTCTCAGGAGATCATGAACTCCCATCAGGTAGCAACATTGTGAATAGTGCCGAATTGTGCTGATTATTTATTTTTCTTCCCAAGTAACTAATAACATATTATTCATGGTTTTAGGAAAATACTATTCATTACTTGCACACCCCTAGTGGGAGCACAATGACTACAACACTAGAAATGTTTCAAATAACAGGAAGCGCACTCATCCATCTTGTAGTCGAAGCTGCTGTTTTCATAGATTGATACTTTGTTCTTCGTACAGCAGTATTCAAATTGTTAATATCATGGAAGATATTTAAAAAAAACAACATAACATGCAAATTATCGGTCCACATCGGAAAATGATATGTTATCACAGGCTTCTGCTGCATTTGGTTACTCACATCAGAACTGGCCAAATCAAGGAAAGAGGCACTTAATAAAAGGGTGCTTTGGAGGATACAAAATACTACAGAAGACCCACACAGCCTATGAAAACCTACATCCATTGAATATTGTAAGTTTTGCTGCTGTCTGCTGGTGCGGTGCTTAATGGCTTTACTGCCATTTACTATGCATTCCGACTGTTTTATCAGTGTTAACATTGCCTTGGCACTATTTAAAAAAAAAATGAAACTCAGTTATGTTCATTATCATCCAACCTATTATTTAATGCTGTACAACAACAATTGGCATTACAGAGTAATGGTGTGTGCACTTCACTGCTTACAATACCAAGTGTGCTAATGCTGTATATCGGCTGCTTTTTTTCTAGAATAAGAGAAAGAAATGAAGCTGGTGCCTTTGCACTCTCCATGCTCTATGGGAAGACAGCCTATCATTACAGGATTGACATGGACAAGTCTGGGAAGTATTCAATCCCCGAGGGCTCCAAGTTTGACACACTCTGGCAGGTAATGCAGACTTCACCAGTCTCCAAATTGAGGGGTTACAGGTGTATGTGTGAAATAGTAACATAGTAATTTAAGGTCAGAAGAGACTGTAGATCCATTATGTCTGCCTTCCTCCACACTTTCAAAGCTGCTATGCATACTGATAAATATACTATGCAAATGTACTCATTAAAGGGCCCCTTTAGGTGTGTGTTCTTTGATGATGTGCATAAAGCCTTGGGAGCATAACTGTCATAGTGCATATTTCTATTTCATTTAATTTTAATTTTTGACCAAGAAATGCACACTGATCAGTAACTGCTAATTTCAAGGTGTGGCCTTAGGGCTTGGATTTCACGTGTCTGTTTTATTGACAGTAGGAATGTTTGCCAGCACACCAGAGAAGATCCCCTACTGATAACTACTATGGTTATTAACTATGTCTGACTTGGAACCTTTGTAAATTAGCTCCTGCTCAAAGATTGTTTCCGAATAATTAATAAATTAAGATAAGTTTCAAGAGATCTTTAACCTCCCACTGGACAGTCGGCAGTGAGGTGTGGAAGGGACCTCATCTTAAAATCTCATCCAAAGGATGCTCCCTCAGTAGTGCAGTGCCTCTGTAGTACTACTGCAGTATTTCATTTAATGCTGCTGTGTCTAAAATTGTCTCTTTTTTAATCAACATTGTTATAGTCTGATCTTCTTCCTTTTCTTTATGGATATCTATAGTTGTTTCTCTGTTTTGGACATTCCAAACAGTACTTTGCCATGGTACTTGGTGTGCTCTACATGTGGTAAGTATGAAAGGGAAATAAAAAGAATCTCCTTGGATTATCCTAAGGGCACTCAGTCTTTATCTTATGATTCTAATACTCACTGCCTGTCACTCCACCATTTTTAACTGAGTCTTCTGAAGAGTGTGCATTTCTATTTAGGTTTACTGATGACACCTACATCTCACCCTTAGGCAGTAAGTAGGCCTTGATACATCCATTTAAGAAGATGCTGGTGGCCAGAGAGGCTCAGGTGAACCATGCACAACCCTCTGCCCCGGCCAGACCTACATGGCCTGCTTGACTCAGACCATTGAACCCCAAGAGCTACACTGGAGGCTGGGTTATGTGTGAGCACTATATATGGAACCCCAAGCAGGTCCAGTTACAAAGCTGCTAGCATACTGATGCTGGTAATAAGGGGTTAGTTTATCATGCTGGAGAGGTGCTACTGTAACAGCCATTCACTTTCCTAACATGTAATCTTCTGGGCCAGGGTTAACCTCACTAACATAGGCCAACCCATGCCCAATCCTCCTCAGTGATATGGTGGAAGGGGCTCTCACAGGCTTTTTTGAGGTGGTTGTTAAACTTTGTCCCCCTTAAAATAAATGGGAGAGGAAGAGTAGGGATCCAGTTGTTAATACCTGGGAGCCTATTGGTAAACATTAGGTAGCATGTAGTGATCCTCCTAAATGATGTGGTAGGCATGGGGAACAGGTTCAGCAGCTAGCATCACAGAAACATAGGGCTCGATTCTGAAAAGGGTAATGCAGGGCTTGCACAAGCCTTCGTCGAACTCTGTGCTGCACCGACCACATTACAGCACCATGTGCCCTATTCACAAAGCTCATGTGCCTTTGTGACGCTTTACCCCCTTTATGGTGGCTTGCACCAAATATGTAGTGCAAATCCCAGAAAAAGGTCAGTGAAAGACCAGCAAAACCTGGTCTGACTCGCGGCACGGGGCACATGACATTGAGAATCCCGAATGATGGCCAGGGAATGGTGCAATTCCCATGCACCATATGTTCGGTGCACCTGGGGCATGCAGCATTCCACACTGTTTGAGAACTGAGCCCATAGAATCTAACAGCAGATAGGGGCTTCTTGGCCCATCCAGTCTGCCCATATTCATTTTTTTCCTACCCTGTACATATTTTTGTCTTTATTAAAACATTGCCTTCCTAACAGATACAGTAGTCAGTCTGTGGACTGTCATATGCTATGATCCGTTGCTGCTTTGCAAAGCCACACCTTTGGGCCACTCAGCCCTCCCCACAGCACTGTGCATGTGCATATAGGGGCTGCCAGAGGCCTTTCATAATGTATTATCATTTTTACTGATACAAACCAGGCACATACCACCACATATGACGCTGACAACCATGCGAATATTAAAAACGTCAATAGCTATAAAAGACACACAGTAACATTTCTGCCTGCTTAACATGTTTCTGGTCCCCAACTGGACTCTTTCAGCACTCACCCTCTTATCACCACCCCTCAGCCCTCACTTATCTATCCAGCCCATCACTGAACTTCTGTGTTGACCACCAGACATCCTGCTGCTAATCATGCCAACTGTGAACAGACTGAAAACAGGTAGTATAGTTAATGGCATTCTAATGCATTTGAACCTTTATTAATAATAGTTTTTAGGTGCAGCAACATTTAGCCCCATAGAACCTTTGCACTTCTTGGCTGCCTTGCAGCATCTCCCTTTACTCAAGCTTCTCTTTCCATTCATATGATATATTTAGATGTTTAATATTTCACAGACAAAAACAAACACTACAGTAAAAGTCAATACCAGCAGCAGCAGATAACACCTCACCAGAGGGATTAGCAGTGTGATCTGATTATTTCTTGACACTTTTACCCTACATTTTTAACATAGTCTTGTATTACCCCTCCACATGAACAAGGGGGTTACAATTTACAGTAGCCAATCCTCTTCTTTGAGGTTTCTGCAAGTTAAATCAATAGTCATGTAATCATACATTCCCAGTAAATATTATTCTGATCGCTATACAAACATATGTGCCAGGGGCCACCGTGTCATGCTCACTCCAATCCCAAGGTTGGTGGGTCAGCATGTTAGCTGTCTGTAAAATACAGATTGATCTCCTGCACCAATTCATACAACTCTGTACAGTTACTTGTCCCAGTTTATTCATAGCAGTTTCATTCAAACCGTATACCTTCCATAAAGAACTGCTATGTTTAACTTCCTTTTGTTCAGTATTGTGCATGCTTTCTTGATGTTAACATACTAACATACTATTTGCCAGCAGATTAGGCCTTATGGTCTATCAAGTCTGCTTCGAACCTAGATCCTTAGTTGGGTGCCAAGACCCTCCCATCCCTTGTGCTCCAGAAACCCTATCATCCATCCCCACCCCCGGACAGGCCATCATCTGATACATCCACTTTCTGTGTCTGTCCCACCCTCTTAAAGCTCTCCACTGTGGATCTCTGAACCAGCTCACCAGGCAGAGCATTCCAAGGGTCCACCACCCTCTCAGTGAAAAACCTCCTCCTCTTTTCCCCCTCACCCTTCCACCTTCCAACTTCAAACCATGCCCTCTGGTGATGCCTCCTGCTTTAGTCTAAAGATCCCTCCATGTTTACCCTATTTATTCCCTTGAGGTACTTGAAGACCTCAATCATGTCCCTGTCTCTCCTCTCCTCCAATGAAAACAGGCAGAGCTCCTCAAGTCTGTCCTCGTAAGTCAAACTCCTAGCCCTCGTATCATCTTTGTTGCCCTCCTCTGTACCCTCTCCAGGAGCTGTATGTCCCTCTTCAAGTGTGGTCTCCAGTACTGTACACAGTACTCAAGGTGTGGTCTAACCAGTCCATTGTACAGTGGCAGAATCACTTCCTTGCTCCTAGAGGTGATCCCCTTGCGATGCATCCCAACATCCTGTTTGCCTTGCTAGCTGCTCTCCTGCACTGCTCAGTGTTATTCATACATGTATCCACCATGACCCCTAGGTCTTTTCCCTGTTGAGGCTTCCAGCACCTCCCCTCCCAGGGTGTACCTGTGTTTAGGGTTTCCCCGACCAAGATGCAACACCTTGCACTTGGTGATATTGAAATTTAATTTCCATGTGTGAGCCCAGCTTTCCAGGGTGTCCAGGTCCCCTTGCAGGGCCAACCTCCCCTCTTCTCCCTCACCTACTGCTCCCATCTTGGAGTCATCCACGAAGAGACTCATTTCACACCCTATACCATCCCTGATGTCTGATATGTATGCATTAAACAGGATTGGACCCAGGACCCGAGCCTGTGGTACCCCACACCAACCTCTGTAGGGTTGAGGCTCCCCACAGACCACTACTCTCTGGAGTGCGTCCAGCTATCCAGTTTTCAATCCATCTGACCATCAAAGGCCTACTCCTAACCCCATCAGTTTCTCCACCAGACCATTGTGGGGACAGAGTCAAAGCCTTGCTGAAGTCCAAGAATAATACATCCACAGGCTTACCCCTATCCAGTTCTGATGTTACCCATTCATAGAACTCCACAAGGTTGGTTTGACATGATCTACCTGGCACAAACCCATGCTGCCGACTATCCAGACCTCCACCTCCTCCAAGTAAACCCCAATCGTTCCTTTAGTATACTCTCCATTAATTTTCCCACCACGAGGTTAAACTGATGGGTCTATAGTTTCCTGGTACTTCCTTGACCCCCTTTTGGATTGGTACCACATGTGCCTCTCGCCCAATCCTAAGTGCCCTCCCTGTCTCAAGTGACCTGTTGAAAAGCTCCGCCAGAAGTGCAGCCAGTATGTCCGCCAATTCCCATAGTACTCTCGGATGAATGCCATCCGGCCAGGAGATTTGTCTTTCTTTAGGGCCTTGAGGGCAAACCACACCCTTTGGTGGGGATGGCATCATCCGTCCCCTCCACCTTACTGGTCTTTTATCCTTATCCAGATGCTGACCCCTGGGTACCTTTCCCTCCCTTTGCTCCATTTCTGCTGCTCCCCTGAGTTCCACTCCCTGCCTTCTATCCCTTTGTACCTTGCTTTGTAGATATCCCATCCCCTCCCTAGTGAACACAGAGGCAAAGTACTCGTTAAATACCTCTGCCTGGTCCTACGCCTCTTCCACCCACCCTCCTTCTGATCTCAATCTGCTGAGATGGCCCTTAGTTTTCTCCAGCTCCCCAATGTACCGGAAGAACCCCTTTCCTCCATGTATCCCCTGTGCCAGCCGATGCTCTTACTGGACTTGCTTCCCCTCACCATACGGGTGACTTTTCTAGATAAGCTGGTACATTTCCTTATCCCTATCCCTCTTGTTGTTTTATATTTTTGTAAGCGCCTTCTTTTCTCTGACTGCTACCTGGACCTCACTGGACCACCAGCATGGTTTATGTGACCTTGCTCCCTTACGTTTCAACTTAGCGCAGATCCTGACTGCCTCTTGAAGTCCCGTTTATGACCTCCCATCTCCTTTCCACACTTGTTCTTGAGGTAATCCCTTCAAGTGATCCTTGAGAATATTTCCCATGCCCATAAAGTCTGCCCCCTGAAGTCCACTGCCAGTGTCCTAGATCTCACCCCACTCCCCAGTGCTTATTTGAAACCAGACAGTATTGTGGTCACTCCCAGTCAGGGGTCCTGTACAACCATGTCCTTACCAGATCCCCATCTGCCAGAACCACATCCAGGACATGCCCCTCCCTTGTGGGCTCCATCACATGCTGTGTTAAGAACACATCCTGGAAGCCGTCCAGCAGCCTCTGCTCCTTGGCCACCTTAGAGGACATGGTTCCCCAGTTAGTACCTGGCATATTAAGGTCCCCCATCAAGACCACTCCTTCCCCTTTTGGACCACACTGGGCAATGATGTTGTCCAGCAAACCATCCTCTAGAACATCACTCATCCCGGGGGGCCTATATACTACACCCAGCTTGACCTTATCTCCTGCTGGGGATCGTAGGTGACCCATAAGGCCTCCACGTTTCCCTCTGCCTCTTCTACCATAGCAATTTCTATGTCATCTCTAATGAACATAGCCACTCTACCCCTCTGCCCTCCTTTCTATCCTTCCTAAGCATAGTGTACCCCGTACATTTAGGTCCCAGTCATGGTTTTGTTGTGCGTTTCCGTGACTGCCGCCACATCACCCCCTCGAACAGCATGGCCTGGAACTCTGGCAACTTGTTTCCCAAACTCCTGGCATTTACTAACACTAACCCCACCCCTTATCCCTGATCCTTTTGTCGAACCCCACCCAGATTCCTTATACTTCCATCCTCCCCTGCTCCTCCTGAAACCTCCACCTCAGTCTGTTTCCCCCTCCCCCTTGGGCTTGAAGGCTACTCCCTCATCTGGAGGGAGGGCTTCTAGTCAACCCCTCCTTATCCCTTCCCCCTTACAAGTTTAAACCCCACCTTTCTTGTATGTAGTCAGCCATCTCCGCTTAAGGACTTCCTTCCCTAATGGGGCAAGATGAAACCTGTCCTTGGCATATAGTCCCTTATCCTCCCAAACTCAATTCCAGTTCCCTAACACCCCAACCCATTCTCTTCACCCCACTTCCTGAGCCATTCATTAATCTCGTGAGCTTCATTTTTTCTCCACTGAGGCCTTTGGTACTGGCAATATCTCCGAAAAGGAAATGTTGCATCCATTATCCGACAGACTCTGGCAAGTTCTTGGAACCTTGCTTGGATTTCCATAATGCTATTTCCTCTAGATCATTAGTTCCCAAATGCACCAGGAAATCCGGTTTCCTCCACAATCCTAACCATTTCATACACCATGAACTTTGCTCTGTGCACTGTCAGCCCAGAGATACTCACTACCTTCACCTGGCTATGGCATCCACCCCTGTCCTCCCAATGGATACCCTTAATCATCGAGTCTCCCAGTAACAGAACCTTAACACCGCCATCATCCTTATGGTTACCTCCACTATGCCCTCTCAGCCCCCCCCCCACTTTATTCATGATCACAATTTCATGGGAGTCTTCCTGCCTTATTAGAGACCCCCTTGTCACCCTCCCCTTTCTGCCTCCCTTGCTATTTTGCCCACTTAACTCAAACCCCCTCTGAATAGGTGTCCCCTTTAACCCTCTCTTATCTGAACCATTTATCCTGGCCCTGATGGTTTCCCCTTCCCCCGCACCCTCATCCCCCCCTTGTAATAGTACCCCTGTCTCCAGAGGCTCTCTGTGGGTCCCCTTGAGCTAGGGCCCCATCCTTGGTACTGACCTTCCTGCTGAAGGGGGGCTCCTCTCCCACCTCCTTGTCTCCCAGTTCCTCTCCAATCATGCTCTCCTCCCTCATGTCTGGAATATGTTGCATCTCCCCCATTTGCTTAACATATATGTTTCCCCTTCTCCCTCTGGGACTATGTCTATCCTTTCCATAGCTGTTCTGTGATGCCCTATGGGTATCTGACTCTCCCGGCCTCTGTATAAGTTTCCTCATTTCCACCAACCCTTCCTCCCCTCTAGGATGCTTAGTATCTCAAATTTATTGTGACACTCTATGTCAGCCTCCATCAAGTAACCCAGTTTCCCCTGACTGCATCTCTAAACTGACCCTCTTCTTCCTCTCTTGCACTGTTACCTTAGAGCTCCTTCCCACAGTCTGCTGTTTTAGGCTTGCACAACAGCCCCTCCTGACTTTTCCCTCCAGTCTCCTTGAATCAGAATTTCACCCTGCACGCTTTCCTTAGCATCAACTTCCTATCTAAGGGTCCTCTGTCCCTAATATCCCCCTTCTGCTTGCTGTAGCATAATGTCCTGTAATTTCAGGCGTTGCCCCAGCCTCCCCTCAGCCCCACCCTTCTGATGCCCATATCCACACCCTTATCCTTGGACACCCCCCAGCTCCCACAGCTTACTCCTTAACCAATATACCTCACTCCTAATACAAGATAGCTGTCTACAGGTGGGCAGCCTCCTCTCTCAGGCCCAATTTAGAATTATTGCCATCCCACAGCCTGTGCAGCCTACAACCCTTCCGAAGATGCCTGCCATGGTGGAATATGGCCACCCTGATTATCCCCTCTGTTTATAATAGCACACCCCTTTTCTCAGTCCCTTTCCCTGGAGTACAGTTTCTCTCTATACTGACTGTAGTTATTTACAAACCAATTTCAACCCCACCAACAAAGTTCCCAAGTCTCACAAACACATACAGTCCAGTATGTGTTCAGTCCCACTAATAGTGTGTGTAAGCAGACTCCAGGTACCGTATGATGTCACAGGCCCACCAACTCCTGTTGCTTCAAAATTTCAGTCCCAAACAGAAATACTCAGCCCTTCAATCCCAACCCCCAGTGGCTTTTCAGTATTTAAGTAAGCCTACAAAACAGGGTGGGTGCGAGGGCTCTTACCAAACACCAGGCAAACACATTTAAATTACCTTCTAATTTTCCCTGCCAAACATCTATCCCCAAACCTACAGTATCACAGCCCAAGTATCAGTTCAAATTCAAGGTAATAATTTTTAACACATAGAACTAATTTCACTAACAAACTATTCAAATATTTCAGTTTAAAACAAAATATAACTCCTGGCCTCTTTTCTACCAACCTGTTGCTTAAGCTCCCAAGTGAACAATGAAAGCCACAGTAATTCCTGTTTAAAGACAAGTTAATTGCAGCTAATGTCCCTCCTCCAAACACCAGGCAAACACATTTAAATTACCTTCTAATTTTCCTGAAGCGTCTATCCCCAAACCTACAATATCACAGCCCAAGTATCAGTTCAAATTCAAGGTAATAATTTTTAACACATAGAACTAATTTCACTAACAAACTATTCAAATATTTCAGTTTAAAACAAAATATAACTCCTGGCCTCTTTTCTACCAACCTGTTGCTAAGCTCCCAAGTGAACAATGAAAGCCACAGTAATTCCTGTTTAAAGACAAGTTAATTGCAGCTAATGTCCCTCCTCCAAACACCAGGCAAACACATTTAAATTACCTTCTAATTTTCCCTGCCAAACATCTATCCCCAAACCTACAATATCACAGCCCAAGTATCAGTTCAAATTCAAGGTAATAATTTTTAACACATAGAACTAATTTCACTAACAAACTATTCAAATATTTCAGTTTAAAACAAAATATAACTCCTGGCCTCTTTTCTACCAACCTGTTGCTTAAGCTCCCAAGTGAACCAAGTTCTAATTAAATATTAAATGCCATGTTCCCAACATCAGGAATCCATCCAAGGCATCCAGGTATCTGTTAACCCTTAGAAGACTGTGGGCGTATATATCGTCCAGAATCTATATACGTTCACACACATTCAGTTCTCAAAGTTAATAGTGTTTAATAGGCATTTTAACAACACAAACTGTACTTTACACCTAAATTATACGACAAGGGAGCAGGAGCACATGGAAGAGTATCTATCTGTCTCAGCCACACATGTTCACCCCAGAAGATTATAATTTTAAGGATTTTACAATTATTTTTTGACCCATGATAGCCTAGTTGAGCTGCAACACTACATTTCCAGTGAGTCCTGATTCTACCCATTTCCACAGCTGGGTGGACAGGAGCAGTAAGAGGTTAATTGGCTTACTCAGGGTTACACAGTGAGTATTAGGCCTAAGTGGGATTTGAACCTGTGATCTTCTGGTTCCCAAGCCAGTGCTTCAACCACCAGACCACATCACACTGACTCCCAAATGCTGATTACTATGTATCTACTTTTCTCCCCCTAAAGCTTGTGGAATATTTGAAAATCAAGTCCGATGGAGTGATGTATATCCTGAGAGAAGCTTGTCCCAGTCCTGGAATATCATGTGGTATGTCAATATGATTGTGTTTTTTATTGTCTAATTCCTCCTGATCTCTTCTAGAAGAACATAAGAGCATACTATGTAACTTTAATTGAAACAAAATGAATACATTAAAATTTTAATTCCAGAATCCCTGTTGATTACATTTTCTCATTCTGTAAATATTTGGTGGACGTTATAGCTCTCCAGATGCATGAATTTCCTTGCAAAGAAAATGGCTTATTTTTTTACATACAAAGATTGCTGTGACGCAGCCAACTCCTGAGTCACAAGTAGGAGCCTGAATGGTGAATGCAATCAGTGAGGACAAGCCTCTAAGTGACAGTATAGTTAATCTCAGAGAGAGATACCACCCCTACAGCCTGGAAAAAGTGATGATTGGTCACAAAACATTGGCGTTTCTTTGGATTAGCTGAAGGAATTTAATACAATTTTCATATTTACACTATGGAGTGAAAAATCTCTTTCTCTGATTGACCCAATATATTCAAAATTACAAATCAAAATGGAAATTTGACATGTTTCTACAGCCTTAATCCTTAAGGAAGTACAGTATACTGTTTTGCTTGCCTCTGGATTAAATGATGACTATTATAACCAGTTAGAAGAATGCAAGAAATTTCATGAAATTCTGCAAATTGTACTGAAATTTGAGGATTTTTTAAACAGTTCACAGAAAAGAGATCTGCTAATTTTACTTATCCTTAATCTGAATCGTTGCTTTTTCTTATAGCAAAGCACTAAATTTCTACTTTAAAGGGACTCATTTATGCCCAACAGCCATCACAGTTTTAACCAATGAAAGGATTTTTCAAATGAGGTATTGGGTTCATCTGTAGCAGGAAGCACATGAAAGCTACAGTCAACTGAGTCTATTCAACATTAATACTTCATTGTAGTCATTTTCAGAACAATGTGATGATACATAGAGTCAAGCACAGTTTGTTCCTCGATGACATCAAAATGTTCTAGAAATGCCTGCAGTGTAGTAATAATATTGAATGGACTCTGCCATCTATATATCTGGAACTTCCAGCTATGGTAAGCCAATATCTCATTTGAAAGAGATTTTCACGTGCTTTCAAACTATGTCAGTCACTATACATGAATATTTCCCTTTAAGGCATCTGTGATCCACATTTGTGGCATGATTTTAGTTGGCACAGGTAAAAACACAGGTCGTGGTCTCTGTGAAGAAAAAGTCAAAACTACTGTATAGTATATTACAAGTTATAGAAGATTATAGGTCAAACGCTTATTTGGGTTGCAACAAACCATCGCATGCAACTTAAGTTACGATGAGTGCTGTCACTGTATGAGTATAATGTATATTGGAATGCCATACTTGTGTGACAACAAGCCTCATGCATACTTAAAATTCATCTGAAATTAAAACAAGAAACATCTTGGAAGCTAAAACTCTTTGTTCTGATCAAAATGAGTGTTTAGTTTGCAGGGAAAAATTTGTTATGCACCACCCCACCATGTTTTCTTTTTGGACTAAATCTAACTTCTTATCTTTAGGAGCTGCAGCAGCTATTCCACCTCCACGTCCTATTAGTGTAAGTAGCTTTGTATTTTTTTAACAGTATTTTGAAATACCGTACTTTGCTGCGACATTTCCTGGGATTCTATAAGGTTGGCAACAGGCTCAAGGTTCCTAATGATGTGCTAAGCAACTTGATGGCGTATGCAAATAAGCTAGATATTTGTAAGGTCAAGCCCTTTCGGGATCCAGACGAAAACCAGGCTTGACATAAAAGAACCTAAACAGGAGTCACATCTGCATTACAGCCATACTTTACAGTCTTTATTTTAACCGCCTGTTTTGAATGGTAGCCCGTGACATGCGTGACTGTGATTGAGCAAACCGCAAAATGGCGATTCAATCCAGATGGGGTGGGCAGAATGAGAAGAAATCTGGATAAACTAGCAAAATGGTCAGAAGAGTGGCACCTGGGATTTAATGCAAAGAAGTGCAAAATCATGCACATAGGGAAGAGAAACCCTGAAGCCACCTATAGGCTGGGAGGGGAGTTGCTGGCAGTCACAAAGGAAGAAAGAGACTTGGGCATCATCATCACTGATGACCTGAAATCATCCAAGCAGACCTCTAAAGCAGTAGGTAAGGCTAGGGGTGTTAGGGTGTATTAGTAGGGGTATCACAAGTCGTAAGAGGGAGGTAATAATCCCTCTTTACAAGACACTGGTTAGGCCCCACCTGGAGTACTGTGTGCAGTATTGGAGGCCACACCTTCACAAGGACATTAACCAAATGGAGGCAGTCCAGAAAAGGGCAACCAAAATGGTGCAGGGACTGCATCAGAAGACATATGAGGACAGATTAACAGAGCTCAATATGTATACCCTTGAGCAAAGGAGGGAGAGAGGTGATATGATCAAGGCATTCAAACATCTTAAGGGCATTAACAAGGTGAAAGAGTCTAACATGTTTAAATATAAGAAAAATAGCAGGACAAGAGGACACAGCATGAGATTAGAGGGGGGCCGATTAAGGGGGAATGTGAGGAAATTCTTTTTCACAGAAAGGGTGGTGGATGCATGGAATGGCCTACCTCAGGAAGTGGTGGCTATGAATACAGTGCAGGGCTTCAAACAGGCATGGGATAGGCATAAAGGGAGCAATACAAATGACTATGAATAGATAGGCCATTGACAGAGCAAAGGCTGTTGGCACATTTATAAGGTAGAAAAAGAAATGGGCAGACTGGATGGGTCTTGCGGTCCTTATCTGCTGTCAACTTCTATGTTTCTATGTTCAATGGTGCATGTCATGGGGCATACCGATGATGTGAGGTGACTAGATGGGGTGGGTTCGCGCATGTAGCTACAGGATGTCACTACACATACGCGCGTTGGGGTTGGGAGTGAGCATGCTCAGCAAGGGATGGGAGGGGTTTTGAGGGGTGGTGCTGTAGTGGGCTGCCAAGCTGGCCCTGTGGTGTGGTGGGTGGGTTCATGGCTTTGGTGGGCAGGGTGCTGGGTTCAGGTCCAGGCACAGTTATGTTTTTGTTGTGCCAAGCCCTAAATGTTTTTTGAAATGTTTTGTGCCTCCCTGGAGTTGAGAATCCTTAAGTAGGGAGGTGTGGGGGGAGACACCCCCAGTGGGGGGGGAGGGGGTGCAGCACCTCTGCATACAACATTAAAAATGCAAGTCCCTGGCTCCATTTTGCTGTGCACCGGGGAGTCACAGCTCAAAATTGATTTTCAGTGTTTGACTTCACCGTAACGGCAATCACCTTATGACATAGAATCATTTTGAACTCAGCCCCATACAAATATAACACACAGAAACATATTCCATAACACTTCAGTACTAATACCACTGCAATATATAGAGAATAATGCATATGCATGTGTGTGTTATGAGTTTTTTTACACACCCAAGGTGTGTGATAATCCATAAAAGTCAAAAGGGAAGCTTAAGAGGTTTATGAGATTATCACACACCAAAGGTGTGTGAGAAAAACCTCATCACACACACCTGCATATGTTTCCTTTTTTATAATAACTGGAGCAGGGTGTTTGGCTTTTACCTGCTCATTTTGGATGTCAGCCCTGGTGCAGTTGCAATCTCTCCAGCAGCTGTTTATCAAAGCAGAACACTTGTATTTAACCTTCAAGTCATTAAAAACTTACCTACAGGTATTTTTAAACCCCAAAGTTATGGAAAGCCATGCTGTGAATGTTTTTCTCCGCTTGTAGTGAGTGGCGAGATAGTAGAGCTTTGAAAGACTATCAGAAGCAAATTGATATAGAGAGTTACCAGTTATTATGTTATTTTCTAACTTATCTCAGATGAATATACCGTACATCAAATCCAAATTTATGAAATTGTCAAATTAAGTGAAAAATGTATATGTATGCATATACTGTTACTGTGAAGAGAAGAGTTGGTTAGATTTTGTAAAGAAACTTCATCACTGAAAGCTGCAGTACTTTTTGAATTGTGTTCTTATATTCTAATAAGAGATCAGTGAACGTATGTAGCAGAGCCTGAATTCTGGTGCTCTTAGTTGCTAGAATGTCCCAGTCAGTGTCTGGCAGATTGAGATCCCCCACTACAACTACTTCCCCCTTTGTGGTCCCTTCTTTATTTTGGCCCCAAGCTCCCCATAGCCTCATCCTCCTGCCCCAAAGGCCTATAGGTAACCCCATGTGCAAATTCTTGCATGATTCCATCATCAGGTTGAACCTGCAGCAACAGTGTTTCCACATTTCCTCCCATGATGGACCTGTCTCTTACTAATTCAGTGCCTTCACTGACACAGAGGTTACTTTCTCCTTTACCTTTGCCTGTTATTGCTGTACATAGTATAGCCTGGGACTGCCAGGTCCCAGACATTATTCACTGTAGCCCACATTTCCATAATGGCTACTAGTTCCAATCCCTCTGCTGCCACCATCACCTGGAGGTCATTGATTTTGTTACCTGGGCCCTGAGATTAAAGCAGACCAACTTCCATCTTGCTGTCAAACCCTCCATCTTTAACAGAACCTCACCTCATTCTCCCTCAGCATCCTTAATTAATTTATTTATTTATTTTATTAAATTTTGGTGACTGGGTAGGCCCACTGAGCCCCGAAGGTCTCCTTTTCCGGGGCGACCCGGGATAACAATACAAGTTATAAGAATGAACAAGGACATAAGGAACATTTGAGGCATTGTGAGTTACATCATGAGGTGGTTACAGTAAAGAAAAATAGTGGATACAGGCATGGTTACAGGCATGGTAAAAGAAAAGCAGTGGATACAGGCAATTTCCTGTTTTTGACAGCCCTCATTTGGCTTTTTCCTTTAACCTATTATGAACTTCTGTCTTGCCACTGATGTGTAGTGTTTCCTAGCCCCATTTCTAGGGGAACCCTACTTGCAGGTTTCTGGCTTGCTCTCTTTTCTTGGTCATTCCCCAGCAATAGACTCCCCACAGTCCGTTGACCTGTCGAATAATGTAGAATAAAACTTCCCTCCAGGGCACTGGTCCCTTCTCTTGTTACATAATGGCAATTACCCTTGAGAAGCCTCCTCTTCTAGAAGCTCCTCCAATTCCTTACAAGTCATACACTTACTGTCCCCATCTCTCCAGCCACCTGTTAAGTTCTTCAGTCACCTTGTTCCTCCACTATCCTTCCTATTCTCCCTACTCACATAGGCAGAACCTCAGAGACCATCAGGGAAGCCAAGTGCACCTTTAATCTATTCTCAAACCTTCAAGGTTGTGCTCCACCATTTTGATAGACTGGTTTGCCAGATCGGTGGTACCCTGATGTACCAGCACCCCTTGCTCCCTCTCCCCTCCTCTAAATGCTGATCTTTTACAACTGAGTTTCCCCTATGATGACATCACAGCATAGGAGCCGGGTTTGTAAAATTTTTGGTGGGGCCTAAGGGTCAGGGGTCAAGGCCCTCCCCCTTGTCCAGGGGTCAGAGGTCAACCATATAGGGTCTAGGGGTCAGGATTCAAAGCCCCCATCCCATGGGCTAGGATTCAGAAGTAAACCCACCACCACCACCAGGGGTATATGGGAACAAAGCATCTTGTATCATAACGTGGGGGTCTGGGGGTTAAGCCCCTGGCCTCAGGTATTGGAAAAGAATTGAAACAGTATTTAAAAGGCTTGTTTTTAAACTTTAACATGAAGACTTTTTTTGGGGGTAGAGGCATTTGGGGTTTGATTTCCCAAAGAAACTTGATATTTGGTTTGCTACTGTGTGTGACTGTTAATAAATATTGTACTTACCATGTGGTGTCTTCTTTCTTCCTTAAGGGACAGGGATCAGAGGAACATGTTCCTCTCTATAAGGGGGGAAAGAGATCAGAGGGAGGGAGGGGTCGGTGGATACATCACTACACACCAATAACACATTCACTACTATACGGGAGGAGGCTTGGAAGGGAGAGCATCGACTGTACACCAGGGAAGGAGTACTGTGTAATGTGCGACTATGTCAGGCACACTCCCTCTACCAAGTGCTACAATTGCAAAGTGAAGCATGCATGTTTACCAGCATCAAAAACATGATGCAGCGATAGCGTCCTAATACACCCAGAGTATGAATGCAGCATATACATTTCACAGGTAACTGCAGCAACCAGAAAGCTTTAATAATTGCTTGTGGTCAGTGGAGGCTATCTTTAATGACATAAAAAGGTCTGAGAAAACCAGACATATACTAAGCATGATCATAGATACCATGTCAGAAATATATCATGATTTCTTTGCAAGTGCACACACACTGCCACGGTCAGAGCATCAGTAAGGTAACCGGCCTTTTGTTCCAAAATACACCATTCTGTTCCTGAACAAACCACACATCCTCTATTTCACAACAATTTTGTTAAATGCATTTTCAGCTTACGACTTGTAAAGGAATTTAAGTAGGTTATATAAATGTGGTATAAGCTCAGATGCTTGCCTTTGAAGGAACATACATTAACATTAGCCACACTGTCACAAATAAGTTGGAAGACCATAAATTTGGAGACATACACAGTATGCAACTAAGAGAATAAGTAGGAATGTGAACATATTCAGTAAAAGTTTACAGATTTAAAACAAATATAGTTAGCTGACATGACACTACCCAGTGACCTCCCCACCCCCCTGAAGCCTAACCGCCCAAGCAGACTTCTCAAAAAAATAAAACGTTAAGTTCCCATGCCCACACAGACAAGTACGGTGATGGCCATCCTAAAACTTCACCAGCTGGCCTGGCAGCATAGCAGGCCCTGCTGCAGGGTGCAGTCTTGTGTTGGTGTGTGTTAACTTGACACACTACTCTCCCACGTACTTCATGAGCAAGCAGTGTGTTGTCGCACACTAAGATGAGAGGGCACCGCACTGCGACCACCAAGTTGCTTAGTTACAGCAGCAGAGTTTATGAGGGGGGGACTGTGACTGTCAGTAAGTGCAGGCACTTTACTTACAATCAAGTGTTTTCATAAGAAAAGCCTAATCGGGTAGTCAGGCTTCAGGAGGTGGGGAATGGGGAGCATCACTTATCCCATTAACATCGATCCTTCCCCAGTCCCCACTCAGCCACCAGCCAGCAGAATCACCAGAGCCAGGAGGCCCCCCAGGGTTTGGACTGGTACTACATGTCTGTGCACATCAGTGATGTGCCACTGGGGTGGTAGTCGGTCACCCTGGGACCTCCCCTCCTGATTTTCCAGAACTCCAGGGTGGGTGCTTGGGCCCATGAGCCAGACTGTGTCAACTTTCCAGTCCCACCCGACCACCACCTCAGTGCAACTTTGGAGACTAGTGCTCATCACCACAGAGGTTAAATACAGAGGAGCACCCCGGAACTCAGTTCCTGACTTCAACCACCACACCTCTTGACTTACACATTTTATGACACAGTTGACACTTAAAGGAAAACTGTGCTTAACCTGTAAGCCTTTTTTCCCCCAATAGAAGCTGCTGTTTGTGTACTGGATAAAATGATGTTACTAATGATTTACATGGTGTTAAGTGCCCCCACCATTTTACAGCTGTATGATGTAGCTGATGTCCCACTCAGCCACTGAGTTGGTTCTATGAAACAGGAAAGCACTGTGCCAGGAACAGAAGAGTAGAACAGGGACAGAAAGTACATTATACAGTTTAAAAATGTTTCTTAACGCAACATGTAAATTGTAAACACCCAAAAGGATAACTAAAAAGCCTGGATAACTGAAGCAATAACAGAATTTGAAGAAATATTTGGAAACAGCCTCTAGGAAAATGACTTACATATTCAGTGTTGCAGCACAGTTATCCTTCACAGCAAGGCAGCACTCAAGCAGCAAGACTGGATGAATGTACACCAAAGTCTCCATCTCCAACCCCCGTGTTGCACCATCCAGCAGCAAATGCCATGGGAGGGTAATGTGAAACACAACATCCCCCCCAAAGAAAAATACCCCCATCTTCTGTTGCCACCATGACATTGACTTGTGCAATTAAACAACACCGGAGTAAGTGTTAGGTACACACACACACACACACACACACACACACACACACACACACACCACATGCAGAGCCAGGATGAGAGAGAAGGTGATGATCACCCAGGTTCTCAATCTCTCTTCCCTTGCCCCCAAACCCCCACATCAATCATCAGGAAAATCCAAATTAAGAGCTGTAAAAGCATGTGCATGTGTGACGACAAGAAGGTAGTCTAGAAATGTAATGCTCCCCTGTTATTGCACAACTGGCTGTGATATATACTGTGTATCCCTCAGGATCATGAAAAACTGTGTGGCCCAGCAGTGTCCCAACTTGGCCCCCAAACTTACACTGTGGCCTATCACCAGACATGCTCCCATAATAACACAACATACAAGGCCTGCTGAAACACCTACACAGCAGATAAAGATAACACTGCAAGTCAGGGACATCCCTTGTTTGGCCACAAGGACCACAATCATTGATTCATTTCTAATTTCTCCCCACTAGGTTCTGCCCCACACCCCCAGATGTCAAAATACACAATAGTTCAGTTGCTTTGCTTTGGCTGGAGCTGGAGACTATCTGGGAGACTGGGCACCCCATTAACCGGTTACCAGTGAAGAAAGTCCAAAACAGAGCAGGAAACACCAGATTTTTTTGTTATTATCTGTAGGCTAGTAGAGGAGGCAGTAGACATGAGAGAATCCCCTCCCCCACCCCAAACACTCCAGGTCCCTCACATCAAGTCACTCACACATAATTTCTGAGCACAGTGCACCCCCGTCCAGGCTGCCCTATGTTTAGCAGAGGTGGGGAGAGACAGAGTGCGACATAAATGGAGTCAGTACTGCATTTCACTGCATATCCATATACGCCATTATCACCAGGTAGGTAGGTTACAGACAGAGAGTCGGAGAGTCTATCTATGTGCCACAGCAATGTCTAAAGACAGTATAAAGTACTGTACCTTGTCGGGAGAGATACTTCATATATCATTTTTAGACATGCCCATGATGGGCACATAAAAGACCAGGGGTCAAAATTTCTGCAGTCATTAGCCAGCAGGGCTAGTGACTGTGAAAACACACCGGCCCAACAGACACACATTTCCAGTGCCACAGTTGTGTCCAAGCAATCCAAGAGCCATTACATACAATAAACCTGCTTTTCAGTAGCCACAGGCCCATGTAACAAAAGTGAAGTAGTAAGAGCCCTAGAAATAACTCAGCTGGCAGCTGTTGCTTTTTCATGCTTCCCCGTGCAGTTTAATAAAAATATGGCTGCCTATTTTTTGTTTTACTTTCTCATTATGCTATAATGCTCATATTCTCCTCATGGCCTTTTTACCCTCTCAGGTCACATTTTGGTAAAATGTATGTCAACATTGAGCAATAGAAATTTTGTGGGGGTTAAGCTACCTGGGAGAATATGACATGAGAATCAAGAGATAGGGGGCACAAATGTTGTGCCCCGGCCCCTCATCCTGCGCCATCTTCTCCTGACTCCCAGGTAGTGCCCCCACCCCTTCAAATCTCTGTTGTTCAACACTGACAAGCATTTTAAAAAAAAATGTAATGTTGTACAGTTTTCAGCCCAACACAAATATCACTGAACTGTTTTTTTTTTCTTCTGCATAGCGTGCATCCACTGGGAACAAGTCTGTAATGTTGAATTATAGCTTTAAGTGGATTCCCAAAATTTTGGTCACAATCTGAAACATGTGAAGACTCAATTTGATTCATGGTGGGCAAAACCCTGAATCCCAATTCATAAATTGGGTATTCACGTGGCAGAGATACATATTTCACATCACATATAAAACACATAAGCCCACAACCTTTAGTTAGAATTTTGCAGTTTGTTTTATGCCCCATGAGGCTGACAGCTGGAAAAAATATGCTTCATTCCTTATCGCTAATAAGCATTTTTTCTTTTCCCCTCTGGTATTTTCAAGGAAGTGATACACAATACATTTAATTACGGCAGTGGCAATAATTTGCTAGCTGAATAGGAGATTAGGCAGATGCAAAACAATGATCTGATTAGGGCTATGATCACACTGGCAGAAAAGGTACAGGACCCTCATACTTCAGAAACTAAGTACTTGTAGTACATGTGTTGCTGCTTACCCCCATGACAGGGCATTTACGATGGGAACAGAGAGCTAGCCCACTGGCTAGCTTGCTAACTGACTTGCTGAAGGCATCAGCAAGACAGTTAGCAAGCTAGCCAGTAGGCTAGCTCTAAGTTCCTGCCTGAAGCTTCCCAGGGCTCAACCAGGCTGTTCCCCCATGCATCAGACACTGCAGAGCTACCAGAGCCAGAGACACAGTTCACTCCCCTAGCCAGGTTAGCTCAGTTCCCATCCTGAAGCTTCCCAGGGCCCAGGCTGTATCCCCCCCCCATGCTTCAGACACTGCAGTGACTGTCTGCAGAGCTGCCAGAGACAGAGTTCACCCCATGCCCATAAGAGTAGTCACACACTGCTGCAGAGACAGACCACCAGGCCCACTTTATCAGTCGTCACTGGACTCAGCATCCCACCCATCCCCACGGGCCACCACAGACACCTTATTTCCTGTTTTGCTTACTGCAGTCCTTACCCCCATGGCAGGGCCTTTAGGATGGGAACAGAAACCTAGCTTACTGGCTAGCTTGCTAACTAACTGGCTGAAGGCATCAGCAAGACAGTTAGCAAGCTAGCCAGTAGGTAAGCTCTCGGTTCCTGCCTGAAGCTTCCCAGGGCCCAACCAGGCTGTTCCCCCATGCATCAGACACTGCAGAGCTACCAAAGCCAGAGATACAGTTCACTCCCCCCCCCATGGCCCCATCACAGAGTAGTCAGTGCTACTAGTCACAGACTGCTGGCTGTGCCAGAGACATTTTTGTCAATCACCTGCTGGACTCAGCATCTGACCCTCCCATCCCCACCACATCTTACCTGGTTTGCTGTGCAGTCCAGGCCTTAACTGGGGGTGTGGGATATATTACTACTTGGTGCTGCCTGCTGCTGCACTGGTGGCCTGCTGGCTAATACTCCTGACTCGCCTCCATCTCTCTGATGTGCTGCTGCTGGGCTCACTCTCTGGCCTGCTGCTGCCTAGGCTTTGCTGGCTGGCTCTGCTGTTGCTTTTGCTGCTCTGCTCTCTGTCACCTGTGCACAGCTGCTACACCTGCCGCCTGGACGGAAGGACCGCACCCAGTGACTCGGTCCTCTCTCGTTTGTTGCTGCTGACCTGGCTGCTCGATGATGACTGTGCACTGGCACTGCATCTACGGTCTGACTCCCTCCCTGCCCGGCTCCAGGCCCTTCCTCTCCCTCCTCATTCAACAATTACAAGTTGACTCCTGTCCTCTCGGCACTAGCGCTGAGCCTGTTGGTTTCCCAAGTCACTGCTGGCTGACTCCTGACTCCCACTGCATGCACTGGACTGGTCTTTGGCTGGGTGGCTCACTGGCGCTGGCTGCTGGTGTGCTGGGCCTGCGCCTGCTTCATTGTTCTTCCCCTGCCTTGGCTCAGCTGGCTTCTTTCTCCTGGCTGGTCCTGGACCATGATGACCACCTCCTTCTCTGGCTCTTCATCTCTCGTTCAACCAGTCTACTCTCCCCGCTGCATGAAACCATCGCTAGCTCGTTCGCTCGCCTCCTCACACAACAAAATCACCTCGACTCTCAATGCACGCATGAGTGTCAGATACTATCGCACCCAAAAAATAAGCCTTCCCCCCAGCCAATCACAATGTGGCAACTTGAAAAATGCCATTGGACCACCAATGATTTTCCAGGGGGTGACAAACCAAGCCAAGAAAGCGCCATTTTTAAATAATGGTGCCAGCTTGAAACAAAAAATGCTTTGCCAGCCCAATTAAAAACTGGGGGGGAGACGCAGTTGCAGTCACAGTCACCAGCGCAGTGGGAAACCATAACCATGTGAAAAAAAAAAAGTGTATGATGCACAAAAATATTGCTGGGGCTCAGCCCAGATCACAAAATATTGCTGGGGCCCATACAACCAGGCGCCTATGCATCACAGTGAGTGGCAGCTATGGTTACTCAGCTGAGTCTCCTATCATAGTTATGTGACTGGGGCTAGTATACCTCCTTACATGGTCTGTCTGTGGCCAAATTGTTATATGACAATTGGAAACAGTCATGACATGATTACAGAGCATGACCACTGTCTATAGTGGTGTCACACACTGAGAAAGTTATGAAATGATTTCAAACCTTAGTCTAAATCAAAATGACAAGGAGCTATTAGAGGTAACACAGATTAGCCTCCTTTTGTGTTACTGTAATGTATTTTATACAAGTATATATTCCAAAGAGTTCACAATCTTTAACATAAATACCAGCATTATTATTGTTGATATGTGTTTATTGATATCTTACTTTCCACAGAGGATGATTTTTCTGTGATCTTATTTGTCATAGTTTTATTGATGTTTGTTTTAAAAGTGTTTTTTTTTTATATTTACATACTGTTTACTTCCAATATATTTAAACAAAATATATACTGTACCTTAAGTGAATTTGTTTTATATAATGTAATGTTTTAAAAAAATAGAGCTTTTTTAGTTTTTAAATGTATTATTTTATTGACAACGTATGGACATTAATACCATGGCATTTTTTTTTTATTTAAAACAATTTAATAACACTTCTGTTTCATAAAACAAACATTTTTAGTATCTCTTGACATCATACTGTTATTATCAGGCATATTTAAAAAATCTATCTCTGCTTAATTAGTCTGCTGCATAACACACATTTTGGTACCCATTCTAGTAAACCAATAATCTACCTTGCTTTCAGGAGAATAAAACAATCAAATTAAGAATGGTACACTTTTCTCTTGTTATTAAATGAAGCTGGACTTTCTGCACCTTTCTATGACATGTATATTTGCCACTAGTTTTGATAGGAAGACTATGCAATGGACTTCATTTACTATTTTATGATGATAACTTTGAATTTTAACTTTGCAGGTAATATCTACTAATGATAGTGGCTATACCCCAGAGCCTATAAAAGGTGAGCACCAGAGAAGTAAAAGGATGTTTTTTAGAAATTATGTTTTATGTACTGAAGCCCCACAAATTCTCTTCAATGCATTATGAGAAAAGTGAATCTTATTTGTAAATTGTATTTTTACTGTTGCATATAAGCAATAAGAAATAAGGGTGTATGTGTGTTTGGAGGGGTGGTAATGCCTAATTCCTACATGCCCTAGTTGAGTTGTCAGGCACAAGATACAGTTGAGTGCCTTCACACCCTCCCAGGAAGTGCAGTAAATACTGAACATTTTAGTGAATGTTGTTGTGCTGAGAAAATGGTTTTGAACATGCCACCCACCAAGAAAAGAATGCAATATCTGAACATTGCAATAAAGTGAAATTAATGCACACTGTCATAACACCAGATTGACGTTTTACACACAGCACTTTATAGAGTTTCATTTTGAGTCAGACAATGCCCCTGTGGCAGCATTTTATGTAAATTGCAATGAGAAACCACCTGTTTAATATGGAGGTCTTATGGCTGGCCATACAAAACACTACAATTTACTGAGTAAACATTTTAGAGAGTGTTTATTCCCTAAGTAAGGGAAAGGTGGAATTATATTAAACAAGCAAAGAAAGAAGTGTTCATAGAAAATGCTACAGACACACTGACCACTCCCTACAATTGGCAGGCATCAGCTTCACTTTCTGTGGAGGTGCAGGTTTCAAAATTTCCTTAGTGGGTTGCTAATTCTTCAGCCATAGAAAGACTACTAGATGACAGTTTGTACTGGAAATATATGTTCAATTTAAAATCTGGCACTTTATGGTCACAACATTTAAAAGTGAGCCACAGGAGGCTGGAACAACCTCAAAACTGGGTAATCAGGGTTGAGTTGAACCGAACACAGAGTAATCTGTTATCTGGATCAAGCGATAATTTTCTGACGATGAAATGGAAGGGTGATCATTTCATGGGACAGAGGAAAATCATGTTGTAACAAATACTAACAACCAACTGAAAAAGTGGAAATCTCATTATTTGTTTCATTTACAGACAGACCTCTCAACCTCTTAAAATTCATAGCACTGACCTTCAAATTGATAGCAAATGGCCAACATGTATAGCACTTTCTTATTTTAAAGAATAATATGTCTACAAATAGTATGCTCCACATATTTAGTGTTAGAATGCTACTATCAAGTTAGTTCAATGATTTAATAGTTTATGTGTCCAGAAATAACTCTAATATTATGAAGAACATTAATAAACCTTTGTGGAGCAGGGGTAAATTTAAGTGTAAAATCATAGTGTCATGTGAAATTCATAGCAGTTGAGAGCAGTGTATACAGAAATATATTAATTTTTATGACTGTGGATGGAGCCTGCAGCCATCTTGCTATCTGTAGCTGGAAAATGGAGTATCATGGAACACATGTTTTGGACTTTTCAATGTATCCTTCCACATTTACAAATCACTCTGCCAACTGAAATAAAATACTCCCTTCTTTCTGTTAAGAATGTTGGAGACATAACTCCAAGCTGCTTATCAGATACCATTAGGAAACTGAAACAGCTTATTTGCTAAATATTGGTTGCCTATTAAACTGGAAATGTGTTTACCCCCTTCAGAATGTAACAACTTGCACATTTAAATACTTAGCATTTAAACAGCTTCTTGCTACTAGTTTTTCTTGGGAAGATATTGTCTTTCAAGAAAGATTCATACCTCATAAATGTCACCCTTTCCCAGCAAATCTATAATTTACACTGTTTTTTAACCTCTAAAGACTATCTGATAAGCACTGTCTCAAACATATGCCAGGTCTTCAGTGAACTACCCAGACTGACTATATAGCAATCAGCAGGCATTTTCTGCTATGCTTTTTGGGAAAAAAATGTATTGAGCTACAGCAAACACACACATACACACACACACACACACTGTACACACCATCCTCATGGTCACAACATTCAAAATAAAAATACTGCATTCTAATACTTTATAAAACAATAAAGAAACTGTTTGTTTATGCCAGTGAACACAGTGAAGCTCAGTTTAGATTAGATTTTCTTTAAATATTTCTTATCCTATATTTTATATCATGGAAAGCACAGGGGAGATGCTATATCTCCTTGTCATAGGGATCTTTATTTACACATTTTTGCACTGTATTTACTCAGGCTGTCCCAGATTAAATACAATATCTTGTTTTCAGTGGGCTCATGATTTTACCATTTTGAGAATGTATTTCTTCAGGGTAGCCTAGTCCAGAGCCCCCATATTCAAAGGAGATGGGTGGTGCATCCCGGCAGAAAAGGGAGATGTGCAGTGCAACTCCAACAAAGCACCACAGTATGATATTCAAATGCATGGTATGTGCCAGCCACAAGGGAATGGGCCAGAGTGCACACAAATAGTATGCCATGCAAGTCGAGAGTACATTTCCGTACATATGCTGCGCTGCAGCATACTCAGTGGGATTGCACCCCTTGCAGTCCAGAGCAGGGTGGCCCACAGTTAAGCCATGAATAGCTGGTCTGATCCAGCCAGCTACCCACAGGTGTGCTGCAGAAGTGCACCAAGGTGCACAGTTTCCTAGCAGCCCTGGTAGACTAGAGGTATCCTCTCCCATCCCTGATCGATCCAACTTCATCACTGAAGAGCTCCATAGTGTAGGGCCTCCCTGGACCCAATCACACCAGAGGAAACCACAGTCCATAGCCATAGCATACAGAACCCCACCCACTGTCTCAGTACATAGACACCCCCGCTACCCCCATACCCAACCTGTTGCAGAGACTGGCACTGCCCTTCACACCCTGCCATGACTAGCCACCCACTGCACTGGACCCAGGCTGGGGACCTGTACTCCAGAATGACCCAAGTGGCTGTACTGTGCACTGAGGCACTACACAAGCTGTGGAACCACCAGTGTATGCAGCTGTGTGCATGTCCCCGATAAATGATAAGAGGGAATTGACATACCTCCAATGCATGTCTTGTCATTGCAGTATCTTCCTGATGAGGAGGGCAACCAAAATGGTGCAGGGTTTGCACCAGAAGATATATGAAGAGAGACTAAAGCGGCTTAATACTGTATGTATACCCTCGAGGAAAGGAGGGACAGCAGAGACAAGATAGAAATGTTCAAATACCTCAAGGGAATTAACAAGGTCCAAGATGGTAGCATCTTTCAGAAAAAGAGATGTGCAAGAACAAGGGGGCACAATTTAAAGATGGGGGGACAGCTCGGAGGTAATGTTAGAAAGTATTTTTTCATGGAGAGGGTTGTGGATGCATGACACAGCCTTCCTGAGGAGGTTGTGGGGTCAAGAACAGTGGGAGAATTCAAGCATGCATGAGACAGACATAAAGCAATTCTAGCGGGAGGGTAGGAGGAAGTTAGCTGCTGGTTAACTAGAATCTGCATCTTATCTCTCAGAAAGGAAAATGGGCAGATTAAGTGGGCCCAGCGGTCCTTATCTGACATCAAATTTTATGTTTCTATGTTTCTGTCATACACTGCTGCAGGCCCACTCTCTCCCCATTCCCCTGTGTAACATGCTACTCGCCTCACTGCTGAGATATCCTGGGTGCATTGGGGTGCATTATCCTGCAATGCCATTTGTAGTGTATGCTCCAGGCTATGGATAGTGTGTCTGTGATTCCCTGATTGTACAAATGAATGGGAGGTCTGCTGTAACATGCCTGTTCAGTGACCTGTGTGAGTGGGTACAGCATCAGCTGTCACCCACACTGAGCAGTGCAATGGCATCAGGATGATAGATCCACATGTGAGTGCCTGAGGTGTATGGCCACTGGGCGTTATTGCACGCACACAGCTCGTGCCTATGTATGACACATTCCAGCATCCTACTGCCAGTGCTCCGCCACCCAAAAATAAGATGCCATTTCTTCTGTGAACTATCCAGGCTAAATATATAGCAATCAGCAGGTATATTCTAGGAAAATGCATTGTATAAATCTGTAAAAGGAAGATCACATTGAAAGTGCCTCTCAGAAGATCTGCATTGTGAAAATTCATTAGAAATTATGGGTAAAAGCACCTGAAAAGCCCTCTACAGCCATATCAGCTCTGACCAGAGTTTGTTACAGTAGTAGTGGAGGGGAGATAGGCTTGTATAGCCCAACAAACTTTAAATTTGCAGGCAGCAGTTCTGAAGTTAAAATTAAGAGAAAAGGCAGCCAGGCAGACAAGCAACCAATTTAGTGCCACTCAGAATTAATCTTTCGAGTTGCATTTCACATCAAAGAAACACCATCATCCTCAATAAAGTATCTACATCACGTCCTTCCTCCTGGTCATGCAACCTCTCAATCCAGTGTCTCATATAGTTTTAAGAGAATGAGAATGATGGGGAGGCAACTGAGCTAGCCAGATTTGAGCAATTACTGCCCCCTCCCAAAAATTATATTATTTAAACCACCCAAGTTTAAAAAAATCAAACAACACAAGACCTGGAAGAAGGAATTAGGCTTTCAGCTGCAAGAAAAACAATGGAAAAACAGTTGGTATCGGGGCGAATAAATACCTCATCCCTCAAAAAATAGATTGATCCAGCACAAAAGTATTACTTGAGCGTACATATCACCTAACATGTATGCTCAAGTAATACTTTTGTGCTGGATCAGTCTGTTTTTTGAGGGATGAGGTATGCTTTCCATTGTTCTTCTTGCAACTGAAAGCCTTATTCCTTCTCCCAGGTTTTTTTTCAATTCTTGATTAAAGAATTAAATTGTGGATATGACATTATTTGATTCTTGCATAACAACTGTTTCCATAAAATATGGCATCTTTATGCAATATGATAATGTATTTTGAAATTAAGCATAACATTATTGGTTACAGCAAGTGGAGCATGCAACCATGGAATTTGTGTTCTGCCTAATTTAGTTTTAGCCTGTAAATCATATGTAAGTACTGAGCTAAATATTTTTGATTTTTTAAGTAGGAAGGGGAAGGGGAACTTGTTTAACCAGAAAAGGCACACTAAGCTGAAACTTGTTTCCAGGTGCGACCTGGGAGCACAAGGAAGTTAAGTGACTTGCTCAGAGTCACACAGTATGTGAGCGGGGACTGTGGGATTCATACCCAGGTCTCCAGGTTTACAGCTCAGTACCCTCAACCACTGTGCTATACTGTTATAAGCCTGTCAGATTAGTCATAAACAATATTTCTTCCAGCTTTATCTTAACTGCATCTTAATTTAAATTTCTTGCCAAATTACAGCCTCATTATTAGGGCTAAAGGGCCATTCCTACTTATTTGCCAAAGTTTGAGATTTAATATATGAAAAGGGATCAAGACAGCTGAGACTTCACACCTTGGCAGGAATAATAAGTTTCGACCAAGCGATCCGGGATTTCCCCTTCAGAAAAAAATTATGAAAATGTGTTTAATATCTTTAATACATTTAGTATTTGGACATCCATATAATGCTTGCATAATGTAGGTTACATGTGGAAGTACCATCATTGTCACCACCTGGATTTACCCCCAATAATGAGATGGATAAACTCTGCCAAAGCTCACGTTTTTGCTGAACTTTTTCTTTAGCAATATTATAGTTAAGTTGAATAGTTTTCCTGAAGTTATTGGTCAAAACTATACCTAAGGACTTAATCTGGTTAACATTCTGAAATAAATTAAAATTCTGGCCTTCCTTATTGACTTTATCTTTAGATAATTGAATAAGCATATACTTTTGCTGATTTAACTGATATCCAGAGATCTAGGAGAAGGTTTTAATGATTTCCAGTAAGGTCTGGACTGAGTTATTCATGTCTCTGAACAATATCAAAGTATTGTCAGCAAATGCACTCAGTTTAAACTCTCATCCATTGACCTCAATGCCTTTAATTTTGGGGTTCACTCTGATTGTCATTAATCAGAGTTCAATACTGAGTATAAATAAGATAGGAGAAAGAGGTGAACTCCAAGTAGCATTGCAATTTTCTGAGTGGGTTTCCCATTAGGCAAAAAATTAGCTGTCAGTTTACTATACAAAAGTTTTATTATCTTAATTATATTTTTGGGAAGTCCCCACTTAATCAAGGTGGAAAATGTGTAATCTCTTTGAATTAAATGAATTGCCTTGCTGGCATCTAAAGCAAGTGCAAAATAGGTATCCAGCTCCTTTTGAACATATTCAATTAGGAGCTGCACTTTCTTAACACAGCCATGGCTCTAGTATGAACAGAACTAAATCCAGCTTGGTCCAAGTGGATATGAAGGGGGAGCATCTCTATCAATCTATTGGCAATACTTTTAGCTATGATTTTATTTTCAGTATTTAACAAGGCAATTGGTTGGTAATTTTCAACTAAGTCTCTAGATTCAAATTCCTTAGGTGTTATTACAGTCATTGCTTCTAACATGGTTGGGGTGATAACCCCTCCCCCTTTCATCAATCCCTTCTAACATAGTTTGATAAATCCAAGGGACAATTAAATCCTTAAAATTACTGGTAAAATTCATTAGTGAACCCACCTGGGCCTGGACTTTTATTCCTGGATAGTGTATCGATGACCTTTTTAATCTCTTCAATTGAAATTGGGGTAGTTTCAAGATTAATGTATTAAACTACAGAAAAAACTTCTTCTGAACTGATCACTGAGCTGCAGAAGACTGCATGCATTGCATATTTATGTATTAAACTACAGAACGGAATTCTGCAGACCTGTCATTCTGCAGTTCATGTGTATCATTCCACAATTCAACCAGAAAATTTTGCAGAAAGGGGTGACAATTTGTCAGACATATTTAAAGGATTCAGACTTTGCCAAATACTGAATCCAGAATTTGCTGTTTCCACCCAACACTACAAGTGGGACAATGGGGAAGAGAGGAGGTGAGTATGAAAATACTGGCCTGTGAATGTGGTGTCCAGGGGAAAAACACGGACCACTGGGGTGGGGAAAAACGTATTTTATTACTAGAATACCCAAATGTTTGCCATTTGAATATGAATACTCAGCTGAATATTCTAATTAAGGTATTCACCACCCCGTAGTATCTTCCATGAAACTGAGTGAGGTTGGCAGTTTTCCTCTCCAAAACTGTAGCATCACTGTCTGAACCAGCATTGTGTACATTTTGTTTGGGATATGGCATTTGAGGCTGAAGGCTAGAAAATAATACTGATGTAATAAAACACCAAGATTTCTAACTGAATTTATACTTATAAACAAGAAAGATTAATTTATTTTCCAATATCAGTTCACCAACAGAGTGCCTTTCATGTATAGGGTTATTAGGTTATGGTAAACAACAACATTTGCCATCTATCTTTAGACCAACTCATGAAGTGTCAATGTTTTTGTCCACAAGTTACATATGGCCCTATTGATCACCTGCTAGTTATAGTAATTAGATCATTTAAATTGTAGCATAACATTTTAAAAGTCCAAGTAGGAATTTTAGGACCTTCTCTGTGATAGGTTGGTAATGTCAAACAAAATACACTATTCTTCCTCTTATAGGGAGGATGGAATAATGAGCCAACTTCTACATACACACTGTAGGCAGTCAGGGCACCAGTATTAGGGCACCATGCCATTAGGGCACCAAAATCAGATTTGCTGCTCCCTGCCCGAGGTCCGCCCCCAACCCGGAGTTGGTGTTGATGATTAGGGGGAGTATGGGTGGCACAGCCCTCCACAAGGGGGCGCAAAAAACAGTGATCGGTGACATTGCTGATTGGCACCCTAATGGTACAGCACTGTAATACTGGCACATTCCAAGGAACCCTACTTACAGTATATAGGCCAGTTCATCAAAACAAACAAAATTAAAAAGAGAATGTTCCCATACCCTGTACTGTGTACTATGTACATCAAAATGTTACTGACTCATCATACCATTTTAAAAAGAGTCTTCCTTTATTACTAAATCCTTAACTCCATGTGCAGCAGCAAAGTATAAAACCAATGCACAAGTGACAACTAGGAAAGGAGCTACAGTATGCTAATGCCCTATCAGTGGACAAAGACTAATGTTTCAGTCCTATAAAAAGCGTCATGATGAGTTGATGACTCTCTCTCCACAGAGTGAGTGAAATGTTAGGCTTTGTATGCCATTATCATGGCAGCATAGCTCTTTTCCTGCTTGATACTTCTGCAAGGGTTTTATACTTAGCTGCTGCACATGCAGTCAAGATTTTGAAAATAAAGGAAGACTTTATAAATACAAAGAGTTGGCAAGTATTTTGGAATACATAATACACAGTGTGAACTTTCAGGAGGCAGGTGCACCATTAACTTTTTTTTGATTAACTTGTATGTGTACTGGTGGCACAGCCATAGCAGATGCAGAGCAGCTGTCTGCTTTCTTATTAGCTACACAGGTCAGTGCAACTGTGATTTGAAATGTGTCCCCTGCCCATCAGAAGTAAATCAACAGTGAAATGCAGTTGTTTCATGCTTTGAATTTTTCACTAGTGGGTGGAGGTGGAGGCGGAGGGAAGAGACTTCTGCCGATGGACACACAAGTGTACGAGAGCCCATACAGTGACCCTGAGGAACTAAAAGGCAAGAAGCTCTTCTTGAACCGAGACCATCTAATGATTGATGAAATGGAATTGGGATCAGGAAATTTTGGCTGCGTTAAGAAAGGAGTCTTCAAGATGAGGAAGTAAGTTAATTATTAGCACCATAAGTAAAGTCTCTCTCTGTCTCTCCCTTTCTCTGTCTTGCATAATTGGTGGGTTCTTTACTGAGTTGCATGTAGGTCCAGGCAAAGTAAAAAAAAAAAAAAAATCACAGTTTGTGAATTTCACCATGAAGTGCAGACATTTGCACAGCAAAATGCTTCATGAATTCCACACTTTCCATATCCATGAATCACGAATCCGCAGTTTATGTACTGAAAACTTACACAAAGTGTGAAAATTCACCACTAGGTGGCTGTTTTTTTTTTTTCCCCCATGTAGTGGCAAATTACTTTTCAAATTGTGGTGTACAGTGTATAGCCAGTTCATCAAGGGAAGTTTGTAGTGGCCCACTTCACGCAAACTTCACCGGCAAAGTTTAAACTTCGGGGCCTAGTTGAATGTGATTTGTATGCAATATAACAAATGTAACTATCTGCACATTTGTTTAACAATGTATTTACCCAGGAAAGTCCCATTGAGATGCAACGTCTCATTTTTAATGGTGTCCTGCCTCAACCTAATGTTACAGCTGGGTGTGCTTTAGCACAATTAAAGGAAGGTGAAGAGACATGTTTAAGATCACATGCTAGATGTCAAGTTAGGACCCTCTACTTTCTTTATTTTTTAATAATAACTGGCCAGCAATTTTTTCAGTAGGCAAAGCCAGTTATAATTTGTCGTTATAACCTGCAGGTTATAATGGCAAACATGCGCCACATCAGTAAATGAAGAGCCACATTCCAATTGGCTCCACGCTTCTAATGGGCAGGCTAAATACCGTCAGAAACATGGCGACTCCTTTGTCCCACTTAGCGAGGAGCTGCCGCACCATGCGCATGAATACTGTTTTTTTTTCACGTTTAAACTATTTGTATCTGGCTGATCCTGGCCATTCACAACTTACATGGGCATTTCAGAGCCCCACTAGAGAAAAGCTGCCAGGAATGCCTCATATGCGCTCTGCCAAGAACAGCTCTGACCTTGCTTCTTCAGATAAGAAGATCGCAATCCCGATCTCAGTAGACAAATCTACCGAAACATCCCAAACCTAGCAAAAAAACTGTAACAATAATTAAATTAATTAAAAAAAAAAGATGAACGGGGAGACAGAGTGTGTGTGTGTGTGTGTGTGTTTGTGAGGGAGAGAGAGAGAGAGAGAGAGTCAGTGTGTGTGTGTGTGTGTGTGTGTGTGTGTATGTCTCAGACTCAGGGCTGGAAAAAATTGCTGCCCAGCAATTATAAATAATGAAAGATGGGGAAGTGTGCTCAAATTAGAAATGAATGGTTGTCCTCAGTGTGGGATGCTTTAATAAATCCCTCAGGCTTCACCCTCAGGGTTTATGTAGCATTCCACACCTCAGGCAACCATTAATTTTTCATTAAGCACACTTCCCTATCCATAATTATATATTTTGTTTCATTATTTGGAAAGTAACCTTTGAGCAAAATGCTCTTTTTCAAAGGTTCCACATCAGCTAAAGTACATGACAAAACAACAGAGAGTTACAATGACAGTGGTCACAGTTAATAATAAAAAGTTACTTCCCAGGCTTAAGTTCTGATGCTGCGTTTAACGTTTGTGCATTTGGATGTGTATTTTATGCATGTTTTAATTAACTGCAGTGTACCCAGGGGTAGTTACAGAAGAATTATGTACCTTAGAGGCTTGCCAGTATTCAGATATAACTAGGACATCTGTCCGTAGGTTAATCATGATACGCTGCAGTTGGTCAGTTTTTGGGAGAATGCTATGGATGTTTAAATGGACAACTAATCCTTTGGGAAGTTGTAAGGATGAAGTAGTGAAGGGACCAGGATTAAGTTCAATGTCACCTGCTAATAAAAGTAGCAAGGTTGCAAGGAGCTTTGAAGAAAAATGAATGCTGCCTGGAAGAGGGAGACAGGAGGGATGTAGAGGAGGGAGAACAGGGGGAGAGAAGGGCTGGAAAGTGCTGGAGAGCTTCATGGTGAAGCCAAGGAGCAGGAAGGATTTGACACCAAGGATGCCAGGGGAAATGGAGGAGAGAAGATGAGGGGAGAGTAGGGGATGAGAAGGGAAAGTGGCTAAAACAAGGGGAAGAGAAGAAGATGAAAGGTTGCTTATACTGTACCTGTCCTGAATTATGGCATAGTCTGCCACTTGTGATGTCAGAATTATTTCTATAGTAAAAGACAGTTATATTGCAAGCAGAGGAGTATGACTTCAGGAACAGTATAAACAACAAGAATAGATGAAGTGAAAGTGAAAAAGATTCTGTTTTCTAGAAAATGTCTTTATTAATACAATGTACAGTATCCAGAAATTCATGCGATCGCATGTGAATAGCTTATGATCTTAAACATGACCCATATTTGGTAGGGAAATCTACCAGAATAAGGCTTGAAGTGGTTAGAACATAAGCCTGGGAAGTAGTTCTGTTCAGTTCAGGTTTTTTTTGTAAATGTATATAAAAACATTTTTTATGTATAGAATAATGTATGGGTGGGTGGGTGTGTTTAACCAGAATTTTACACACACCCGAGGCGTGGGATGCTACATAAACCATGAGGGTTAAGCCTGAGGGGTTAACATAAGCATCCCACACTGAGGGTGTGTGTAAAATTCTGGTTCACACCAACCCTCACATATATTATTTTATTTAATTAACAACCAGCATTTTTTATGCAGTGGTTTTGTGCCATTTTCTGGCTGAGTGTTTTGTCTGTCAGGAAGTCTGTCCAGGCAGTTCAGAGCAGGTAGCTTAGCTCGCACTAAGGTGAGCATGAGTAAGATTGACAGGTGCCGATAACAACCTCCCGATTATAATCGAAAATATCAGCCGTAAGGTTGTAATCAGGAATAAAACTACCATTATCTGTGCATAAAAAATACTGGCCATTAATTACACTGCCCCCTACCAGTTTCAGGGCAGGCCTGGGTGCCTTTCCCCTAGCCTGCTCTCGGGGACAGGCATGCACCGGAAACTGCAATCCTTCTCCCGGGAGATCAGTCTTCTGGATACTTGATCCTCCTCCTCTGCCCCCTGGCCGGCCCTCAGATGCCTGGAGCTCACTGCCAAACTTGGGTCACTAGTGTTGTGAGCAGTAGCTCTACTGCTGTGCGGCAGGCCAGCCCAACTCTCTTTTTTCCTTGACTCCTCCTCCTCCTTCTTCATCCCCTTTCAGTCTGGTTTTTGGAAATCCCATTCCACTTCCACTTCCCTCTTTCCACTCACTAACTCCATCCTCACAGGTATGGATCAGGGTCTAATCACGTTCACCATTTTTGTTGACTTTACTAAAGCTTTTGACACAGTGGTACATCCCCTCCTTCTGAACAAGATTAAAACAGCGGGTCATTCAGACCCTGCAGTCAACTGGTTTCATTCCTACCTTGAAAGAAGATCTCAAGCTGTCCAGATAAGTAGCTTCATTTCATCACCACTCTCTATCTTCTCAGGTGCCCTTCAAGGGTCTGTCCTGGGTCCTATTCTCTTTTACTTCTTGAATGACCTCCCCTCTGTCTGTTCCTCTGCATTTATTCATATGTATGCTGATTATGCAGTTATTTTTGCATCTGGCTTCTCTTCTCATGATCTTATCTCACAGCTTCTGCTGGATTTTGACAATATTCAGCACCGGATCTAGTCTAACCAACTGTCCCCCAAATGGTCTCCATGACTATTGGCAGTCATCAGTGACTTTTCAGACTCACACACCCTTGATGGTGCTATTACTGAGGATGTATCCTCTTGTAAGTACCTCAGGGTCTGGCTTGACCTTCATCTTGATTTCTCAGCTCATACTGATGCCACACACTGAAAGCTCCACCCAAGCTTGGTGCATGGTACAGGAACAAAGCAAGTATCCCACTTCCTGTCAACCGAGAGATTGTTTCAAAAATGATTCTCCGTATTTTTCATTATGGTGGCATAGCCTATAGTGGAGCTCACAAATCCTCCCTTGCCAGACTGGACCCCCTCTTCCACTTTTTTTGTCATTTTGCTTTGGACTGTTTGACTCATACCCACCATTGCTCACTCTATTCTGCACTTTCATGCCTCTCTTGATGCCATGTACCTTTCCAGCTGTACCTCTATTGTATCTAAATTCTGGTTTGGTTCCATTACCTAAATGATCTCAACTTTTTTCTACTACATATAACTGTTATACTGATTTGTCTTCAATTTCTGATTATGCTCTTTGATATATTCTATTTGCTGTACATGATTTTCCAGTTCCATGTCGATGAAAATAAATAATGGTGATGTACACTTTCGGCGACTTCAAAACCGGTGATGGGAGTACATGATATGCGGGGGGCTGTATCCCCTGCACTCTTCCATGGGGGGCTTCACTCCCCGCACACCCCTACTTAAAGATTCTCAACTCAAGGGGGTGCATGTCAAGGGGGAGTAAAACTTAGAAATAAATTTAAAACTTGCCCGACACAAAAAGCGATTCTGTTCCAAAACTGAACCCGACACCCTCCCAGCCTAAGCCTGCCACCCTACCCACCACACCACATGGCCAGCTCAGCAGCTGACCACCACACTACCTCCCACATACCCTCTCCTTTTGCCGGTGACGCAGTGTGGTCCCTTCCCCATGCTCATGTATACACATAAACATCCCGTCATGGTATTCGCCAACCCCCGTATCATGTCACTACCCTGCTAGGTAGCCCAGAACACAGGCACTGTGACTGAGTCACCCTTTTTGCAGTTGCTTAATCATGATCACCATGTTCACAGGATACCAGTTTTCCACATCCCCTACCCCCAGGATGCATCTGGAAATGAGCTGTTAGCAGCTCAGTATGTCTTTCCTGGTGACATTTTTGAAATAAATAAATAATATTGCTAAGGTGGAAAAACACAGTTTTAACTGAGTTGTAGTTGTCAATTTGTGAGGTCAGATTGACCTGAACTCCAATGTTTCTTGTGCTGGGGCTTGGCAAAATCACAGAAGAGAGTATGATTCCATTATGATGTGCCAAGCTTTGCTATGTATCAATTGTTACATCCCATAATGCTTGATATCGTGATATCTTGTGGGTCTAAAATATCAGTTTTATTTTGTGGCATTTCTTTCTAAACCTGTTGGATAAGCAGGAATATGTCTGTTTAAAATTGATACTACATTTCTACTATAGTATTCTAACTGGTTAATAGTGTACTGTACTGCCATCTTGTGACAAAATCTTTTATTGTTCTTAGTAGTAATCTGGGGTTGTTTTTAAAATGCTTTCCTTTGAATCAAGTGACTGTGTATAGGAAGTCATTACTTATCATGCAAAGAGAAACAAGCATTTGTCAATGCCGAATGCTGTTGCGCTGGCATTGGCTTTGGTAGTGCAGTGCGGGAAAACATTTTGAGCAGGATGTGAAAAATTACAGCTGTACAGTTCATAAGGAGGTGTAAAAAAATGCCAGTCTTGAAAATGTGGCATTCAAATATAGCAAATTTGTGAAGTTACAAGGGTGTGTGGGAAATGTGCAATGCACGCTTGGAACACAGTCATTTTATGGGTGTTCGGCACCAAATTTTCAATATAGGCATTTTAGCACCTATGCTCATGTGCAGTGTCACTGTTATTTCCTCAAACTGTCCCAAAAAATGATTTCGTACAGCGACCGCGCTATTCTGCGCCAGAAGTGCGAAAACGCATTTTGGGCAGGATATGTGAAATGACAGCTGTAATGTTCATCAAAAGGTGTGTAAAAATGACCATGGTGAAAATCCAGAGTGAAAATATTACAAATGCATGACGTTACGAGCGTGCGTGCAATCTGCCAACGCACAATCGTAACACAGTCATTTTATGGAGTATCATCACCAAATTTTCAACATAGCCATATTAGGACCTCTGCTCATGAACTGTGGCACTGTCATTTTCATAATCTGGCCAAAACACTGATTTTCCACAGCGACCGCATTATTATGCACCGGAAGTGCGGAAACACATTTTAGGCAGGATGTGGAAAATGACAGCTGTACTGTTCACAAGGAGGTGTACAAACATGACAATGTTGAAAATCTGGCATGAAAATATTGCAAATTCATGAAGTTACGAGCCTGCGTAGCAACTACGCAACGCATGCTCATAAAACAGTCATTTTTTGGATTTTGTTCCCCGAATTTACAACATAGGCTTTTGAGAGGCCACTTCATGAACACTGGCACTGTTGTTTTGTTAATCAGTCCCGAAAGGTGATTCCACGCAGTGACTGCGAAATCACCTTTCAAGGCTGAGTAACGCCATGACAGTGATAGAACTCATGAGGAGAGGTCCCAAAAACCCCATGTTGAAAATGTTGTGCCAAAATTCAAAAAAATGCCTGAGATATGCAGCAAAGTTCAAAAAACCCTAATCATTCCATCATACAGCTTACCAGCATTTCTTCAGTTCGTGGTCAGCTTTGAAAAGTGCAGACGTGTTCCTGGTCTACCGAAGATTATTGCACCACACTCTGGAGGTAAGTATGGGGTGAGGGGGGTATGGGAAGGCAGGGCACGCAGTGGGTGGGTGTGGGTTGTGGGAGGGGGGCCTGGGAGAGCTTTGAGGGACCGTTTCCTTCTTTACAGGGGGGAAAAAAATAAAAGACATTGGGGGACCGTTTTCATTTTTAATAGGTGCTTTGGCACACTGGGGTGGGCTCCCAGCATGCCACCTGTGTGTGTGTGTGTGTGTGTGTGGGTGGGTGGGTGCTTTAGCCAACTGGGGATTGGGCACCCCCATCAGCAAACAAGGAAAGGGGGGGGAGCTGCGGAAGCCAAGGAGGATTGGGCACCCCCTTAGCTATCAAAACGGAAGGGGGACCTCATTATGCTGATGGGGAGTAGGCTCCCCATCGGCAAAATTCAAGGGTAGGGAGGGATACATGCCTACGGGGATTGGGCACCCCTGCTGGCAAAGAGAAACTGTTGAGGAGCACATGATGATGAGGGGGATTGGGCACCCCTTCAGCAATCAAAAAAGGGGGGCTATTACATGATGCCAATGGGGATTGGGCACCCCCATCGGCACACAATAAAGGAAGGGGGGTTGACAGGCAACAGCAGCAGTCACTGCCACCATGTTGCCTGCACGTAGGGAGAGGTGTGCTGTGGTCATGCTGCACGAGAGCTTCACTCTCATTGCAGCGGACCTTTTGATAGAAACTCTTCACCTCATTAGCCAGGCAGGGTGTCGGCCCCTGCTGCTGGCTGATTGGGGAATGTGGGATGCACCTACTGGTGCATGCCTTGCATTCGCCCAACAGCGACCACGCCTCCAAATCCCCACTGTCGCAAGATGTTGGCTGCGCAAGTGTGCCAACATAATAAAAGCATAGAGTGAGTCACTACAGCTGTATAGTCTCCATTACTGAGTGTTTAACAGTTTACTCCCCCAAAGATACCACTTAAAGTGGTGGTGGTGGTGAGATAAACATTCACTTTGGTAAATGGATGATAAAGTACGTACTCATAGAGAAGGAACAGGACACAGAGGGAAAAGGTACAGACTTGGAGAATCATAGAGTATGAGGAGGTCAAAGAAGACTTTGACTCCATTTTGAAATCAATTATGACAGAGGATAATAGCAAAGATGTACCATTTGGAAGGAAAGTAAGTGCATTTCTTTCATTTATTGGGCACAAGCTTACAGGTTATTAAAAAATGTAGTAGCACCTGATAAAGCAAAAGAAAAACTCATATGATCAATTACTCTGATCTGACCTTTGAGACAGCTTTGAGTGAATTGATTCAGGAAACCTCTTAACAGTAGAAGACTAATTCATCAGTCAGCTTGTAAAATTGGGCTTGTGATGGGGTTAACATACTGCAAACAGACACAAATTCTTGCAGGAAAACAGATTGCACAGCCTTTCATAGTAAACAGAAATGGTGGGTACAACAAAGCCCAGCATTCACAGTAAAACGCCATGGGAAAGGAACTATAGTCTAGAGTAATGGAAACACTATACCATAGGGAAGAATAGACCAAGTAAGTAAAGCCAGCAAAACTGGTATATACATGGAAGAAGACATATGTGTAATATTTGAAAATTTAAAACAGAAAGATGTCCTATATGTTGATGTCCTATATGTTTGAAAACAGGGCATATTGCAAGAAGTTGCCTGAATTAGAAGGGCCTGTGTAAGACTTTACTCACTGAGGAGAGTACAGAGACAGCAGGCTCAGAGAATAATTGCTAAGGATTATTTGCATCTATGAACCCAGTGATGGGTAAACCAGGGTTTATCATTAAACTGTAGAGCTATGTGGAATAAGAAAGTTCCAGATTCTTGCAATTCCAATGGAATATCAAGAAATTCCTCAAAATTCAGCAGGATGCCATCAGTATTTTGCATAATTTTTTAAATGTCTTTATGTGGTCATAACTAACTCAGCCACCTATTGAGTTAGAGATCAGAAATTTGACATGATTACTTACTGGTACAGAGTGGCCCACTTATACAGGACACAGTTACAGCAGATACCCACTTACCATATACCGGACATAAGTGGGATGCCAAAAGTCTGCTCCTGTTGTTCCAATGCAAAGTATAGCATTTACATCAGACATTGCAACTCCTGTATATTGGACAGTTTTCCCTTCCGGGCACCTCCTGAATTTCTAGCTAATTAGCTATTAACAATCTATCAAGTGAGCAGCTGTTAACGTCAATGGCTGCTATTAAAAAGGGTGCTTTTCATCTGGCTTCACCTTACTGAAAGCTGACACCTTACCACACTTTACCTTGCCTCAGTGTAGCATCCAAGTGATTGGCTTTTTCTTTCACCAGGAAGGTTGAAATTCTGGCTGAAACAGACATACTTCCTTGAATGAGCATGCTCTAAATGCTGGACGATGAAAGTGAGGTAACATCAAGCATGTGTGAAAAGAATCTTGTTAATTGTTGCAGTGCAGCTCATGAAACAAGTCTGGGATAGTATATCCCAAGAAACCATTGCCCGCTGTTTCATAAAGCAGGATTCTCTAAAGATGTCCCTGCAGCCAAAGTTACTGCTCATCCTGCAGATGAGCTAGACCACGCCACTCCCCATGCTCAGAGAGGATGAATTCCTCAAACTTTGCTATCTCGGTGGCAGTATGGCAAATTAAATCAGCTCTGATGTCAATGACATGGATGAGGTCCTCACCAGATGTCAGTAGCAGACAGCATGACTGAGACGGTATCAGATAAAGAGAAAACAGAGCGTGGTAACACTCGAACAGCCAGTGACCACACACAATGTCCATAACACACACCTAACTCTCTGTAAAGCAATGGAACAGCAGGGAATATTGAACATTGCTGGGAGAACATTAGGGCCACAACAAAGATGTTGGCAGAGTACTCCTAAAACAAAACACACATATGATTGATAACAGTTTTTCACCAAGCAGCCAATGTGATAAACATAGGTTTTATGCAAAGCATTACATGTACAAAGCAACACTCTATTCCACCCCTGCCCCAGCCACAAGAAACTTCACACCACAGTTTTTTAAAAGAATTTAATTAAAATTAATAAAGGTTTTAAAAGTTCCTTCTACCATACATTATTATACTATCAGCAAATGTAAACGTGCCATCTCTTGTGCCCCCCTGCTGCCTGGAATCAGCTTCAGTCTGTATTTAACTTCTCCAGCCTAGTCTCTATCACCTACTTTAAAACCTTAACTGCAACCAAACTGAAAGAAACATGTTGCTGCCGCTAGTCTTCTTTGACCACTGTCTCACAATCAATATCCCCCATCTCCTTGCTATTCCTCCTGCGTACCCAATGTTTCTTTCCCCCTCCTCATCTTCACCACACTGGCCCATTCATGCCTTGCTATCCAAACACTGTGCTCTCTCTTTTCCTGGACCTCCATCGACTGTCCTTCTCCTCTCTCCTTCTCACACTCTTTTCTCTTTTACCTCATTTCATATGTGCTCATTTGCATGTCCTTGAATGTTGCTGCCCTTTCTTACTACAATGCAGTCGGTATATTCTATTATCAAGTTGTACATGTGCTACATTTTTTTGTGTGCTTTTTTTATATGTATCTTATACTTTATCCTTGGAATTTGACTTGCTGTATATAATTGACCTTCTCTGTATATTTAGCTGTTACATGTCCTTAGGACCTCCTTGTGAATGAGCTTGCTCAATGGAGTTACTCCTGCAATAAACTTCAACTTTAATGATCCAAGCTTTTCTGTACATTTTCTGACAAGCACCACACTCAGCTCCAATGTGCATACTTGTTTCACAAGATGCAAAAACAGAAAACTGCAGTTTACACTTATAGTGGACATCAGTTATAACAGACATAGCCCTGTTACGCAGATGTGTCAGTTATAAGTGGGTCTGACTGCATGTGCTAAATATCATGCCATTTATATGAATTGTTTTAATCATACTATAAGGAGCTCAAAGTCAGCATTTCATTTTCTGTGGGCATGTTTGCGAAAATATTTATCTGTCTATACCAGGGCAACATTTGGAACTAGATATGTACAAATTTGCATGCATAACCTTTTTATAAGTGTCATAGAAATGACTAAATATGTACGTATTTGGTTTAAAAATGTGTAAGTTTCAAGGGTTCAAAATTTCATTAATTATCTATAAAAATGTTGTGAAAACATTCTGAAAATGTTGATTTGTGTTACTTCTCTGCTCTTGCAGGTATATGTCTGCCATTTGTCATGTGTATCTAATATCAATGTATCCTGCTATTTAATTAAATTAACAAAACTTGGCTTAGTAGGGTTAAAGTTCATGTGTGCTCCCAAGAATTAAAGATGCGGTATTTATTTATTAAAGTAGCAGTTGCGGTGAGGGCCGTATGGAGGCCAAACCTTAACTTTAACTGTATCATTCAAATGAGGGAAACTGCAACTTAAAATGGGGGGGTACTGGAACTCAGAATATGGGATGTTGCAAGACAGTGACCTTCGAAATGTGGGGCTTTTGGCACTTAACATGTGGAACAATGTAGGACACTGACCTTCAAGATGTTGGGTTTCAGCATTCGGAATGTGGGACTATGTAGTACACTGGCCTCCAAAAATGTTGAGGCTTGGCAGTCAGAATGTGTGTAATACAGGTCTTCAAAATATGGGACATATCATAGCTTCGTGGAGCTAAAAGATCAGACACTGTGGAAACTAATGTTTCTTCATGCACTTTAATTCTGATTAAGCCTCAAAGCACAGAATATTATGAATTTTTACTTTGAGAAATGAGCCCTTTCCATACTCTGCTTACTTACCTCATAAAATTGGTTTCAAATAAATAAATAAATAAAGTGTAAGGTTACAGTATCAGACTGCACCTTCTCGGTTTGTGGGTAGCACCCTGAATTGTGGGATAAATGTGGGATGGGGCATTATTCAGCTGTAAAACGAGGGACATCTCTCAACATGTGGGATAGTTGAGTGATAGGAATATGGCAGCATCCTGGCCTAAGCAGACCCCAAGTCTGTGAACTAGGACACCCATGTTTGAATGCCAAAGTAATCACCACTTGTTCAGTTTTTTAACCTAGGCACTCACCCTTCTTGTTTTCAATCACTCTGATTTTGCCACTGTGTTGTTTGACTCTCACAGTGCATCTATGGTAGAACAGATGCATATTCTCTCCCCCTCATCTCTCAAAATGTAAATTGCTCTGTGAAACAGCTTTTATGAAATGTTATACACCTATATTGTTTCACAGTAGCAGTATCTGGAGGAGAGAGTAGGGTGTGTGTGGATCATGACCTCAGGGCATCACATTCACGTGTGATCAAAGACACCGTGCACACCCCTACACCCCTAGCCTTGTTAGCAGGTATCCATTAAAAAAACAAAAAACAGAAATGCTAAATGGCCAACTAACAAAGAGACCATAGCCACAAAACTTAAATAAAAATGAATAGGGGAATTAGCCAAATGGCTAATGATTTTGGCATCTAGACAATACACTTGACCAATGACCTTTTTAATTTACCTTCTTGTGTGATAGAAAGCATATCGATGTTGCCATCAAGGTGCTGAAGAATGATAATGAGAAATCTATGAAGGATGAGATGATGAAGGAGGCAAAGATTATGCACCAGCTGGATAACCCGTACATTGTGCGAATGATTGGCGTCTGTGATGCCGAGGCATTGATGTTGATTATGGAAATGGCTGCTGACGGGCCGCTCAACAAGTTTCTCTCCAGTAGGAAGTAAGTACAGGAGGCTGTTTTATAACCAGAGCAGTGGGCGATACAGGTATGTAGTTTACAATTTATTAGATACAGTATTTTATTTATTTACAAATTAGTGACTGGGAAAGTCACACTAAGCTAAGTTCCATTTCCATTGGTGACCTAGATGAAGGGGGTAATTGGGGGGGGGAGTAGAACAATATTTGGAATATAACACAGTTCATAAAAATAAACTGTAGGACAATAAGTACATTGAATATCACAACTACAACAGTACATAGTGCAAAATGTCAATACAAATAACGTAGTAGTACAAAGTCAGTTGAAAACAAAGGAGGAAACTATACGTGAATTACCATATTTGCAAAAAGTCACCTGGGGAGGAGATGGATGAAATGGTGAAATTAACTGCAGCAATACAGGACAATAAAAGAGTACAGCACAAGCCTGTAAGAGTAGAGATAGAGGGGAAATGCAAGGATGCAGATGACTCTGTAGTGGAAAAAAGGATTAGGAGGAGGAGAAATTGGGGGATGGAGAGGGGACTAGTTGCAGAAATAAGTATAAGCAGTGAGACGATTGAAGGTGATATTTTGGGGTGGGAGTAGAAAAGGAGGAGCAACTAGTGAAGGGGAGGTTATTACAGAGCGGCGGAGCCAAGAGGAGTTGACTTTTGACTTGTAGAAATCCTGTAACAGCAGATTTATTTATTTTATTTAGTTTTTATTTACCAGGTAGGTGCACTAGACAAAACAGGTGCCTCTTTTCAGGCATGTCTGGGAGATCACAACAGTGGAAAATGTGCAACAGACAAAGTACAATGATGTACAGTACAAATGTCCACAATAACAAAGGAATGTACACAGTGGAAATATTGTGATTAGTGCTGTGTGGAATTTCAAATTCTGGCAGAATGAAATTTTGAAGAATTTTTGAAATTCTACCAACATTTTCCAGAAATGGAATGGCAGAATTCTGCTGCTCAAAAATGTGGAATGAGTTTTTCTGAAACATTTCTGCAGAATTGTATTTTGTGGACCTCAATATATTCCATGGAACTGGCTGTGTAATTATTTGCAGTGGGAAAACTACTGTTCTGCAGAACATTATTCCACAGATCTAAATATTTTCTGCAGAAATGATTGTGGAATGATTTTCCAAAGAAAAATGCTGTTCCATGGAATATTATTCCATGGATCGCAGCAAGCAGAATTCTTCAGAAGAACCAGCAAAATTCCAATGGAAATTTCACCTGTAGAATGGTCATTCATTGCTAATTTCACTGGCAGAATTCCACATTCTGCACAGCACTGTGATTAGTAAACATGGTACAGGTACAAGTAAAGTACATAAAAGGAACAGGTGCTTGTAGAGTGGAGGGAGTAGAAGGATGGGAGGGAGGGAAGAGGAGATGAAAGATATAAAAGGTAGCAGGGGAGGGAGCCAAACCAGAATTTAGAAAGAAGGGAGGGGCAGTGGAAGTGGTGCCCCCTTCCAGGGAGGGAAATGAGAGGGGATGCAGAGGGAGCATAGTGAGTACGGAGAGGACAATTAAGGGAAAACAGTGTAATGAACTCCAGAGGGGATACAGTCTGGCCGGAGTTGACTTGTGACAACGCTGTATGCCACATCAATACAGTCAAACGTCCGCAAAATTATCCTGAGGACAAATTCACAGAGGACTTGGGAGTAGGATTTGTTGCAGTACAGAGTATGAAGTGTTTATTGGGAGGCAGTTTTTCTGAATAGTGTCAATGTGAATGGAAATGTCAGGCTCGATATTCAAAGCCACCAGAGTAACGCAAGGAGCTTGCATCAATCAGAACTGATGCAAGTGGTTCCTTGCTTCACAGTTTGCATTAATCTTAATTCTCTATCAGGGGCTGTGACCCACTTGGGACCCCTTGCCACAAAGTGATCCTGCACCACTCTTGCGCCCAACATGGTGGTGTGCCTGGTCACAAGGGGGCGTGTGCAATGGCGGTGCTGCACCATCCCCATTTTTTGGATTTTAAAAGCCCCACTGTGGATGTAGTAAAGGGCATCACTTATACCAGTCAGGAGGTGGTTTAAGTGGCTTGTGCCAGTGGGAGTTGATTGGACAATGGCTGCTTGCTGCATTTGGGGCAGGGGAGGTGGCATAAGAGGAGTCAGGGTACAGCCGGGTGGCAGTGGCACTGTTGCCACCTGGTCAGGTGCATGTGTATGGGACTGCATGTATTGTCCAGTAATGGTATTATGTGTAAAGTAGGTAACATCCCTGGTAGTCTGGCAGCCCCTCTAAATCCCTGGTTGCCCCCAACATCAAGCATGTCATAGTCCTTGGTGTTCTAGTGGACCCTCTAGCCCCAAAATGCCTGTAAATGAACAAGTTAAGAAAATCATTCCCTGGTGATCTAGCAGTCCTCCAAGCCCTGAAATGACTGTAAATTACCAGGTTCATGAAACCATTCCCTGGTGGTCTTATGGCCCTCCACCTTGGCAGATAGTGCCCGCCACCCCATTCCCCCATCCTGAACTCTGACCTCTGACCCAGAGACTGGCACTACCCTTCTCTCAACACCACAGCCATGCACCGACTGAGCTGTCACCAAGTAGGTACTGTATACAGTACGCACTCATTGGTTGACAGTTCAGAGGGGCTTGGGGTTCGGAATGGAGAACAGGGCGGTGGGCACTACCTCCTGGGGTGGGGGATGGGGGTCCACTAGACAACCAAGAAATGGTTTTATGAACCTGTTAATTTACAGGCATTACAGAGCTTGGTAGTGGGGACCACAAGATCACCAGGGAATGAGTTTCTTAACTTGGTCATTTACAGGCATTTGGGGCTGGGGGGGTCCACTAGACCAACAGGTACTATGACATGCACAATGTTGGGGGTGATTGTGGATTGGGAGGCACTAAGCTACCAGGGGTGTTACCTACTTTACACATAGTGCCATTACAGGAGTATACATGCAGTCCAATACACACATATTTGGCAGGGTGCCAGCACTGCCACTGCAGCCCAGCTGTCCCCCCGACCCTGCACCCCATGATTCTCCTAATCTACAGTATAATGCTTCTACAGTCCTGTCACATCCCTACCTTATCTTTGCAGTTACCCCTACATTTAACCCTATCACTACCTCTACTCATACCCTATCCTTACTTCAAACCCTACCCTTACCCTGATGACTACTCTTACTCTTATCTTTTGAAACCAATCCTTCGTACAGAAAGGCAACCCAGGCATATTTCAGCTGAAGCCAAGCCAGAGCTCAGCCAAGGATCTGACTTGACTCTAGGAGTCGAAACACAAGTCTAGCCAAGAAAGCATATAACAATGCATAGGTATATAACTGCTCTAACTGGGATCAGGCTGAACAAAAAGCAAATATGTACGCTGATCTCAACTGCCTTGGATTAAGACTGACTCTTGATTTCTTAAGGCGTAGGGCTGAGTTGGAGTCAGGTAATGGGCATGAGAGGCTTGAGCAAACCTTGACTTGCTCATCTCATCTGTGTCTCACTGATACCCTTGCTCCTACTGCTAAACTTGACCTTGCCTCCACCCTTATCTCTACCCTTCTCTACCACCATCCTTCCCCTAACAGTGTGCATACCCTTAGTCATTTTGCTTCCACACATTGCACTGCCCATTGCCTATTGCAGACAGGATGCTGATAGAGCACTAACAAGCCCTAAACAAATGGCCACACACAGATAGTGATCCAAGACCATTTTTTTCTCATTGTCTAAGTCAGTGGCTCACTATGTAGCATGCTCACCTCTGGAACTAGAAGGTCAGAAGGCTATGCATTGTAGCCCAATGCCATGTACATGGGGGAACACCAATAAGTGATGCTGTAGTGCTGTGAAAGGGTTATGCTGTACTGTTGAGGTGACATTCTTTGAATAAGATGTTAAACTGATGTCACTGCTGTCCATCCCTGGTCACTGTCCTTGTGAAAGTTAAAGATCCCATGGCACTTACTGAAGAAGAGCAGGGGAGTTTTCTTGACATTATGGCCAACGTTTTACCATCAGAATGAAACAAATCTGTGTAACCCATCCCCAAGGACACATCTGAGAACAAGCTGTCACAGCTCAGTATGCCTTTCCTGCTCAAAAACTGTAAAGACATAAACATTTCTTCCCACAGCACTTACAGGTCCCATCCCATGCTGGTGCACTTATTTCTAGTGGTTCTGTTTCTCCCAGTGTCTCATGTCACATGTCCTGAAAACGTTACCTAGTTTGCCATATGACTCTGTTAATCTAGACCTAGCTGCTGTAACTGAGGAATTTTTTGTCTTTTTGTCTCTATGACCTGTAATTTGTGCCAAGCCCAATAGTTTTCTGTTACTGGTCTGATAATACACTTCAGAGACAATCTCGGCAACAGCATGACAGTATTTCATGATGGCCAATGACAGGAGGGGTCATGTCGATTGGAAATAATCATAAATGTTGCTTCTCTTCCTCCTAGGGATCAAATTCAACTGGAAAATATAGTGGAGCTCATGCACCAGGTGTCCATGGGCATGAAGTACTTAGAAGAGAAGAATTTTGTCCACAGAGACTTAGCAGCCAGAAATGTTCTTTTGGTCAACATGCATTACGCCAAGATCAGTGACTTTGGACTCTCAAAGGCTTTGGGTGCTGATGACAGCTACTATAAGGTATAACATATACTATGCTCTGGCAAAGACCAACAAAGAAATAGCAGCTGATCCTAGGATTAGGCTGCAAGTCAGGCGAAAGTGGCTGAAACTTATTCATGGACTTCACAATACTTGTTGTTTTATTGTGTGAGTCTGTGAAAATTACTGATGAAACTATTGGTCAGAGTGCTTGCTACGTAGCATATGTGGGGTGTTTCTAAACTGCTGCATACGATAATGTAGATCCTATACAAGATAATATTATGGTTTTCATTCTAATCTGACATGTACAGTAGTACAGGGATTTAATTGCAATGCACTTGCTGCAAGAAAGAGTATCCAGACAAGTTATGTACTACTAAATATTTCTTTACACATCTGTTAGGGCAGCAGCAAGTTGGGCTCGATTAACTTCTTTTCCCGATGCCTATGTATTACATGCCTTTGCATTTACTTACTTTGTTTACTGTTCACACACTTGGATAGCCTCATTTACATGTAGTGCCTAGTTTGTAAAATGTCCTAGTGGGCAAGCAACAGCAGTTTGTTGTTAGGCAGGCGAAGAAAAACAGAACAAGACTGTTATAGTTAAAACACGATTGCACGGATGGACAAGTCAAAACAAAGGAATTCACAATCATACAAAGCAGGATGTGAGTTGTGCTGGATTATAAAATAGCAGAGGACAATATACAGTAGTAATCTAATTGGCCAAGAAACATCACACAACCATGCATCAAGCTAGCATTGATGCACCATCATCTGTCTGATTGTTTTATGGCCAGAAAAACTTTTATGCTCAATTACAGCTAACTGTTTCATAAGTGCAATAACAAACTCCAAGGTTCTGTATTAAAGCATTCTGATGCACTTTCAAGGGGTACATGGCAGTTGGCTTTGTCTTCTGCCTCACAACACCACTGGACTATGAACCAAAATGGTTTAATGCACATCCTGGAAAGTGTTCTCATTTACGTAACACTAAGGCTTGACAACATTAGCAGATTCTTCCTCCTCAAAATGTGCACTTTCTTGAAATTTTGCTAGTGTTACCTCAGCTGGTTATAACTTAATCATCCTTCAATCGTGAGACCTATAAATTGGCATGCTCACCTATTGAGTAAAAATATGAGGGATCTCTACTCAAAAGTCAGGATTTTCACATTGTAAAGGCCCTAACCTGAGTGCAAATTAGAACAGTGCTCCAAATCTGCTGTATTCAAACAAGCTTCGAGCACAGTGTGGGTGCACTAAACTTGTTTGAATATAGCTTTTAGATGTCTGGTGACATCACCCTCAAGATGACAGCTCAAAGACTGAGGCCGCGGCATCTCCCCCGCTAAAACCCTATCCATCGGCATGAATCAACAGACAATATTGTATGTAGGTGTTATACTGTACATGTACACACCAGTGTGTTGAAATTAGCATGTCTTTATTTATCTGTAAAGGAATAGAGACACACACACATGGCTCAGCAGAGGGGTCTGACGCAAGATATAGGGAAAGGGACCATAATTTAACCAGAAGTAGTACACTAAGTTGAATTTTGTTTCCAGATGTGTCCCGAGAGCACAAGGAAGTTAAATGACTTGATCAGAATCACACAGTATGCACCTAGGCAGCTGTGGGCTTTAAACCCAGGTCTCCAGATCTGCAGTTCAGAGCCTTAACCCACTGTGCTATACTGCCTCCTATACAAAAGACTTTAGCTGTATATTCATATCCGACTGCTATGATTAAACTTCATTTAGCTGTTCTAACACATATAAACTCATATAACATTGCTTTCAACTAATAAACTAGGCAGCATCTTAACTAGAGCTGTGCAGAATAAGAACATTCTGAATTTATAGAATTTCAATAGAATTCTGTGAAATGCAGAATTTTATCAGTTTTGTGTAATTTTTGAAATTTATTAATTTGGCCATAGCTCAGCTGTCTGAGCTAGCGATCCTCAACTTGGCATGCTTACGTATTGATTGGTGCTCTAACTGTGCACCGGATATCTTGACATTAGATCACAATGTCTCAAAATTATAGGTGCTCAAAATATGTCGTTTACTTTTTTGTGGGAAATTTCATTAAACATTTTATCATCATGTAACTAGGGCACATTTGACACTAGAAATCCCAAACCATGTATATATATATATATATATATATATAAATGTAGTAATAATGCATTTACCTTTAACATAGTATAACATTTCAATGAATGCTTTCAAAATTATACTGATATAACTAAAATTGAAATGTTGGCAACATGTATGGCTATCTATAGCACAGACACATTTAAAGCTTGTTACTTAAAACGTGGTGCACATACCCATATTGCACATTTCTCTAAATCCTGACACTGTGGGGAAATTTGAATAAGAATTTAAAAAAATTAGATGGAAGTAACTGAAAATTAAATTTTGATTAAAAGTGTTGGCCACCCTCAACTCATCTATTTTCAGTCCAGTACTCTGAATTTTGGTACACTTATGAAAGCCATTAGTACCTATATATCTGCCAGATGGGGTATAATTTGGATATGTACTTTGAAAACTAGACTAAAAATAACTGAAATTTAAAATTTGATGAAATTCAGTGGATTTTTTTTAAATTTGGCATACCTCAGCCTTCTATTGAGCTAGAGAGCCGAAATTTGGCATGCATGCCATATAGCATGACATTAGGATGCACCATCTCAAAATGATAGGTGCTCAAAATCTGTCATTTTATTTTTTATGGGAAATGTCATGAACATTGTTATCTGCATATAACACAGGCTCATTTGGAGCCAGAAATCTGAATCTGGTAGATATAGAAATCTAGTAATAACCCATATATGCAAAATAGTGTAACATTTTGATGAATGCTTTCAAAAATGTTACTGATCTAAAATCTAAATTTTGACAAATGTTTGGCTACTTATAGCATTGCCCCCTTTAACATTTGAGACTTAAAACACGGTGTACATAACCATGCTTTACATTTATCTAAATCCTGAAACTGTGGAGAAAGCTGGATAAGAAATTTTAAAATGAGAGGGAAAAGATGTAAAATAAAATTTTGATTAAATCTTTGGCCACCCATAACTTAGCTCCCTTTCAATCTAGGATTCTTAGTACACTTTTGGAAGCAATTTCGTACACTTTCAGAAGCAATCAGTGCCTGTATACCTACCAAATTTATAATTTGGTTATGTACAATAACAACTAGATCAAAATAACTGAAATTTAAAATTTGGTGAAATTCTGTGGAATTTTTATGCACATTCCTCAGAATCCATGGAATCAGAATGGTAATTCCATTGGCATTCCACCAGCAGAATTTTATATTCTATAAAGCTCTAATCTTAACCCAAGTACATGAAAACTGATGCAGTATACAGAGGGTGGGATATTCAGAAATGCACCTGGCAGGAGCGCAAGCCAGGCACAGCACAACTGGGATACGCCAGGGCATGGACTGGGCAGTATTCAACGGTGCTGCACCATGGCTCAGCACTGTTGAATATGGCAACGTGGCCTCCTGCATTGCACATGGTGCAGTGGCACTGCACCAGCGCAAGTGGCAAGAGAGAGGAGTAGGGGGATGCCCCAGTACAAGTGCAGTTACGCAAGGCACAGGAACCATGATATTCAGTGGTGGATATGCAAATGGTGCCATAATGCATGCAAGGTGCAACTGGGGCAATTAGCATGTCATTATGGCTCCATTTCCATGCAGGTGTGCCAATCCCCAGTGACTTGTGCCTGGTGCCCTGCCAGGCTGCAGCCATCAGGGAGTGACGCCCCCTGCACATCGCAGTAAAGTGCCCCAATGCCTGATCACAGGCGTAGGTATATAAAAAAACATTTCCAATATCCCTGGTGGTCTAGTGGACCGTTTCCAGCCCGATTGCGGGCATAAGTATGAATAAAAACATGTGCCATATCCCTAGTGGTCCAGTGGACTGCTTACAGCCCGATCGCGGGCAAATGTATTATAAAAACATTTTAAATTATCCCTGGTGGTCCAGCGGTACCCCTCCCCACCCACCCACTGGGCCCCACCACCTCCTCCCCTGGTCAGTGGCGGTGGCAGCTCCCCACCATAAGCTGCACAGCCACCCGCCACCTACTGATTGTGTACAGCATGGCTCTCGTCCATTGGTCCCTAGCATGGGCCAATGGTCATACAGAACAGTACCATGCTACACAGTCCAGATATTTGAATGGATCCATTCACATATTTAGGAACTATGTAATGCGGTACGATCTGCCGCCCGCTGTGTGGACCAATAAATGTCTAACTATACTATGCAGTCAATCGGCTGTGACCTGGCAGCTTGCTGGTGGAGAGCTGCTGCCCGCCGCTGACTTGGGGAGCAGGGTGGCGGGCTCAGGGTGGGTGGGTGAGGTTTTTGAGTTTCTATGAATCTTCCAAGAAATTATTCATCTAAGTTTTCAATTATCTAGCTCCAAAGGTGTCTGTGTTGTAAACAGAAATATTTTCATAAATGTTCAGACTAATATTAAATTGCTTGACTTTGAGCCCCTGTAATCTTTCCACTCTTCAACCAAATGTCATGACTCTTGACAAGATTTTGGGGACTGTACCAGACAATATGCATTCCAAGTTTCATACCTCTTAACTTAACATGGATCAAGTGATGGCCAATTAAAAATTTTTTGGAAATTCCCCACAAAATTCATGAAATTTCATGAAAATGCCAACCTTTGTGAAAAGTCTGTGAATTCGGAATTTGCTAACTTCACTCAACTCTACCCACAACCTTGAATGGCAGGTTGTTCCAGGTGTCCAACACTCTTTCAGTGAAGTAGTATTTCCTCACATCCCTCCTAAACGTCTCCCATTTCAGCTTTACTGTTTGCCCTCTTGTTCTGTTTCACTTCGTCATGTGAAATAAGCTCCCCTCCTGTACCCTGTTCACCAAACTGAGGTACTTTTTGGTTTTCTAGCATGTGCCCTCTCCCTACTCTCTTCCAGGGTGTACATGTTGAGATCCCTCAGTCTCTCCTCATTGGGTTTCTCTTGCAAACCCTGCACTATTTTGGTTGTCTTCCTCTGGATTGCATCCACCCTGTCTATGTCCTTTCTGGGATATGGCCTCCAGCACTGGACCCAGTACTCCATGTGGGGTCTCAGCAATGCCCTGTATAATGGTAATACCACTTCCCTCATCCTGCTGGTGATACCTCTCCCTTTGCATCCCAGCATCCCACTGGCCCCACCCACTGCCCTGTCACACTGCCCTGCGAATTTGAAGTCATCAGATATTATAACCTCATGGTCTTTCCTGCTTACTGACGGACAGTACCCTCCACCCTGTTTTTTATGCCTTGGGTGCGTATTTCTGCACTTTTTGACATTGAACATCAGTTGCTATACCCTTGACCACTCTTCAAGTTTTCTTAGGTCCCTACCCATTCTCTCCACACATTCCTTAATATCCGCCCTATTACAGATATTGGTGTCATCTACAAAAAGGCATACTTTTCCTTCCTGCTCTTCTACAATATCACTTATGAAGATAAGAGGATTGTTCCCAGTACTGAGCCCTGCAGCACTCCACCAGTCACTCTTCCTTCATTAGAGTGCCATTTATTACCACCCTCTGTTACCTATCCATTAGCTAGTTTATTACCCAGTTTACCACTTGGGATCCCACCCCTAGACTGTCCAAATCTTTATGAGTCTCCTATGTGACACAGTGTGGAATGCCTTGCAGAAGTCTAAGTGGGCCATGTCCACTGCCCTTCCTTAATCTAGTTCCCTGGTTACCCAGTCAAAGAGCTCAAGCAGATTCATCTTACATGACCTCTCCCCTGTGAAACCATGATGCATTTGATCTTGCAATCTGCTGGATTTAAGATATTCCTCTAGTTTTTCTTGTAACAGGGCTCAATTAATGTCCTCACCACTGATGTGAGACTGACCAGCCTAGAGTTGCTAGCCTGTACTCTGCTGCCACTCTTATAGAGTGCAACTGCATTTGCCCTGCTCCAGTCTCTGGAACTGCTCTTTTTTTTATTTTCCCAATTGTTTAACCAGGAGTAGCACACTAAGCTGAAAGCTTGTTTACAGGTGCGACCATGGAGCACAGGGAAGTTAAGTGACTTGCCCAGAGTCACACAGTATGCAAGTGGGGGCTGTGGGATTCAAACCCAGGTCTCCAGATTTGCAGCTCAGAGCCTTAAACCACTGCGGTGTACTGCCTCCTGTTTCCAGTGAGTGTTTAAATAAGAGTGTCAGTTGTGCAGCAAGCGCCTCCTTGAGTTCCCATAGCACACTTGGGTGTATCCTGTCTGGTCCAAAGGCCTTGTCCACTTTCAGGTTTGTAGGTCCCTTCAAGACTCTGTCCTCTGTAAATGGACTTGTGTTCACTTCCCCGCTTCCAGTGTTCCTGCTGCTCCTTGGTGGCCTTTCTCCTCTCACTCCATTGTGAAGACTGAGCAGAAATAACTGTTCATGATGTCAGTTTTTTCCTGATCCTCCTCTGCAGAGTCACAATCCTCCTTATCCTCACTATCCTGTCCCCTTGACTTACTCTTCTTGCTTATGTACCTGAAGAAAGTCCTGTCCCCTTCTGCCACACCCTTTGGCTATCTATCCCTCTGTTTATGCCTTTACATGTCTCATTGCCGATCCTGCTTCCCTCTGTTTTACCTGGTACTTCTCCCTATTCTCCTCCCTCTGTGTTTCTTTGTACCTTCTGAATGCCACCCTTTATTTATTTATTTATTGCATATAATCGGAATTACAATCCTTTTCACCCCTTCATGTTCATAGCCACCTCCCTAGGGTATCATAGCACCATTTTGTCCTCCTGCTTTTGTTCAGTTCCTTCAATCAGAGGCTGTTTCCTTCCTTATGCCTTCCCTTAAGTTTCTCCACTGTTCCTTTATTCCATCCTGGCAGCCAAGCCCTTCTAGACTGTCTGTAAGGCAGTCTCCCATTTCAATAAAATCAATTCCATGTCAAGATACTGACTTCCAAATGGCAAGGAGTGAAAATTGCATGAAATTGGAGACCACATGATGCAGTGCACCAGACAGCAGTGCTCATTCACTGCTCCAGCCACCTGACTTAATTTACTCATATTTTCATTAGTAACGCTTGCCTTGTGAACCTCAAACCTTCTCTAGTGAAATAGAGAGTGCAATTACCTTAATATTCATCAAGATTTGGCTTCATGGAGGTGGTAATGCAAAAAGCTCCACCAAAACATACTCCTCCGATGACTCCGGAGAAGGCCCCAAAGAAACCCAGGGCCTCCAGTAGTGCGGATGCGCCAGCATCAGAATCTGCCTCTCCTGATCAAAAGCCACTTATTTACTGTACTTTCTCCAAGAATTTGAACCTTTTAAAGAAGAACTATGCTCTATTACTGCTGAAATTAAGAGTTTGACCGAGGCAATGGAGTATTTACGTCAATGTACTTCTGATAATGAAGCCCGTCTTTGCTCCATGGAAAAGCAGATTGAAAAAGTGGACCCAGAATTAGCTGCCAACTGGCAGAGAATGGTCCATTTAGAGTTGAATGTTGAAGGCCTGGAGGGCCACAGCTGCAGGAAAAATGCAGTCCTCATAGGTCTTCCAGAAAAGGAAAAAGGCCTGGATACTGTCTTGTTTACGCAGAAGCTAATTGAAAAAATCACCGGCCCTTCGTCCTTTGGGCCTTGATATGTGATCGGATGGGCACATCGATCCCTTTGTTCGATTCCACCGGCAGGGGAGCCTCCTCGCCCATTAATTTTCAGATTCCTACACTTCCTGGAACATCAACATTTCATTGCCAAAGTAAAAGAGCTGCAGGAAGTGCGATGGGAAGGCACCAAAATTAGGGTGGCCCACAATCTACCGGCTTCTATTAGGCAAAAAAGAGCCGCATTCCATCCCCTGGTTTCTAAACTCATTGCCACTGGAGTTAAATTTCGGATTAATTAACCTGTCAAAATTCCAGGTCCTGCTTGCTGGTAGCTGGGTATCATACAAAGGCCCCAATGCAGCATCCAAAGACCTTAGAAGTGCCCAGCCAGACCTATTCAAAGATCCCCAACTCTGTTGTCAGTAAGACGTGGTCTCAATGCAAGAGGGAAAAAAGGAGAAAAAAATAAAATAAATAATAAATGAATAAATAAAAAAGAAGGATTAGCAGTATTAATCTGAGTAATTCAATCTAAAAGGATCATCCAAATGAGGGGTCTGCAGTTTTGTATCTCCTATAAGAACCCCGGTCCCTGTGTTTACCAATTTCCAACTTTGTTCAGATTCCCAGTTCTTAATAGTGGGACAATGCTTTTAAATACAAGAGTGGGTGCTTGGGGTTCCAGCTAATATCTCACCTTCACGGTATAAAAGTTGTTGTGTTATTCTTAAATTTTGCTGGATGGTTATACCCCTATAAATGTTTAAGCTCAGGTCTGCTCACTCTGTTTATTTGCTCGATAGTGCAAACCCTTGAGAAGACTTCCTACATGTTTCTGTCAGCAGACATTCATAGCTCTTGACACTAGAGGAGTACAGAACCTGTTTTCATCCTCAAGGTCTGCAACTTTTCTACCTTATGATCAACAACTTGAAACTTAGATTTAGAGACCGTAGCCCCCGAAATATAGGGGTGGAACTGCCAAACTTGACTTTCTTTGTGGTTTTCTTTGTGCACCTCTTTCTATCTATGTTATTTTTGTGTTTTAAAGGCAGTATAGTTATCCATGCATATTTCACTTTTTTTTTTATTTCACAGATCTGTAGTTTTACTGAGGCTGCTTTATATTCACAGTACTCCTAATGTTACATGCGTTATATTGCGGTAGCTGCTTAAGAGATATTTAATTAAGCTCTACGTGTTTATTTGTATTGAACTTAATAATAATTGTTCAAGTTAGCTCTGTCCTCCCCAGTAATTTCTTTGACCCTCCCCCTGTACTCCAATGACCCAGCTTCCACCTATGCAAGGTATCTGTCCAGGAAGCCAGACCTCTCCTAATTAAAGCATTAAATAGCAATAGTTCTGGCAGCGACACCCTGGACCCCAGTATTCTCCAGCTGGTGCTGGATGAAGTCCTTGCGCCACTCGCCAGCCTACTTAACTGATCCCTCTGCCTGGGGCAATTTCCCACTGCATGGAAAACAGCCATGGTCACACCCATTTATAAAGGGGGTGACAGGTCGTCCACCGGGAACTACTGACCAATCTCTACCCCCCCAAAGTCCTAGAAAAAGTGGTGGCCATTCAAATCACTGAATATCTGACTAAGCATAACATCTTATGCCCAGAGCAGCACGGCTTCCATGCTGGTCACAGTACCAGCACTGCACTAGTTGAATTCTCCAATTTCCTACACTCCTCCCTGGATGCCAACTCCCTAGCTGGTGCAATGTTCATTGACCTCTCAAAGGCATTCGCCACTGTCTCCAACGTTCTTCTGCTGAATGCCCTCTGCCACACTGGTTTCTCTGCTGGCCCTCTTGCATGGTGCACAAGCTATCTAACTGCACACTCCCAATGTGTTAAACTCAATGGGACATTCTCTGAAACCCATCCCATCTGCTCAGCGGTACCCCAGGGCTTCATCCTGGGTCCCCTACTCTTTTCCCTCTATCTAAACACCCTGCCCAGTGCATGCTCTGGGAAAATTCTTATGTATGCAGATGATGCTGTCATTTTTGCCACCCACCACAATCCCATCTCCCTCCGGAATACCCTACAACAATCCTACAATGATGCCAAAGCCTGGTTTAAAGAGCACAGACTCATCATTAATCTAAAAAAAAAGATGCTCTTTGCCCCCCCCCAAAACAAAGCCTGCAACTTCCCACTCCCTGTCCTCCCTGGTACCAAACACCCGCTTGAACACGTCTGCTCCTACAAATACCTTGGGGTTACTATTGATTCAGCCCTCACCTACCACGCCTACATTGATGCCCTTGCATTCGCCACTAATACATGGCTTTGCATCCTCTACCGCTATAAAAACTGCCTCCCCCTTGACGCTCTCCGACTTGCGGCTATGTCTTCAGTACTGTCCCTTGTAGACTATGGCTTGCCAGTCTATGGTGCTACTGACACTACTGCCCTCAACAAAATGCACCTCACCCTAAATAAGGCCTGCAGGCTGATCACTGGTGCCCCCAGGCTCACACATACTTGTCAACTCTATGATGAGGCAAAACTACTTAACCTAGATGAATGGCTGTGCTATCAAACCTGCTTCCTCAGAAAAAAACCTCATACTCGGGCTCTCTCCTCCCAGGGTGACAGCCTCCATCCACCACACCCAACCCACTATCACAACTCGAACCTCCAACAAGACCACTCTACTGGTCCCCAGATCCAGGACCACCCATGGTCAGAGGTCCTTCTGCTACAGAGCCCCATCCTAGTTTAACTCTCTTCCTGCTCCCATCTCCAATGCCCCCACAATCTCCAACTTCAAAACTGCCCTTCAGAGCCAACTGTTTAACACTCGCAGCTGCTCCTGTCTCTAAATGTGGCCTCAGTCTCTCCACACTTGACAATGTCCACTGGGCGGCACTCAACCTCACCTCCCCCACTTCTACCCCGTTGCATCCTGCCTCTGTTAATTACCAGCACGTGCTCAGCTGTATCACAGTAATTGCTACTAAATTGTATAATGTATGAAATCATTCTGTGTAACTCTAAGTCAGTGACTTCTATGTTGTAACCTAAATTTGTTCTGTCTGTCCTCAATGTGATGAGGTACCTTTGGATATGAGCCTCTGGCTCAAAGCTTGTAAACCGATTTACTAATAAATAAATAAATAAAAGATTAGAATCATCTCTGTGATGTGGTGGTGGTGGCAGAATCTGGACTGGATTTTGCTAATGGCACTTCTCCATAGTGTAAAGTACTTGGCTGTACCTTGACCCTTGCTTTCTAAAGCATACCATCATCCCACAGTGATATCTACCCTGTCATGCCTTAGAAATGTTGATCCTTCTATTTTATTTAATTGTGTTGGCTGAGAAAGGCACACTGAGCCAAAGTTAGATTCCAGGTCAGCGGGGTGGGGGAGGGGCAGAAACTGGCAGACAGGGAGAGATACAGGAAAAAACAAGCAACACAGAATATAAATAAAGAATGATGATAGTGCATGAGAGTGCCAGAAGATAAAGTGCAAACAGATATACTGTAGAAAAAATGCTAGAAAGGCTAGTGTAGAAGGAAATAATGTCACGGGGGGGGGGGCTAACAAACTCATATACCATGAGCCCAAAGGGGGATTGGATTTATCAGCTCTTTAGTCCTCCAAGATGACATTATCTCACCAGTGCATAACACATTTCTAATGTTTGTTTTATATAATATATTTCATTAGTCAAAATAGTTTTATTTTAACTTTTTTGTTAGATAAAGCAGACTTTCCTGCAGGACATGAATTAATACTTAACTAGCATAGTAATAAAGCGTATGAGTTCAGTGCCAGTTAGTCACTTGACTTGCAGATCATGTGATTGTGAGACAGAGGAACATAGCTACCATCAGACTTTGTGATGTGGGAAAGTTTCATTCCTCAGTGCTTGTACTTGTTTCCCTGTGTTTGGACATGATTTAAAACCCCAGCAGTTGTAAGATAAAATGCATGTTTTTTTTTACGCTAGAATTTTGCTTTTAATATATGCTTGTGCAGTGAACCCCAACTCTTTGAAAATACATTTTTATGAAAGACTGTTGTTTTTAAAATCTGCTTCTTGAGACATGAACCCAAAGTTTTGCAGAGCCATTCTTGTTGCTTGTTGGGGGGCATAGTACTTCTGAAAAATCATTGTGTCTATGAAAGTCTATTGATTTAAAAATGTCCATCTCCAAGCTATTAACAAACACTTTGAAAATCAAGTTTTAAAGATGAGGTAAGAAATATAAAAGTACTTCAGTAAGCAATGTCGTGATTGTTGCATTGATGATGTCCCAATTGATTAAATTGGATTATAAAATGGGCTAAACAATTCAAACATTTTCATTGGCTAAAACACCCTTTCACCCGTGTCCTTATACAGCCATATATTCTCAGCCAGCACTTTATCACCATACTTCGCCTCACAACACAAGCAGTATCCCTGACCAATCACACGACCTCTCTGACATTGGGAACACCTTACCACTCTAATGTGACAGACTTGTTGCAGACTCACACAGCTGTCACAGCAAAGCCACTTGTCTCTTGCAAGCTACCAGTCAGACACACTGTAAAACAGAAAGCCGAAAATGTCGCACATTGACCCAGTCAGTGTACGCAAGCACTCCTTCCACTGCATGAAACCTATAAACAGTTACCTTTTTTCAATATTTTCTTTTAGTCCCTCCCTGTCTCATCATTTTTATCTCCAGTTCTTGGTCTCGCTCCTCAGTAGACTCCCAACACAGTGACCGTTAGCAACATCTCTACACTCGATCATTCTTCCTTCCTGTTCTAAATATGTGAGCACCAACAATCCTGACAGAAACCAGATAGCATTACTGTCAGGCAGCTAAAAACTAATATTAATTGAGTTTTCTATGTCTCTGACTTTGCGATTAAAACCATGAATCAGACAACTACTGTGTATGGTGGCCGGTGAGGGACACGTTCCTCCACTCAAAGCAGTTGCTTAATGAAGTAAAACCCAAAATTATTTCAGAAGAGAAAATTAAAAAAAAGAAAAAGTTAAATCAGTTGTGTGTCGGGGAAGGGGTGGATAATCAAATATGAGGCACGATTGATCCTAGCTGCTGTAACTGAAACTGGGTGGTCAAACTAGCAAATATGATAAAATGAAAAAAAAACATGCTCTTTAGTCTCCGTCTATGTGGATGACTCAAAAAAAATATACTCTTTAGTCTTCCTCTGTGTGGATGACTCAGAGTACACACAGACAACCAGCAACCTCTTCCAGTGATTAAAAGCTCCACTCCAATTCAGTGACAGGAACTACTTTTGTTTTTCCATTTATCATAATTCTTCAGTTTTGATGTACACTTTGTATGTCCATTTATTTAAATCAACTTCATTACTGGGGGGCCCATTTTATAAGCGCAATAAGACACTCCGAGGTGTGGGTTATGGCCTGATAAGAGCACTTCCCAGGTGCTAAAGGCACTCGGCGCAAGCGCCTCGTGCCTCATAACGCACCTGGGGCGTGCTCTTATCAGGCCATAACCCACACCTCATCGTGCCTTATTGCTAGCATCTTTATGGGTTAAGTTAAAGGGACACTGTCAACCTGTTTTGCATCATATTATTTATAGTTAAAAACTCACATTTTATGATAGCTAACCCTTCTAAAAATCATTGATGTTGCTGTTTGTTTTATCTGCCTCCTTGTTTAGTAGAACTGAAAAGCATGCTAATTTGTATTTATAAACAGCTTTGTTTTGTTTACAATCCTGGATCTAGAAACATAGAAACATAGACTTTGATGGCAGATAAGGACCGCTAGGCCCATCTAGTCTGCCCATTTCCCTACCTACAGGATAGGCCACAGATCCTAGTTAACCAACAGCCTATTTCTTCCTACCCCCCACAAGAATTGCCTTATGTCTGTCCCATGCTTTCTTGAATTCTCCCACAGTTTTAGACCCTACAACCCCTCAGGAAGGCTGTTCCATGCATCCACTAATTTCTGTGAAATAATACTTCCTCACATTGCCCCTGAACCGCCCTCCTTCTATCTCTAAATTGTGTCCCTTGTTCTTGCAAGTCTCTTTTCTGAAAATGCTACCCTCTTGGACTTTGTTGATTCCACTGAGGTACTGGTCACAGTACTCCAGATGGGGTCTCACCAACTGTCTGTTCAGAGGGATAACAACTTCCTGTTTTCTGCTGCTGATGCCTCTCCCTATACATCCCAGTATACCCCCAGCCCTCCCTACTGCCTTCTCACATTGCTTGCTAACCTTAAGGTCATCTGATATGATTTATGATCTATCCTTATTGCATACTTCCTGAGCATAAGAAACGTACCCAAATAGTGCAGTCACGCATGAGGCAGTAGCCTCCTAAACTCCCTTTGCATCATGAGGGGCTAAACCGTGTTGGCGGTATTCCCAAGGCCAGGAAAGATGCAGCTGGAGCCGATCAAGGAATGTAAATAAATGTGTTGGTAACACCAGTATGGTGGGCAGTCTGTTTTTCAATTTTTAAAAGAAAAAAAGAGTCAGAATCAAACTACCAGTTACGTCAGCAGTCATTACAGAATGCTGACAGTCATAAAATGTGTTTTTTAAACAACAGACATTTTGAGGCCTAAGGGGGTTGATAGTGTCCCTTTAATGTACATTATAAATTATGAATAAATACACTGGCCAATTTCCCTTTGGAGAAACAAACCTAACACAAGCATAGCTAAAAATGAATTAAAACATTAACAAAAGAGTATTAATGAGCCATAAAAACCTAACGATATCTCAACGTACCAAATCACAAACAAGACAGCAGGCTCCAAACCGTTAAACAGTTCTCCAGCACAACAAAAAAAATGGGTGCACCTTACCAGGACATATGGAATTCAGAAACACACTCCATATAAATGTGCACGGAAAGAAGTAGGTCAGGACTCCAAATACATAGGAAACAGATTTAATCCAAGAAACATCAGCAGCAAACCTTTTGTTACAAGCGTTATGAACAAATTCAAGGCCCCACTGTTATTAGTGAATTTGAGTAGTCTATAGCGGTTCCAACACACAGAGAAAGTAATTTAAAGTCTGACTACTAGGCCAACGCCAACCACAGGACTGTTGACATTTCAACTTCAAAACAGAAGTCTTTATAACTTTGTATGGTCAGCTAATGCATTTCTACTTGTAGGAATACTAAAAGCAATAGCATTTTCACAAATAGTTATTTTGATTTTCCAAAAAATAAGTTATTGACTTGTTATCTCAGACAGTAGATCCTGTACAACCAGCGCAAGACCAAAGGCTGCTTAGTTATCCTGAACGGATCTCATCTAATACAATTTTTCCCCTAGGCAAGGACAGCAGGAAAGTGGCCCCTGAAGTGGTATGCACCAGAATGTATTAATTTCCACAAATTCTCAAGCAAGAGTGATGTTTGGAGTTATGGTGTAACCATGTGGGAGGCATTTACCTATGGACAGAAGCCATACAAGGTAAAACACAAATACAGCATATCTGTGCATACTTGTTGGTTTTATGACAACAGCTATTGTTCGCTTACAGTATACTATGCCGAGATGGTCATGTTTCTGGCAACCTGATTCTAAACCAATATACAAGCCCATGTCAGTGTATTGAGACATTTACATGAGCATGACCACAGACAGATCTTCCCCCCACACGCACACACTAATTGTGCATTGTTCTAATACTTTTCACTGTGGAAGCATTCGAGCAACTGACACATGATGTCGGTAAGTTTGACATGTCTGTGCTTATACTGGCTTGTCTTTTTTTCTTTACTTGTTGCAATGGCAGGATATGTTGGAAGCATACTTTCGTCAGCCATACAGCAGTGCCAGCCAGAATGCAACACAGTACCTTGCAGTAATACTGCAAAATGCTGCAGTATGCTGCAGGGAACAATGAGAGGGATTACATATAGGTGTCAGTATATTATGCTATACTATGCTACACTCTGGGGTATACATGTAACTGAGACTTGTCTCAGAAATTACAGCGTGTGTAGAAAAAAACTTTAACAACTAGCTTCACTTTTCAATTTTATATTAATACAGATATATACTTTCCAGGGGATTTATGGTTAATGTTTGTTTTGCATGTTTATTTTGCTTTTTTAGACTACAGCACTAATTGCAGTTATTAATAAATGTCACCTACATGTAAACTGGTACTTCTCTGTTGTTTACATGCTCCTAACAATCAATGATAACTGGGATCATTATTTTTCTAAACAAAAAAAGCACAGTTTACCTTAAAAAACATATTCAGTGAGAGTCTGCATTTAAATATGTATCAATATGAACAAACAAGTGAGAAATTTGCTGTTTGGATTTAGAAGCAGTCAGTACTACAAGAGTCAATCGGGCTCACTGGACTATCAGTTTTTGTTCCTCTCGCTGACATCCTGCAGTAGCAGACTACTTTGAGTTGCTACCAGTTCCCTCTTGCCTCCAATCAGGTTGTTTGATTGGATTTGTGGTCGGAGCTTACTGGCTCTACTGATTTACTTATCTCATGCCGTCCTCTACTGAGGTCCAGAATTAAAGAGCCAGTGCATAAGGGTGTCATACTGGGGTCAGCAGCATGGGGCAGCAGTCAGCAGGAGATGCTACATCCCTGGTGTGATACTCTTACCTGCTGAATTACATTGCATTGTATGTGTATCTATTGTAAGTATATAGTAATTTTCCCTGCTCCATATATATTCTTCTTTTACTTTATGTCTTTATTTCTACTTCTGGACCATTATTTAATTATTTATCCACAAACTTCGTACTTTTTTGGGTTAATATTTACAATTACCAGCTTGTTTCGGTATAACTTTACATAAGATCACTACCCTTAACAATCTTGTTTGAGAGGGCAGCTACTCTGTTATTCTCTGTTTATTTGTAATATGGAATTGTTATTTTTTTATAGTGTGTATATTACTTATTTTGCTTTTATAGTCCCAGCATATGATTTTTATTTATTTGGCCCCCCGCCTGGTGAGGCTGTTCCCCCTTAATCATTTAATATTCTGCTTGCTTTGTCTGCCAGCCTATTTGGTCAGATGTATTTCCCCTTGTAACATTAGCTGGATAGGGCTATTGCCCTGTTGCCTCCCCACCTGGGTATGGCTTACATTACCTTTACATTCTCATGTGTTTTAGGCCTACTTTCCCTATATATATTCTAGTTAGGCCTTCACCCCTTAATCTCCCTATCTGAGTCAGGCATAACCTCTTGTTAACTCACTATTTGTTCTGATCTCTCCTGCTTCGTAGCTCTGCCTGGGTAAGGCCCATTCCATTTGCCTATATGGATTAGCCTCCATCCCCAATAGCTATATCTAGTATGCATCCTTTTACCTTCTACTAAGGTGGTTCCAGTTTTCTGCACTTTATTAACACTTTGATGTTGACTGTTCTTACTTTCCTCCCTCCTCTTCCCTTCTCCTCCTTCCACCATCCTTTCTCTTCTCCCCCCCTCTTTCAACCTCCCTCCCCATTTTCCCCACTCCCTCCTTCTTTCTTCCCTATTTTCCCATTCTCCCTGGCATTCTGGGTGTTATGTTTTCCTATCCTCTCATTGGCTTTCATCTTGGAGCTTTCTGTCCCTTATTTCCCTTATACTTAAACCTCCCTTACCCCCTTGTCCTCTTCCTCCAATTAGCATTTTTGTTCCGTTAAGCTCCTTATTTCCTCACTACTTTTAGTAGAAGGAGACATTGAACTCAATCCTGACCCCATCCCCACTCCATCCCTTCAGCTTCCTGAAGGGCTGAGGGTTGCCCACTGAAACAGCAACCTCTTCCTTGACCAAATGCAACCTCTCATGCTCAACCTATAGCTGGGTGTACTTGTCATTTCTTAATCTGGCTCTCCTCTAAGGTCCAGGATTCTGCTTCGGCTATCCCAGTTACTCCTTAGTTGGGGAGGTTTGCACAAAGAGGGGTGGCAGTGTTGCAATTTACATCTCCAACTGTATCCAATTTGTGACAGTTCTTGCTCTCGCTTCTCTCTCTTCCTATGAGCTGCTTCACCTCAAACTCTCCCTTCCAGTCCTTGTTTTCATTTTTATTGCTGGAGTTTATTGTTGCCCCGCTACGACCCCCTACTTTAGTTACTGACTCTGAGCTCCTTTCTGTTGTCTGTTCCCATTCCTCCTGCTTATCCTTAGGGACTTTATTATAAATTGACTCTCTCCCACTGCAAATAAATTCTCCCAAAATGTAAAATCTTTCTAATTGACTCAACTGATTTCTGACACTAGATGTCTAAGTTTTAAATCTATGAACCATTCTCTCTTGAAATGGGTCCTCTTATCCCCACCATATAACGGATGCAGATATCCTTCCTGATGCCCTCGGTCACCATCATATGGTTTACTGTGTGTGCAAAATATACCACCCTAAAGCCCTCCCTACATTCATCTATCTCAGGTCCTTCAGATCACTGGACAAGCACGGCTGGGACAGAATGAAGGGTATAGTATCCACACACACAGGCTCTGTGGAGTGGTGGATAAGCTGTGAAAGTGTTGCAAGTAACCGGTTCCTCCTCCCATTGCCCCCTTGTGTTTTATCTATGTCATTCTGCTAGCCTCAAATGCTGCAAGTACATCATGTCATGTGGCATGCAGTGTTCCACACAGGGAATTAAAATCTCTGTACTGTTTCAGCTCCCTCCCACTGCAGAGTTTCCCAAGAGCTGAATCAGATTGCCTTACAGTGCTCCCAAATGTGGTTACACTTTTCCTATGGGAGTGGATCAGCTACTCTACACCACTCACACCAATGCAGAATGCTCACTAATACCTCCTTCACGTGGCACTGGTGCCATATAGATCATGTGGCCATGCTTGCTGAAGTGCTGTGCATCAGCATTCAAATAGCATGGCTGTGGGAGCACTGTAGATGTTCTCACTCAAGTTCTGGCATTTTGAGAAGGGTTCCAACCTGGAATGGGCTGTGGATGTGGGTTGGGCTGCCCTGTGGTTGCACCAGATCTCAAGGTTGGGTCTTCTGACCTGAGTTCAGCTAAACATTGTTTCTGAACTCAGAAACAAAGCTGAACTCAGAGAAATGTTTATTGTAAACCGAGGGCTAAATACTACAAGAAAATGGTGTCAAAGTTGAGCCGCGACACTGGAAATGTACTCATGCAGTTATGCATGCCCAGTGTCATAGCTCAACTCAGAGCCTGTGTTTTCTTCAATTTTTAGCCCTAAATTTACAAAAAGAACCACTTCCCTGAGTTCAGCTTTGTTTACAGAGCCAGAAACAATGTTTAGCTGAACACAGGTAGAAAACGTTACTGTAACTGCTGCCATTGCCAACCTCAAGTGCAGGCTGGAAAAAGCCTGTCACAATGTTGTGGGTGGTGTGAGTGGTTCACACAACACAGTAAAATGCAACAAAATGCCCGCACCACCACATGATCCAAAGAAAAGAGGGATCACGGCCACAACAAAACAGAGCCCCGAAATGGCCAAACTGCAGCATTCAGACATGCACTGTGGCAACAGTCTTGCTTCTGTGCACCTCCAACTACACCGCAGAATTGGCAGTGTGAATGAGCCTTGTGAAAACACCTAGAGAATATTCCTTCAACACAGAGAATGCAAAACTATGAAGTCTGAGGTCCCATTCTGTGTCACAAAGCTGAGGTGCAGCATGGTTGCTGTGACCACTTTGTGCCTCCTAGTGGCTTGCAATGGATGTAGCCCTTCACAGTACATTCCCAAAGCAGAATGTATTGTAAATATGTATGGACTTGGTCAGAGGCCACTATGAAAATTACTCTCAGGATAATGCACAAAGCATGGTGACCCCACAATCTCAGTTGCAACATCTAGTGCCCCCCTGCCTGTTAGAACTGTAGAAGGCAGACAGAAGGGGTAGGGATCTCAGTGTTCTGACTGGTAATGCTGCTACAACAGTGGAAGGATTGGGTTGGGAACATTGTCCAACAAGCCTCTGAAGTGAAGGATCCAGGTTAGGGACAGAGATTTTCTCATTGGTCTTGCTGGGGGCCACTGGACTACCATGGTTGTGGGCTTGATCAAACAACCTGATGATACAATTTAATAATCACCATGTTCAGAATCAGGAACAAAGGCAAAGGGGGACTAGAACTGTGTGTAACATGGAATTCCACCAGTAAAATTCAGTCAAAATGGCAAATACACTTCTGAAATGCTTTTTTTTGAAATTTTCCTGAAAATTCTTCAAAAGTCAGGTGCTGTTTTAACATAAATCACAGAATAGTATTCCATGATTTATGCATTCCATATATAGGATTTCTGTGGCTTGAGGGAACATCCTCCATTTCCATAAACTGCAGAACACTAATCTGTGGTTTACATAAACTGTGAATACATGTCCCACATTCTGTTAATGAAATTCCACGATTTAGTCAGAAATTTTGCAAATATCCATGGAAATCCTCCTCACCAAAGTTTGACAATTCTGCACAGCACTAGTGGGAAAGGGTGAGTGCAAACATTAATCCATGCAGCACTGCCTGCCACACACACAAGCAACATGGCACAGTCCCATGCCACTGTTGTTCTACTGTGTTGCACTGTGTATGATATGCAGCCCAGCATGTTAGTGGGTCCAAACACAGTTTGTGCCAACTAATATCTATCAAACCCAACTGCATAATTGCAAGAGGGGGACTCATTCTCCCTTTGTGACTATACAATTCATTTGTGTATCGCCCCAAAGGGTGGTATAGCAACAGGGTGGTTGTTTGCAACTCCCCCCCCCCCCATTTGGCTTTATCACCTTCTGTAACTGAAAATGAGACCCCTGTTTTTGCAGCATATCTAAAACCATTCTGTAAGGGCAATAATTCTCTCCAGAGTTTGGGCATTAAGCTACATTAAGACAGACTTTGGGTGGTTGACAGCCCTTGTTTGCACATTGAGCGCACAACCCACTAGGGAATATGCCATGTTTTTTCTTACAGATTGTTGTCCTTCAGCCAACATATCCCCATCCAGCCTCTGGGCAACCCACCTGTTTTGTCTTCATGGAAATCCAGTAGAGGGCTGGGCCCAACATTATCAGCATCACCATCCAGTGGCTGTGATTTCTTCTAGCCCTTCTTTTCCATAGATCCCCAACCTGTCCTCCTTCCATGTGGTGCTGAGAAGTTCCACTATTGGCCATGCACAGGCATAGTGCAGAAACCCCTGCAGAGGAATAGATTACACAGCCCACCACAGAAGTCACTGAAGTGGCAAGACTTGATGTGAACCCTCTCCAAGTTGGGATGCACTTAACCTTTTATCTGCAACGTTCTGTATGACTACTTACAAAGCATATGCAAGACTACAGAGAGCTGCACAGACCTCTGAACATTCAAAGAAGCAGCATTTGTGTGTAAAGCTGAGGACAGCATCAACGTGTTTTACCCACTGCTAAACATACAAATGGAACTTTTCTATGTGGGGTACAAACATTGGTACAAAGAGATCAGATCAGTTCAGCTGAATAGGTACCAGTTCAATAGAAAGAAGTACAATCTACTTTTGATTCTTTACCCCACACATTGATATCTAATTGAAGAAAGCAAGCTCCTGTAAAATGAAAGTTTCCAATATTTTATGGCCATTTATTTCAGCGTTACTATAGTGTGCCTTTTTAATTATTAGAAAATGAAAGGTCCTGAGGTGATCCAGTTTATTGAAAGTGGAGCAAGAATGGACCGTCCAGCAGACTGCACAGAAGAAATGTACAAACTGATGCTGGACTGCTGGATTTACAAGTAAGATTTTTTAATTTACTTTACGATAAATGATTCACCCCTCTGGCAAAATACTCTGGATGACATGAGAGCACAGCAAAATCTGCAAATTCTGCTCCCATAGAACATTCATGGAATTTCATGATTTTGAAGAATTCCACAGAGTTCTATCCATGCTAGATTTGCAGAATTCAGTCATTTCACCCTGAAAATGTAAAAGCCACAGTTAACACTGATGTTTTTCTTTCTATTTTATTTAATCCTTTTGCAAGACACTTACACAATTGCACACAGGAGGATTTTGTAATATCATTTGTCAAATAGAATTAATGCTTCCAAAGTATATCATTCTGACACCCCTTCAGCTCTCATTAGGTACCACATTGGGAAGTAATATTCAATTATGGTAAACTAGGTGCTTGAAATGAAAACATACAACCGGAGAAACTAGAGAGGACCTTAATTATTAGAAAAATTACAAGTCACAATTCCTGTTTGCCAGAATGGCCGATCAGTCTAGTGTCCCCAGAGCTGCAGTAACCTTTGCCTAAGATTTTCCACAAACCCAGAAGAAAATTGATGTAAAGTTTAAACCTAGAACTACAATACTGTGAACGTGATTAAACATTCAGAGACTTAAAATATCATCCCCTCTCAAACATTGAAGGCATAAGTGTAATCAGTATCACCTGCTGAATAGGTTTAAACATCTAAACAGCAGAGTGCATTGCAGTACATTCATAAGTACATGCATAGAATGTCATGCATTACAATGGAAGCAGTTGGACCCCCTGCTGAGTTAGAAAAAGTAGGCATTTTTAAGTTTCTCAACATTTTAAAAGTTAAGGTATTCATTCTCCTGGAAGCTCGAGGTGGATGCTTCTTTCCTCATTGACTGCTCATCAGTGCCCCACAGTTCACATCTATTCTATGTGCGCATCAAAATCTGCAGTTTACCTGAACGTTACTGTACTTTTTGCAGTTTACCTGAACATTACTGTACTTTTTGCAGTTTACCTGAACGTTACTGTACTTTTTGCAGTTTACTTGTTTTACAATAAAAAATTTATGGTTAACTTATCTGATGAATGTCACAAACACGTTTAAAAAATTCATAGGAAATTTTCAGAAGTGAAATGGGTATTTAAATTTTGGTACAGCTCTAGATGCCATTGGTTGATCTGTTCCTCTCTCTTAGGCATGGTCACCTCCAGTTTTGGGAATCAAACCTAAGACCCTGACTCCGGAAGACATTGGTCTGGATTTTCAAAGACTTGTGGCATTATTTTGCCACAGTTTTGCCATTGTGACATAACTGTTAGACCACAAAACAGATAGTCTAGATTTATATCACAATTTCTGCAATCTTCACAGAATAAATGATGCACACGTCAACATTTTGACACCTGCATTCTTTCTTGCGCCATAACATGAGAAAAAGTATTGCAAATGCACAAAAATATTTGAACATTGTGCACATACGTTCTAAAGCATTTATAATTATGCGGCTGTGGCAAAAACATTGCTGAAAGTACTGCTTCTAGGCTTTTAAAAACCCAACTTTTAATCTCTATTTATTTTAAGCAAAATGCTCATTAGCTGGGGGTTTAGACTACAATCTCAACATGCACCACCAGAGTCACTCTGCTGTTATTATTCTCAGCACTGCAGACTTGTCCTTTATAGCTTTCACATGCATGTAGCACTGCATTTCACAGACCAGTTTTACTTATTTATAATTTATTCCAACTGGTATAGCTTCATGTGAAGCAGTATCATGTGTAAATGCAGGTCCCAGGAAATGGCAGCATGGTAATCACTATTATAATGTCACTTACAGTTACAGTATGTACACTATATCGAAATGCACATAGTCTAGACTCAAAATACACTATACGATACATTGTAGCATTGTAAATGAAGGTCAGAATGGACTTTTTTCCCATTATGTCTTAACAAGTGAAGGAAAAAGTATTCTGGATAAACATGTACAATACTAGCTTAGTCGTCTCCATCCTTGGCTTGCTTCATCGTCCTCACATCTCTCCCTGGCTATCCTGAATGAACACACACCCAGCTGCCATTTCACAGATCATTTATTTATGACATGCTAGACCCAGAGGAAGAGTTTATCACACTTTAAAGTTCTGCAGCATGTAAATAAGAACTGGTGCAAGGTGCATTGCTATAATAACTCCCACAGGAGCATTGAATCTGACACCTTTTGGGAACCTCTTTGGGACCACATGTTTTCTTGTCATGCTCTCCAACACAGCAGTTTTAAAGAGCAGAATCAGTGAGGTATCTTTCTGGCAGTCAACCTATTTGAAGACAACAAATCACCAATTTTTTCTTAGTTGCAAAAAAAGCAGATGTGCATCTACCAGTGCCTTTGGATATTGGCAAATTCTGCACTATCCCCTTTCCATATTTAGCAAAACATCAATACCAGATGAACCCCCCTCAATAACTTCCTTTTCCAACCATATGAGCAGTAGAAAGGTATCATTTCTCAGCTACAGTACATGCCAGTTTACTCCACTATGCCACAATTTCTAATGAACTCATTAGACAGAAGCTGACTTAATTGTTAGATAGATAGATAGATAGATAGATAGATAGATAGATAGATAGATCATTTATTAAGCACTCATTTCCACAGACTCTATGCACTGAACAAGCAACAACAGTAAAATAAACAAGTAATAAAACCAACCAAAATTCAATTACAGCAGTTCCAAACAGTTCCATTCAGTAGTTAGTCATAAAAGGCCAGCCAGAATAAACATGTTTTGAGGCTCTTTTGAAAGGTATCCACCAAGGGAGCCCTCCTCAAATTTTCAGGCAAAGAGTTCCACAGGGTGGGCGCGGCAACCAAAAACGCTGCATATCTGGAGCACTGCAGCCTCACCCTGGAAACCTCAAGGAGGGCTCCCCCAGCAGAACAAAATACCCAGGAGGGGTGATAGGGGACAAGGAGATCTTGCAGATAGGCAGGCTCCCCCTCATGTAGAGTTTTGCAGGACAGGAGTCCTACCTTAAAGGCAATCCTCCACCTGACCAGCAGCCAGTGCAGTTCACAGAGGACAGGAGTAATATGCTCAGATCTTCTTGCTCCCATTACTAATCTTGCCACTGCATTCTGCACCAGCTGCAGTACACAGAGGTTGTCTTCAGATAACCCTAGGTACAGGGTGGTACAGTAGTCCAGTCTGGAGTGACAAAGGCATGTACTAGTGTGGGCAGATCATCAGGGGAATTAGGAGTTGGATTCGCATGATGTTCTGTAGATAATAAAAACACTCTTGTCAATGGCTGACACCTAGGCCTCCATGGTCAGTCTGTCATCCAGGATCACACCCAAATCCCTCACCTGTCTGGAGGAGACAAGAGGAACACCCCTAACATTAGATCAGGAGTATCCGCACCCTCCTTCCCCAATGACCTGGATTAACCACCAGCTCCTCAGTCTTGTCTGGGTTTAGTCTGAGCCAGTTTTGAACCATCCACAACTGAATCTCTTTGAGGCAGTTGTTAAACATAACAACGGAACCTGGTTCTCAGGTGCACCGGACAGATACAACTGGGTATCATCTGAATAACAGTGAAAACCCAATCTGTTTTGCCTGATGATGTCCCCCAGTAACAGCATGTACTCCGTGAACAGCAAGGGTGACAAGATCAAATCATATGGAACTCCACAGCACAGAAGCTTCAGGGCAGATGAGGCAAGCCCCGTCATTACCCTTTGCACTCTGCCTCTTAGGTATGACCTGAACCAGCAGATGACCTGGCCAGACAGGCCACACCAGAACCAAAAGCGGTCATGCAGTACCTCATGATCCATAATATCAAATGCCGTGGAGAGGTCTAGGAGAACTAAGATGGTACAGTCTCTCCTAGCTCACCATCAGGAGGTCAACACCCTTACCAGGGCAGTCTCCATGCTATGCCTCACCCAGAAACCAGACTGGAATGGCTCATAGGAAGAAGAAGAGGTGAGGTGTGTCTCTGAAGCTGAATGGCCACCACTTTTTCAGTAACATTCCCTAAAATGAGAGGTTCAACACTGGCCTGTAATTGCTTAGACAGTCCGGGTCCAGGAAGCCTTTTTCAGAAGGTGTCTAACCAAGAACTCTTTCAAAGCCTGTGGCAAGATCCCACTCCTCAAGGAACTCCAGACAATCTCAGCAACCACAGGTCCCAATAGGTCCAAACACCCAACTAAAAGCCAGATTGGTCCTGGGTCAAGATCACATTAGGTAGGTCATAGCTTAGAGTATCCCGCCACTTCCTCCACTCCAACTCAGCTCAAACTCCTCCCAGACAGGAGAAGTGTCTCTACACCACTCAGATAGAGGAAGAGAACTGGGTCTCAGTGTTGGAGGACACTTTTCATCTCTTTCTAAGGAGTAATCTCAAAAGGACTCAGTTTCCAAGTTGCACATTATACCTCTCAAACATTATTTCAGTAAGGGGTAGATAGAAGTCATTGTACTGCGTGCTAGGCATCTGAGGCTGACATTCTTCATATGTTCTGGGCTTGCCGGCCCTGCTGAATTATTGGTCGACAGTAACACATAACAGTACCGCAATACCATTAAAGAGATCTTTCTGACTGCAATCAACCCATGGGGCAGATGACACTACTGGGTGACCTTTCCCAACTTGAAGATCTTCCAGCAGTAGAGTATACATATATTTAGCTATAGTAATAACTAAGAAAGTTATTCTATTGCATTGGAAGTTTCCGACACCTCCTGACTATAAAAAAGTGCAGGCAGAAACACTCCACAAATAACTCTCACTGTGCCTCAGTTTTACATGCTGTCTATAAAAAAGCTAATATTCAGAGCCAGAAGCTACTTTGGGTACTATGAAGTCATATGGACATAATTTGATGGCTTTATCAGAAGGTAGTTTTGTAAGCCCACATAGCCTCCAATATTGCTGCACTGTATTGGTCCTATTTACAGGTGGATGTCACACTAATAGTCCCAAGAACTATTTAAGTGACTATGATATAATTAATCACACCTGAGAGTTCCCCCTTACAGTGTGTGTGTAAGCTTTTTATGAAAATATAGGCAGGCTGAGCCCAAACTCACACAGCAAAATCCAAGCACACATACAAAGGTTTGAGATTATGATTGGCGCCCTTTTAGCAAATGTGTATGTCCTTTTGAATAGCATCGTGACTATACAGTGTATACTTTTATAATTGTAAAAAGTTCAATGCAAACATATTTAGAAAATATGTACTGCATCATTTTGTAGGGCACAATAGACTACACTAAAAAAACAACAGTTGACACAAATACCAGTAAAAGCATATGTGTTCAGGCTTGCAGGCAGTTGTATGGCTTCTTTGGGTTGGGTTAAAAAGTCTTGCCTTGTAACAAGTTGTAAGATAAGACTCATTTTAAATTAGGCAGGGAATTTATCTCATGAATCTGATGCAGTACAGGCAAGATCCTTTCTGCAAAGTTATCTTCTCACCCAAGAAATCTTAAAAGTTTAGAGTTGAGGATGACTCCAAGAGTAAATGAAGTGCAAGGTCATAAGATGAACAGAAGATAATCAGAGGCTCTCCCTTAAGCATAGATGTGCAGCATAAAGAACCAGTGGTAGTTCTGCCAATGAGTGGGGCTTAAACAATTAAGCTGGTCATATTGGAGGAACCAGTGTGTAGAAATTACTAAACAGAACTAACCAGCATCGCTTAGAAACAGTTGAGGAGTTACAGTATCAGTTTGTTTGCAGTATCATTGATATACTGAATAACATCTGGCAAAGCTGTGTTTCCATCGAGGGGCTAAGATAACAGCATCTGAACCTCAAGAGTTTCATGCTGTCACATCAACCTCTAGAAGGAAACCCATGCCAAATTTTGTGTGAGGCTGTCCATATTTTATTTTATATAGTATATGTTTTTTACATAGGAATTACAGACGCATCCCTTCCCCCTCAAAGTAAAAACAAAAAAAAATAACAACTCTCATGTTCTTTTCCATGATCAAAATTAAATTTACAGACTTTACAAGTAAAAAGGTACAACTTTGAGCACTACTGGGTTAGCAACCAGCTGGGTGTGGAGTGAATGAGAAATTAAAATGTTATGACCTAGCTGGCCCAGTGGCTCTAAGGGTGACACTGGTCACCACACCTTGTGCTCTGCTGGCGACCCAGGTTAGGGAATGGGTCATCGTGGGTCAGCGGGGGGGGGGAGCTGGATGGAGCCACTGTACGGCAGCCCTCCTCCCCTGGGAAGGGTTGGTACCAATCTGATTAGCAAACGGTGCTGGGAGTGGAGGGCACTGTTAGGCACATGGTGGAAGCCGTCTCTTCTGCCTGGACTTCAGTCCTTCATGCCGGCACCCTTGAGGGGGTTAGAGATAATGGCAGTCACTCACGGTAATCACCTAAAAAATCCCAACCCCACTGCTAGGCAGCGTGATCCCTATAACAGGGGGAATGGACGTCGCAGACCGGCAAGCATGTTGCAAGTAAGCCCAGGCCAGCAACTGGGCAAAAAATATGATATAAAAAAATGTTATGACCTTTGAAATGTGCTGAACAACTGTCTCAAAATGTCCATAACATACTAACATACTAAAATGCCAGCAGAATAGGCCTAACGGTCTTTCGTGTCTGCTCGTTTGGTCAGCCCCCACCCTGGGTGCTGACCTTGCTGTCCCCCTCGCCTTCTCTGGCTTCTCCCTTCCCGGTTCCGGATATTCTTGCTGCATTGGATTTTGCTTCCAGAACCCTTCCCCTGTACCTGTCCCACCCCTCTTGAACCCCTCCACTGTCTCTGCCTCCACCAGCCCCTAGGCAGTGCATTCCATGGCTCCACCACCCTCTCAGTGAAGTAGCACCTCCTCCTTTCTCCCCTGAATCCCCCCTCCAGCTTCCACCCATGCCCTCTAGTGCCCCCCTCCTCCTTCCTTCAAAGCACCCTGACTGTTCCTCCCCTATTTACCCTCTTCATGTACCTGAAGACCTCTATCATGTCCCCCCGGTCCCTTCTCTCTTCCAATGTGTACATATTTAGCTCTTTGAGCCTCTCCTCATAGGTCCTGTCCCCCAAGCCCCAAATTATTTTGGTTGCCCTCCTCTGGACCCTCTCCAGGAGGTTAATGTCCCTCTTTAAGTGTGGCCTCCAAAACTGCACGCAGTACTCAAGGTGCGGCCTCACCAAGCAGTTATACAGAGGGAGTATCACTTCCCTCCTTCTGGAGGTGATCCCCCTAGCGATGCATCCCAGCATCCTGTTGGCCTTGGCTGCTGCCCTCCTACAAGTCTCAGAGTTGTTCATCTTGACATCCACCACCACCCCAGGTCCCTCTCAGCCATCGAGACTTGTAGCATTGCCCCCAGGGTGTACACTTGGCCTGGGTTTCTGGCCCCAGGTGGAGTACCTTGCATTTCCTGCATTGAACCTCAGCTTCCACTTTCCTAGACCATCTTTCCAGAGCCTCAGGTCCCCTGTAGGGCCACCCTCCCTCCTCCCATCCACCACCGCCCCAGTTTCGAGTCATCCAAGAAACTCATCTCCTCCCTGATTCCTGTCCTTATGTCAGAGACGTAGGCGTTGAACAGAAGGGGCCCAAGGACTGATCCCTGTGGGACCCCACTAATGACCCTCCTTGGGGATGAGACTATCCTGCCAACTACGACTCTCTGGGTTCAGTCCTGGAGCCGATTGCCTATCCATCTGATCATCTGGTTCCCAACCCCCATTTCTCCCAGCTTATCCAACAGGCCCACGTGAGGAACAGAGTCAAATGCCTTGCTGAAGTCTAGAAAGAGGACGTCCACTGGTCTACCCAGGTCCAAGGCACTAGTCACCCAGTCATAGAACTCCACCAGGTTTGTCTGACATGATTTCCCCGGGATGAATCCATGCTGTCTATCATCCAGGCACCCTGACTTATCCAGGTCCCCCAGCCTCTCCTTGACAATGCCCTCCATCACCTTGCCCACCACCGATGTCAGGCTGACAGGCCTGTAGTTCCCTGCCACCTCCCTTGATCCTCCCTTGTGGATAGGCACTATATGCGCCACCTTCCAGTCTTGGGGCACCCACCCTGTCCTCAGAGAGATGGTGAAAAGCTCCGCCAGGGGTTTCGCCAGGACATCCGCAAGTTCCTTCAGCACTCTGGGATGTAATTTATCCGGCCCCGGTGCTTTCTCCGTCTTAAGGGAGCTGAGGGCTTCCCTCACTCTCTCTGCTGTGATTTCCACTTCCGGTACCTCTTCTCCCTGCTTAGCCCTCCCCCACCTGCCAGTGATGCCTCCCCTCTCCCAGACCCGCTGATCGGTAAGGGTCCCCCTCCTCAGTATCTCTGTCTCCTCCCATGTATGATGCAGCACCCCATTTTCCTTGGTGAAAACTGAGGAAGTACACATTTAGTACCTCAGCCTGCTCCCCCAGGTCTTGTGCCCATCTCTCCTGATTTAATCCTGCTAATCTGCCCTTCACCCTTTGTTTTTCCCAATGTATCTAAAGAACCCTTGTTCCCTCTCCTAATTTCCCTGGCCAGGTTCTGCTCCTTCCTTGCCTTAGCCACCCTCACCACCCTAGTGGCCCTTCTAGCCATCAGCTGTTTTCCTCGATCCCTTTCACTCCTTGAGCACTTGGATTGCTATAGGCTGCCTTCTTTCCCTGCACCACCTCCTGGACCTCCCTGGTCCACCAGCAGGGTTTTGGGCCCTACCGCATTTCGTCTTACTCTTGCACAGGTGCTGGTAGCATCCTGCACCCCTCTCCTGATGATTTCCCACCTACTATCAGGCGTCCATGTCTGACCCAATCCCATCCAAATGCTCCTTAAGGATCCTTCCCATTTCCTTAAAATCCGCCCCCTGAAGTCGGTTACTTCCGTCTTTGTGCAGCCTTCTACCCTCCTAGGTCCAGGCAGGATAAGACCATGGCATGGTCACTCCCTGCCAATGGGTCCTTACCTCCACGCCCCCAATCTGGTCACTGTCTGCCAGGACCACATCCAGTACCAGCGCCTCCTGGTCGGTTCCCTCACCTGCTGAGTTAGGAACGATCTTGAAAGACATCCAACAACCTCTGTTCCCTGGTCACAGAGGATGTCATAGTCTCCCAGTCTGTTCCTGGCATGTTTAAGTCCCCAACACCACCACCGTCCTCTGCCCAGTCTGCAGTGTCTCCCAACATCTGCCACCAGACTGTCCTCTAGCTCCTCCGCCAGGGCAGGGGTCTGCCACCCTCTATTTTTACTCTCTTGCCCCCTTGTTATCAAGGTGACCCGATCGCCTCCCGGTTCTCTCCGCCTCCTCTACTCCCCCTATGCCAATGCAGTTTTTGACTATCATTGCTACCCTCCTCCCCTTCCCTCCCCTGTCCTTCCCTGAACATAGTGTAACCCCAGGTTCAGGTCCCAGTCATGTCCTGCAGTGGCCCAAGTCTCAGTGACCGCCTGCCACATCACACTCCCTCAGTCAGCATCGCCTGAGCTCAGGCATTTTATTGCCCAAGCTCCTGGCATTTAGCAGGACTACCTTCCACCCTTTCCTATAGTTCCATTTCCCTGCTCGTGTTCCCATGGGATTCTGTTTTCCCTGGTCTGCACTTCTGCCAGTCGGCCTTTCCTGCAATCCTCCTGGGCCCCAGGGGTGGAGACAGAGTCCTCCTTTATCGGACCCCTTGTCAGCCTTTTCTCCCATCCCACCCCCTTCACAAGTTTAAACCCCACTTTTCACCAATGAACCTCTATTTTCAACTTAAGGATTCCTCCCTCCAAATTGAGATGGAGCCTATCTCAGCATACAGCTCCTTATCCTCCCAGGTCTCCCCAATCCCCCACCAACCCATACCCTCTGGCCTCACACCACTCCCTGAGCCACTGGTTTATCTCCTAATCTTCCTTTGTGCTCCCCACTAGCCCTTGGCACGGCAGGATTCTGAGAAGGAAACTGTGCATCCTATGTCATGACAGACCCTGCGAGCTCCCTTAATCTTGCCTGTATCTCTGGCTAGCTATTTCCTCAATGTCATTTGTACCCAGGTGGACCAGTATGTCTGGGGAACCCCCACAACTTTTGCCAGCTGATATACCCGTGCTTAGCCCTCAGCACCGTTAGTCCAGGGAAGCATCTTGTTCTAACTGGCCAGGCTTCTCCTCCCTATCCATTTGATACCCGATCATAGAATCCCCAACAGGAGCACTCTGACCGCCTCCTTTCCTCCATTCCCCTTCCATGTCCCTCATCCTTTCTACCGGCCCTCTACCCAGCCAGCTCCTTGTTCCTCCCCTATCTGGGTGCCACATGCCACCCCTCCTTATTTACCATGGCCACCCTCCCTCCAATCCTATGCCTCTCCTCCTCCTCCTGAGTATCCTTCTGTTCCTTGCTAACTCCCCCTCACTGCTCACGACTGGTCCTTCTCCCCATCTGCTAAACTACCTGGCTCATCCTCCCTTCCTTGCTGTCTCCATTTAGTTCCTCCTTGCTAGTCTTGCTCCCTGGCCTAAACCCTCAGCTCCCTTTACTGAATCCTCCTTGTACTTCTGGTACTTCTCCTTTACCTTTCCTCGCAACTGATCCTTCTCCTTGCGCGTTCCTCCCTCTTCCCCCTGCCCCTCCTGCTCTGATTCGCTGCTCCCCATTTTCCTGCATTCCAGGTCCCCCCTTCTTCCTGCTATCTGGCCCTGCCTCCACTCCTTTCCGTCTCTAACCACCCTGTCGAAGCATCATCACCCCTCATCCTCGAGCAGAAGAAGAGAATTAAGCGGTTATTGAGTGTAAAGTTTGATCCACCTCCTGCCTTGCTTCCTTCTGTCCAGCCCCTGGCCATCTGCCTACTTCCTGAGAATGTTGTCCTCTGTCCCTCCTTTGTGAGGGTCCCCAGTTACCTGCCTTTCCTTGGTAGTGTCCTTTTGGACCCCTCTGCCAGGTTCTATAGTGACCCTGAGTATTCTCCTGCACTCCTTTCCCTATGCCCCCACCCCAGTGCTTGGTGCAACATAGAAACATAGACTTTGGCGGCAGATAAGGACCTAGGCCCATCTAGTCTGCCCATTTCCTACCTACAGGATGGCCAGATCCTAGTTAACCAACAGCCTATATCTTCCTGCCCCACAAGAATTGCCTTATGTCTGTCCCATGCATTCTTGAATTCTCCCACAGTTTTAGACCCCACAACTTCCTCAGGAAGGCTGTTCCATGCATCCACTACCCTCTCTGTGAAATAATACTTCCTCACATTGCCCCTGAACAGCCCTCCTTCTATTTTTAAATTGTGTCCCTTGTTCTTGCAAGTCTCTTTTCTGAAAGATGCTGCCCTCTTGGATTTTGTTGATTCCTTTGAGGTACTTGAAAGTTTCTATCATGTCCCCCCTCTCCTTCTTTCCTCAAGGGTATACATATTAAGCTCCTTTAGCTCTCTCCTCATCGGCTTCTCTTGCAGACCCTGCACCATTTTAGTTGCCCTCCTCTGGACTGCCTCTATCCTGTCTATGTCCTTAGGAGATGGGGTCTCAGAACTGGACACAGTATTCAGATGGGGTCTCACCAACTGTCTGCACAGAGGATAACAACTTCCTGTTTTCTGCTGCTGATGCCTCTCCTATACATCCCAGTATACCCCAGCCCTCCTGACTGCCTTCTCACATTGCTTAACCTTAAGGTCATCTGATATGATTACCCCCAGGTCCCTTTCCTGTTTGTTGTTGTTACTACCTCCCACCCATTGTGTATTCCTCCCTGGGTTCTTGTTTCCCAGGTGCATTATTTTGCACTTTTTGCATTGAATCCTAGCTGCCATACGTCTGACCATTTCTCCAACCTTGCCAAGTCCCTTTTCATCCTTTCCACGCCTTGTGTATCAACCCTGTTGCAGATCTTTGTGTCATCTGCAAAAAGGCATACTTTTCCTTCCAGTCCTCTGCAATGTCACTGATGAAGACATTAAAAAGGACTGGACCCAATACTGAACCCTGCGGTACCCCACTAGTAACCGCCCTTTCTTCAGAGTGGACTCCATTTACAATTACCTTCTGTGTCCTGTTGTCCAGCCAATGTTTTACCCAGGCTACCCCTGGGACCCACTCCCAGGCTGGTTAATTTGACTATTAATCTTTTGTGTGGGACTGTGTCAAATGCCTTGCTAAAGTCTAGGTAGGCCATGTCCACAGCCCCTCCCTGGTCTACTACTTTGGTCACCCAGTCAAAGAAATCTATTAGATTAGTCGCGACATGCCTTCCGCTGTGAACCCATGCTGCCTTGGATCCTGTGCTCCACTGACCTCTAGGTACTCAACTATTCTTTCCTTCAGAAGTGACTCCATCACTTTCCCTACCACAGAGGTCAGACTGACAGGTCTGTAGTTTCTTGCCTCTGTCTTGGTCCCACTTTTTGAAGGGAATCACATCCGCCTTCCTCCAGTCCTCAGATACCACACCATCCTCCCATGATTTATTAAAAGAGTAGCCAGTGGTTTCACTAGTTCCTTCCTTAATTCTTTTAGAATTCTGAGGTGAATTCCATCAGGACCCATTGCTTTGTCCACCTTCAGTTTTAGGAGTTCTTGCAGAACCCTTTCTTCTGTGAAAGGACTGGGATCGACCCCCTATCAAGAGTACTTCTGTTAATTGGATTAGCTCTTCCCTCCTCTTTTGTGAATACTGAGCTGAAATATTCATTCAGTATTCCTGCTTTTTCACTGTCCCCTCTGCCCACCACGTTCATTCTATTCAGCCTCACTATCCCTCCCTTTGTCTTTCTCACTCGCTGATGTACCTATAAAAGGTTTTATCCCCTTCTTAACTGAGTTGGCTATCTTTCCTCAGTTTGGGCCTTTGCTATTCTGACTTCCCTCCCTGCTTCTTTCTGCCTTAAATTGGTACAGCTCTCTGTCCTGCTCCTTCTGTGTTTCCTTATACTCAAATGCTATCTTTTCTTCCTGACTTTCACAGCCACCTCTCTTGAGAGCCATAGTAGCTTTCTTTCGTTTTGATTTGTTTATTTGCTTCACACAAAGGCTTGTTGCCTCTGTGATGGCAGTTTTGATAATTCCCATTGTTGCTCCACCCTCCTTCTAGCCTGTTTGCTAGTGCTTTTCTGAGGCACTCTCCCATCTTGCCAAAGTCAGCCCTCCTAAAGTCCAGTACCCTCACTTTTGTATGGCTTGACTCTGTAGCTGAGTTTAACGTGAACCACACTGTCTGATGGTCACTTGTCCCCAGATGGCAACCCACTTCTAGATCTGAGATCCTCTCACTGCCCCCGTTTGAGAGTATGAGGTCTAAGATTGCTCCCTCACGAGTGGGTTCCAAAACTAGCTGTCTAATGCCTGCCACCTGTAGGGCATCAAGAATGGCCCTGCTCTTGGATGTGGCTGCAGCAAATGTGCTCCAGTTAACATCCGGCATATTCAGGTCTCCCATCAACAGTATCTCCCTTTCTCTGCCATTCTAAGAATGCCTTCCATCATATCCTTGTCCATTCCTTCCCTGACATGGGGGTCTGTACTAACCCTGTGCGGACTGTGGTGCCCTTTCCAGTCTCCAAGGTGACCCACAGTGCCTCCTCTCCTCCTGTTTACTCTTTTGTTCAGTTGCTTTTATCCCTTCCTTTACATAGAGAGCTACTCCTCCCCCTCTTCTCCCCTGCCTGTCTCTCCTGTAAGTTATGTACCCTGGTATGTTAACATCCCAGTCATGGTTCTCTGTGTACCATGTTTCTGTGACTGCTACGATATCCAGGCATCCCTCTTCCATTAAGGCCACCAGTTCAGGGAGCTTGTTGCCCAGATTACGGGCATTGGTACTCATTACCCTCCATTTCCTGATGGTCTTACCCCCTTTTGCCCCATCCCTGTCCTTCTTGCCTTTGTCACTTTCTCCATTTACCCCTGCCCTTCTCCCTATCGACACCTCCATGTTGGTGTTTGCCACACTTACTACCATGATTATTTGGGGGGGCTAGGATTTTCCTGCTCCTTTCCAGTGCCTCCCCCTTGGCTAGTTTAAAAGCTTGCCAATGAAGCATTTAAACCTATCACCTAGGATCCTGGTTCCCCTCCCGGACAGATGCAGCCCATCATGCCAGTATAGGCTTGCATCACTCCAGGTGGACCCCCAGTCCCCAATGAAGCCAAATCCCTGAGCTCCACACCAGTTTTTCAACCACTGATTGCATCCCATGTGCACGGAACACCCTAGCCTCTCTATGCCATAGATGGGTAGCACCTCCGAGAAGGTTACCGTCGTGCTACTTGACTAAGGCCCTCCCCAATTCCACAAACTCTTCCTGCACTTCTCTAATCCCTTTCTTAGCCAGGTCATTTGTCCCTAGGTGGACAATGACATCCAGCTCCCTCCCTGTGCAGCTACTCCAGCAATCCTGAGGATTCGCTCCCTGTCCCTCAAGCCATGGTGCCAGGCAGGCGACTGCCACCTCTCTCTCCCTTCCTTGCCCAGTTCTACCTTCCTAACAATGAGTCCCCACCAGGAGTTGTTTCCTTCCCCTGCAGGGTCCCCTGCCACCCTCCTGTGGGTCTCCTTTGTGGAGAGTTCCCAGCATCCTCCTTGGCCTCCACTGTAGGTGCCTCCATAGAGGAACCACACTTTGCCAGAATGGCATAGGAATTGTGAAGTACAACTGGAGGATGGCCTCTGTTCCACCACCCTCACCCTCCCTGAGCCCACTGTGGTCCAACCGCTCCTCTTTCTTGGCAACCTCTGAGGCAATGGCAGTGGCACTGGTGGTCCCTGGATGGAAGGAGGTCCCACAAATCCTGGCCAACTCAGCCTGGAGATGAGCAACCTCCTCCCTCAGCCCAGAGAGGTACCTGCAGATGGGACAACACCGCATCCTCCAGAACATCTCCCGGAAGACTGCTGCTCACAGCCACTGCACTACCGCTCAATCATGTCTTATTTCTGGCCCCTTAACTGTTTGCAATCCTTACTCTTTCCTCTGTTTTTTCTCTCTCTCCTTACTTTCTGCCTGTGTGCCCTTTAAGCTCCTGATTGTCCTGTTCTGAGATAGGAATACCCTATATTTCTCAGTAGACCACTTACTTGTTCAGAGGCAGACTTCCAGCAGCTAGAGGGGGCCGGAGAGCTACTCTTGCCCTTCTAGGATGGTGGGTCCTTGGTGGTTCTGTGATCACTCACTTCCTGCCCCTAAACAGGAAGTTCCTGTTGTCAGTCAAATCCTGTGCCTATAAAAATCGAACTAGCTTTGGGTGGGGGGATGGAGGGCAGGAAAGGAGGGCAATATAGTCCCAGTACAGAAGTTCAGTCACACAGCAGTCCTTTCTCCTGGTATCTTCTGCCAAGCTATTAGCAGAATCTTTCTAAGGCAGTCTTTAAATGTAGCTTCCTTCTAGTTAAGCCACTCCCCCTATTTACCAGATCTTTCTACAAGTAATTTAAACCTCACAGCAGTTAAGTCCTTTCAGTCACCTAGAGATTTACACCTAGATGACTTTTCAGTTACCCATTCAGTTCAATTAACCCAAACACACACTTTTTTTGTTTTGTTTTGTATGTTAGTTTTTTACCCTAAATCATAGGTCCAAATACAAAAGTTTCTTCTACTTTAGTCCCAGCAGAAGTTCAGCCACACAGCAGTCCTTTCTCCTGGTATCTTCTGCCAAGCTATTAGCAGAATCTTTCTAAGGCAGTCTTTAAATGTAGCTTCCTTCTAGTTAAGCCACTCCCCTACTTACCAGATCTTTCTACAAGTAATTTAAACCTCACAGCAGTTAAGTCCTTTCAGTCACCTGAGATTTACACCTAGATGACTTTTCAGTTACCCATTCAGTTCAGTTAACTCAAGCACACACTTTTTTTTTTGTTTTGTATGTTAGTTTTTGCCCTAAATTAAAGGTCCAAATACAAAAGTTCTTCTACTTTAGTCCCAGCAGAAGTTCAGTCACGAGCAGTCCTTTCTCCTGGTATCTTCTGCCAAGCAACCCGTGGAGATTCCCAGCCCCTTCTCCAACCATATCACCCCCTTCCCCCAGCTTTCTCCTAATCCCAGAACCTCCTCCCTAAACTGTGCCAGCTGGTAGGCACACTGGGCAACCACCAAACTCCAAGCCCAGTCCAGTATCATGGCTGCTCCACACCCTGTGCACCCCACCACCCTCCCAAACATGCCGGCCCTAAGGCGTGTGGTTCCATCCCCTTCAAATAGGTTTCCTTGGGTGAGCCACAGGTTCCCCCTAGTCCAAGATACACCCTACTGCCTAATCAGGTCACCCACTAATCTTAGAGACAGTCCCACTGTACACAGTAACCCTGTTACTAGGTGCAGTACAACACATTAAACTTGTAAGGGAAATGAACAACTCCCTAAGCTCCTCTCTCCCAGCCTTTAAATCCAACCCCCAGTGGCTAGAACTACGTGAGCTGCACCTGCAGCCTTTTCCTCCAATTGCAGGGCAGGTGTTCCCACATAAATTAGCAGACTTCTGGGGAGGGAGGGGTAACACCACTTTGAAATGTGCACAATAGTTTAGAATGTGCACAACAATGATTTTGGAGCAAGCTGATTTTTAGACAGGACAAAGGCTAACCATATACTGTAACATACTATATGTAATAATATTATAGATAACCTAAAAAGGGCCAAGGGCTATCTGAAGGCAATCCAAATCAGAGGAAACAAAAAAAGATTCATGGTCAGAAGGGAAAGACCTATGATGAATGATTGCCTTTCCTCTAGATGTAGTCAACAGAGGCTAGGAGAGAGAGAGGTGGACATAACCAAAACCTGTAACAGGGTGGATGATCAGGAACTGATAAATGTTAGCGAGGGGTCCATTAAAAGGGTCCAAAACTTGATATTGATAAGGTGGAGGTAATCTAGGAGGGATGTGATGAGAAATGTCTTCATGAAGACAGTGGTAGAAAAGAGGAACAGTCTACCAGAGGAACTGATCAGTGTTAAAGGGGAACAGTTATCAATAACAGCCACACACCCTGGTGTAGGTCTGGTCCCAATTTGCACTTTGTGTGTCAAAACCTTTATTTTTATTTATTGTATACTGCTGGATAGAAGATTTTATCGGACCGATTCTACTGACTTGCAGACTGCTATTTTCTGTAACTACAGTACAAATCCCAGCATATCCTGCAACTGACATCAGAGGAGGACTGCAGCAGTGTCAGAGTCAATAGTCTGCAATGTATGTTTAAGCAATAATGCCCGACAGGGTGTGTGTCGTGCTGGGATAACGTCACGCCTCAGGTGATTGGGCATGAGGCCACAGGCCGCGTGCATCCAATAACTAGAAGCGGACTTTATCCCAACGACACACACCCCGGAGGGTATTATTGCTATTATACAATGGCTCATTGTTATACGGAATAAAAAAATCATTTTAAAGATGTTTGTGTGTAAAAATATTTTTGTTTTTAAGAGAAGATGAAACCTTCAAGCATGTGCAGGACATGGCCATCTGCAGGTTCACAGTGAGGCTGAGACTAGAGCTATGATGTTGTGCTGGGATAACATCACGGGTCCAGTCCCAGACTGACCAGTCAGAGTCCAGCATTTTTTCTTGCTATTGTATAATAGAGATTTTATAAGTTCTTGTCTTCTGATTGCTGGTCCCACTGTCCTCCCTGGGTTAACTACAATCACAGAGGATTGAACTTAGCCTCAGGAGTACAGTGGGATGAGCAAACTTCTGATTGGCGCATTTAAAAGGATAGGATTTCAACATGGCACCTGATCCACAGATAGCCTGCTCCAGAGTCAATCCTGATAGCCACCCAGAGCTAGAATGGCCCTACAAGGTATGGCACATGAATGGGGGCTTACAGACATATGGAGATGGAATATCCCAACTGACTGAGACTTTATGTACCACTCACATGTGCATAACTTTCACAGTTGGATTGATGTATGGATGGTGTATGGATGATAAATGCAGAGGCAGCTGCTGGTACCGAGAACCCCACTATCAAGCAGATGATCATATCTGATCATGCCATGACAGCCATCTGTTTCCAACCACTGCAACAGGGCAATGGTTCTCCCAGAGAGAGTTGTAACCTCCCATTGATCACAGACTCTGAATTCAAAACCTGGGCACCGAAGAGGCCATACAAAACCTCACAATCCACCAACCTAGGGACATATCTACTGGGACAGTCTGGGAGGCCTTGAAAGACCTTCCAGAGGGGAAGAATAATTTCATTTACTGCCACTCAAAGACAGAAATGATAGTGAACAGATCTCCAGAGTAAGCTAGCTCCACTAGAGATACAGTTGGAAAAGTAACCTTGTCCTCCAACAGACCCCTGCATGCCCAAATCATAGGACTTAGTTACAAAACAAATACACTGCTCCATTGGAAAGTGGAATTGCAATTTATACACTTAGAGCACAAGTTTTGTGAATCTGGGGGTAAAAGGTGGAAAACTCCTTGCTGAGGAAGCAAAAGGTAGAATCTCAGATCCGGACACTGTGATGACAGAATGGCTCCCTTGCCACGAAACCTGGGGCAATAAACAAGGTCATGAGAGAGCTCTACGAGAAGCTGTACCATTCAAACTTGGGCAGTTCCTCACATGGTGTACAGGAGGTCCTAGGGTGATTCCAGTTACTGACTCTTCCTGAACCCTTAAGGCAGAATTAAATCATCCCATACTGGAGCCAGAGCTAAGGGTTGCGCTACTGCAATTAACGAGAGGTAAAGTACCCCAGCAGGATGGCTTCACCACCAATTTATACCATCTCATGGCCCCAAGTGATCACAGTGTCCCATGCTGGTGGCATTACAGGATGGTCACAGCAATGGTATCCTCCTTCCTATGATGAGAGAAGTGATAATAATTTTACCTAAAAAATCCAATGATCTGCTTGACTGTGCCAACTAATAGCAAAGTTCTCTCAAAGGTTCTGACCACCAGAAAAGAGTAGACCCCTTCCTTCTTATACACCATATGTGGTTATAATTCCAGAAAGGGAAGATGGGTGTGGACAACATATGCATAGTATTAAATCTCCAATGGTACACAGGACAAACCAATAACCCAAGGTGGTTATGGCAGTAGACTCCTACAAAGCATTCAGTTCCATTGCATGGACACTTTTACAATGGAACAATCAGCCAGAATCCCTGCAGGATATGAATTCACTCCTCAGTTCAGAGTGTGCATCTCCACTCCACACAACACTGCTATGGCTATGGTACTCACCAACTGCACTACATCGGAACCCTTCACGATGCAAAGAGGAACAAGGCAGGGGTGCCTCCCTCCCCACTGTTCCTCCACCTCATACTAGATCCACTCATCAGAAAACTCTTGAGCATGGAGAAAATTCAAGAAATACAGAAAGAAATACAGAAATATTTTGTTAACACCTATGCAGATGACCTCCTCCTCACTGGCTAACCCAGACACCTTGAGTCCCCAAGCTATGAATATGTTGTCCACCTTTGCATTCTCTCAGACCTCCTGTTATAAAACTACCCCAATCAGCTGGGTGAAGAAGGGATTCATTTACATTGGTATCAGAATAGCAACCAGATGGGCCAATCTGATCCGTGCCAACCTAACACCTAGTCTCGCTGACCTGCAATGTGAAATCAACAGCTGGCCAAAACTCCACCTGACACTTAAAGGATAACTACCGCGAAGCTCAATAACAAGGCTGGAACACAGTTCAGTGCTTCAGTACCCCGATCCCCCCCCCAGCAGATAAATTATACATTTTACAGTTTGCCTGCCTCAGTACACATAAATTTGTATAACTCCATGGGTGCAGCTGGCATTTTTCAGTACGGAGAATTGGACCACCGGGAGATCACGGCTGCAACTACCATGATACACTGACACAGCTTTGGCCCTTCTTGTAGTGTGCCCATATGTACGGAAATTGAATAATCTCTGTATCTACCATGCCCAGTGCTATTTTTACAAAATTAGACTAAGTGCCATGTGTGTACCAGGCATACCCATGGCATTTAGGCAGCACTGCTCATCCCAACTAGTGGGAGTGTTGCCCCGGTTCATTTCTCATCCTCTCATTTCCCCATAAGGTGCTTGATCACAGAATAAAAAAACATTACCAGTGATCAAGGAACTACCCTACTATTGATAGTGTCTTCACAACCATATTTCTTTCTTCCTGCCCCACCACCACCACAGTAAAATAAATGATCCCATGCCACCATCCTCTAGCAGTCACCTCTTTCCTTTCCACTCAAGCACCCAAGAAAACATTCCTTTGAACTTTACCAGGTGATGAGCACAGTGCTCCCTCCCTCCCTCCATGCTGGCTGGCCACCATCTAATGAATGAAAGCTGTGATATAAACATGAGTCTGTGTGCAGGGCCCAATGCTTTGTGAATGGACTGCTAGGTCATTCACAAAAGCATGCTATGGGCCAGAGCCAGTGTAAAAAGCTCCATGCATTCACAAATCATGCCGTAAGCTGGAACCATTGTAAGGGGCCTCATTCTTTGTGAACCAAAGGCCAGCTATTGTACTAATAATGTTGAAGGCCACCATTGTCAGTACTAAGCTGTGAAAAGATGTTGTAAAATATATTTTTCAAAACGTAAGAAATGTCTTGCAAACAATTATGTTAAAGCAGCAGTTAGGGTTACAGCAGAAATCATCAAGAGTAGGGAAATATAGCATTAGGGTAAAAAACCCACTGAACATTTTTGAGTCTGTGGTGTTGCATTCCTTGGGGTTTCATTGATTACAGAGTGCAGCATTGGGATTGCTTTAACTTCAGCATCTTGTCGCCAAGCCTTGGTAAGTGTCCATTATTTCTCTGCATGTACATATAGTGCTGAAGTTAAGGCAACACCCATGCTGCATCATGGGATCATTTAAACCCAAAGGAATGCCATGCCACAGATTCAACAAGGCTCAGTGGACCTTTCACCTAAACATTGCATTTCTCTATGTTTGACACTTCGTGCTGATGTTTAATGTAGCTTTTTTGAATTAATTTTAACTAATATTGATTTATCTGCATCATATATTGCAGTAACGTTAACGTATGCTCGTGGGTCACCGCTGAAAACAGGCAATTGTTGCTCAAGGGTTCACCTGGTTATCAAACAATGAAAAATGTACAAATAAATAAGAATGACTACGTGTTCCAACTCATGTAACCAACTGAGGTGGTCTGCAGACAGCTAAAAAGGTTTTTAGTAAGATTAAGTTAAATTCTATTAAAGGTGATAGGAAGTCATTTTATATGGTTAAATGCCCTCCTGTTTTCATTTTATTTAATTTCATTGTATTTATTATACTGCATAGCATGATTAATTAGATAGCTCATTTTCACAAGTGACCAGTTAAAACAAGGTAAAAAAAAAAACACAAATTAGCCTGGCCTTGGGTGCTGGCTAGTTCCAATAGTTCCTAGGGTGAAGGAGGAAGGTAGAAGGTTGTAGGGTCCAATTGCCCTGTAGGAAAGATCTCTTTTCCCTGCCTCAGTGCATCTGTAGGGGAGTGAGAAAGTGAATTTAACCTGGGAATGAGTCTCCATCAATTTGGTGGAATGGCGGCAGAGGGAGGAGATACAAGGGGGTACTATGCCAAGTGTCACTTTATGAAGGAACAATGCTGACCTGTGGGTAAGGCAATCTTCCAGAGAAAAGCAGGTAGCAGATTTATAGAGATTTCAGAAGTGAATGTGGTATGGGAGGTCAGTCAAAAAGTGACAGATGCTGTTGTATGCAGTGTACACTTTGGTGAGGGCCCCAGGATGGCAGCTTTGTATACAAGGGAATGATAGTCAACTACTGGCAGCAGCAGGCTGTGGACAAGTAGCCTCTTAGTCTCAGTGGTCAAGAACCTATGGGCCCTGTGTTGGGGACCAATGCTCTGATGTACTGTCTTTATTAGGCTATTGATGTGAGGTGTCAAAGGATAGTGTGTTGTCTGGGAAGAGGCCCAGGTATTTGAACTGAAAGACTAGCTCTACTTCAGTGCCATCAAAATCAGGCTTGGAAAAGGGGAGAGTAGGTCCCTTAACTGTATGACCCTGAGAAGACCATGGCCTTATTTTTTTTTTTTTTTGTGCTGAGAATCATTTTACTATTTAGGAATCAAGTCTGGATGTGGCTGAAGTCTTGCTGGATGGTTCTGCTTAAGGTAGCCAGGTCTCTGCCTGAACTGAAGATGACTGCACCATCAATAGACAGAATTGTTTTGATGGATAGAAAGGTATTGGGGAGGAGTTTAGGAACAGGAAAAGGAGAGGGGGCCATGGATGGAACCTTGAGGGACTCCACAGTTAATAAGAGGCAGGCTTCTGAGAGGACACTGTCTATTGCAGTCCTGCACTTTGTCAGGAAGTCTAAACCTCACTCTCAGGTTCTTGGCAATATTGGGAATGCAAGCAATCACAGATACATTGCATTAGCGTAATAAACTTGTTTATTACTACCAAAAAGGATAAAATCACAGTTGCCCTAAGCAGTTCTTACCAATACGAACCAGGAGCCAGTGCTAAGCGTTCCCTATACCTGGAGGTTTCTTTGTGTCTCTTGGGATCTCCCAGGTACAAGACTTAGTGTCTGACATTATATACCTATGATAATTACTATGGTTACTGTAAGATAGAAGCATTTCTAGTTACAGAGATGAGCCCTATTGGCTAAATTAAAGGAGGCTCTACGGTCCCAGATAACATTATACAATTCTGTAGTAGTCATCACTCAGTTTGTGAAACAAAAGAGTACTTATACAGAGTCTTACATAACTCAGTGTAGTAGTACAAATCACCAAAAGGTGGCAATGCCGACTTACATATCATAATTATTCCAAGGACACAGGTGTCCTAACATCTTATAAGTAAGGAATACACAGAAAATACATAGAAGAATATATATGTATTAGCAAAAAGTGTATTACAATAACAGCCATACATATCCACAACATCTACTCTTATACGGTAGATGCCCTTAGCCGTATATGTTAGTACAACATATACCTAAGCACTAGCTGTCTGCGGTGTACCTCTGAGGGTATCAATAAGGGTGCAGGGACCTTGTGTAACAACTTCCTGCTGGGCAGGTAGTTTTTGAACCACTGGACTGACTCTGGAAGGAAGTTGAGGGAGGAAAGGGAACAGAGTAGCAATTCATGATCCACGAGATTGAAGGCCTTGTTGAGATCCACAAATATAGCCACAGCAAAGTTCCCCATGTCCAAGGCTTGATGCACACTGCTGGTGCAGTTCACCAGGGCTGTCTTGGTATTGTGTTTAGGATGAAACCCATTCTGGACATTAGTCCAGCAAGTCATAATGCCTGTCAACTAAGCTATATGCAGTAAAGGTAGCTAAACTGATAGTCAAACAGGCAGTAGTGGCAGCTAAACAGAACACACAGGTAGTGATGGCAGCTAAACTAAGATTCCAGAAACTATTCAACCTCACAGGAAAACTCTGCAAATCACTGAGGCAAGCAACCTACATACAGTACTGCTAAGCAACTAGACACAGGCAGTATAACCAGTTAAGTTTTAGGATCACAAACTAACAGTCTAATCAACTAAAGCATGGAGTAGTCACACTGAGGAGCAACAGAAAAAAAATATTGAAAGTCCTGTTGCAGCAGTGGCAGTTAAATCGAAAACTGGAACAAATGATATATGATATTGAACAGACAGCTAAATTCCTTTGCTGCAGCAGTCCCAGTGTCAGGTTAAGGCATAGTCAAAACTAAGCAAGTGGACACAGGCCTATGTTTAGGAGCACAAATGGTCCTAACAACTGAAACACAGGTAGCAGTTATACTGTGGAGCAGTTGAAAAAATCTATGTAGGTCTCCAGTGCAGCAGTGACAACTAAATCTAAATAAGGCACATGAGACACAGGCTAGGGTAGAAGTAATTGGAGCTCCATTAGATGCAACAGTTCCATGGACAAGTTAAAGGCAGAGTCTGTGATCAAGTAGCATGGCTGCCTCTAGCTGTCTCCCACTGGCAGACTTCCAGTCGATGTTCTTTGTGCCCAGTTCTTTGCGTGGAGGACTACAAGCAATGAGGACCACTAGATTAGAAGCCCAAAACCCAGAAGGAAAGAGTCAGAGAAGTGGAGCCAAATGGCCAATGCTGTGTTTTCTTTTTATAAATGGCATGTATCTTGATATGCTTCAACAAGTTTTTGATAACTTTATGACCTACTTTATAGTGCCTTCAAGTCTACATTAAGCTCCTCTTTCCTCTGCAGCTATCACTTTTTATTTTCATATTTCCAAGACATTCCATGTCATTAGTCACACCATTCTATGGTATTCATTGGAAAGCCAAGAATAGCGTAAACGATGTTGCAGAATGTTCGGGTAGTTTGAAAAATGAAAGCAGTAGCTGCAGAGAAGAGAGAAATTTAAAGTAGTTACAAAGTCATTAAGAAAAATGATCAACTTAACAAAAAAGGTAAAAACATATTGAAATATAACATAAACACCAACAAAACCTAAAATGCAAATGGGGTCATTTCATATATTCTTTGTTAACCAGGTAAGGACACTAGACTGAGTGTCCTTTTTCAGGTCCAACCCGAACAAGCAACACATAATACAATGCAAGAATAATAACACCAAGTTACAAAAAACAGTTACAGACAAAGTCAAGTAATAAATATTGCTTTAACTTCAATCTAAAATTAGATAATGAAGTTGTCTGGTGAACAGCAATTGGAAGTTCATTCTAGAAGGTGGGGGCTGCTACTGAAAATGCAAGTGAGCTGATTTTTAACCTTTGAGGAATACAAACTAGAATACCATTTGTTGACTTTAAACTAGGCAACACGGCTCTAACTGGTACTAAATTAGAGCAGGAAAGGAAGATTTAAAGAAAGAATACTTAAAAACAGAATACCTCAAAGAGTATTTGATCCCACAGATAGGTGACATCCAACCCAAAGATAAATGCAGACTACAATGATGGAAGTGGGCAGGGAGCACTAAGAATGAATCTACATATATTATTATAAGTAACGGTCAAATAATGTAATTCCTTCAATCCAATATTGAAATACAAACTTGATACATAATCAACATGGGAAGGAGTAACCCAATAGCAACTGTTTTCCTAGTCTCAAAGGAAAAATAAGATGTAAACTTATATAATAACTCAAGTTTCATATTAATGGTTTTGATCACAGACTGTATTTGCAAGGAGAAATTAAGTCCTGGGTCCAACAAGACACCCAGATATCTAAACTGGCTAATCTGTTCGATCAAAGTCCCTGCTGATCATATAAAGTTAGACTCGGATTATCCTCTAACATTGATGGCATCCCAAAACCATAACTTTAGTTTTCTTTGAGTTCAAAACCATAGAAGTACAAGTAAACCATGAACAAACATCCCCAAATCTTTTCCAAAGCAAAAGATAATTCAGCCACAGACTTCAATTAGGAAAAATAATTAACTCATCCACATATACACTAGTGCTACTGAATTGACATATCTGAGGTAATTGATTGACAAATAAGAGAAAATAGTAATGGGCCCAGAATGGACCCCTGAGAGACATCACAATGAACTGGGGATACATCTGAGGCAACAGAACCAATTTGTACAAACTGAGATCGATTACACAAATAGTTTCCAACTCAAGAGACAACAACTTCAGAGCATCCAAGATTAAACAGTTTAGAGCAAAGAAGATTGTGCTCAATCAGGTCAAGAGCTTTGGTCAGGTCCACAAACACTGCCCCTCTTTAAAGGTATAAATCTGCTCCCCATCACTTTTAAAGAGTGATTCATCATCCCACATGCAGACAGCTTTATTAGAGACCATAACATTGTCTGAAATGTTTCCTATATGCAACACAGTACTATAAATAACATATAACACACTACAGCACACCAAGCAACAAATGTTTTTTGTTATAATTCTGTTCCCCATTTTGTCTCTGGATCCTACTGCCACCACCTGATGGTGGGGACTATCCAGTCTGGTTTCCCTCTTCATCTGACCAGGAGGGTGGGCAAGCAATTGCCTTCACAGCTAATGCCAATTCTGCTCCACAATTTTTTATTTATTCAAGTTTTTATGATCCTTTTCCAGCCAGTCCCCATCTGGTTTGCCACCCAGCCCCATCCTCCACCTTCTCCAGCTACTTACCTGTCCTCCATCCCCATGAGAGCCCTTACCTAGTGAAGGAAAGGAATGGAATGCTTTACAAGGAACGGCCCGCCCTAGACTGACAATTGCAAAGTCTCAGAAAAAAAGTTGTATTGGGTAAAAATCTAAAGAAAATTTACTTCAGGCCTATTTCAGTGCCATGTTTTGTTTCTAATAACATATACAACCACAGCCTGCATGTGTTTAGAGATTATTTAACATATGCATCATTAAAATAAATATATTTTCAAATTTGAAATGCAAATTTAAACATTTATGAACAATGCATTTTATTGCAGGGTTTCAATCACTGTAGGTCAGCTAGCAGAGTGATTGATGACATTGTAATGGATTCTGTTACATCTTGAATAGTGAAGGTAAACAGCAGCAAAGTTACATTTCAATATAAAGAGACAGTTTAAACTTTTATGTTGTTTCATTATGTGATACACCTACAATACACAGTGACTCAGCACAAAACAATATATATAGCCTCATGTGAGTCAAGTTGGGCCTATAACTCAACACTGGACTTGGCCATAGTGAATCAAGATCCTCACAACCTCACTGATGACAGCCAATGTTGTATCTATGGCTGTTGATATTTCAGATTCTTTGTTTATCTAAAAATATACAAATTCCTAATTTACACCTCACTGCTGCTTGAGGTTTATGTGCTGCCATTAGATCAAAGTATTATGCAGTACACTACAATTCTGAGTCTCACTATTGCAACAGGTTACTTCTAGAGAACTTTAAATTGTGCTTTTCTTTCTCAGTAAGGAGCAGTGACTATTTAACAGTGTCTTCTTGGACTATAACAAAGAATCATGGAGCTTTATTAAAATGAAACAAGATTACACTCCATAATTCCCATAGTTCTTGTGCCATATGAACAGTCTAGATGAAGCAAATTCTCATTTTAAGTCTTGTTCTTTCCTTCGGACTGTTGTGAGATATGTCTTCCACTCAATATAGCATGAAGTTTAAATGTTGCTATTTCATAGAACAACAGAGACACAATTCAATTTTGAATTTTACCACTGTGCAGGTAACATCATGGTGATAGATATTACCACCTAACTGGACAGTGTGGATTCTGTGAATGTGGTCAACTGATGTTTGTCTAATGTAAAAGACTGAATGCATCAAGATGGCTATATTCCACAAATTTGGTGATGCTGTTTTGTATGGACAAACATCAGGAACCAGTGGCTGTGTGGTGCTAGTCTTTCAACTCTATATGTTACCATCTTTTCAGCGGTACATATGGGATAAAACTCAGGGAAGTTAAATTTGACAGCAGGATGATATTTATGGCTCAGGTGTTGACTGCAGCTCAATACAACATTCACTGTCTAACAATAACTGCCAGGTTACCTCCAAATGAGACAGATGAGGACCATGTTAGATTAATAATACTTTCAAAGGATCCCAGTTAGACTACTGCAATTCTCTTCATTTAGGTTTATCAAGAGGGTTGGACCACTATTAGCAACTCACACATATGCAATCACTCAGATGGTATCTTCAGCAAGTATTGCATATCATATCAGTCTGGAGTTTAATAATTACAGTGGCTGCTGGCTGAATGATGGTGAAACTCCTTTGGAATAAGCCTGCCTTGCCACTCTGTGAAAATGGTTTCAGTTACTTAATGGACCTACTGGTGCATATACACAATCTATCTCTTCCTGTAATGTTACACAAACAAACCTGTCAGTGGTAATTTGCCCTTATATGAAAGCTACATTAGTAACTTTTGGAGTAGTTGATTGATTTGGAGAAAAACTGCACATTTTTTCTGAAAACTCTTTGGAGCCTTTCAAAAAACTAAGATACTGTTCTATTTGGGAAAACATATTTCTTAACATACTGACAGACTATACTCCAGATTATTTTGAAATGATCTGTTTTCTTTCTTTCTGTCCTTGTCTGTCTGGCTGTGTGTTGATCAATGTATCTATCTATCTTGCCTCTATCTAGTTGTCTGTCTCTTTGTCTCTGTCAACTACTTACTCTCTTTTGACTGTCATGCTATCATATATTAATCTATCTCTCAACCTGTCAACTGTAATGGCTAAATAAAAGAATAAAGTGCATTTCATTTAACACATAATGTCGAAATGGATTTTTAATACAATTAAAGCATTTTACCAGCTATATCAGTCCTGCCATGAACAACTGTGATAAAAATACTCAATCTTTGGTTTGCTCAAAAATAAGAAAATCCATTCTTCTTCATCTTTTCAAACAGAAGGAATTATAGATTCCTATAGTGCAGCTGTAGACTCTACTGCATATTACATATATTAACAGTCAAGCAGTCATGAATACTGCTTTCTAGGATAGAAATGGAGCTTTGGAAAATTATGTTAATGTGTTTTACATGACAGTAACAGTGCAGTATATTTTAACTTTTGCCGAAATGACCATTTTGACAGCTCTTCTTGCTTTAGAATTTTATACTACTGAAAACAAATATTGGAAAAATGAAACTTACTTGATCGGAACAGGTGTTATGTTTCTCTCATTACCAACCTTTAATAAAAACAAAGTTAATGGTAAACTTAAGTTGGTATTGCTATAGATCATTATACTCCTTGTTTGGAGCAAACATAATACAGTTTTCATCAGTATGACAACCATCTAATGATATCAATTACTAAAGTAATGCTGCTTTTAAAGTGCAGTTCACAATGCATCAATTAATAAAGACCACTCTCCTTTTTATGCTTTGGCCTCTATAGTAGTCCATGTGTTTAATAAATTGTAAGCCTTTTTGGAAGGGTAGTCAAATACCCAAATTCAAGACATTTACTAGGACCTTTAGAAGAAATTTACAAGAACAACTATATCACTTACTTAGTTTCATATTGCAAATGAGGAAGTAATCATTTACCATTTACATAGAGGCTGTCCGTTCGAAGGTATTTGGAGGCCGATGCAGTGATATTCTTTGTTGTAAGACTGACATCATGGTATACTTTAACTCTGTCAAATTCTGTACTCGAAACGAATCATTCTTGATTTTGCAGATTGCATCCACAGTGGTCCCAACTACACCATTTCCACCTCTAGTTAATCAGAAAATTCTTTATAAATATCCGGCCAAAAGGTGAATAAACATTTTAGAAGTACTTAATTTTCACAATACATTTACAGTTTGCAACATTTCTTTACATGAGTACCAAGATCATTTTAAAAATACAATATCAATATGCTTTGAAAGTGGCAAATGTAGTGAAAAGAAACAAGCTCTAAATAAGTAAAGTTGAAAATCTGAAACTATGATAAAATATTACAGATTTTCTTCTAACAAAACAAATCCTACATACAGTATGTTTAAAGTTGTGTGATAATAATTACATGCTTTATCTTTTAAAAATATGTTTTTCTAATGATACTTGCCTGAATCCTTTAATTTGACAGCCACTGTAAGTATTATTGATGCTACTGTTTCTAAAGACTTCATCCAGCTGAAACAAAATCATGATTTTATTTTTGACCAGAGTACTACTATCTGATGAAACACTCATGATATAAGATGTTTGAAGTTAAACATGATCTTACCATTTGAGTTATGTTTGTCACTGTAGAATTATAGTAACTTGATGCAGGACCATTTAGATCAAAGTAAATAGCAGATTAGTTACAGTGATAGTTTATGATAAAATCTTGGTAAATTATTGGTGGCTACAGCTATTAGGAAAAAGAAATTTAAAAAATTAAGTATTTCAATATTGTATCATTTTCAAACAAAAGTTCTGCATTTTATAAAGCTTTCCTTTGAATAATAAATAACACCTCAAACACCAGTCTTGTTATAATTACACTCTGAGACTTATCTTCCTGTAAAATCTTAAACTAAAATATCTTACATATAGACAAATGCTAGTAACTGTACTATAGTGCAATCATAGCTTAATCAAATCATATATACTGCTTTCACTTGCAATTAGTGTTGATAGTATTTTGGAACCTTACAACAAATTATTCCTGCAACAAACTACTTTGTATAGATGTAGGCTATACATCACATATTAAGGGAACACTATACACAACATTTCATTAAAGAAGACACTATTTGTTTTTTATGTTCTCAAACAAAACTAAAGTCACATTTTAAAATGTGCCGCTACTTGAGACTACTGAAATCAGGAACATGTTCATTTTAAATGTACAAGTGCTGGGTGGGATACAAATACAGTATTCAGCATCATACATGTCCAAGGGACTTAGTATGAAACTTTTTGAATGATTTTCATATGGATGACCCAATAAACATCATCATCATCATAAAGGGATGACTAATTCAAATTAGAAATATGTAAGAATGTATTTGCTTAGATACTGGACCATCTGTGTAATTATATTCAGAAATATTGGTGGAGTTAAACAGCTTAGCAGTAGTTAAATACAAAATCCCTCATTACCAATATCAATGGATAAAATGTATTTCTGCCAATATTATAGTGGGACAGACATGATAGGCGTGCCTCCTTTTGCCCTTACCTAGTGAATGGAATGAGATGGAATCACTTTACAAAAATGCAGCCGGCCCTAGACTGATAATTGCAAAGTCTCAGAAAAAAGACTTGTATCTGGTAAATTCTAAATGAAAATTTTACTTCAGGCATTTTCCAGGTGCATATTTTTGTTTCTAATAACATATACAACTTCACAGCCTGCATCTTTTAGAGATTGTCGATTAATACAATTGCTGTAACATGTGCATCATTTAAAAAGTAATTTTGTTTTCAAATTTGAAATACAATCATAACATTTATGAACAATGCATTTTAATTGCGGGGTTTCAATCACTGTGGGTCCAGCTAGAGAGTGATTGATGACATTGTAATGGATTCTGTTACATCTTGAATAGTAGGTAAAGCAGCAACAAAGATACATTCAATGTAAAGAGACAGTTTAAACTTTTATGTTGTTTCATTAAGTGATACAGCTACAATACACAGTGACTCAGCACAAAACAAATATAGCCCCATGAGAGTCAATTGGGCCTTTATAACTCCAACACTGGACGTGGCCATCGTAGAGTCAGGATCCTTACAACCTCACTGATGACAGCCAATGTTGTATCTATAGCTGTTGATATTTCAGTTGCTGTTTATTTAAAAATATACAATTCCTAATTTACCTCACGCAGCTTAGAGGGTTATGTGCCATTAGATCAAAGTATTATACGTACACTACAATTCTGAGTCTCACTATTCCAACAGAGCACTTCTAGAAGTTTAAATTGTGCTTTTCTTTCTCCAGTAAGGAGCAGTGACTGTTAACAGTGTCTTCTTGGACTATGCAAAGAATCATGGAGCTTTATTAAAAAATGAAACAAGATTACACTCCATAACTCCCATGGTTCTTGTCCATATGTACAGTCAGATAAAACAAATTCTCATTTAAGTCTTGTTCTTTCTTTTGGACTGTTGTGGGGATATGTCTTCAACTCACTAGCATGAGTTTAAATGCTATTTTGTGAGAACAGCAGAGTACAGTGCAATTTTGAATTTATCACTGTGCAGGTAACATCATGGTAGTGAATATCACCACCCTAACTGGACGTGTGGATTCTGAAGAATGTGGTCAGCTGATGTTTGTCTAATGAAAAGATTGAATGCGTCAAGATAGCTATATTCCTCCAAGACTGAGGGATGCTATTTAGTATGGACAAACATCAGGAACAAGTAACTGTGTGGTGCTAGTCTTTCAACTCTATATGTTACCATCTTTTCAGCGGTACATATAGGATAAAACTCAGGGATGTTAAATTTGACTGCAGGATGATATTTGTAAACTCAGGTGTTGACTGCAGCTCAATACAACATTAGCTGTCTAACAATAACTGTGAGTTACCTCCAAATGAGACAGATGAGGACCATGTTGATTAATAATACTTTCAAGGGATCCAGTTGAACTACTGCAATTCTCTTCATTTAGGTTTATCAAGAGAAGTTGGACCACTATTGTAACTCTCTCAATATGCAATCACTCAGATGGTATCTTCAGCAAGTATTGCATATCATATCAATCTGGAGTTTAAATAATTACAGTTGCTGCTGGCTAAATGATGGAAACTCCTTTGGAATAAGCCTGCCTTGCCTCTATTGAAAAATGGTTTCCAGTTACTTAATGGACCTGCTGATGCACATACACAATCTATCTCTTCCTTTAATGTTACATGAAAAGCAAATCTGTCGATGGTAATTTGCACTTATGAAGGCTACCACATTAGTAACTTTTAGATAGTTGATTGATTTGGAGAAAAACTGCAAATTTTTTTCTGAGAAAGCTCTTTTGGAGGCCTTTCAAGAACGAACTAAGATACTATTCTATTTGGGAAAACATATTTCTAACATACTGACAGATGATACTCCAGATGATTTTGGAAATGATCTGTTTTCTTTCTTTTATCCTTGACTGTCTGTCTGTGTGTAGATCAATGTATCTATCAATCTTGCCTCTATCTAGTTGTCTGTCTCCTTTGTCTGTCTATTTCTTACTCTCTCACCTGTCATACTATCTATCTGTTAATCTATCTCAACCAACAACTGTAATGGCTAAATTAAAGAGAATAAAGTGCATTTCATTTAACTTACATAATGTTGAAAGTGATTTTAATAAATTAATGCATTTACACCAACTAATCAGTCCTGCCATGAACAACTGTCAGTAAAATACTCAATCTTTGTTGCTCAATAAAATAAGATGATCCAGTGCTTCTTTATCTTTTCAAACGAGAAAATTATAGATTCCTCTAGTGCATCTATAGACTCCTGCATAGACACATATATTAGAGGTCAAGCAGTCACTTGAATACAACTTTCTGGATAGAAGTGGAGCTTTGGAGAATTATGTTAATATGTTTTACGAAGCAGTAACAATGCCAGTATATTTTTGACTTTTGCCAAATGATCATTTTAACACCTCTTCTTGCATTGGAATTTTTATATATAATGAAAACAAATGTTGGAAAAATGAAAACTTACTTGTTGGAACCAGGTGTTATAACTCTCTCATTATATCCTTTAATAAAAAACAAAGTTAATGGTAAACTTAAAGTTGGTATTGCTGTAGATCATTATACTCCTTGTTTTGAGCAAACATATACAGTTTTCCATCAGTATGACAACATCTAATGATATCAAATTACTAAAAATAATGCTGCTTTTTTAAGTGCAGTTCTGCCATCAATTAATAAAGACCACTCCTTTTTATGCTTTGGCCTCCTATGGTAGTCCATGTGTTTAATAGGTGTAAGTTTTTTTTTGGAGAGTAGTCAAAATACCCAGATCAAAAGACATTTATAAGGACCTTTAGTAGAAATTTACAAGAACAGCTATATCACTTCACTTAGTTTTCATATTGCAAACGAGGAGTAATCTATTTACCATTTACACCAGGGCTGTCTGTTTTGAAGAAGTATTTGGGCCCAGTGCAGTGATATTCTTTGTTGTAAGACAGACATCATGGTATACTTTAACTCTATCAAATTCTGTACTCGAGAATCATTCTTGATTTTGCAGATTGCATCCACAGTGGTCCCAACTACACCATTTCCACCTCTAGTTAATCAGAAAATTCTTTATAAATATCCAGCCAAAAGGTGAATAAACATTTTAGAAGTACTTAATTTTCACAATACATTTACAGTTTGCAACATTTCTTTACATGAGTACCAAGATCATTTTTAAAATACAATATCAATATGCTTTGTAAGTGGCAAATGTAGTGAAAAGAAACAAGCTCTAAATAAGTAAAGTTGAAAACCTGAAACTATGACAAAATATTACAGATTTTCTTCTAACAAAGGAAATCCTACATACAGTATGTTTAAAGTTGTGTGATAATAATTACATGCTTTATCTTTAAAAATATGTTTTCTAATGATACCACCCTGAATCCTTTTAATTTGACAGCCACTGTAAGTATTATATGATGCTACTGTTCCTAAAGACTTCATCACCTGAGCAAAAAATCATGATTTTTATTTTTGATCGGAAGTACTACTATCTGATAAAACACTCATGAATTGTAAAGATGTTTAGAGTTAAACTTATGATCTTACCATTTGAGTTATGTTTGTCACTGTAAATTGGCATAACAGATGCAGGATCATTTAGATCAAGTAAATAGCAGATTAATTCACGGTGATATTTACAGTAAATCTTGGTAAATTATTGGTGGCTGCACAGCTGTTAGGAAAAGATTTAAAAATTGAGTATTTCAATACTGTATCATTTTCAAACAAGTGCTGCATTTTACATAAAGCTTTCCTTTGAATAATAAATGCACACCCTCAAACACAGTCTTATTCTAATTACACTCATGAGACTTATCTTCCTCAAAATCTTCAACTAAAATATCTTTACATATAACCAAATGCAAGTAACTGTACTATAGTGCCCAATCATAGCTTAATCAAATCATATATACTTTCTTTCAATTGTCGATAGTATTTTTGGAACCTTACAACTCAAATTATTCCTGCAACAAACTACTTTGTATAGATATAGACTATACATCATATTAAGAATGAATACACAACATTTCATTAAAGAAGATACAATATTTGCTTTTATGTTCTCAAAACAAAACTAAAGTCACATTTAAAATGTGGCGACTTCGGACTCTGAGAAATCAGGAACTGTGTTCATTTAATGTACAAGTGCTGGGTGGGATATGAATACAGTATTCATCATCCATACATGTCAGAGGGACTTAGTATGAAACCTTTTGAATGATTTTCAATGGATGACCCAATAAACATCATCATCATCATAAAAGGATTGACTAATTCAAATTAGAAATATGTAAGAATGTATTTGCTTAGATACTGGACCATCTGTATAATTATATTCCAGAAATATTGGTGGAGTTAAACAGCTTAGCAGTGCCCAAATGTGAAATCACTCATTACAATATCAATGGATATAAAATACCTTCTGCCAATATTATAGTGGGACAGGCATGATGAGCATTGCCTCCTTTGCCCTTACCTAGTGAATGGAAAGGAATGGAATGTTTTACAAGGAGTACGGCCCGCCCTAGACTAATAATTGCAAAGTCTCAGAAAAAAGAGTTGTATAGGAGTAAAAATCTAAATGAAAATTTTACTTCAGGCATATTTCAGGTGCCTTGTTTTGTTTCTAATAACATATACAGCTTCACAGCCTGCATGTTTTTAGAGATTGTCAATTGTACAATTGCTGTAACATGTGCATCATTAAAAGTAAGATTTTGTTTTCAAATTTGAAATGCAAATTTACAACATTTATGAACAATGCATTTTAATTGCAGGGTTTCAATCACTGTAGGTCAGCTAGCAGGTGATTGATGACATTATAATGGATTCTGTTACATCTTGAATAGTAGGTAAACAGCAGCAAAGATACATTTCAATATAAAGAGACAGTTTAAACTTTTATGTTGTTTCATTATGTGATACTACAAAATACACAGTGACTAAGCACAAAACAATATATATAGCCTCATAATGAGTCAAGTGGGCCTTTATAACTCAACACTGGACTTGGCCATCGTGAGTCAGGATCCTCACAACCTCACTGATGACAGCTAATGTTGTATCTATGGCTTGATATTTCAGATTCTTTGTTTATTTAAAATATACGATTCCTAATTTACACCTCACTGCTGCTTGAGTTTGTATTACTGCCATTAGATCAAAAGTATTATGCAGTACACTACAATTCTATGATCTCACTATTCCAACAGGTCACTTCTAGAGAACTTTAAATTGTGCTTTTCTTTCTCAATAGGGAGCAGTGACTATTTAACAGTGTCTTCTTGGACTATGCAAAGAATCATGGAGCTTTATTAAAAAATGAAACAAGATTACACTCCATAACTCCCATGGTTCTTGTGCCATATGAACAGTCTAGATAAGCAAATTCTCATTTAAGTCTTGTTCTTTTCTTTGGACTGTTGTAGGGATATGTCTTCAACTCAATATAGCATGAAGTTTAAATGTTGCTATTTCATGAGAACAGCAGAGAGTACAGTGCAATTTTGAATTTTACCACTGTGCAGGTAACATCATGGTAGTAGATATCACCACCTAACTGGACAGTGTGGATTCTGTGAATGTGATCAACTGATGTTTGTCTAATGTAAAAGACTGAATGCATCAAGATGGCTATATTCCACCAAGACTGAGGTGATGCAGTTTTGTATGGACAAACATCAGGAACCAGTGACTGTGTGGTGCTAGTCTTTCAACTCTATATGTTACCATCTTTTCAGCGGTACATATGGGATAAAACTCAGGGATGTTAAATTTGACTGCAGGATGATTTTTATGGCTCAGGTGTTGACTGCAGCTCAATACAACATTCACTGTCTAACAGAAACTGCCAGGTTACCTCCAAATGAGACAGATGAGGACCATGTTAGATTAATAATACTTTCAAGGGATCCCAGTTAGACTACTGAAATTCTCTTCATTTAGGTTTATCAAGAGGGTTGGACCACTATTAGCAACTCACACAATATGCAATCACTCAGATGGTATCTTCAGCAAGTATTGCATATCATATCGATCTGAGTTTTAATAATTACAGTGGCTGCTGAAATGATGGTGAAACTCCTTTGGAATAAGCCTGCTGCCTTGCCTCTGTTGAAAAATGGTTTTAGTTACTTAATGGACCTGCAGATGCATATGCACAATCTATCTCTTCCTTTAATGTTACTTGAAAGCAAACCTATCAGTGGTAATTTGCCCTTATATGAAGGCTACCACATTAGTAACTTTTGGAGTAGTTGATTGATTTGGAGAAAAAACTGCACATTTTTTTCTGAGAAAGCTCTTTTTTGGAGGCCTTTCAAAAGAACTAAGATACCATTCTATTTGGGAAAACATATTTCCTAACATACTAACAGACTATACTCCAGATTATTTTGGAAATGATCTGTTTTTCTTTCTTTCTATCTTTGTCTGTCTGTCTGTGTGTTGATCAATGTATCTATCTATCTTGCACTCTATCTAGTTGTCTGTCTCTTTGTCTCTGTCTATTTCGTACTCTCTCGACTGTCATGCTATCTATATATTAATCTATCTCTCAACCTGTCATCTGTAATGGCTAAATTAAAAGAATAAAGTGCATTTCATTTAACTTACATAATGTCGAAATTGATCTTTAATACAATTAAAGCATTTTAGACCAGCTAATCAGTCCTGCCATGAACAACTGTGAAGTAAAAAATACTCAATCTTTTGTTTGCTCAATAAAGTAAGATGATCCATTCTTCTTTATCTTTTCAAACAGAAGGAATTATAGATTCCTATAGTGCATCTGTAGACTCTACTGCATATTACTTATATTAGAGGTCAAGCAGTCACTTGAATACTGCTTTCTGGATAGAAGTGGAGCTTTGGAGAATTATGTTAATGTGTTTTACATGACAGTAACACTGCAGAATATTTTTAACTTTTGCCGAATGATCATTTTTGACAGCTCTTCTTGCTTTGGAATTTTTTATATCATGAAAACAAATGTTGGAAAAATGAAAACTTACTTGTTGGAACAGGTGTTACTATGTTTCTCTCATTATAACCTTTAATAAAAACAAAGTTAATGTTAAACTTAAGTTGGTATTGCTGTAGATCATTATACTCCTTGTTTGGAGCAAACATAATACAGTTTTCCATCAGTATGACAGAATCTAATGATATCAAATTATTAAAGGAATGCTGCTTTTTAAGTGCAGTTCACAATGTATCAATTAATAAAGACCACTCTCCTTTTTATGCTTTGGCCTCCTATGGTAGTCCATGTGTTTAATAGGTGTAAGCCTTTTTGGAGAGAAGTAGTCAAAATACCCAAATTCAAAGACATTTACTAGGACCTTTAGTAAAATTTACAAGAACAACTATATCACTTCACTTAGTTTCTATATTGCAAACAAGGAGTAATCTATTTCTCTCATTATAACCATTTACATAGAGGCTGTCCGTTTGAAGGGTATATGGGCCCAGTGCAGTGATATTCTTTGTTGTAAGACTGACATCATGATATACTTTAACTCTGTCAAATTCTGTACTCGACGAATCATTCTTGATTTTGCAGATTACATCCACAGTGGTCCCAACTACACCATTTCCACCTCTAATTAATCAGAAAATTCTTTATAAATATCCAGCCACCAGGTGAATAAACGTTTTAGAAGTACTTAATTTTCACAATACATTTACAGTTTGCAACATTTCTTTACATGAGTACCAAGATCATTTTTAAAATACAATATCAATATGCTTTGTAAGTGGCAAATGTAGTGAAAAGAAACAAGCTCTAAATAAGTAAAGTTGAAAATCTGAAACTATAATAAAATATTACAGATTTTCTTCTAACAAATGAAATCCTACATACAGTGGCCCAGATATTCAAAAGGGTTGCGCCATGCGCAACAGGGTTGCACGTGCGCAACTCCAAAAATGCACCATTCTGTGATATTCTGGAAAGGGGCCAGTTGCATACCAAAAATATGCTGAGCAACAAGCACAATGGAAATGAAGGCATACTTAGCTTGAAGGGGCGGGTCCATGCATAAAGCGCAATGCGAGAATCAAAACACTCTGCTAATGCCAAGAGTGAAGCTCAGACGGGAAGTTGCGCAGAGTAGCGGAATTGAGCCAAAATATAAAGCATCAAGGAAGTGGGCGCCAGAACCCTAGCGGACCGCAAACTGGGAGGAGGACAGAGAGAGAGAGAGAGACAGGAGCTGGAAGGGCAGAGAGGACAGTGGGTCCAGGAGGACAGAGAGGCCAGTGGGGGTGCCCAGTACAGTGGAAGCAGCAGTGAGGCAGCCGGGGTAACACAGGAACAGGGCAGGGGCAGAAGCCAGGGAGATGGACAGTGCCAGCTTCACAAGGAAGCTGTAATGAGGGGTGAGACACCATGCTGCAGGGGGACATGGCCACGGAGGAGCCCGTCGGCGGTATGCCCCCGACAGGTGGTATCGTGCCCGCATCAGCTTCGAGCTGTACACAGATGTCGATATTGTGGGCGGGTACCACCTGAACAGAGCAATACTGGAGAGCGGCTCTAGCGAGCTGTGCAGCGATGTGATGCAGGCTCCTCACGACGGAGTCACGCTCTGTCCGTGGGAGACCAAGACAGCCTGCATGTGCCTGCTCACCACGGGCACCTTCCAGAGGCCAACAGGGACACCACAGGCATTACACAGTCGGCCACATCACGCATCCTCACCCAATTCCTCAGCACTGCTGCCTCATGCTGTGGAGTACATCCATTTCCCCAGCACCGCAGGCGTGCAACAAACATGCAGGAGTTCCACAGGGTAGCACGTATGCCTGGGCGTGTTAGGGCCATAGACTGCACCCATGTGGCCCATTAAGCATGCCACCTGGCTTCAAGACGGCCAGACATATCCGAACCAAAGGGTTTTCAGTGTCAACTGCGGGTGGTGTGTGATGCCACTGGGCGCATTATCAATGTCTGTGCCACACCCTGGCAGAGCACATGATGCCTTCATATGGCACCAGTCTGCACTGTGCCATCGATTCGAGTGGGACATCCCCACGGGTCATCTAGTGGGTGAGTACACATGTATGGGATGCAAACTCTGGGCAAGGGTGGAATGACACAGGTGCCATGGTAGTGGCACACAAGGATATGGGCAATATGGACCTGACATGACACTGATCTCACTATCTCCACACAGGTGACTGCAGATACCCACTCCGTCCTGGCTGCTCACACGTCCAGCACCCCGACCCCAAGCGCAGCTATGCTTCAATGAGGCACATGCGCAACACGCAACATCATAGAGTGGGTGTTTGGGATACTCAAGGCATGCTTCCGATGCCTGGACACCTCCGGCGCAGCCCTACAGTACAGCCCCCAAAAGGCCTGTGGGATATTCCTGGCCTGTTGCATCCTGCACAACATGGCCAAAGACCATGGGATAGCTGTACAGGTCCAAGAGGGGGACAGCGATGGGGACACCAGTGGTGCCGGTGATGTTAGTGATGAGCAGGCCCCCAAAAGGATGGAGGGACCCCCGACTGACCTGGCAGGCCCAGCTGCACCGGGACACCATTGCAGAAGAGCACTACGCCCAACACAGGTAAGTCAAGGGGACATGTGCAGGCAACACTGTCATGCACAAAACCACAGGCACACAGGGAACACACAGTGCATGAAGGTCAGGAGTTGAAGGTTCAGGCATACCAACACACCATCAGAGAGGGGTGAGCACTCATATGGACACACACACACCAGGCAGCATACATGGGCAGCAGCACAGCACTGCAGAAATGACATTGCCAACACACAGCACCACCAACCACCCACCACCTGGACTGTCCCATCGTGTGTCAGGACCTGGACACCACCACCTTGGTGTACAGTGCAATGCAGGCATCATCATGCACACGCACCTGTGGACAGCAGTTGGGAAGTGTGCAGGTGGTCCGTGTCAGCAGTGAGCAGAGCACCAGCGGTGCACTGCCCACCATGACACACATTGCACACAGGGCAGCACCAGACAGGGCCTGCACTGGGAGACAGCTCAGTCAGGTAGCACTGTCCCACAGCCACCACAGATGCGTGGGTGGCCCTGCCATGGCCCAACAGCACTGGCAGGCTGAGCAGGGGCCACATCGGGTGGTGCTGGTGCACCACCAGGGGTCCCACTGTGCGAACACGACCTTGCCCACACAGGGGTCTGCATCCTGCCAAACAAACTTGCACCATGGGTGCTCAGGATGCCACAGCAGAACCCGGCATCAACAGGCCCGGCCTGAGCATGCGCGATGCGGGAACGGGGAGTGGAGCGCACTGTGTGGGTGTGCAGTACAGGGCACCTGACAGTATTGCCAATGCATCCGCAACAGAGACCACTGCCTGGGTCAGCCTGTCAATGGCAGTGGTCACATCCGCCCATAGGACCAGCTCGGCTCGTCCCGAGCACACCCTGCTATGCCGCTCCACGGACACAGACAGTGCCTCCACGACCTTGCAACCCGCCCTGCAGCTGTACCGGGTCCTGCAGCAGGCGGTGTGCATGTCCAACGGGTACTGTGCCCCAATGGCATCGTGACCCCAGGCTGGATGGTCCTGGTGCACAGCACCCTTGAGGGTGGGCACTGTTCGCCAGGACCAGGTATGGGCAGATCAAAGGGTGGTGGACATGTGCCACTGCTTGACACTGTACCCCCAGACCTGGTGTGTGACTGCTGCTGCCGCCCCTCCAACTGCTGAGCCCCCAGGTCCACCTGTTCCACCTCCATGCTGACAACAGTGCCAGACACCTGCACAGCCACTGGTGCTGCCCCACCGTGCTGACAGGCACAGCCTGGGACTGTGCCAGCATGCTGGTACACAGTGTGAACCAGGAAGTCCCAGGGGCACGTGCTGGCCTGCCATGTGTCCGTCATGGGACACACACTATCACTGCCCATTGCAGGCCTGCTATCATCAATGGTGCAGTGCGTCGTACTCGCCATAGGCACAGCATGCTGAAATATCTGCATGCCAGACTGCTGTGACAGGGCTGTGCACCCCTGCACCCGTATCACTGACACCAGAGTTGTTGGCCCAGCATGCATGCTGCTGCAGTGCCTGCAGGCTGGTGGCAGAGGTGGATGGTCCTCCTCCACGTCCAGCAGGTCTGCATCACTGTCTGGACCCACCACCACCACCGTCTCCTCTGAAGACCCAACAGGATCTGTAACAGAAAGAGTACATGTGAGTGCATGTGAACAACAGCCCCAACAACACCACCATGTCATACCGTGCAGTGATGGGCTTCACCTGTCTGGAATCCTCCACCTGAATGACGCCCACAATGGCACTCGGCTGCATGGTCGCAACCAGTGTCTCCTCTGTAGGGGTCAGCTGCAACACCACTGGTGGGCCCCCACCAGTGCCAGCATGTGCCGCCCTGAAGGCTGCCACCTTCTCCTTCAGCCTGCTGCGGTCAGTCCCCATCTTCTTCTTGCATTCCTGCATGGAGCGCTGGTGGCTTCTGTGCAGGTTGACGGCCCGAGCTACCCCCTCCCATGCAGCTGCACATTCCTGAGGGGTGCCCCTCAGTCCACTCACTAGTGGCTCATCCTCCAGGTAGGCCTGGAAGAGGGCCTCCGTCTCTGCCGCCGTGAAGTTCAGCCTCCTCCTACGCCCGCCGTCCACACCCTCAGCTTGGCTCTGGTCAGTCATGGTGATCTGTATGGGTGGAAGTGGACACCTGTCACTGTGCAGTCGACAGCATTTCCCCATGAGCATAGCTGCTGGCCCGGGGGGGTGGAAGCCCCCCATGTTTCAACTCCGCATGGCAGATACTGATCAAAAGGGTGCCCTTTGTCCCTTTCTAAGTGCCCTTTTCATGCTCAGCCCCCTCAGCCTTTATCATCCTCCGCCCATGAGCATTGTCCTGAGCATCACACAGCATGTAACTCACCTCTCACCTGCAGTAACCAAATCTGGCCAGCACAACCCACTGTCACATTTTTATAGCGCAACACATGCAAATGAGGTGTGGTGCAACTTTAATGACATGCTAATCGCGCCACTGCGCACAGAATGGCTGATCGCATGATTTGCATATGTCGGCTGAATATCACGTATTTGCTTTGGCGCACTCTGGAAGGTCCGGCTGAGCAATGGTGCAGGTTGTGGCTGTGTGCCACACTGCATTGTGCATGCCCAGACAGCTTACGCATGCGCCTATCATGCTGCAGACCTGCTGAGCGCGATAGGCGATTCGAACCATAGCCACCATTGTGCCAGTGGCGACAGCACTGGCACTATATGGCGCCTGTGGCACTACTGCATGATAGTCCACTGTGGCACTGGTGCTCAGCTTGGCAGTCACGCAGGATGCCTATACATCCTATGGCACTGTGCGTAGCCTTGCGTCATTGTCGTGACCTTGTGTATGCCCTCTGACCCCTGGCGCTGTTGGCATGCCATGTGTACGTCCCTATTGCGCTGTCTGGTGACAGCGCCATGTAAAGTGACGGCGCTGTTCGAACAGCGCGATTGGAGCCTGTGGTGGTCTATTGCGCAACAACTCCACGTGGGGTTACGGTGCAGTGGGGCGCCATATTGCCTGCTGTAAAGTTGGTGCCATGGCTAGGAGGAGGGCGGTGTCCTGGAGCCAGCTTGAAGTGGCCAACCTGGTGGCCCTGGTGGAGCCCCACTGTGAGGCACTGTATGGTGAGGTCCTCCTCACCATGCCTAGGACCCACGTGTGGCAGCAAGTGGCCACTGACCTGGTGGAGGTCACTGGCTGGGGCCGGTCTGCTGAGCAGTGCCGGCACCGGTACAGTGACCTCCACTGGAGGGAGCCGTAACTCTTGACGTGGCTGCATTCACGTGCCAGGTGGGGCATGGTGCCTAGGCCAGGTGAGTGTACCATCTATGCACCTATATTCTCTGTTGGGGTGTGTGTGTGCTTGGATGGCTGTGCATAGGTGCCGGCTCGGACACGGTGGGCTGTGTCAGTGTGTGCAGCTGTGCGATGGATGGTTATGGCTGTGTGGGCAGGCACTCTCACTGGGGCAGGGGGCACTCTGCTTTTGAGTCACACTGATGTTTGTCTCAACATATGTCTCCCACAGGCCGGATAGTGAGGACACAGGGCCAGGGTGACGTGGGCTGTGCCAGGGCCCCAGTGCCGGGGGGTGTTGTGCCCCAACAGCAGCAGCAGCAGCAGCAGCAGTGTCAGACCCAGCTGCTGGAGGAGTGTGAGTATCATTACTTCATGGATGCTATTGCATGCTGGGGGGGCAAGACCACCAGCCATGTGGGACACAACCAAAGGGGAGGTCATAATTCCACTATACAAAACACTAGTGAGTCCCCACACTGGAGTACAGTGTACAGTTCCGGAGACCATACCTACGTATGGACATGGACTGGGTGGAGAGGGTTCAGAGGAGGGCAACACGGATGGTGCATGGATTGCATCACAAGTCCTATGCATACAGGTTGACGGAACTGAACATGTACTCCCTGGAGGGGAGGAGGGTGTGGGGATTTGATGGGGACATACAAGTATCTTACAGGGGGGAACAGAGTGCAGGAAAACAGTATTTTTAAGCGTAAAGGATGTTCCAGGACTAGAGGGCATGGGATGAAGTTGGAGGGGGGACGATTCAGAGGAAACATGAGAAAGTATTTCTTCACAGAACAGGTGGTGGACAAGTGGAACACCCTGCCAGAGGAAGTGGTGGGGGCTGACTTGGTCACAGGATTTATGAATGCATGGGTTAGCCATAAAGGAATTCTGGAGGTCAGGGTGAGGGCAACAGACTTATAGGACAACAGAGTGAACTTACAAGGTCAAATGGACAGACTGGGTGTCTCATAGGCATATCTGCCAACACTGTCCCCTATGTATCCATGTGTAGGCATGACAGGGTGACCTGCATCACTGGCGAGTATCACGGCACGCCTGTGTATAGGCCACTGGTGGTCCAGGCATGCACTGGGCACATAGCTGTGTAACTGGCATCGCACCACGTTGCCACATCACTTGCCAGCCTAGTTTGTACTGTGATTGACGTGGGCAGTGTGTGTGGGCGGTGGTGTGCATAGCTGGTGCTGCCTGTTTGTGATGGCCATGTGCATGTTCACTGTGGGTGGGTGCATGCCATCACAGGTGCGGGACATTGGGCTATATGGCTTGCAGGTTGGGTGGTGTTCAGGGTTGTGGTCAGTCACAGCCATTGACTGTGTTCCCATTTTCCTAGGCCTCGAGGTTCTAAGGAGGATGCAGCAGGATGTCCGTCCTCACAGAGGTCAGCGTGCAAGCCACAGGATCCTGTGAGTGATGCAGGGCATGGATGCCATCAGGGGCAGACTGGAATGGGGCACCAGCAGGGGAGGACCAGGAGCCGGCTGGGCCGTGGCCTGCATTACCCTTCCACTTCTTCATCCCTACCACCCTGCCTTCCCTCTCCAAGTTTTTAATCCTTCCCTCTTGAACACCCCTTCCTTGTACCCGCCCCCCCTTGTAAATAGTTTTTATTGTTCTTGTTGCACTATGTTTAATATACATTTCTATTTTGATATATGAATGCTGTGTTGGTCTCTGATTTGCAGCTGGCTATGGGTGCTCAGTTGCAGGTGTGTACATGCCATCTGGGCTGGTATGGTCCTGGGTATGTGTGTGTGTGTGTGTGTGTGTGTGTGTGCATGTGTGTGCATGGGGAGGTATCTCCAGCATGGCAGTGACTTTTGGTTGGTCTTGCCATCTGCTGCAACCCACTGCTGGATTCACAGGGTGTGTCTGGCTTGTAGGCTTCTGTGTTGCATGGGGCTGGCGTGTGCTGGGGGTCTGCATGGTTTCCTGCAGTGCCAGTCACTGCACATGGGTGGTGTCTTGGGGTCACAGTGCAGGGTGCGCTCTGTGCATGCAGGGAGCTGATGTGCACTGTGGTTGTCAACCCCCTGTGGCACTCTCCGCCTGCCAGTGGTTGTGCTGGGGTGTCAGGGCTCTGCCTATGCTTTGTTGGCTTGTCCCCATGGGCACGTGGATCATCGTCCCCCCCAGTGATGCTGTGCTTGGGGTGTGCCGGTGTGGTGTGGGTTCTGCAGTGTGTTCCTGTGCCCATGTGTGGCATGGCTGGTGGTGGGCCCCAGCCTGCCTCCCTGGATGTGCAGTTCCATTGCTCTGGGGGGGCTGTGCTTGCACTATGGCAGCTCTGGAATGCTCAGCTGAGCTTCCATGGTTGCACCATAGCGCAACATTTTGGCTCAGCTTCTCCTTCCTGGTTGCATGATGGCGCAGTATGTGCGATATTCAGACGTTGGTTGCTTGCGCAATTTGCTCTGCTCCATGTTTGAATATCGCACCTGTTGCGCATTTGCGCAACTGGTTTGTGCTTGCTCCTGCTGTTGTGCCAGTTTTGAGTGCAGTTTGAATATCCAGGCCAGTATGTTTAAAGTTGTGTGATAATAATTACATGCTTTATCTTTAAAAAATATGTTTTTCTAATGATACTTGCCTGAATTCTTTAATTTGACAGCCACTGTAAGTATTATTGATGCTACTGTTTCTAAAGACTTCATCCAGCTGAAACAAAAAATCATGATTTTTATTTTTGATCGGAAGTACTACTAGCTGATAAGGAAACACTCATGAATTGTAAAGATGTTTAGGTTAAACTAATGATCTTACCATTTGAGTTATGTTTGCCACTGTAGAATTGTAGTAACTTGATGCGGGAACATTTAGATCAGAAGTAAATAGCAGATTAGTTACAGTGATATTTACAGTAAAATCTTGGTAAATTATTGGTGGCTGCACAGCTGTTAGGGAAAAAGAAATTTAAAAAAATTGAGTATTTCAATACTGTATCACTTTCAAACAAGTGCTGCATTTTTATAAAGCTTTACTTTGAATAATAAGTAACACCCTCAAACACCAGTCTTGTTATAATTACACTCTGAGACTTATCTTCCTGTAAAATCTTCAACTAAAATATCTTTACATTTAGCCAAATGCTAGTAACTATACTATAGTGCCAATCATAGCTTAATCAAATCATATATACTGCTTTTACTTGCAATTAGTGCTGATAGTATTTTTGGAACCTTACAACAAATTATTCCTGCAACAAACTACTTTGTATAGATATAGACTATACACCACATTTTAAGGACTAGATACAATATTTGCTTTTTATATTCTCAAACAAAACTAAAGTCACTTTTAAAATGTGGTGCTACTTGGGACACTGAGAAATCAGGAACTGTGTTCATTTTAATATAGAAGTGCTTCTTGGGATATGAATACAGTATTCAGCATCATACATGTCCAAAGGGGACTTAATATGGAAAACTTTTGAATGATTTTTCGCATGGATGACCCAATAAACATCCACATCATTGTAAAGGGATTAACTAATTCAAATTAGAAATATGTAAGAATGTATTTGCTTAGATACTGGACCATCTGTGTAATTATATTCCAGAAATATTGGTGGAGCTAAACAGCTTAGCAGTACTTAAATGTGACATCACTTATTACCAATATCAATGGATATAAAATGTATTTCTGCCAAGATTATAGTGGGGCAGACATGATGAGCATTGCCTCCTTTTGCCCTTACCTAGTGAATAGAAGGAATGGAATGCTTTATAAAGAGTACGGCCCACTCTAGACTGATAATTGGAAAGTCTCAGAAAAAAGAGTTGTATTGGAGTTAAAACCTAAATGAAAATTTTACTTCAGGCATTTTTTCAGGTGGCATGTTATGTTTCTAATAACATATATAGCTTCACAGCCTGCATGTTTTTTGAGATTGTCGAATGTTCAATTGCTGTAACATGTGCATCATTAAAAGTAAGATTTTGTTTTATAAATTTGAAATGCAAATGTATAACATTTATGAACAATGCATTTTAAATGCAGGGTTTCAATCACTGTAGGTCATCTTGCAGAGTGATTGATGACATTGTAATGGATTCTGTTACATCTTGAATAGTAGGCAAACAGCAGCATAAGATACATTTCCATGTAAAGAGACAGTTTAAAGTTTTATGTTGTTTCATTATGAGGTACAGCTACAATACACAGTGGCTCAGCACAAAACAAAATATATAGCCCCATGGGGGTCATTTGGGCCTTTATAACTCAACTCTGGACTTGGCCATTGTGAGTCAAGATCCTCTCAACCTCACTGATGACTGCCAATGTTGTATCTATGGCTGTTGATATTTCAGATTCTTTGTTCATTTAAAAATATATGAATTCCTAATTTACACCTCACTGCTGCTTGAGGTTTACGTGTTGTCATTAGATCAAAGTATTATGCAGTACACTACAATTCTGAGTCTCACTTTTCCAACAGAACACTGCTAGAGAACTTTAAATTGTGCTTTTCTTTTTCAGTAGGGAGCAGTGGCTATTTAATAGTTTCTTCTTGGACAATGCAAAGAATCATGGAGCTTTATTAAAAAAATGAAACAAGATTACACTCCATAACTCCCATGGTTCCTGTGCCATATGTACAGTCTAGATAAGCAGATTCTCATTTAAGTCTTGCTTCTTTCCTATAGACTGTTGCAGGGATATGTCTTCAACTCAATATAGCTTGAAGTTTAAATGCTGCTATTATGTGAGAACAGCACAGAATACAGTGCAATTTTTAATTTTACCACTGTGCAGGTAACATCATGGTAGTAGGTATCACCGCCTAACTAGACAGTGTGTATTCTGTGAATGTGGTCATCTGATGTTTGTCTAATGTAAAAGACTGAATGCGTCAAGATGGCTGTATTCCACCAACACTGAGGTGATGCTGTTTTCTATGGACAAGCATCAGGAACCAGAAATAGTGTGGTGCTAGTCTTTCAACTCTATATGTTACCATCTTTTCAGCTGTACATATGGGATAAATCTCAGGGATGTTAAATTTGACTGCAGGATGATATTTATGGCTCAGGTGTTGACTGCAGCTCAATACAACAATCGCTGTTTAACAATAACTGCCAGGTTACCTCCAAATGAGACAGATGAGGGCCATGTTAGATTAGTAATACTTTCAGGGGATCCCAGTTAGACTACTGCAATTCTCTTCATTTAGGTTTATCAAGAGGATTGGACCACTATTAGCAACTCATACAATATGCAATCACTCAGATGGTATCTTCAGCAAGTATTGCATATCATATCAGTCTGGAGTTTTAATAATTACAGTGGCTGCTGGCTAAATGATTGTGAAACTCCTTTGGAATCAGTCTGCTGCCCCTTGCCTCTATTGAAAAATGGTTTCAGTTACTTAATGGACCTGCTGATGCATATACACAATCTATCTCTTCCTTTTATGTTACATAAAAGCAAACCTGTCAGTGGTAATTTGCACTTATATGAAGGCTACCACATTAGTAACTTTTGGAGTAGTTGATTGATTTGGAGAAAAAACTGCACATTTTTTCTGAGAGAGCTCTTTGGTGGAGGCCTTTCAAAAGAACTAAGATACTATTCTATTTGTGAAAACATATTTCCTAACATACTGACAGAATATCTATCTATCTTGCACTCCATCTACTTGTCTGTCTGTTTGTCTATGTCTATTTCTTACTCTCTTGACCGTCATGTTATCTATCTATTTATCTATTAATCTATCTCTCAACCTATCAACTGTAACGGCTAAATTAAGATAATAAAGTGCACTTCATTTAACTTCATAATGTCAAAATGGATTTTTAATACAATTAAAGCATTTTAGAACAACTGTGAAGTAAAAAAATACTCAATCTTTTGTTTGCTCAGTAAAATATGATCCATTCTTCATGTTTTCAAACAGAAGGAATTATAGATTCCAATAGTGCATCTGTAGACTTACTGCATATTACATTTATTAGAGGTCTAGCAGTCACTTGAATACTGCTTCCTGGATAGAAGTGGAGCTCTGGAGAATTTTGTTAATGTGTTTTACATGACAGTAACAGTGCAGTATATTTTTGACCTTTGCCTAATGATCATTTTTGACAGCTCTTCTTGCTTTGGAATTTTTTATATTATGAAAACAAATGTTGGAAAAATGAAAACTTACTTGTTGGAACAGGTGTTACTATGTTTCTCTCATTGTAACCTTTAATAAAAACAAAATTAATGATAAACTTAAGTTCGTATTGCTGTAGATCATTATACTCCTTGTTTGGAGCAAACATAACACCGTTTTCCATCAGTATGACAACATCTAATGATATCGAATTATTAAAGTAATGCTGCTTTTTATGTGCAGTTCACAATGTATCAATTTATAAAGACCACTCTCCTTTTTATGCTTTGGCCTCCTATGGTAGTCCATGTGTTTAATAGGTGTAAGCCTTTTTGGAGAGGAGTAGTCAAAATACCCAAATTCAAAGACATTTACTAGGACCTTTAGTAGAAATTTACAAGAACAGCTATATCACTTCACTTAGTTTTCATATTGCAAACAAGGAAGTAATCTATTTACCATTTACATAGAGGCTGTCCGTTTGAAGGGTATTTGGGCCCAGTGCAGTGATATTCTTTGTTGTAAGACTGACATCATGGTATACTTTAACTCTGTCAAATTCTGTACTCGATGAATCATTCTTGATTTTGCAGATTGCATCCACAGTGGTCCCAACTACACCATTTCCACCTCTAATTAATCAGAAAATTCTTTATAAATATCCACCCACCAGGTGAATAAACTTTTTAGAAGTACTAAACTTTCACAATACATTTACAGTTTGCAACATTTCTTTACATGAGTACCAAGATCATTTTTTAAAATACAGTATCAATATGCTTTGTAAGTGGCAAATGTAGTGACAAGAAACAAACTCTAAATGAGTAAAGTCAAAAATCTGAAACTATGATTAAATATTACAGATTTACTGCTGATAACAAGCCTCTGTATATGTTTAAAGCTGTATAATGATATTGAATTGTTACATCATTTAAAAATATCAGTTTTCACAATGCTACTTGCCTGAATCCTTTTATTTGACAGCCACTGTATGTACTATTAATGCTACTGTTTTTAAAGACTTCATCCAGCTGAAACAAAAAAATTTGCTTATTATTATTGATCACAAGTACTATTTTCTGGTAAAGGAAAAACACATGAGATGCAAAGATGTTTAGGTTAAGCTAATGATCTTACCAACTGAGTTATGTTTGCCACTGTAGAATTGTACCAACTTGATGCAGGATCATTTAGATCAGAAGTAAACAGCAGATTAGTTATAGTGATATTTACAGTAAAATCTTGGTAAATTGTTGTTGGCTGCACAGCTGTTAGGAAAAAGAAATTGAAAAAATTGAATATTTCTATACTGTATCATTTTCTTTTTTTGTGTGTGTGATCTATTTTTCTGCCCCGTGCTCGCTGGTCCACCACTCCTTCAGGCTCTACCAAGTTCCACCCCAGCCCCTACTGTCCTTACCTTGCCCTCCTCTGATCCTCATATTGCAGCTGACCCCCGGGATATCCTGGCATATCCCTTCACTAGGCAGGTCCTCCTCCTCCAAGGGGAAGGCACCTGGGGGAGAGGCGTGACCCCAGAACATACTTCTAGGGTCTGGGGATACTGCTGAGGAACAGGGGGCCCTGGGAAGGCACTGGAGGCCCTCAGAGAACAGAGAGCTGTCATCCAGCGGCCAACAAGTGATTTTTCTGGCTTTCTTAAGGTGCGTGATGTCTGGACATCAAGGCAAGAGCCGCCATCTGTCACGCACCACCCCAATGACCCTGATGTGATGCTCTACCCCGGCCTCCACCAGTGGTCACTTTAACACCAGGTCACAGCCCCTTCCCTCCCTGAAAACAGCGAGCAGTAGTGGGACGCTCAAGCTGCCTTCCCTCGGCCGGCCCTCCAGTGACCCGAGCTCACTCCCGAACCCAGGTCACTGGCATCACAAGTGTACATCCAACCACTGCACCAACGGGCTGGCCTGTATCTTTTTCAAACAAGTATTGCATTTTTATAAAGCTTCAGTTTGAATAATAAGTAACACCCTCAAAAGTCAGTCCCCCTGAAATCCAGGACTCTTGTTCCTATGTGTCTGTATTCCAATTTGTGTTTTCTCCCAAAATCCACTGCTTTATGATCACTGGTCCCCAGGAATTCAGCTACTTCTACCCTATCAATACTGTCCCTATTTGTGAGGACAAGGTCAAGCACAGCTGCCCCCAGTTGGTTCTTGCACTAGTTGACTGAGGCCCACTCCCTGTAGTGAGTCCAAGACAGCCCCACTCCTAGGGATCACTGCTGCTGGGAGGCCCCAATCCATGTCCCGCAGGTTAAAATCCCCCACCAGCAGCAGCTCCCCCTTCCTTGCCATCTTGTGTATGTCCTGGAGCAGGTCCTTGTCCATCTCCTCACTCTGCACCAGAGGGCTGTATATTACCCCCAATCTCAGAACTGTCCCACTCCCCCCTTTCCAACCTAACCCACAGTACCTCCTGCCCACTCCCCCAGTACATCAGTAGCCTTTATGGAATCACATAGAGTCCCACCCAACCCCCTCTCTTCCCAACCCTCACTTTCTCTCCTGAACACTGTAAAACCTGGGATGGCCAGGTCCCAGTCCTGGTGGTTTTTGCACCAAGTCTCTGTGATGGCAACCAAATCCAACCCTCTGTTATGTCCACCTCCAGGTCAGAGATTTTATTTCCTAAGCTCTGTGCATTTGCACACATTGCCATTGACCTGTGAGGCTCCTCCCTTCCAAAACTCCCTGTTCCATTACTTTCTTCTTTCTGATGGGGAAAGCCAGCTATGACTATATTCCCCCTATCCCCCTCCCCAGACTTCCTAGCTACATACTCCCTCTTAGAGGTTTAACTGCAGGACCTCATTTGCATACCCATTTATCTCCCCCTAAGGACCTTAGAACCCTCTAAGCTCAGGTGCAATGATTTTGTTGGCCACTTGGAAGGTAGTATTGCACTGTGGGTTAAGGCTCTGAGCTGCAGATCTGGAGACCTGGGTTTGAATCCCACAGCTGCCTAAATGCATACTGTGTGATCCTGAGCAAGTCACTTAATGTCCTTGTGCTCCCAGGTAACATTTGGAAACAAACTTTGGCTTAGTATGCTACTCCTGGTTAAGCAAATCTTCCCTTTCCCCTTCCCCTCTTTCTTATATGGGTATGCATATTAAATGAGTCATCAATCAAGATGCCCAAATCCCTTTCATGTAGTGTAGGTGCTAAGAGGGTACCTTTCAATATATAGGAGTGTTTGGGCTTATTATGGTCTACAGTGAGTGTAAGACAGTACAGTTTCCAAGACTGAACTCCATTTTGTTCTATGCTCCCCCCCCACACAATTTTCAATTAGTTGAAGGTCCTTTACCAGGGAAAGATATTTTACCCCATATCCACATCACAGCAGATTTTGGTGTAATCAGCAAATTTCATGATTTGGTTACTTAACGCCTGGTGTAAATTATGTATGAAGTTATTAAATAATATTGGTCCCAAGATGGACCCCTGTGGAACATCACTAGTCACCTATCTCATTGTAGAAACTCTACCATTTAACCTTACTTGCTGTGTTCTCACCCTCAACCAGGATTCTACCCATTTTACCAAGTTGGTGCTATACCCCATATTTATAACTTTGTTTATTAATTTTAAGTAGGGACAGTGTCAAAAGCTGTCTTGAAGTCTAAAAAATCACATCAATTGGCAGTCCAGCAACTAGGGTAGCACTAATTTTTTCATAGAAGACTAGCAAGGTAGGTGTACAGGACCTACCATGTGTGAAACCATGTTTGGCAAGATCCATAAGTCCATTGGTAATAGTTTAATTCTCAAATTCAACCTTTATTAGTTTTTCCATCGAGTTACCTGGTATTGAGGTCAGGCTTACAGACTTGTAGTTACTAGGTAAGGCCCTGCTCTCTTTTTTGTGAATAGGTACAACCAGATCTTTTTGTTTCCAATCCAAAGGTACTATTCTAGAACTTAAGGACTTATTAATAATATTCTGAAAGGTATACAGATTGAGTTTGCTAATTCTTTTAAAAAGCTAGGGTGTATACCATCAATACCTGGAGATGAATTTGGTTTTATTGACTTTAAAACTGACAAAACATCGTTATTAGAAAAGCCTATAATATTTGGCTGTACCAGATTACCTGTGATATTGAAACCATCTTTAGTGTTAAAGACTGTGCAGAAATAATCATTAAAATAATTGGCTATAGTGGTGGGGTCATTCAGTGTGGTACCATCAATAACTAGGGCCAATCAATCTACTACCCCTTTTCATGTTGTTTATATAAGAGAAAAATTATTTTTTGTTGTCTTTTGTAGCGGCTACCCTGAACTCCAAATTACACCTTTCCTTTTTTAACTGTTTTGTTGCTTTCAAGTCCACCTTATAACTTGTTGTAGATGTTTCCATATTATTCTTTTTATATTTTGCATAGAAACTTTCTTCCTTTTTTATTTGCCACTTAAATCTTTTGGTCATCCATTTTTTTTAGTTGTTTAACCAGGAGTAGCACACTAAGCTGAAAGCTTTTTAACTGGTGCAACCTGGGAGCACAGGGAAGTTAAGTGACTTGCTCAGGGTCCCACAGTATGCAAGTGGAAGCTGTGGGATTCATACCCAGGTCTGGTCTGCTGGATGTCACCAGATTTGCAGCTCAGAGCCTTAAACCACTGCGCTATACTGCCTCCATAGAGGTACTTTACCCCTACTGTTATTTATTAACTTGTTAGGGACATACCAGTCCTCTACTGTCCTTAGTATGTTGTGAATATACATCCAAAATTCTTCTACTGGCAGTTCCTGCTACATCACTTCCCAGTATATAAGATTCAATATATTCTGGATTTTACTGTAGTCACTTTTATTATAGTTTCTAGCATATATGTTTCTATTGTCACTAATCTGTCCTGATGAGTATGTGAAGGTAGCTTTATTGTGATCACTCTTATGAGCAATATCTAAAATTCCAGAATCTATGTTGGTTACAGCCAAGTCCAAGGTATTGTTTTCTCTGGTGGGTTGTGCAACTTTTTGTTCTAGTCCTACTGCTAGGAAAGAGTTAATGAATGTTAACTCAATGGTAGAGCTACTGGTTAATTGAGTCCAATATATTCTGGAGAAATTAAAATCACCCATTATTATAACTTCAGCTGAATTGACTGTCATTGATATTTCTTTTTGCAGTTGTTCATTATATTCTGGGATGCGTAAAGGAAGTCTATAGCAATTTCTTATTATAATATTTATTTATTGTTAAACTGTAGTTGGAGCCATGCCAATTTCTGTATTAATAGTGCAGTTGCTGTCTGTAGTGATCTCAGCACATTCATATATTGATGTAAATACAGACCCCCCCTTTTTGTAGTGGCAGAACCCCCCCAGTGGCACTTTGCTGACACTGTTACCAGTGAAGTGTCACTATGTGTAGACTCCACTGGTTAAAGTATGTACTTCACTTGGTGAAGAACTATGAGAAGTGTAACTTCCTGAAGTTCTTTTGAAGCAATTTTTGTAAACTTTTCACACATCTCAAGTCACATGTCAGACATTATAACATCATATGTAAACACAGAGAAGTAGCAGATGAAATTCAAAGGACAATGATACTGTGTCCGTGTGTAGAATAAGGTGAAGATAAAACAGGAAATATAATAAATGCAATAGAAATTAAGTATAATTTTAAAAGCTTTTCTAGAGGCATCATAGGCTCTTTAAGCTTCCCCTGATTTGCGTATCTCTTAAATGTGGAGTATTCTTTCAGAAAAGGCATAATACATTAATAAATTACCAATTTGTTTTTCATACCTGTTAGTGTTAATTGGGCTGCCATTGCCATTGACTGAGTAGTAGGTAATGAAGTAGTAGTAGCAGACATTAATTCTGTTGTAGGTGTGGCAGGATATGTATTTTCGTATACAGCTGTAGTGTTTGGCAAAAATGTAGAATTCACAACTGGTTTTTGATTAACAGGAACCTTTGTTTCTGCAACAATGTTTCCTTCTGTTATTTCTGCTAGTGTTGTATTTGGTGGATTTGTTATTCTTTCCATCACTGAAGAAGCACTTACTGATTTTGTAGATAATGTAGATGTTTCTTCTATTGTATGTGTTGTGATTGTTAGAACTGTGGCTGATGATGTAGCAGATGGTAGGGTGGTGGTTTTCTGTTGTGTGGTAGTTGTTGTCACAATGGTGTCTGATAATGTAGAAAGCCCAGTATTCAGTTCATTTGTCCTGGCAGTAGATTCAACAGTTGTTTTACTTGGTATGGTACTTGTTACAACATGAAATCTCTGTCCTGTGGTAGTAGGCACTGAGGTTGTAGACTCTTGTGTGGAACTTGATTGATGTGCTGTTGACAAGGTAGTTAAATTCAAAGATGGTCTCTGATCAATAGGAATCTGAGACTGTGCTTCAATGTGTTCTGTTATAAATGGCAGTGCTGCTGTTGTTACTGATGTGGCACTTGACAGCATAGTTATTTTCTGTGTTGATGTTGAAGGTATAAAGCTTGTTTCCATCAGTGATGTAGAAGATGCAGCTGTTATTTCACTTGATTTGTGTGCTGTGGACAAGGTAGTCAAATTCAAAGATGGTCTCTGATCAATAGGAAACTGAGATTGTGCTTCAATGTGTTCTGTTATAAATGGCAGAGTTGCAGTAGATGTTTCCCACGTTGATGATTGTGGAACAGTCCTTGTTTCTTGTGAAGCAGTTAGAGGTGCAGCACTTTTCCCCTGTGATCACATGTGTGAGTGCAGCTGTTGTTTCTCCTGAAATGGTTAAGGATGTTGCAGTTGTCTCAGCTGATGTAGGACTTGCAAATGAAGTAACTCCTGGTGCTGTAGTAGACAGAACTGAAGTTAATGTCTCAGCTGGGGCATGTGTTGTCACACTTTTTTCCTGTGTTAATGTTAGCTGCTCAGTGCTTGTTTCTGGAGGAAGAGGAGTTGAAGATATAGCTGTTGTCTCTGTTGTCAAACTTGTTACTGTGATTAATTCTTGCATTGATGTTGATGGCACAGTGCTTGTTGTTTCTGCTGGAGTTGTAGTAGATGTCTGTACAATAACAGTGGATGTTCTTGATTCCACTGTGCTTCCTGTTATTGCTGTAGAGGGCACAGTAGTACTTTCTGGTGTGGATGTTAGAACAGTTGTTTCCTGTGTTGCTGATTTTTGAACAGTACTTGTATCTTGCAGAGTAGTTGAAGGTACAGCAGTTGTCTCTTTTGTCACACTTGTAATTATAGTTCTTGCTTCTCCTGAAGTGGTTATGGATGTTGCAGTTGACGCAGGTGATGTAGGACTTGTAAGAGAAGTAGCTTCTGGTGTTGTAGTTGATGGAACTATAGTTATTGTCTCAGTCATGGCATTTGTTGTTACAGTTGTTTCCTGTGTTGATGTTAGTTGCACAGTGCTTGATTCTGGTGGAACAGCTGAAGATAAAGCTGTTGTCTCTATTATCACACTTGATAATGCAGTCGATTCCTGTGTTGATGTTGATGGCACACTGCGTGTTGTTCCCACTGGACTTGTAGTAGATGTTTGTGATGTAATAGTAGAAGTACTTGATTCCAATGTGCTTGCTACTGCTGCAGTTGAGGACACTATAGTAATTTCCATTGAGGAAGTAGTGGGTACTGTTGTTTCTTGTGTTGATGTTAAAGAAATTGTGCTTGTTGTTTCTCCTGGAGGGGTTACTAATGTTGTAGTGGTCTCTGCTAATGTAGGTCTTGTCTGTGGTGTAGTTTCTGGCACTGTAGCAGACTGAAATATAGTTGTCATTGTTGTTCCACTTGTTACTGCAGTTGTTTCCTGTCTTGATGTTGAAAGTATAAAGCTTGTTATTTCCATCAGTGCTGTAGAAGATGAAACTGTTGTCTCACCTGATTTCTGTGCTACTGACAAGGTAGTTAAATTCAAAGATGGTCTCTGATCAATCGGAATCTGAGACTGTGCTTCAATGTGTTCTGTTATAAATGGCATATATGCCATTGTTACCGGTGTGGCACTTGATAATACAGTTGTTTTCTGTGTTGATGTCGAAGGTGTAAAGCTTATTTCCACTGGTGATGTAGAATATTCAGCTGTTGCCTCACTTGATTTGTGTGCTGTGGACAAGGTAGTCAAATTCAAAGATGGTCTCTGATCAATAGGAAACTGAGATTGTGCTTCAATGTGTTCTGTTATAAATGGCAGAGTTGTAGTAGATGTTTCCCATGTTGATGTTTGTGGAACAGTACTTGTTTCTTGTGGATTAGTTAAAGGTTCAGCAGTTTTCTCTGTGGTCACATTTCTGATTGTAGTTGTTACTACTCCTGAAGTGGTAATGGATGTTGCAGTTGTCTCAGCTGATGTAGGATTTGCAAATGAAGTAACTCCTGGTGCTGTAGTAGACAGAACTGAAGTTAATGTCTCAGTTGGGGCACGTGTTGTCACCACTGTTTCCTGTGTTAATGTTAGTTGCACAGTGCTTGTTTCTGAAGGAATAGTTGAAGATATAGCTGTTGTCTCTGTTGTCAAACTTGTTACTGCAACTGATTTTTGCATTGATGTTGAGGGCACAGTGCTTGTTGTTTCTGTTGGAGTTGTAGTAGATGTATCTACAGTAACAGTGGATGTACTTGATTCAACTGTGCTTACTGTTACTGCTGTAGAGGGCACAGTAGTAGTTTCTGGTGAGGATGTTAGAACAGTTGTTTCTTGTGTTGATGATTTTGTAACAGTACTTGTTTCTTGTGGAGTAGTTGAATGTGCAGCAATTGTCTCTCTTGTTGCATTTGTGATTGCAGTTGTTATTTCTCCTGAAGTGGTTATAGACATTGCAGTTGTCTCAGCTGATGTGGAACTTGTAAGAGAAGTAGCGTCTAGTGCTGTAGTAGGTAACACTGTAGTTACTGTCTCAGTCGTGGCACTTGTTGTAGTTGTTTCCTGTGTTGATGTTAGTTGCACAGTGCTTGATTCTGGTGGAACAGCTGAAGATAAAGTTGTTGTCTCTATTGTCACACCTGCTAATGCAGTCAATTCCTGTGTTGATGTTGGTGGCACACTGCTTGTTGTTCCCATTGGAGTTGTAGTAGATGTTTGTAAAGTAACAGTAGAAGTATATAATTCCAATGTGCTTTCTATTGCGGCAGTTGAGGACACTGTAGTAATTTCCACCATGGAAGTTGTGGGTACCATTGTTTCTTGTACAGATGTTAAAAAAATTGTGCTTGTTGTTTCTCCTGGAGGGGTTATGGATGTTGTAGTGCTCTCTATTAATGTAGGACTTGTCTGAGGTGTAGTTTCTGGTACTGTAGAAGACTGAAATATAGTTGTCATTGTTGTTTCACTCGTTACTGCACTTGTTTCCTGTGTTGATGTTGACAGTATGAAGCTGGTTGTTTCCATTGGTGATGTAAAAGATGCAGTTCTTGTATCACCTGATTTCTGTGCTGTTGACAAGGTAGTTAAATTCAAAGATGGTCTTTGATCAATAGGAATCTGAGACTGTGCTTCAATGTGTTCTGTTATAAATGGCAGTGCAGTTGTTCTTGCTGATGTGGCACTTGACAATACAGTTGTTTTCTGTGTTGATGTTGAAAGTATAAAGATTGTTTCCATCGTTGATGTAGAATATTCAGGTGTTGCTTCACTTGATTTATGTGCTGCGGACAAGGTAGTCAAATTCAAAGATGGTCTCTGATCAATAGGAAACTGAGATTGTGCTTCAATGTGTTCTGTTATAAATGGCAGAGTTGTAGCAGATGTTTCCCATGTTGATGATTGTGGAACAGTACTTGTTTCTTGTGAAGCAGTTAAAGGTGCAGCAGTTTTCTCTATGGTCACACTTGTGATTGCACTTGTTTCTCCTGAACTGGTTATGGATGTTGCAGTTGTCTCAGCTGATGTAGGACCTGCAAATGAAGTAACGTCTGGTGCTGTAGAAGACAGAACTGAAGTTAATGTCTCAGTTGGGGCATATGTTGTCAACATTTTTTCCTGTGTTAATGTTAGCTGCACAGTGCTTGTTTCTGGTGGAAATGCTAAAGATATAGCTGCTGTCTCTGCTGTCAAACTTCTTAATGCAGTTGATTCTTTAATTGATGTTGAGGGCAAAGCGCTTGTTGTTTCTGCTGAAGTTGTAGTAGATGTCTGTACACTAAGAGTGAATGTTCTTGATTCCACTGTGCTTCCTGTTACTGCTGCAGAGGGCACTGTAATAGTTTCCAGTGCAGAAGTTGATGATAATGTTGTTTCCAGGGCTGAGGATTCAACAGCTGACGGTGTTGTAAAACTTGATAATTCAGTTGTTTGTAGTGTTGACATTAAGGGTACATTGCTTGTTGTTTCTATTGGACTTGTGGAGGAAGCTTCTGTTGTCCCAGTTGACATAGTACTGGCCTCCAATGTGCTTTCTGTTGCTTCTGTAGAAGGCACTGTAGTAGTTTCTAGTATGGATGTTGTTAGAACAGTTGGTTCCTGTGTTGATGATTGTGGAACAGTACTGGTGTCTTGCAGAGTAGTTGAAGGTGCAGCAGTGGTCTCTGTTGTCACACTTGTAATTGTAGTTGTTGTTTCTCCTGAAGTGGTAATGGTTGTTGAAGTTGACACAGATGATGTAGAACTTGTAAGGGAAGCAGCTTCTTGTGTTGTAGTTGATAGAACTATAGTAATTGTCTCAGTCATGGCACTTGTTGCTGCAGTTGTTTCCTGTGTTGATGTTAGTTGCACAGTGCTTGTTTCTGGTAGAGTAGTTGAATATAAAGCTATTGTCTCTGTTGTTATACTTTTTACTACAGTTGATTCCTGCATTGTTGATGGCACTGGGCTTGTCATTTTTACTGGAGTTGTAGTAGATATTTGCACAGTAACTGTAGATAAATTGTTTGATTCCACTGTGCTTTCTGTTGCTGCAGTAGAGGGCACTGTCATAGTGTCCGGTGTAGAAGTTGATGGTACCATTGTTTCTTGGGCTGCTGTTGACAAAAGTGTGCTACTTGTTTCTCCAGTAAGAGGTACAGATGTTGTGGTGTTGTCAGCTGATGTAGAACTTGTTTGAAATGTGGTTTCTGATGCTGTGGTAGATTGAACTATAGTTATTATTGTTGGTTCACTTGTTGCTACAGTTGTTTCCTGTGTTGATATTAGAGGCAAGGTGCTTGTTACTTGTGTAGTAGTTGAGGATTCAACAATTGTCTCTCTTGTCAAACTTGCTAATTCAGTTGTTTGTAGTATTGATGTTAAGTGTACATTGCTTGTTGTTTCTAATGGAGTTGTAGAGAAAGCTTCTGTTATGCCAGTTGACGTAGTACTTGCCTCCAATGTGCTTTCAGTTGCTGTTGTAGAGGGCACTGTAGTAGTTTCTGGAATGGATGGTGTTAGAACTGTTCCTTCCTGTGTTGATGATTGTGTAACAGTACTTCTGTCTTGCGGAGTAGTTGAAGCTGCAGCAGTAGTCTCTGTTGACACACTTGTGATTGCAGTTGTTGTTTCTCCTGAAGTGGTAACGGATGTTGCAGTTGACTTAGATGATGTAGAACTTGTAAGGGAAGCAGCTTCTGGTGTTGTAGTTGATAGAATTACAGTTATTGTCTCAGTCGTGGCACTTGTTCCTGCAGTTGTTTCCTGTGTTGATATTAGTTGCACAGTGCTTGTTTCTGGTGGAGTAGTTGAAGATAAAGCTGTTGTCTCTGTTGTTACAGTTGTTAGTACAGTTGATTCCTGTGTTGTTGTTGATGGCACTGTGCTTGTAATTTCTATTGGAGTTGTAGTAGATGTTTGTGAAGTAACAGTAGAAGTACTTGATTCCAACGTGCTTGCTACTGCTGCAGTTGAGGACACTACAGTAATTTCCACTGTGGAAGTTGTGGGTACTATTGTTTCTTGAGTTGATGTTAAAGAAATTGTGCTTGTTGTTTCTCCTGGTGGGGTTATGAATGTTGTAGTGGTCTCTGCTAATGTAGGACTTGTCTGAGGTGTAGTTTCTGGTACTGTAGAAGACTGAAATATAGTTGTCATTGTTGTTCCACTTTTTAATGCAGTTGTTTCCTGTGTTGATCTTGAAGGTATAAGACTGGTCATTTCTATCAGTGCTGTAGAAGATGCAACTGTTGTCTCACCTGATTTGTGTGTTGCTGATAAGGTAGTTAAATTTAAAGACGGTCTCTGATCAATAGGAATCTGGGACTGTGCTTCAATGTGTTCTGTTATAAATGGCAGAGTTGTACTAGATGTTTCCCATGTTGATGTTTGTGGAACAGTACTTGTCTCTGGCACAGTAGTTGAAAGTGCAGCAGTTGTCTCTGTTGTCACCCTTGTAATTGTAGTTGTTTCTCCTAAAGTGGTAATGGATGTTGCAGTTGACTCAGGTGATGTAGAACTTGTAAGGGAAGCAGCTTCTGGTGTTGTAGTTGATAGAACTATAGTTATTGTCTCAGTCATGGCACTTGTTGCTGCAGTTGTTTCCTGTGTTGATATTAGTTGCACAGTGCTTGTTTCTGGTGGAGCAGTTGAATATAAAGCTGTTGTCTCTGTTGTTACAGTTGTTAGTACAGTTGATTCCTGTGTTGTTGTTGATGGCACTGTGCTTGTAATTTCTAATGGAGTTGTAGTAGATGTTTTTGAAGAAACAGTAGAAGTACTGGATTCCAACGTGCTTACTGCTGCTGCAGTTGAGGACACTATAGTAATTTCTGCTGTGGAAGTTGTGGGTGCTGTTGTTTCTTGTGTTGATGTTAAAGAAATTGTGCTTGCTGTTTCTCCTGGAGGGGTTATGAATGTTGTAGTGGTCTCTGCTAATGTAGGACTTATCTGAGGTGTAGTTTCTGGTACTGCAGAAGACTGAAAAATAGTTGTCATTGTTGTACCACTTTTTAATGTAGTTGTTTCCTGTGTTGATGTTGAAGGTATAAGGCTTGTCATTTCCATCAGTGCTATAGATGATGCAACTGTTGTCTCATCTGATTTCTCCGTTGCTGACAAGGTAGTTAAATTCAAAGATGGTCTCTGATCAATAGGAATCTGGGACTGTGCTTCAATGTGTTCTGTTATAAAAGACAGAGTTGTACTAGATGTTTCCCATGTTGATGTTTGTGGAACAGCACTTGTGTCTGGCAGAGTAGTTGAAGATGCAGCAGTTGTCTCTGTTGTGACATTTGTAATTGAAGTAGATGTTTCTCCTGAAGTGGTAATGGATGTTGCAGTTGACTCAGATGATCTAGGACTTGTAAGAGAAGCAGCTTCTGGTGCTGTTGTTGATAGAACTGTAGTTATTGTACCAGTCGTGGCACTTGTTGCTGCAGTTGTTTCCTGTGTTGATGTTAGTTGCACAGTTCTTGTTTCTGGTGGAGTAGTTGAAGATAAAGCTGCTGTCTCTGTTGTTACACTTGTTACTACAGTTGATTCCTGAGTTGTTGTTGATGGCACTGTGCTTGTCATTTCTACTGCAGTTGTAGTAGATGTCTGGACAGTAACTGTAGATGAAGTGTTTGATTCCACTGTGCTTTCTGTTGCTGCAGTAATGGGCACTGTAGTAGTTTCCAGGGTGGAAGTTGATGATACCGTTGTTTCCAGGGCTGCTGTTGAAAATATTGTGCTATTTGTTTCTCCAGTAGGACGTACAGATGCTATGGTGGTCTCAGCTAATGTAGGACTTGTTTGAGGTGTGGTTTCTGGTGCTGTGGTAGATAGAACTATAGTTGTAGTTGTTGTTTCACTTGTTACAGCAGTTATTTCCTGTGTTGACGTTGGTTCCACAGTGCTGGTTACTTGAATAGTAGTTGAGGATTCAACAGTTGTCCCTGTTGTCAAACTTGATAATTCAGTTGTTTGTAGTGTTGATATTAAGGGTACATTGCGTGTTGTTTCTAATGGAGTTGTAGAGGAAGCTTCTGTTGGCCCAGTTGACATAGTACTTGCCTCCAATGTGCTTTCTGTTGGTGTTGTAGAGGGCACTGTAGTAGTTTCTGGTATGGATGTTGTTAGAACTGTTGCTTCCTGTGTTGATGATTGAGTAACAGTACTTCTGTCTAGCAGAGTAGTTGATACTGCAGCAGTTGTCTCTGTTGTCTCACTTGTGATTGCAGTTGTTGTTTTTCCTGAAGTGGTAATGGATGTTGCAGTTGACTCAGATGATGTAGGACTTGTAAGAGAAGTAGCTTCTCCTGATGTAGTAGGTTGAACAGCAGTTATTGTCTCAGTTGTGGCACTTGTTCTGACAGTTGTTTCCTGTATCGTTAGTTGCACACTGCTTGTTTCTGGTGGAGTAGTTGAAGATAAAGCTGTTGTCTCTGTTGGCACACTTGCTACTACAGTTGATTCCTGTGTTGTTGATGGCACGGTGCTTGTCATTTCTACTGCAGTTGTAGTAGATGTCTCGGCAGTAGCTGTAGATGAAGTGCTTGATTCCACTGTGCTTTCTGTTGCTGCAGTAGAGAGCACTGTAGTAGTTTCCAGTGTGGAAGTTGATACCGTTGTTTCCAGGGCTGCTGTTGAAAATACTGTGCTACTTCTTTCTCCAATGGGAGTTACAGATGTTGCAGTGGTCTCAACTAATGTAGGACTTGTTTGAGGTGTGGTTTCTGGTGCTGTGGTAGATTGTGCTATAGTTGTTGTTTCACTCCTTACTACAGTTGTTTCCTGTGTTGATGTTGGTGGCAAGGTGCTTGTTAGTTGTGTAGTAGTTGAGGATTCAAGAGTTGTCTCTGTTGTCAAACTTGATAATTCAGTTGTTTGTAGTGTTGATATTAAGGGTACGTTGCTTGTTGTTTCTAATGGAGTTGTAGAGGAAGCTTCTGTTGTCGCAGTTGACATAGTACTTGCCTCCAATGTGCTTTCAGTTGCTGTTGTAGAGAGCACTGTAGTAGTTTCTGGAATGGATGTTGTTAGAACTGTTGCTTCCTGTGTTGATGATTGTGTAACAGTACTTGTGTCTTGCAGAGTAGTTGAAGCTGCAGCAGTAGCCTCTGTTGATACACTTGTGATTGCAGTTGTTGTTTCTCCTAAAGTGGTAATGGATGTTGCAGTTGACTTAGATGATGTAGAACTTGTAAGGGAAGCAGCTTCTGGTGTTGTAGTTGATAGAATTATAGATATTGTCTCAGTCGTGGCACTTGTTGCTGCAGTTATTTGCTGTGTTGATATTAGTTGCACAGTGCTTGTTTCTGGTGGAGTAGTTGAAGATAAAGCTGTTGTCTCTGCTGTTACAGTTGTTAGTACGGTTGATTCCTGTGTTGTTGTTGATGGCACTGTGCTTGTAATTTCTATTGGAGTTGTAGTAGATGTTTCTGAAGTAACAGTAGAAGTACTTGATTCCAATGTGCTTGCTACTGCTGCAGTTGAGGACACTATAGTAATTTCCACTGTGGAAGTTGTGGGTACTGTTGTTTCTTGTTTTGATGTTAAAGAAATTGTGCTTGTTGTTTCTCCTGGCGGGGTTATGAAAGTTGTAGTGGTGTCTGCTAATGTAGGACTTGTCTGAGGTGTAGTTTCTGGTACTGTAGAAGACTGAAATATAGTTGTCATTGTTGTTCCACTTTTTAATGCAGTTGTTTCCTGTATTGCTGTTGAAGGTATAAGGCTGGTCATTTCTATCAGTGCTGTAGAAGATGCAACTGTTCTCTCACCTGATTTCTGTGTTGCTGACAAAGAAGTTAAATTCAAAGATGGTCTCTGATCAATAGGAATCTGGGACTGTGCTTCAATGTGTTCTGTTATAAATGGCAGAGTTCTACTAGATGTTTCCCATGTTGATGTTTCTGGAACAGTACTTGTCTCTGGCACAGTAGTTGAAGGTGCAGCAGTTGTCTCTGTTGTCACCCTTGTAATTGTAGTTGTTGTTTCTCCTAAAGTAATAATGGATGTTGCAGTTGACTCAGGTGATGTAGAACTTGTAAGGGAGGCAGCTTCTGGTGTTGTAGTTGATAGAACTATAGTTATTGTCTCAGTCGTGGCACTTGTTGATGCAGTTGTTTCCTGTGTTGATATTAGTTGCACAGTGCTTGTTTCTGGTGGAGCAGTTGAATATAAAGCAGTTGTCTCTGTTGTTACAGTTGTTAGTACAGTTGATTCCTGTGTTGTTGTTGATGGCACTGTGCTTGTAATTTCTATTGGAGTTGTAGTAAATGTTTTTGAAGAAACAGTAGAAGTACTTGATTCCAACGTGCTTCCTACTGCTGCAGTTGAGGACACTATAGTAATTTCCGCTGTGGAAGTTGTGGGTGCTGTTGTTTCTTGTGTTAATGTTAAAGAAATTGTGCTTGATTTTCCTCCTGGAGGGGTTATGAATGTTGTAGTGGTGTTTGCTAATGTAGGACTTGTCTGAGGTGTAGTTTCTGGTACTGCAGAAGACTGAAAAATAGTTGTCATTGTTGTTCCACTTTTTAATGTAGTTGTTTCCTGTGTTGATGTTGAAGGTATAAGGCTTGTCATTTCCATCAGTGCTAGAGAAGATGCAACTGTTGTCTCATCTGATTTCTGTGTTGCTGATAAGGTAGTTAAATTCAAATATGGTCTCTGATCAATAGGAATCTGGGACTGTGCTTCAATGTGTTCTGTTATAAAAGGCAGAGTTGTACTAGAGGTTTCCCATTTTGATGTTTGTGGAAAAGCACTTGTATCTGGCAGAGTAGTTGAAGATGCAGCAGTTTTCTCTGTTGTGACATTTGTAATTGAAGTAGATGTTTCTCCTGAAGTGGTAATGGATGTTGCAGTTGACTCAGATGATCTAGGACTTGTAAGAGAAGCAGCTTCTGGTGCTGTTGTTGATAGAACTGTAGTTATTGTACCAGTCGTGGCACTTGTTGCTGCAGTTGTTTCCTGTGTTGATGTTAGTTGCACAGTTCTTGTTTCTGGTGGAGTAGTTGAAGATAAAGCTGCTGTCTCTGTTGTTACACTTGTTACTACAGTTGATTCCTGAGTTGTTGTTGATGGCACTGTGCTTGTCATTTCTACTGCAGTTGTAGTAGATGTCTGGACAGTAACTGTAGATGAAGTGTTTGATTCCACTGTGCTTTCTGTTGCTGCAGTAATGGGCACTGTAGTAGTTTCCAGGGTGGAAGTTGATGATACCGTTGTTTCCAGGGCTGCTGTTGAAAATATTGTGCTGTTTGTTTCTCCAGTAGGACGTACAGATGCTATGGTGGTCTCAGCTAATGTAGGACTTGTTTGAGGTGTGGTTTCTGGTGCTGTGGTAGATAGAACTATAGTTGTAGTTGTTGTTTCACTTGTTACAGCAGTTATTTCCTGTGTTGATGTTGGTTCCACAGTGCTGGTTACTTGAATAGTAGTTGAGGATTCAACAGTTGTCCCTGTTGTCAAACTTGATAATTCAGTTGTTTGTAGTGTTGATATTAAGGGTACATTGCGTGTTGTTTCTAATGGAGTTGTAGAGGAAGCTTCTGTTGGCCCAGTTGACATAGTACTTGCCTCCAATGTGCTTTCTGTTGGTGTTGTAGAGGGCACTGTAGTAGTTTCTGGTATGGATGTTGTTAGAACTGTTGCTTCCTGTGTTGATGATTGTGTAACAGTACTTCTGTCTAGCAGAGTAGTTGATACTGCAGCAGTTGTCTCTGTTGTCTCACTTGTGATTGCAGTTGTTGCTTTTCCTGAAGTGGTAATGGATGTTGCAGTTGACTCAGATGATGTAGGACTTGTAAGAGAAGTAGCTTCTCCTGATGTAGTAGGTTGAACAGCAGTTATTGTCTCAGTTGTGGCACTTGTTCTGACAGTTGTTTCCTGTATTGTTAGTTGCACACTGCTTGTTTCTGGTGGAGTAGTTGAAGATAAAGCTGTTGTCTCTGTTGGCACACTTGCTACTACAGTTGATTCCTGTGTTGTTGATGGCACGGTGCTTGTCATTTCTACTGCAGTTGTAGTAGATGTCTGGGCAGTAACTGTAGATGAAGTGCTTGATTCCACTGTGCTTTCTGTTGCTGCAGTAGAGAGCACTGTAGTAGTTTCCAGTGTGGAAGTTGATACCGTTGTTTCCAGGGCTGCTGTTGAAAATACTGTGCTACTTCTTTCTCCAATGGGAGTTACAAATGTTGCAGTGGTCTCAACTAATGTAGGACTTGTTTGAGGTGTGGTTTCTGGTGCTGTGGTAGATTGTGCTATAGTTGTTGTTTCACTCCTTACTACAGTTGTTTCCTGTGTTGATGTTGGTGGCAAGGTGCCTGTTAGTTGTGTAGTAGTTGAGGATTCAAGAGTTGTCTCTGTTGTCAAACTTGATAATTCAGTTGTTTGTAGTGTTGATATTAAGGGTACGTTGCTTGTTGTTTCTAATGGAGTTGTAGAGGAAGCTTCTGTTGTCCCAGTTGACATAGTACTTGCCTCCAATGTGCTTTCTGTTTCTGTTGTAGAGGGCACTGTAGTAGTTTCTGGTATGGATGTTGTTAGAATTGTTGCTTCCTGTGCCGATGATTTTGTAACAGTACTTGTGTCCTGCAGAGTAGTTGAAGCTGCAGCAGTTGTCTCTGTTGTCACAATTGTGATTACAGTTGTTGTTTCTCCAATAGGGGTAATGGAAGTTGCAGTTGACTCAGATGATGTAGGACTTGTAAGAGAAGTAGCTTCTGGTGTTGTAGTAGGTTGAACAGTAGTTATTGAATCAGTCATGGTACTTGTTGCTGCAGTTGTTTCCTCTGTTGATATTAGTTGCACTGTGCTTGTTTCTGGTGGAGTAGCTAAAGATAAAGCTGTTGTCTCTGTTGTTATACTTGTTATTACAGTTGATTCCTGTGTTGTTGTTGATGGCATTGTGCTTGTCATTTCTAGTGGAGTTTTAGTAGAAGTCTGGGCAGTAACTGTATCTGTCATGGGACTTGTTGCTGTGGTTGATAGAATTATAGTTGTAGTTGTAGTTTCACTTGTTACAGCAGTTACTTCCTGTGTTGACGTTGGTTCCACACTGCTGGTTACTTGAAGAGTAGATGAGGATTCAACAGTTGTCTCTGTTGTCAAACTTGATAATTCAGTTGTTTGTAGTGTTGATATTAAGGATACATTGCTTGTTGTTCCTAATGGAGTTGTAGAGGAAGCTTCTGTTGTCCCAGTTGACATAGTACTTGCTTCCAATGTCCTTTCTGTTCCTGCTGTAGAGGGCACCACAGTAGTTTCTGGTATGGATGTAGTTAGAACACTTGCTTCATTTGTTGATGATTTTGGAACGGTACTTGTGTTTGGCAGAGTAGTTGAAGCTTCAGCAGTTGTCTCTATTGTCACACTTGTAATTGTAGTTGTGGATTCTCCTGAAGTGGTAATGGATGTTGCAGTTGACTCAGATGATGTAGAACTTGTAAGGTAAGCAGCTTCTGGTGTTGTTGTTGACAGAACTATAGTTATTGTCTCAGTCATGGCACTTGTTGCTGCAGTTGTTTCCTGCATTGATATTAGTTGCACAGTGTGTGTTTCTGGTGGAGTAATTGAATATAAAGCTGTTGTCTCTGTTGTTACAGTTGTTAGTACAGTTGATTCCTGCGTTGTTGTTGATGGCACTGTGCTTGTAATTTCTATTGGAGTTGTAGTAGATGTTTTGAAGTAACAGAAGTACTTGATTCCAACGTGCTTGCTACTGATGCAGTTGAGGACACCATAGTAATTTCCACTGTGGTTGTGGGTACTGTTGTTTCTTGAGTTGACGTTAAAGAAATTGTGCTTGATGTTTCTTCTGGAGGGTTATGAATGTTGTAGTGGTCTCTGCTAATGTAGGACTTGTCTGAGCTGTAGTTTCTGATACTGCAGAAGACTGAAAAATAGTTGTCATTGTTGTTCCACTTTTTAATGTAGTTGTTTCCTGTGTTGATGTTGAAGTTATAAGGCTTGTCATTTCCATCAGGGCTAGAGAAGATGCAACTGTTGTCTCATCTGATTTCTGTGTTGCTGACAAGGTAGTTAAATTCAAAGATGGTCTCTGATCAATAGGAATCTGGTACTGTGCTTCAATGTGTTCTGTTATAAATGGCAGAGTTGTAGTAGATGTTTCCCATGTTGATGTTTGTTGAACAGCACTTGTGTCTGGCAGAGTAGTTGAAGGTGCAGCAGTTGTCTCTGTTGTGACACTTGTAATTGAAGTAGATGTTTCTCCTGAAGTGGTAATGGATGTTGCAGTTGACTCAGGTGATCTAGGACTTGTAAGATAAGCAGCTTCTGGTGCTGTTGTTGATAGAACCATAGTTATTGTATCAGTCGTGGCACTTGTTGCTGCAGTTGTTTCCTGTGTTGATGTTAGTTGCACAGTGCTTGTTTCTGGTGGAGTAGTTGAATATAAAGCTGTTGTCTCAGTTGTTACTCTTGTTACTACAGTAGATTCCTGTGTTGTTGATGATGGCACTGTGCTTGTCAATTCTACTGCAGTTGTAGTAGATGTCTGGACAGTAACTGCAGATGAAGTGCTTGATTCCACTGTGCTTTCTGTTGCTGCAGTAAAGGGCACTGTAGTACTTTCCAGTGTGGAAGTTGATGATACCATTGTTTCCAGGGCTGCTGTTGAAAATATTGTGCTACTTGTTTCTCCAGTGGGAGGTACATATGTTGTGGTGGTCTCAGCTAAGTAGGACTTGTTTGAGGTGTGGTTTCTGGTGCTGTGGTAGATATAACTATAGTTGTAGTTGTTGTTTCACTTGTTACAGCAGTTATTTCCTGTGTTGATGTTGGTTCCACAGTGCTTGTTACTTGAATAGTAGTTGAGGATTCAACAGTTGTCTCTGTTGTCAAACTTGATAATTCTGTTGTTCGTAGTGTTGATATTAAGGGTACATTGCTTGTTGTTTCTAATGGAGTTGTAGAGGAAGCTTCTGTTGGCCCAGTTGACATAGTACTTGCCTCCAATGTGCTTTCTGTTGCTGTTGTAGAGGGCTCTGTTGTAGTTTCTGGTATGGATGTTGTTATAACTATTGCTTCCCGTGTTGATGATTGTGTAACAGTACTTCTGTCTTGCAGAGTAGTTGATACTGCAGAAGTTGTCTCTGTTGTCTCACTTGTGATTGCAGTTGTTCTTTGTCCTGAACTGGTAATGGATGTTGCAGTTGACTCAGATGATGCAGGACTTGTAAGAGAAGTAGCTTCTGCTGCTGTAGTAGGTTGAACAGTAGTTATTGTCTCAGTCGTGGCACTTGTTGCTACAGTTGTTTCCTGTATCGATGTTAGTTGCAAAGTGCTTGTTTCTGGTGGAGTAGTTGAAGATAAAGCTGTTGTCTCTGTTGGTACACTTGCTACCACAGTTGATTCCTGTGTTGTTGGTGATGGCACGGTGGTTGTCATTTCTACTGCAGTTGTAGTAGATGTCTGGGCAGTAACTGCAGATGAAGTGCTTGATTCCACTGTGCTTTCTGTTGCTGCAGAAGAGGGAAATGTAGTAGTTTCCAGTGTGGAAGTTGATGATACCATTGTTTCCAGGACTGCCGTTGAAAATATTATGCTACTTCTTTCTCCAATCGGAGTTACAGATGTTGCGATGGTCTCAACTAATGTAGGACTTGTTTGAGGTGTGGTTTCTGGTGCTGTGGTAGATTGTGCTATAGTTGTTGTTGTTTCACTCATTACTACAGTTGTTTCCTCTGTTGATGTTGGTGGCAAGGTGCTTGTTAGTTGTGTAGCAGTTGAGGATTCAAGAGATGTCTCTGTTGTCAAACTTGATAATTCAGTTGTTTGTAGTGTTGATATTAAGGGTACATTGCTTCTTGTTTCTAATGGAGTTGAAGAGGAAACTTCTGTTGTCCCAGCTGACATAGTACTTGCCTCCAATGTGCTTTCTGTTGCTGTTGTAGAGGGCACTGTAGTAGTTTCCGGTAAGGATGTTGTTAGAACTGTTGCTTCCTGTGTCGATGATTGTGTAACAGTACTTGTGTCTTGCAGAGTAATTGAAGCTGCAGCAGTTGTCTCTGTTGTCTCACTTGTGATTACAGTTGTTCTTTCTCCTGAAGTGGTAATGGATGTTGCAGTTGACTCAGATGATGTAGGACTTGTAAGAGAAGTAGCTTCTGGTGTTGTAGTAGGTTGAACAGTAGTTATTGAATCAGTCATGGTACTTGTTGCTGCAGTTGTTTCCTCTGTTGATATTAGTTGCACACTGCTTGTTTCTGGTGGAGTAGCTAAAGATAAAGCTGTTGTCTCTGTTGTTACACTTGTTATTACAGTTGATTCCTGTGTTGTTGTTGATGGCATTGTGCTTGTCATTTCTAGTGGAGTTTTAGTAGAAGTCTGGGCAGTAACTGTATCAGTCATGGGACTTGTTGCTGTGGTAGATAGAATTATAGTTGTAGTTGTAGTTTCACTTGTTACAGCAGTTACTTCCTGTGTTGACGTTAGTTCCACACTGCTGGGTACTTGAAGAGTAGTTGAGGATTCAACAGTTGTCTCTGTTGTCAAACTTGATAATTCAGTTGTTTGTAGTGTTGATATTAAGGGTACATTGCTTGTTGTTTCTAATGGAGTTGTAGAGGAAACTTCTGTTGTCCCAGCTGACATAGTATTTGCTTCCAGTGTGCTTTCTGTTGCTGCTGTAGAGGGCACCACAGTAGTTTCTGGTATGGATGTAGTTAGAACACTTGCTTCTTTTGTTGATGATTGTGGAACAGTACTTGTGCTTGGCAGAGTAGTTGAAGCTTCAGCAGTTGTCTCTATTGTCACACTTGTAATTGTAGTTGTGGATTCTCCTGAAGTGGTAATGGATGTTGCAGTTGACTCAGATGATGAAGAACTTGTAAGGGAAGCAGCTTCTGGTGTTGTTGTTGACAGAACTATAGTTATTGTCTCAGTCATGGCACTTGTTGCTGCAGTTGTTTCCTGTGTTGATATTAGTTGCACAGTGCGTGTTTCTGGTGGAGTAATTGAATATAAAGCTGTTGTTACAGTTGTTAGTACAGTTGATTCCTGTGTTGTTGTTGATGGCACTGTGCTTGTAATTTCTATTGGAGTTGTAGTAGATGTTTTTGAAGTAACAGTAGAAGTACTTGATTCCAACGTGCTTGCTACTGATGCAGTTGAGGACACTATAGTAATTTCCACTGCGGAAGTTGTGGGTACTGTTGTTTCTTGAGTTGACGTTAAAGAAATTGTGCTTGCTGTTTCTCCTGGAGGGTTATGAATGTTGTAGTGGTCTCTGCTAATGTAGGACTTGTCTGAGCTGTAGTTTCTGGTACTGCAGAAGACTGAAAATAGTTGTCATTGTTGTTCCACTTTTTAATGTAGTTGTTTCCGGTGTTGATGTTGAAGGTATAAGGCTTGTCATTTCCATCAGTACTAGAGAAGATGCAACTGTTGTCTCATCTGATTTCTGTGTTGCTGACAAGGTAGTTAAATTCAAAGATGGTCTCTGATCAATAGGAATCTGGTACTGTGCTTCAATGTGTTCTGTTATAAATGGCAGAGTTGTATAAGATGTTTCCCATGTTGATGTTTGTGGAACAGCACTTGTGTCTGGCAGAGTAGTTGAAGGTGCAGCAGTTGTCTCTGTTGTGACACTTGTAATTGAAGTAGATGTTTCTCCTGAAGTGGTAATGGATGTAGTTGACTCAGGTGATCTAGGACTTGTAAGATAAGCAGCTTCTGGTGCTGTTGTTGATAGAACCATAGTTATTGTATCAGTCGTGGCACTTGTTGCTGCAGTTGTTTCCTGTGTTGATGTTAATTGCACAGTGCTTGTTTCTGGTGGAGTATTTGAATATAAAGCTGTTGTCTCAGTTGTTACTCTTGTTACTGCAGTTGATTCCTGTGTTGTTGTTGATGGCACTGTGCTTGTCATTTCTACTGCAGTTGTAGTAGATGTCTGGACAGTAACTGCAGATGAAGTGCTTGATTCCACTGTGCTTTCTGTTGCTGCAGTAGAGGGCACTGTAGTACTTTCCAGTGTGGAAGTTGATGATACCATTGTTTCCAGGGCTGCTGTTGAAAATATTGTGCTACTTGTTTCTCCAGTGGGAGGTACATATGTTGTGGTGGTCTCAGCTAATGTAGGACTTGTTTGAGGTGTGGTTTCTGGTGCTGTGGTAGATATAACTATAGTTGTAGTTGTTGTTTCACTTGTTACAGCAGTTATTTCCTGTGTTGATGTTGGTTCCACAGTGCTTGTTACTTGAATAGTAGTTGAGGATTCAACAGTTGTCTCTGTTGTCAAACTTGATAATTCTGTTGTTCGTATTGTTGATATTAAGGGTACATTGCTTGTTGTTTCTAATGGAGTTGTAGAAGAAGCTTCTGTTGGCCCAGTTGACATAGTACTTGCCTCCAATGTGCTTTCTGTTGCTGTTGTAGAGGGCACTGTTGTAGTTTCTGGTATGGATGTTGTTATAACTATTGCTTCCTGTGTTGATGATTGTGTAACAGTACTTCTGTCTTGCAGAGTAGTTGATACTGCAGAAGTTGTCTCTGTTGTCTCACTTGTGATTGCAGTTGTTCTTTGTCCTGAACTGGTAATGGATGTTGCAGTTGACTCAGATGATGCAGGACTTGTAAGAGAAGTAGCTTCTGCTGCTGTAGTAGGTTGAACAGTAGTTATTGTCTCAGTCGTGGCACTTGTTGCTACAGTTGTTTCCTGTATCGATGTTAGTTGCAAAGTGCTTGTTTCTGGTGGAGTAGTTGAAGATAAAGCTGTTGTCTCTGTTGGTACACTTGCTACCACAGTTGATTCCTGTGTTGTTGGTGATGGCACGGTGGTTGTCATTTCTACTGCAGTTGTAGTAGATGTCTGGGCAGTAACTGCAGATGAAGTGCTTGATTCCACTGTGCTTTCTGTTGCTGCTGTAGAGGGAAATGTAGTAGTTTCCAGTGTGGAAGTTGATGATTCCATTGTTTCCAGGACTGCCGTTGAAAATATTGTGCTACTTCTTTCTCCAATGGGAGTTACAGATGTTGCGATGGTCTCAACTAATGTAGGACTTGTTTGAGGTGTGGTTTCTGGTGCTGTGGTAGATTGTGCTATAGTTGTTGTTGTTTCACTCATTACTACAGTTGTTTCCTCTGTTGATGTTGGTGGCAAGGTGCTTGTTAGTTGTGTAGCAGTTGAGGATTCAAGAGTTGTCTCTGTTGTCAAACTTGATAATTCAGTTGTTTGTAGTGTTGATATTAAGGGTACATTGCTTCTTGTTTCTAATGGAGTTGTAGAGAAACTTTTGTTGTCCCAGTTGACATAGTACTTGCCTCCAATGTGCTTTCTGTTGCTGTTGTAGAGGGCACTGTAGTAGTTTCTGGTAAGGATGTTGTTAGAACTGTTGCTTCCTGTGTCGATGATTGTGTAACAGTACTTGTGTCTTGCAGAGTAGTTGAAGCTGCAGCAGTTGTCTCTGTTGTCACACTTGTGATTACAGTTGTTCTTTCTCCTGAAGTGGTAATGGATGTTGCAGTTGACTCAGATGATGTAGGACTTGTAAGAGAAGTAGCTTCTGGTGTTGTAGTAGGTTGAACAGTAGTTATTGAATCAGTCATGGTACTTGTTGCTGCAGTTGTTTCCTCTGTTGATATTAGTTGCACAGTGTTTGTTTCTGGTGGAGTAGCTAAAGATAAAGCTGTTGTCTCTGTTGTTACACTTGTTATTACAGTTGATTCCTGTGTTGTTGTTGATGGCATTGTGCTTGTCATTTCTAGTGGAGTTTTAGTAGAAGTCTGGGCAGTAACTGTATCAGTCATGGGACTTGTTGCTGTGGTAGATAGAATTATAGTTGTAGTTGTAGTTTCACTTGTTACAGCAGTTACTTCCTGTGTTGACGTTAGTTCCACACTGCTGGTTACTTGAAGAGTAGTTGAGGATTCAACAGTTGTCTCTGTTGTCAAACTTGATAATTCAGTTGTTTGTAGTGTTGATATTAAGGGTACATTACTTGTTGTTTCTAATGGAGTTGTAGAGGAAGCTTCTGTTGTCCCAGTTGACATAGTATTTGCTTCCAATGTGCTTTCTGTTGCTGCTGTAGAGGGCACCACAGTAGTTTCTGGTATGGATGTAGTTAGAACACTTGCTTCCTTTGTTGATGATTGTGGAACAGTACTTGTGTTTGGCAGAGTAGTTGAAGCTTCAGCAGTTGTCTCTATTGTCACACTTGTAATTGTAGTTGTGGATTCTCCTGAAGTGGTAATGGATGTTGCAGTTGACTCAGATGATGAAGAACTTGTAAGGGAAGCAGCTTCTGGTGTTGTTGTTGACAGAACTATAGTTATTGTCTCAGTCATGGCACTTGTTGCTGCAGTTGTTTCCTGTGTTGATATTAGTTGCACAGTGCGTGTTTCTGGTGGAGTAATTGAATATAAAGCTGTTGTCTCTGTTGTTACAGTTGTTAGTACAGTTGATTCCTGTGTTGTTGTTGATGGCACTGTGCTTGTAATTTCTATTGGAGTTGTAGTAGATGTTTTTGAAGTAACAGTAGAAGTACTTGATTCCAACGTGCTTGCTACTGATGCAGTTGAGGACACTATAGTAATTTCCACTGCGGAAGTTGTGGGTACTGTTGTTTCTTGAGTTGACGTTAAAGAAATTGTGCTTGCTGTTTCTCCTGGAGGGGTTATGAATGTTGTAGTGGTCTCTGCTAATGTAGGACTTGTCTGAGCTGTAGTTTCTGGTACTGCAGAAGACTGAAAAATAGTTGTCATTGTTGTTCCACTTTTTAATGTAGTTGTTTCCGGTGTTGATGTTGAAGGTATAAGGCTTGTCATTTCCATCAGTGCTAGAGAAGATGCAACTGTTGTCTCATCTGATTTCTGTGTTGCTGACAAGGTAGTTAAATTCAAAGATGGTCTCTGATCAATAGGAATCTGGTACTGTGCTTCAATGTGTTCTGTTATAAATGGCAGAGTTGTAGTAGATGTTTCCCATGTTGATGTTTGTGGAACAGCACTTGTGTCTGGCAGAGTAGTTGAAGGTGCAGCAGTTGTCTCTGTTGTGACACTTGTAATTGAAGTAGATGTTTCTCCTGAAGTGGTAATGGATGTTGCAGTTGACTCAGGTGATCTAGGACTTGTAAGATAAGCAGCTTCTGGTGCTGTTGTTGATAGAACCATAGTTATTGTATCAGTCGTGGCACTTGTTGCTGCAGTTGTTTCCTGTGTTGATGTTAATTGCACAGTGCTTGTTTCTGGTGGAGTATTTGAATATAAAGCTGTTGTCTCAGTTGTTACTCTTGTTACTGCAGTTGATTCCTGTGTTGTTGTTGATGGCACTGTGCTTGTCATTTCTACTGCAGTTGTAGTAGATGTCTGGACAGTAACTGCAGATGAAGTGCTTGATTCCACTGTGCTTTCTGTTGCTGCAGTAGGGCACTGTAGTACTTTCCAGTGTGGAAGTTGATGATACCATTGTTGCCAGGGCTGCTGTTGAAAATATTGTGCTACTTGTTTCTCCAGTGGAGGTACATATGTTGTGGTGGTCTCAGCTAATGTAGGACTTGTTTGAGGTGTGGTTTCTGGTGCTGTGGTAGATATAACTATAGTTGTAGTGTTGTTTCACTTGTTACAGCAGATATTTCCTGTGTTGATGTTGGTTCCACAGTGCTTGTTACTTGAATAGTAGTTGAGGATTCAACAGTTGTCTCTGTTGTCAAACTTGATAATTCTGTTGTTCGTATTGTTGATATTAAGGGTACATTGCTTGTTGTTTCTAATGGAGTTGTAGAAGAAGCTTCTGTTGGCCCAGTTGACATAGTACTTGCCTCCAATGTGCTTTCTGTTGCTGTTGTAGAGGGCACTGTTGTAGTTTCTGGTATGTGTGTTGTTATAACTACTGCTTCCTGTGTTGATGATTGTGTAACAGTACTTCTGTCTTGCAGAGTAGTTGATACTGCAGCAGTTGTCTCTGTTGTCTCACTTGTGATTGCAGTTGTTCTTTGTCCTGAACTGGTAATGGATGTTGCAGTTGACTCAGATGATGTAGGACTTGTAAGTGAAGAAGCTTCTGCTGCTGTAGTAGGTTGCACAGTAGTTATTGTCTCAGTCGTGGCACTTGTTGCTACAGTTGTTTCCTGTATCGATGTTAGTTGCAAAGTGCTTGTTTCTGGTGGAGTAGTTGAAGATAAAGCTGTTGTCTCTGTTGGTACACTTGCTACTACAGTTGATTCCTGTGTTGTTGGTGATGGCATTGTGCTTGTCATTTCTAGTGGAGTTTTAGTAGAAGTCTGGGCAGTAACTGTATCAGTCATGGGACTTGTTGCTGTGGTAGATAGAATTATAGTTGTAGTTGTAGTTTCACTTGTTACAGCAGTTACTTCCTGTGTTGACGTTAGTTCCACACTGCTGGTTACTTGAAGAGTAGTTGAGGATTCAACAGTTGTCTCTGTTGTCAAACTTGATAATTCAGTTGTTTGTAGTGTTGATATTAAGGGTACATTACTTGTTGTTTCTAATGGAGTTGTAGAGGAAGCTTCTGTTGTCCCAGTTGACATAGTATTTGCTTCCAATGTGCTTCCTGTTGCTGCTGTAGAGGCACCACAGTAGTTTCTGGTATGGATGTAGTTAGAACACTTGCTTCCTTTGTTGATGATTGTGGAACAGTACTTGTGTTTGGCAGAGTAGTTGAAGCTTCAGCAGTTGTCTCTATTGTCACACTTGTAATTGTAGTTGTGGATTCTCCTGAAGTGGTAATGGATGTTGCAGTTGACTCAGATGATGAAGAACTTGTAAGGAAGCAGCTTCTGGTGTTGTTGGTGACAGAACTATAGTTATTGTCTCAGTCATGGCACTTGTTGCTGCAGTTGTTTCCTGTGTTGATATTAGTTGCACAGTGCGTGTTTCTGGTGGAGTAATTGAATATAAAGCTGTTGTCTCTGTTGTTACAGTTGTTAGTACAGTTGATTCCTGTGTTGTTGTTGATGGCACTGTGCTTGTAATTTCTATTGGAGTTGTAGTAGATGTTTTTGAATTAACAGTAGAAGTACTTGATTCCAACGTGCTTGCTACTGATGCAGTTGAGGACACTATAGTAATTTCCACTGCGGAAGTTGTGGGTACTGTTGTTTCTTGAGTTGACGTTAAAGAAATTGTGCTTGCTGCTTCTCCTGGAGGGGTTATGAATGTTGTAGTGGTCTCTGCTAATGTAGGACTTGTCTGAGCTGTAGTTTCTGGTACTGCAGAAGACTGAAAATAGTTGTCATTGTTGTTCCACTTTTAATGTAGTTGTTTCCGTGTTGATGTTGAAGGTATAAGGCTTGTCATTTCCATCAGTACTAGAGAAGATGCAACTGTTGTCTCATCTGATTTCTGTGTTGCTGACAAGGTAGTTAAATTCAAAGATGGTCTCTGATCAATAGGAATCTGGTACTGTGCTTCAATGTGTTCTGTTATAAATGGCAGAGTTGTAGTAGATGTTTCCCATGTTGATGTTTGTGGAACAGCACTTGTGTCTGGCAGAGTAGTTGAAGGTGCAGCAGTTGTCTCTGTTGTGACACTTGTAATTGAAGTAGATGTTTCTCCTGAAGTGGTAATGGATGTTGCAGTTGACTCAGGTGATCTAGGACTTGTAAGATAAGCAGCTTCTGGTGCTGTTGTTGATAGAACCATAGTTATTGTATCAGTCGTGGCACTTGTTGCTGCAGTTGTTTCCTGTGTTGATGTTAATTGCACAGTGCTTGTTTCTGGTGGAGTATTTGAATATAAAGCTGTTGTCTCAGTTGTTACTCTTGTTACTGCAGTTGATTCCTGTGTTGTTGTTGATGGCACTGTGCTTGTCATTTCTACTGCAGTTGTAGTAGATGTCTGGACAGTAACTGCAGATGAAGTGCTTGATTCCACTGTGCTTTCTGTTGCTGCAGTAGAGGGCACTGTAGTACTTTCCAGTGTGGAAGTTGATGATACCATTGTTGCCAGGGCTGCTGTTGAAAATATTGTGCTACTTGTTTCTCCAGTGGGAGGTACATATGTTGTGGTGGTCTCAGCTAATGTAGGACTTGTTTGAGGTGTGGTTTCTGGTGCTGTGGTAGATAAAACTATAGTTGTAGTTGTTGTTTCACTTGTTACAGCAGATATTTCCTGTGTTGATGTTGGTTCCACAGTGCTTGTTACTTGAATAGTAGTTGAGGATTCAACAGTTGTCTCTGTTGTCAAACTTGATAATTCTGTTGTTCGTATTGTTGATATTAAGGGTACATTGCTTGTTGTTTCTAATGGAGTTGTAGAAGAAGCTTCTGTTGGCCCAGTTGACATAGTACTTGCCTCCAATGTGCTTTCTGTTGCTGTTGTAGAGGGCACTGTTGTAGTTTCTGGTATGTGTGTTGTTATAACTACTGCTTCCTGTGTTGATGATTGTGTAACAGTACTTCTGTCTTGCAGAGTAGTTGATACTGCAGCAGTTGTCTCTGTTGTCTCACTTGTGATTGCAGTTGTTGTTTGTCCTGAACTGGTAATGGATGTTGCAGTTGACTCAGATGATGTAGGACTTGTAAGTGAAGAAGCTTCTGCTGCTGTAGTAGGTTGCACAGTAGTTATTGTCTCAGTCGTGGCACTTGTTGCTACAGTTGTTTCCTGTATCGATGTTAGTTGCAAAGTGCTTGTTTCTGGTGGAGTAGTTGAAGATAAAGCTGTTGTCTCTGTTGGTACACTTGCTGCTACAGTTGATTCCTGTGTTGTTGTTGATGGCATTGTGCTTGTCATTTCTAGTGGAGTTTTAGTAGAAGTCTGGGCAGTAACTGTATCAGTCATGGGACTTGTTGCTGTGGTAGATAGAATTATAGTTGTAGTTGTAGTTTCACTTGTTACAGCAGTTACTTCCTGTGTTGACGTTAGTTCCACACTGCTGGTTACTTGAAGAGTAGTTGAGGATTCAACAGTTGTCTCTGTTGTCAAACTTGATAATTCAGTTGTTTGTAGTGTTGATATTAAGGGTACATTACTTGTTGTTTCTAATGGAGTTGTAGAGGAAGCTTCTGTTGTCCCAGTTGACATAGTATTTGCTTCCAATGTGCTTCCTGTTGCTGCTGTAGAGGGCACCACAGTAGTTTCTGGTATGGATGTAGTTAGAACACTTGCTTCCTTTGTTGATGATTGTGGAACAGTACTTGTGTTTGGCAGAGTAGTTGAAGCTTCAGCAGTTGTCTCTATTGTCACACTTGTAATTGTAGTTGTGGATTCTCCTGAAGTGGTAATGGATGTTGCAGTTGACTCAGATGATGAAGAACTTGTAAGGGAAGCAGCTTCTGGTGTTGTTGGTGACAGAACTATAGTTATTGTCTCAGTCATGGCACTTGTTGCTGCAGTTGTTTCCTGTGTTGATATTAGTTGCACAGTGCGTGTTTCTGGTGGAGTAATTGAATATAAAGCTGTTGTCTCTGTTGTTACAGTTGTTAGTACAGTTGATTCCTGTGTTGTTGTTGATGGCACTGTGCTTGTAATTTCTATTGGAGTTGTAGTAGATGTTTTTGAATTAACAGTAGAAGTACTTGATTCCAACGTGCTTGCTACTGATGCAGTTGAGGACACTATAGTAATTTCCACTGCGGAAGTTGTGGGTACTGTTGTTTCTGAGTTGACGTTAAAGAAATTGTGCTTGCTGCTTCTCCTGGAGGGGTTATGAATGTTGTAGTGGTCTCTGCTAATGTAGGACTTGTCTGAGCTGTAGTTTCTGGTACTGCAGAAGACTGAAAAATAGTTGTCATTGTTGTTCCACTTTTTAATGTAGTTGTTTCCGGTGTTGATGTTGAAGGTATAAGGCTTGTCATTTCCATCAGTACTAGAGAAGATGCAACTGTTGTCTCATCTGATTTCTGTGTTGCTGACAAGGTAGTTAAATTCAAAGATGGTCTCTGATCAATAGGAATCTGGTACTGTGCTTCAATGTGTTCTGTTATAAATGGCAGAGTTGTAGTAGATGTTTCCCATGTTGATGTTTGTGGAACAGCACTTGTGTCTGGCAGAGTAGTTGAAGGTGCAGCAGTTGTCTCTGTTGTGACACTTGTAATTGAAGTAGATGTTTCTCCTGAAGTGGTAATGGATGTTGCAGTTGACTCAGGTGATCTAGGACTTGTAAGATAAGCAGCTTCTGGTGCTGTTGTTGATAGAACCATAGTTATTGTATCAGTCGTGGCACTTGTTGCTGCAGTTGTTTCCTGTGTTGATGTTAATTGCACAGTGCTTGTTTCTGGTGGAGTATTTGAATATAAAGCTGTTGTCTCAGTTGTTACTCTTGTTACTGCAGTTGATTCCTGTGTTGTTGTTGATGGCACTGTGCTTGTCATTTCTACTGCAGTTGTAGTAGATGTCTGGACAGTAACTGCAGATGAAGTGCTTGATTCCACTGTGCTTTCTGTTGCTGCAGTAGAGGGCACTGTAGTACTTTCCAGTGTGGAAGTTGATGATACCATTGTTGCCAGGGCTGCTGTTGAAAATATTGTGCTACTTGTTTCTCCAGTGGGAGGTACATATGTTGTGGTGGTCTCAGCTAATGTAGGACTTGTTTGAGGTGTGGTTTCTGGTGCTGTGGTAGATATAACTATAGTTGTAGTTGTTGTTTCACTTGTTACAGCAGATATTTCCTGTGTTGATGTTGGTTCCACAGTGCTTGTTACTTGAATAGTAGTTGAGGATTCAACAGTTGTCTCTGTTGTCAAACTTGATAATTCTGTTGTTCGTATTGTTGATATTAAGGGTACATTGCTTGTTGTTTCTAATGGAGTTGTAGAAGAAGCTTCTGTTGGCCCAGTTGACATAGTACTTGCCTCCAATGTGCTTTCTGTTGCTGTTGTAGAGGGCACTGTTGTAGTTTCTGGTATGGGTGTTGTTATAACTATTGCTTCCTGTGTTGATGATTGTGTAACAGTACTTCTGTCTTGCAGAGTATTTGATACTGCAGAAGTTGTCTCTGTTGTCTCACTTGTGATTGCAGTTGTTCTTTGTCCTGAACTGGTAATGGATGTTGCAGTTGACTCAGATGATGTAGGACTTGTAGGAAGAAGCTTCTGCTGCTGTAGTAGGTTGCACAGTAGTTATTGTCTCACTCGTGGCACTTGTTGCTACAGTTGTTTCCTGTATCGATGTTAGTTGCAAAGTGCTTGTTTCTGGTGGAGTAGTTGAAGATAAAGCTGTTGTCTCTGTTGGTACACTTGCTACTACAGTTGATTCCTGTGTTGTTGGTGATGGCATTGTGCTTGTCATTTCTAGTGGAGTTTTAGTAGAAGTCTGGGCAGTAACTGTATCAGTCATGGGACTTGTTGCTGTGGTAGATAGAACTATAGTTGTAGTTGTTGTTTCACTTGTTACAGTACTTACTTCCTGTGTTGACTTTGGTTCCACAGTGCTGGTTACTTGAAGAGTAGTTGAGGATTCAACAGTTGTCTCTGTTGTCAAACTTGTTAATTCAGTTGTTTGTAGTGTTGATATTGAGGGTATATTGCTTGTTGTTTCTATTGGAGTTGTAAAGGAGGCCTCTGTTGTCCCAGTTGACATAGTACTTGCCTCCAATGTGCTTTCTGTTGCTGCTGTAGAGGGCAGTGTAGTAGATTCTAGTATGGATGTTGTTAGAACAGTTGCTTCCTGTGCTGATAATTGTGGAACAGTACTTGTGTCTTGCGGAGTAGTTGAAGCTGCAGCAGTTGTATCTGTTGTCACACTTGTGATTGAAGTTGTTGTTTCTCCTGAAGTGGTAATGGATGTTGCAGTTGACTCAAATGATGTAGGACTTGTAAGAGAAGTAGCGTCTGGTCTTGTAGTAGATCGAACTGTAGTCATTGTTTCAGTCAAGGCACTTGTTGATGCAGTTGTTTCCTCTGTTGATATTAGTTGCACAGCACTTGTTTCTGCTGGAGTAGTTGAAGATAAAGCTGTTGTCTCTGTTGTTACACTTGTTATTACAGTTGACTCCTGTGTTGTTGTTGATGGCAATGTGCTTGTCATTTCTACTGGAGTTGTCTGGGCAGTAACTGAAGATAAGGTGCTTGATTCCACTGTGCTTTCTGTTGCTGCAGTAGAAGGCACTGTGGTAGTTTCCAGTGTAGAAGTTGATGGTACCGTTGTTTCTTTGCCTGCTGTTGAAAACATTGTACTACTTATTTCTCCAGTAGGAGTTACAGATGTTGTGGTGGTCTCAGCTGATATAGAACTTGTTGGAATTGTGGTTTCTGTTGCTGTGGTAGATTGAGCTGTAGTTGTTGTTGTTTCACTTATTACTACAGTTGTTTCCTCGGTTGATGTTGGTGGCAAGGTGCTTGTTACTTGTGTAGTAACTGAGGATTCAACAGTTGTATCCATTGACAAACTTGATAATTCAGTTGTTTGTAGTGTTGATATTAAGGGTACATTGCTTGTTGTTTCTAATGGGTTGTAGAGGAAGCTTTTGTTGTCCCAGTTGACATAGTACTTGCCTCCAATGTGCTTTCTGTTGCTGTTGTAGAGGGCACTGTAATGGTTTCTGGAATGGATGTTGTTAAAACTGTTGCTTCCTGTGTCGATGATTGTGTAACAGTACTTGTGTCTTGCAGAGTAGTTGAAGCTGCAGGAGTTGTCTCTGTTGCCACCTTGTGATTACAGTTGTTCTTTCTCCTGAAGTGGTAATGGATGTTGCAGTTGACTCAGATGATGTAGGACTTGAAAGAGAAGATGCTTCTGGTGCTGTAGCAGTTGCACCATAGTTATAATCTCAGTCATGGCACTTGTTGCAAAAGTTGTTTCCTCTGTTGATGTTAGTTGCACAGTGATTGTTTCTGGTGGAGAAGTTGAAGATAAAGCTGTTGTCTCTGTTGGCACACTTGTTACTAGAGTTGATTCCTGTTTTGTTGTTGATGGCACTGTGCTTGTCATTTCAATAGCAGTTGTAATAGATGTTTGTGCAGCAACAGTAGATGTGCTTGATTCCATGGTGCTTTCTGTTGCTGCAGTAGAGGGCACTGTAGTAGTTTCCAGTGTAGAACTTGATGGTACAGTTGTTTCTTGGGCTGCTGTTGAAAATATTGTGCTACTTATTTCTCCAGTAGGAGGAACAGAAGCTGTGGTGGTCTCAGCTGATGTAAAACTTATTGGAATTGTAGTTTCTGGTGCTGTGGTAAATTGAGCTATAGATGTTGTTGTTTCACTTGTTACTGCAGTTGTTTCTTGTGTTGATGTTGGTTCCACAGTGCTTGTTACTTGAATAGTAGTTGAGGATTCAACAGTTGTCTCTGTTGTAAACTTGTTAATTCAGTTGTTTGCAGTGTTGATATTAATTGTACATTGCTTGTTGTTTCTATTGGAGATGTTGAGGAAGCTTCTGTTGTCCCAGTTGACATACTACCTGCCCAATGTGCTTTCTGCTGCTTTTGTAGAGGGGACTGTAGTAGTTTCTGGTATGGATGTTGTTAGAACTGTTGCTTCCTGTGTCGATGATTGTGTAACTGTACTTGTGTCTGGCAGAGTAGTTGAAGGGGCAGTAGTTGTCTCTGTTGTCACACTTGTGATTGAAGTTGTTGTTTCTCCTGAAGTGGTAATGGATGTTGCAGTTGACTCAGATGACGTAGAACTTGAAAGAGAAGAAGCTTCTGGTGCTGTAGTAGGTTGAACCGTAGTTATTGTCTCAGTCGTGGCACTTGTTGCAAAAGTTGTTTCCTGTATCGATGTTAGTTGCACAGTGCTTGTTTCTGGTGGAGTAGTTAAAGATAAAGCTGTTGTCTCTGTTAGCACACTTGTTACTACAGTTGATTCCTGTGTTGTTGTTGATGGCACTGTGCTTGTCATTTCAATTGCAGTTGTAATAGATGTTTGTGCAGCAACAGCAGATGAAGTGCTTGATTCCACTGTGCTTTCTATTGCTGCAGTAGGGTACTGTAGTAGTTTCCAGTGTGGAAGTTGATGATACTGTTGTTTCCAGGGCTGCTGTTGGAAATATTGTGCTACTTGTTTCTCCAGGAGGAGTTACAGATGTTGTGGTGGTCTCAGCTAACGTAGGACTTGTTTGAGGTGTGGTTTCTGGTGCTGTGCTAGATTGATCTGTAGTTGTCGTTGTTGTTTCACTTGTTACAGCAGTTGTTTCTTGTGTTGATGTTGGTTCCACTGTGCTTGTTACTTGAATAGCAGTTGAGGATTCAACAGTTGTCTCTGTTGTCAAACTTGATAATTCAGTTGTTTGTAGTGTTGATATTAAGGGTACATTGCTTGTTGTTTCTATTGGAGTTGTAGAGGAAGCTTCTGTTGTCCCAGTTGACATAATACTTGCCTCCAATGTGCTTTCTGTTGCTGTTGTAGAGGGCACTTCAGTAGTTTCTGTTATGGATGTTGTTAGAACTGTTGCTTCCTGTGTCGATGATTTTGTAACAGTACTTGTGTCTTGCATAGTATTTGAAGCTGCAGCAGTTGTCTCTGTTGTCACACTTGTGATTACAGATGTTGTTTCTCCTGAAGTGGTAATGGATGTTGCAGTTGACTCAGAAGATGTAGGACTTGAAAGAGAAGAAGCTTCTGGTACTGTAGTAGGTTGAACCGTAGTTATTGTCTCAGTCGTGGCACTTGTTGCAAAAGTCGTTTCCTGTATCGATGTTAGTTGCAAAGTGCTTGTTTCTGGTGGAGTAGTTGAATATAAAGCTGTTGTCTCTGTTGGCACACTTGTTACTACAGCTGATTCCTGTGTTGTTGTTGATGGCACTGTACTTGTCATTTCTATTGCAGTTGCAATAGATGTTTGTACAGCAACAGTAGATGAAGTGCTTGATCCACTGTGCTTTCTGTTGCTGCAGTAGGGACACTGTACTAGTTTCCGTGTGGAAGCTGATGATATTGTTGTTTCCAGGTCTGCTGTTGGAAATATTGTGCTACTTGTTTCTCCAGGAGGAGTTACAGACGTTGTGGTGATCTCAACTAATGTTGGACTTATTTGAGGTGTGGTTTCTGGTGCTGTGGTAGATAGCACTATAGTGGTCATTGTTGTTTCACTTGTTGCAGCAGTTATTTCCTGTGTTGATGTTGGTTCCACAGTGCTTGTTATTTGAATAGTAGTTGAGGATTCAACAGTTGTCTCTGTTGTAAAACTTGTTACTTCAGTTGTTTGCAGTGTTGATATTAAGGGTACATTGCTTGTTGTTTCTACTGGAGTTGGAGAAGAAGCTTCTGTTGTCCCAGTTGACACAGTACTTGCCTCCAATGTGCTTTCTGTTGCTGTTGTAGAGGGGACTGTAGTAGTTTCTGGTATGGATGTTGATAGAGCTATTGCTTCCTGTGTCAATTTTGTAACAGTACTTGTGTCTTGCAGAGTAGTTGAAGCTGCAGCAGTTGTCTCTGTTGTCACACTTGTGATTGAAGTTGTTGTTTCTCCTGAAGTGGTAATGGATGTTGCAGTTGACTCAGATGATGTAGGACTTGTAAAAGAAGTAGCTTCTGGTGCTGTAGTAGGTTGAACCGTAGTTATTGCCTCAGTAGTGGCACTTGTTGCGACAGTTGTTTCCTGTATTGATGTTAGTTGCACAGTGCTTGTTTCTGGTGGAGTAGTTGAAGATAAAGCTGTTGTCTCTGTTGTCACACTTGTTACTACTGTTGATTCCTGTGTTGTTGATGGCACTGTGCTAGTCATTTCAATTGCAGTTGTAGTGGATGTTTGTTCAGCAACTGTAGATGAAGTGCTTGATTCCACTGTGCTTTCTGTTGCTGCAGTAGAGGTCACTGTAGTAGTTTCCAGTGTAGAAGTTGATGATACCATTGTTTCCCGGGCTGCTGTTGAAAATATTGTGCTACTTGTTTCTCCTGGAGGAGTTACAGTCGTGGTGGTGATCTCAGCTAATGTAGGACTTGTTTGAGGTGTGGTTTCTGGTGCTGTGGTAGACTGATCTGTAGTTGTCGTTGTTGTTTCACTTGTTACAGCAGTTGTTTCTTGTGTTGATGTTAGTTCCACAGTGCTTGTTACTTGAGTAGCAGTTGAGGATTCAACAGTTGTCTCTGTTGTAAAACTTGATAATTCAGTTGTTTGTAGTGTTGATATTAAGGGTACATTGCTTGTTGTTTCTAAGGAGTTGTAGAGGAAGCTTCTGTTGTCCCAGTTGACATAGTACTTGCCTCCAATGTGCTTTCTGTTGCTGTTGTAGAGGGGACTGCAGTAGTTTCTGGTATGGATGTTGATAGAGCTGTTGCTTCCTGTGTCGAAGACTGTGTAACAGTACTTGTGTCTTGCAGAGTAGTTGAAGCTGCAGTAGTTGTCTCTGTTGTCACACTTGTGATTGAAGTTGTTGTTTCTCCTGAAGTGGTAATGGATGCTGCAGTTGACTCAGATGATGTAGGACTTGTAAAAGAAGTAGCTTCTGGTGCTGTAGTAGGTTGAACCGTAGTTATTGTCTCAGTTGTGGCACTTGTTGCGACAGTTGTTTCCTGTATTGATGTTAGTTGCACAGTGCTTGTTTCTGGTGGAGTAGTTGAAGATAAAGCTGTTGTCTCTGTTGGCACACTTGTTACTACAGTTGATACCTGTGTTGTTGATGGCACTGTGCTTGTCATTTCAATTGCAGTTGTAATAGATGTTTGTGCAGCAACAGTAGATGAAGTGCTTGATTCCACTGTGCTTTCTGTTGCTGCAGTAGAGGGCACTGCAGTAGTTTCCAGTGTGGAAGTTGATGGTATAGTTGTTTTTTGGGCTGCTGTTGAAAATATTGTGCTACTTATTTCTCCAGTAGGAGTTATAAATGCTGTGGTGGTCTCAGCTGATGTAGAACTTATTGGAATTGTGGTTTCTGGTGCTGTGGTAGATTGAGCTACAGTTGTTGTTTCACTTGTTACTTCAGTTGTTTCCTCTGTTGATGTTCGTGGCAAGGTGCTTATTACTTGTGTGGTAGTTGAGGATTCAACAGTTGTCTCAGTTGTAAAACTTGATAATTCAGTTGTTTGTAGTATTGATATTAAGGGTACAATGCTTGTTGTTTCTAACATAGTTGTAGATGAAGCTTCTGTTGTCCCAGTTGACATAGTACTTGCCTCCAATGTGCTTTCTGTTGCTGTTGTAGAGGGCACTGTAGTAGTTTCTGGTATGGATGTTGTTAGAACTGTTGCTTCCTGTGTCGATGATTGTGTAACAGTACTTGTGTCTTGCAAAGTAGTTGAAGCTGTAGTAGTTGTCTCTGTTGTCTCACTTGTGATTGCAGTTGTTGTTGCTCCTGAAGTGGTAATGGATGTTGCAGTTGACTCAGATGATGTAGGTCTTGTAAGAGAAGTAGCTTCTGCTGCTGTAGTAGGTTGAATCGTAGTTATTGTCTCAGTCAAGGCACTTGTTGAAAAAGTTGTTTCCTGTATCGATGTTAGTTGCACAGTGCTTTTTTCTGGTAGAGTAGCTGAAGATAAAGCTGTTGTCTCTGTCGGCACATTTGTTACTACAGTTGATTCCTGTGTTGTTGTTGATGGCACTGTGCTTGTCATTTCAATTGCAGTTGTAGTAGATGTTTGTGCAGCAACAGTAGATGAAGTGCTTGATTCCACTGTGCTTTCTATTGCTGCTGTATTGGGTACTGTAGTAGTTTCCAGTGTGGAAGTTGATGATACCGTTGTTTCCAGGGCTGCTGTTGGAAATATTGTGCTACTTGTTTCTCCAGGAGGAGTTACAGATGTTGTGGTGGTCTCAGCTAATGTAGGACTTGTTTGAGGTGTGGTTTCTGGTGCTGTGCTAGATTGATCTGTAGTTGTCGTTGTTGTTTCACTTGTTACAGCAGTTGTTTCTTGTGTTGATGTTGGTTCCACTGTGCTTGTTTCTTGAATAGCAGTTGATGATTCAACAGTTGTCTCTGTTGTCAAACTTGATAATTCAGTTGTTTGTAGTGTTGATATTAAGGGTACATTGCTTGTTGTTTCTATTGGAGTTGTAGAGGAAGCTTCTGTTGTCCCAGTTGACATAATACTTGCCTCCAAAGTGCTTTCTGTTGCTGTTGTAGAGGGCACTTTAGTAGTTTCTGTATGGATGTTGTTAGAACTGTTGCTTCCTGTGTCGATGATTTTGTAACAGTACTTGTATATTGCAGAGTTGTTGAAGCTGCAGCAGTTGTCTCTTTTGTGTCACTTGTGATTGCAGTTGTTGTTTCTCCTGAAGTGGTAATGGATGTTGCAGTTGACTCAGATGATGTAGGACTTGTAAAAGAAGTAGCTTCTTGTGCTGTAGTAGGTTGAACCGTAGTTATTGTCTCAGTTGTAGCACTTGTTGCGACAGTTGTTTCCTGTTTTGATGTTAGTTGCACCGTGCTTGTTTCTGGTGGAGTAGTTGAAGATAAAGCTGTTGTCTCTGTTGTCACACTTGTTACGACAATTGATTCCTGTGTTGTTGTTGATGGCACTGTGCTTGTCATTTCAATTATAGTTGTAGTAGATGTTTGTGTAGCAACAGTAGATGATGTGCTTGATTCCACTGTGCTTTCTGTTGCTGCAGTAGAGGGCACTGTAGTAGTTTCCAGTGGGAAATTGATGATACCTTTTTCCAGGGCTGCTGTTGAATATATTATGCTACTGTTTCTCCAGGAGGAGTTACAGATGTTGTGGTGGTCTCAGCTAATGAAGGACTTGTTTGAAGTGGTTTCTGGTGCTGTGCTAGATTGAACTGTAGTTGTTGTTGTTTCACTTGTTACAGCAGTTGTTTCTTGTGTTGATGTTGGTTCCACAGTGCTTGTTACTTGAATAGCAGTTGATGATTCAACAGTTGTCTCTGTTGTAAAACTTGTTAATTCAGTTGTTTGTAGTGTTGATATTAAGGGTACATTGCTTGTTGTTTCTATTGGAGTTGTAGAGGAAGCTTCTGTTGTCCCAGTTGACATAGTACTTGCCTCCAATGTGCTTTCTGTTGCTGTTGTAGAGGGGACTGCAGTAGTTTCTGGTATGGATGTTGATAGAGCTGTTGCTTCCTGTGTCGAAGACTGTGTAACAGTACTTGTGTTTTGCAGAGTAGTTGAAGCTGCAGTAGTTGTCTCTGTTGTCACACTTGGATTGAAGTTGTTGTTTCTCCCGAAGTGGTAGTGGATGTTGCAGTTGACTCAGATGATGTAGGACTTGTAAAAGAAGTAGCTTCTGCTGCTGTAGTAGGTTGAACCGTAGTTATTGTCTCAGTGGTGGCACTTATTGCGACAGTTGTTTCCTGTATTGATGTTAGTTGCACAGTGCTTGTTTCTGTGGAGTAGTTGAAGATAAAGCTGTTGTCTCTGTTGGCACACTTGTTACTACAGTTGATTCCTGTGTTGTTGATGGCACTGTGCTAGTCATTTCAATTGCAGTTGTAGTGGATGTTTGTTCAGCAACTGTAGATGAAGTGCTTGATTCCACTGTGCTTTCTGTTGCTGCAGTAGAGGTCACTGTAGTAGTTTCTGGTATGGATGTTGTTAGAACTGTTGCTTCCTGTGTCGATGATTGTGTAACAGTACTTGTGTCTTGCAGAGTAGTTGAAGCTGTAGTAGTTGTCTCTGTTGTCTCACTTGTGATTGCAGTTGTTGTTGCTCCTGAAGTGGTAATGGATGTTGCAGTTGATTCAGATAATGTGGTCTTGTGAGAGAAGTAGCTTCTGCTGCTGTAGTAGGTTGAACCGTAGTTATTGGTCTCCAGTCGTGGCACTTGTTGAAAAAGTCGTTTCCTGTATCGATGTTTGCTTGCACAGTGCTTGTTTCTAGTAGAGTAGTTGAAGATAAAGCTGTTGTCTCTGTGGCACACTTGTTACTACAGTTGATTCCTGTGTTGTTGTTGATGGCACTGTGCTTGTCATTTCAATTATAGTTGTAGTAGATGTTTGTGCAGCAACTGTAGATGAAGTGCTTGATTCCACTGTGCTTTCTGTTGCTGCAGTAGAGGGCACTGTAGTAGTTTCCAGTGTAGTTGATGATACCATTGTTTCCAGGGCTGCTGTTGAAAATATTGTGCTACTTGTTTCTCCTGGAGGAGTTACAGTCGTGGTGGTGATCTCAGCTAATGTAGGACTTGTTTGAGGTGTAGTTTCTGGTGCTGTGGTAGACTGATCTGTAATTGTCGTTGTTGTTTCACTTGTTACAGCAGTTGTTTCTTGTGTGATGTTAGTTCCACAGTGCTTGTTACTTGAGAAGAAGTTGAGGATTCAACAGTTGTCTGTTGTAAACTTGATAATTCAGTTGTTTGTAGTGTTGATATTATGGGCACATTGCTTGTTGTTTCTAACGGAGTTGTAGAGGAAGCTTCTGTTGTCCCAGTTGACATAGTACTTGCCTCCAATGTGATCTCTGTTGCTGTTGTAGAGGGGACTGCAGTAGTTTCTGGTATGGATGTTGATAGAGCTGTTGCTTCCTGTGTCGAAGACTGTGTAACAGTACTTGTGTCTTGTAGAGTAGTTGAAGCTGCAGTAGTTGTCTCTGTTGTCACACTTGTGATTGAAGTTGTTGTTTCTCCTGAAGTGGTAATGGATGTTGCAGTTGACTCAGATGATGTAGGACTTGTAAAAGAAGTAGCTTCTGGTGCTGTAGTAGGTTGAACCGTAGTTATTGTCTCAGTGGTGGCACTTATTGCGACAGTTGTTTCCTGTATTGATGTTAGTTGCACAGTGCTTGTTTCTGGTGGAGTAGTTGAAGATAAAGCTGTTGTCTCTGTTGGCACACTTGTTACTACAGTTGATTCCTGTGTTGTTGATGGCACTGTGCTTGTCATTTCAATTGCAGTTGTAATAGATGTTTGTGCAGCAACAGTAGGGTGAGTTCTTGATTCCACTGTATGCTTTCTGTTGCTGCAGTAGAGGAACTGCAGTAGTTTCAGTGTGGAAGTTGATGGTATAGTTGTTTTTGGCTGCTGTTGAAAATATTGTGCTACCTATTTCTCCAGTAGGAGTTATAGATGCTGTGGTGGTCTCAGCTGATGTAGACCACAGTGCTTGTTACTTGAATAGTAGTTGAGGATTCAACAGTTGTCTCTGTTGTCAAACTTGATAATTCTGTTGTTTGTAGTGTTGATATTAAGGGTACATTGCTTGTTGTTTCTAATGGAGTTGTAGAGGAAGCTTCTGTTGGCCCAGTTGACATAGTACTTGCCTCCAATGTGCTTTCTGTTGCTGTTGTAGAGGGCACTGTTGTAGTTTCTGGTATGGATGTTGTTATAACTATTGCTTCCCGTGTTGATGATTGTGTAACAGTACTTCTGTCTTGCAGAGTAGTTGATACTGCAGAAGTTGTCTCTGTTGTCTCACTTGTGATTGCAGTTGTTCTTTGTCCTGAACTGGTAATGGATGTTGCAGTTGACTCAGATGATGCAGGACTTGTAAGAGAAGTAGCTTCTGCTGCTGTAGTAGGTTGAACAGTAGTTATTGTCTCAGTCGTGGCACTTGTTGCTACAGTTGTTTCCTGTATCGATGTTAGTTGCAAAGTGCTTGTTTCTGGTGGAGTAGTTGAAGATAAAGCTGTTGTCTCTGTTGGTACACTTGCTACTACAGTTGATTCCTGTGTTGTTGGTGATGGCACGGTGCTTGTCATTTCTACTGCAGTTGTAGTAGATGTCTGGACAGTAACTGCAGATGAAGTGCTTGATTCCACTGTGCTTTCTGTTGCTGCAGTAGAGGGAAATGTAGTAGTTTCCAGTGTGGAAGTTGATGATACCATTGTTTCCAGGACTGCCGTTGAAAATATTGTGCTACTTCTTTCTCCAATGGGAGTTACAGATGTTGCGATGGTCTCAACTAATGTAGGACTTGTTTGAGGTGTGGTTTCTGGTGCTGTGGTAGATTGTGCTATAGTTGTTGTTGTTTCACTCATTACTACAGTTGTTTCCTCTGTTGATGTTGGTGGCAAGGTGCTTGTTAGTTGTGTAGCAGTTGAGGATTCAAGAGATGTCTCTGTTGTCAAACTTGATAATTCAGTTGTTTGTAGTGTTGATATTAAGGGTACATTGCTTGTTGTTTCTAATGGAGTTGAAGAGGAAACTTCTGTTGTCCCAGTTGACATAGTACTTGCCTCCAATGTGCTTTCTGTTGCTGTTGTAGAGGGCACTGTAGTAGTTTCTGGTAAGGATGTTGTTAGAACTGTTGCTTCCTGTGTCGATGATTGTGTAACAGTACTTGTGTCTTGCAGAGTAGTTGAAGCTGCAGCAGTTGTCTCTGTTGTCTCACTTGTGATTACAGTTGTTCTTTCTCCTGAAGTGGTAATGGATGTTGCAGTTGACTCAGATGATGTAGGACTTGTAAGAGAAGTAGCTTCTGGTGTTGTAGTAGGTTGAACAGTAGTTATTGAATCAGTCATGGTACTTGTTGCTGCAGTTGTTTCCTCTGTTGATATTAGTTCACACTGCTTGTTTCTGGTGGAGTAGCTAAAGATAAAGCTGTTGTCTCTGTTGTTACACTTGTTATTACAGTTGATTCCTGTGTTGTTGTTGATGGCATTGTGCTTGTCATTTCTAGTGGAGTTTTAGTAGAAGTCTGGGCAGTAACTGTATCAGTCATGGGACTTGTTGCTGTGGTAGATAGAATTATAGTTGTAGTTGTAGTTTCACTTGTTACAGCAGTTACTTCCTGTGTTGACGTTAGTTCCACACTGCTGGTTACTTGAAGAGTAGTTGAGGATTCAACAGTTGTCTCTGTTGTCAAACTTGATAATTCAGTTGTTTGTAGTGTTGATATTAAGGGTACATTGCTTGTTGTTTCTAATGGAGTTGTAGAGGAAGCTTCTGTTGTCCCAGTTGACATAGTACTTGCTTCCAATGTCCTTTCTGTTCCTGCTGTAGAGGGCACCACAGTAGTTTCTGGTATGGATGTAGTTAGAACACTTGCTTCATTTGTTGATGATTTTGGAACGGTACTTGTGTTTGGCAGAGTAGTTGAAGCTTCAGCAGTTGTCTCTATTGTCACACTTGTAATTGTAGTTGTGGATTCTCCTGAAGTGGTAATGGATGTTGCAGTTGACTCAGATGATGTAGAACTTGTAAGGGAAGCAGCTTCTGGTGTTGTTGTTGACAGAACTATAGTTATTGTCTCAGTCATGGCACTTGTTGCTGCAGTTGTTTCCTGTGTTGATATTAGTTGCACAGTGCGTGTTTCTGGTGGAGTAATTGAATATAAAGCTGTTGTCTCTGTTGTTACAGTTGTTAGTACAGTTGATTCCTGTGTTGTTGTTGATGGCACTGTGCTTGTAATTTCTATTGGAGTTGTAGTAGATGTTTTTGAAGTAACAGTAGAAGTACTTGATTCCAACGTGCTTGCTACTGATGCAGTTGAGGACACTATAGTAATTTCCACTGCGGAAGTTGTGGGTACTGTTGTTTCTTGAGTTGACGTTAAAGAAATTGTGCTTGCTGTTTCTCCTGGAGGGGTTATGAATGTTGTAGTGGTCTCTGCTAATGTAGGACTTGTCTGAGCTGTAGTTTCTGGTACTGCAGAAGACTGAAAAATAGTTGTCATTGTTGTTCCACTTTTTAATGTAGTTGTTTCCTGTGTTGATGTTGAAGGTATAAGGCTTGTCATTTCCATCAGTGCTAGAGAAGATGCAACTGTTGTCTCATCTGATTTCTGTGTTGCTGACAAGGTAGTTAAATTCAAAGATGGTCTCTGATCAATAGGAATCTGGTACTGTGCTTCAATGTGTTCTGTTATAAATGGCAGAGTTGTATAAGATGTTTCCCATGTTGATGTTTGTGGAACAGCACTTGTGTCTGGCAGAGTAGTTGAAGGTGCAGCAGTTGTCTCTGTTGTGACACTTGTAATTGAAGTAGATGTTTCTCCTGAAGTGGTAATGGATGTTGCAGTTGACTCAGGTGATCTAGGACTTGTAAGATAAGCAGCTTCTGGTGCTGTTGTTGATAGAACCATAGTTATTGTATCAGTCGTGGCACTTGTTGCTGCAGTTGTTTCCTGTGTTGATGTTAATTGCACAGTGCTTGTTTCTGGTGGAGTATTTGAATATAAAGCTGTTGTCTCAGTTGTTACTCTTGTTACTGCAGTTGATTCCTGTGTTGTTGTTGATGGCACTGTGCTTGTCATTTCTACTGCAGTTGTAGTAGATGTCTGGACAGTAACTGCAGATGAAGTGCTTGATTCCACTGTGCTTTCTGTTGCTGCAGTAATGGGCACTGTAGTACTTTCCAGTGTGGAAGTTGATGATACCATTGTTTCCAGGGCTGCTGTTGAAAATATTGTGCTACTTGTTTCTCCAGTGGGAGGTACATATGTTGTGGTGGTCTCAGCTAATGTAGGACTTGTTTGAGGTGTGGTTTCTGGTGCTGTGGTAGATATAACTATAGTTGTAGTTGTTGTTTCACTTGTTACAGCAGTTATTTCCTGTGTTGATGTTGGTTCCACAGTGCTTGTTACTTGAATAGTAGTTGAGGATTCAACAGTTGTCTCTGTTGTCAAACTTGATAATTCTGTTGTTCGTAGTGTTGATATTAAGGGTACATTGCTTGTTGTTTCTAATGGAGTTGTAGAAGAAGCTTCTGTTGGCCCAGTTGACATAGTACTTGCCTCCAATGTGCTTTCTGTTGCTGTTGTAGAGGGCACTGTTGTAGTTTCTGGTATGGGTGTTGTTATAACTATTGCTTCCTGTGTTGATGATTGTGTAACAGTACTTCTGTCTTGCAGAGTATTTGATACTGCAGAAGTTGTCTCTGTTGTCTCACTTGTGATTGCAGTTGTTCTTTGTCCTGAACTGGTAATGGATGTTGCAGTTGACTCAGATGATGCAGGACTTGTAAGAGAAGTAGCTTCTGCTGCTGTAGTAGGTTGAACAGTAGTTATTGTCTCAGTCGTGGCACTTGTTGCTACAGTTGTTTCCTGTATCGATGTTAGTTGCAAAGTGCTTGTTTCTGGTGGAGTAGTTGAAGATAAAGCTGTTGTCTCTGTTGGTACACTTGCTACCACAGTTGATTCCTGTGTTGTTGGTGATGGCACGGTGGTTGTCATTTCTACTGCAGTTGTAGTAGATGTCTGGGCAGTAACTGCAGATGAAGTGCTTGATTCCACTGTGCTTTCTGTTGCTGCAGTAGAGGGAAATGTAGTAGTTTCCAGTGTGGAAGTTGATGATACCATTGTTCCAGGACTGCCGTTGAAAATATTGATGCTACTTCTTTCTCCAATGGGAGTTACAGATGTTGCAGTGGTCTCAACTAATGTAGGACTTGTTTGAGTGTGGTTTCTGGTGCTGTGGTAGATTGTGCTATAGTTGTTGTTTCACTCCTTACTACAGTTGTTTCCTGTGTTGATGTTGGTGGCAAGGTGCCTGTTAGTTGTGTAGTAGTTGAGGATTCAAGAGTTGTCTCTGTTGTCAAACTTGATAATTCAGTTGTTTGTAGTGTTGATATTAAGGGTACATTGCTTCTTGTTTCTAATGGAGTTGAAGAGGAAACTTCTGTTGTCCCAGCTGACATAGTACTTGCCTCCAATGTGCTTTCTGTTGCTGTTGTAGAAGGCACTGTAGTAGTTTCTGGTAAGGATGTTGTTAGAACTGTTGCTTCCTGTGTCGATGATTGTGTAACAGTACTTGTGTCTTGCAGAGTAGTTGAAGCTGCAGCAGTTGTCTCTGTTGTCTCACTTGTGATTACAGTTGTTCTTTCTCCTGAAGTGGTAATGGATGTTGCAGTTGACTCAGATGATGTAGGACTTGTAAGAGAAGTAGCTTCTGGTGTTGTAGTAGGTTGAACAGTAGTTATTGAATCAGTCATGGTACTTGTTGCTGCAGTTGTTTCCTCTGTTGATATTAGTTGCACAGTGTTTGTTTCTGGTGGAGTAGCTAAAGATAAAGCTGTTGTCTCTGCTGTTACACTTGTTATTACAGTTGATTCCTGTGTTGTTGTTGATGGCATTGTGCTTGTCATTTCTAGTGGAGTTTTAGTAGAAGTCTGGGCAGTAACTGTATCAGTCATGGACTTGTTGCTGTGGTAGATAGAATTATAGTTGTAGTTGTAGTTTCACTTGTTACAGCAGTTACTTCCTGTGTTGACGTTAGTTCCACACTGCTGGTTACTTGAAGAGTAGTTGAGGATTCAACAGTTGTCTCTGTTGTCAAACTTGATAATTCAGTTGTTTGTAGTGTTGATATTAAGGGTACATTACTTGTTGTTTCTAATGGAGTTGTAGAGGAAGCTTCTGTTGTCCCAGTTGACATAGTATTTGCTTCCAATGTGCTTTCTGTTGCTGCTGTAGAGGGCACCACAGTAGTTTCTGGTATGGATGTAGTTAGAACACTTGCTTCTTTTGTTGATGATTGTGGAACAGTACTTGTGTTTGGCAGAGTAGTTGAAGCTTCAGCAGTTGTCTCTATTGTCACACTTGTAATTGTAGTTGTGGATTCTCCTGAAGTGGTAATGGATGTTGCAGTTGACTCAGATGATGAAGAACTTGTAAGGGAAGCAGCTTCTGGTGTTGTTGTTGACAGAACTATAGTTATTGTCTCAGTCATGGCACTTGTTGCTGCAGTTGTTTCCTGTGTTGATATTAGTTGCACAGTGCGTGTTTCTGGTGGAGTAATTGAATATAAAGCTGTTGTCTCTGTTGTTACAGTTGTTAGTACAGTTGATTCCTGTGTTGTTGTTGATGGCACTGTGCTTGTAATTTCTATTGGAGTTGTAGTAGATGTTTTTGAATTAACAGTAGAAGTACTTGATTCCAACGTGCTTGCTACTGATGCAGTTGAGGACACTATAGTAATTTCCACTGCGGAAGTTGTGGGTACTGTTGTTTCTTGAGTTGACGTTAAAGAAATTGTGCTTGCTGTTTCTCCTGGAGGGGTTATGAATGTTGTAGTGGTCTCTGCTAATGTAGGACTTGTCTGAGCTGTAGTTTCTGGTACTGCAGAAGACTGAAAAATAGTTGTCATTGTTGTTCCACTTTTTAATGTAGTTGTTTCCTGTGTTGATGTTGAAGGTATAAGGCTTGTCATTTCCATCAGTACTAGAGAAGATGCAACTGTTGTCTCATCTGATTTCTGTGTTGCTGACAAGGTAGTTAAATTCAAAGATGGTCTCTGATCAATAGGAATCTGGTACTGTGCTTCAATGTGTTCTGTTATAAATGGCAGAGTTGTAGTAGATGTTTCCCATGTTGATGTTTGTGGAACAGCACTTGTGTCTGGCAGAGTAGTTGAAGGTGCAGCAGTTGTCTCTGTTGTGACACTTGTAATTGAAGTAGATGTTTCTCCTGAAGTGGTAATGGATGTTGCAGTTGACTCAGGTGATCTAGGACTTGTAAGATAAGCAGCTTCTGGTGCTGTTGTTGATAGAACCATAGTTATTGTATCAGTCGTGGCACTTGTTGCTGCAGTTGTTTCCTGTGTTGATGTTAATTGCACAGTGCTTGTTTCTGGTGGAGCAGTTGAATATAAAGCTGTTGTCTCAGTTGTTACTCTTGTTACTGCAGTTGATTCCTGTGTTGTTGTTGATGGCACTGTGCTTGTCATTTCTACTGCAGTTGTAGTAGATGTCTGGACAGTAACTGCAGATGAAGTGCTTGATTCCACTGTGCTTTCTGTTGCTGCAGTAAAGGCACTGTAGTACTTTCCAGTGTGGAAGTTGATGATACCATTGTTGCCAGGGCTGCTGTTGAAAATATTGTGCTACTTGTTTCTCCAGTGGGAGGTACATATGTTGTGGTGGTCTCAGCTAATGTAGGACTTGTTTGAGGTGTGGTTTCTGGTGCTGTGGTAGATAAAACTATAGTTGTAGTTGTTGTTTCACTTGTTACAGCAGATATTTCCTGTGTTGATGTTGGTTCCACAGTGCTTGTTACTTGAATAGTAGTTGAGGATTCAACAGTTGTCTCTGTTGTCAAACTTGATAATTCTGTTGTTCGTATTGTTGATATTAAGGGTACATTGCTTGTTGTTTCTAATGGAGTTGTAGAAGAAGCTTCTGTTGGCCCAGTTGACATAGTACTTGCCTCCAATGTGCTTTCTGTTGCTGTTGTAGAGGGCACTGTTGTAGTTTCTGGTATGGGTGTTGTTATAACTATTGCTTCCTGTGTTGATGATTGTGTAACAGTACTTCTGTCTTGCAGAGTAGTTGATACTGCAGCAGTTGTCTCTGTTGTCTCACTTGTGATTGCAGTTGTTGTTTGTCCTGAACTGGTAATGGATGTTGCAGTTGACTCAGATGATGTAGGACTTGTAAGTGAAGTAGCTTCTGCTGCTGTAGTAGGTTGAACAGTAGTTATTGTCTCAGTCGTGGCACTTGTTGCTACAGTTGTTTCCTGTATCGATGTTAGTTGCAAAGTGCTTGTTTCTGGTGGAGTAGTTGAAGATAAAGCTGTTGTCTCTGTTGGTACACTTGCTGCTACAGTTGATTCCTGTGTTGTTGTTGATGGCATTGTGCTTGTCATTTCTAGTGGAGTTTTAGTAGAAGTCTGGGCAGTAACTGTATCAGTCATGGGACTTGTTGCTGTGGTAGATAGAATTATAGTTGTAGTTGTAGTTTCACTTGTTACAGCAGTTACTTCCTGTGTTGACGTTAGTTCCACACTGCTGGTTACTTGAAGAGTAGTTGAGGATTCAACAGTTGTCTCTGTTGTCAAACTTGATAATTCAGTTGTTTGTAGTGTTGATATTAAGGGTACATTACTTGTTGTTTCTAATGGAGTTGTAGAGGAAGCTTCTGTTGTCCCAGTTGACATAGTATTTGCTTCCAATGTGCTTCCTGTTGCTGCTGTAGAGGGCACCACAGTAGTTTCTGGTATGGATGTAGTTAGAACACTTGCTTCCTTTGTTGATGATTGTGGAACAGTACTTGTGTTTGGCAGAGTAGTTGAAGCTTCAGCAGTTGTCTCTATTGTCACACTTGTAATTGTAGTTGTGGATTCTCCTGAAGTGGTAATGGATGTTGCAGTTGACTCAGATGATGAAGAACTTGTAAGGGAAGCAGCTTCTGGTGTTGTTGTTGACAGAACTATAGTTATTGTCTCAGTCATGGCACTTGTTGCTGCAGTTGTTTCCTGTGTTGATATTAGTTGCACAGTGCATGTTTCTGGTGGAGTAATTGAATATAAAGCTGTTGTCTCTGTTGTTACAGTTGTTAGTACAGTTGATTCCTGTGTTGTTGTTGATGGCACTGTGCTTGTAATTTCTATTGGAGTTGTAGTAGATGTTTTTGAAGTAACAGTAGAAGTACTTGATTCCAACGTGCTTGCTACTGATGCAGTTGAGGACACTATAGTAATTTCCACTGCGGAAGTTGTGGGTACTGTTGTTTCTTGAGTTGACGTTAAAGAAATTGTGCTTGCTGTTTCTCCTGGAGGGGTTATGAATGTTGTAGTGGTCTCTGCTAATGTAGGACTTGTCTGAGCTGTAGTTTCTGGTACTGCAGAAGACTGAAAAATAGTTGTCATTGTTGTTCCACTTTTTAATGTAGTTGTTTCCGGTGTTGATGTTGAAGGTATAAGGCTTGTCATTTCCATCAGTACTAGAGAAGATGCAACTGTTGTCTCATCTGATTTCTGTGTTGCTGACAAGGTAGTTAAATTCAAAGATGGTCTCTGATCAATAGGAATCTGGTACTGTGCTTCAATGTGTTCTGTTATAAATGGCAGAGTTGTAGTAGATGTTTCCCATGTTGATGTTTGTGGAACAGCACTTGTGTCTGGCAGAGTAGTTGAAGGTGCAGCAGTTGTCTCTGTTGTGACACTTGTAATTGAAGTAGATGTTTCTCCTGAAGTGGTAATGGATGTTGCAGTTGACTCAGGTGATCTAGGACTTGTAAGATAAGCAGCTTCTGGTGCTGTTGTTGATAGAACCATAGTTATTGTATCAGTCGTGGCACTTGTTGCTGCAGTTGTTTCCTGTGTTGATGTTAATTGCACAGTGCTTGTTTCTGGTGGAGTATTTGAATATAAAGCTGTTGTCTCAGTTGTTACTCTTGTTACTGCAGTTGATTCCTGTGTTGTTGTTGATGGCACTGTGCTTGTCATTTCTACTGCAGTTGTAGTAGATGTCTGGACAGTAACTGCAGATGAAGTGCTTGATTCCACTGTGCTTTCTGTTGCTGCAGTAGAGGGCACTGTAGTACTTTCCAGTGTGGAAGTTGATGATACCATTGTTGCCAGGGCTGCTGTTGAAAATATTGTGCTACTTGTTTCTCCAGTGGGAGGTACATATGTTGTGGTGGTCTCAGCTAATGTAGGACTTGTTTGAGGTGTGGTTTCTGGTGCTGTGGTAGATAAAACTATAGTTGTAGTTGTTGTTTCACTTGTTACAGCAGATATTTCCTGTGTTGATGTTGGTTCCACAGTGCTTGTTACTTGAATAGTAGTTGAGGATTCAACAGTTGTCTCTGTTGTCAAACTTGATAATTCTGTTGTTCGTATTGTTGATATTAAGGGTACATTGCTTGTTGTTTCTAATGGAGTTGTAGAAGAAGCTTCTGTTGGCCCAGTTGACATAGTACTTGCCTCCAATGTGCTTTCTGTTGCTGTTGTAGAGGGCACTGTTGTAGTTTCTGGTATGTGTGTTGTTATAACTACTGCTTCCTGTGTTGATGATTGTGTAACAGTACTTCTGTCTTGCAGAGTAGTTGATACTGCAGCAGTTGTCTCTGTTGTCTCACTTGTGATTGCAGTTGTTGTTTGTCCTGAACTGGTAATGGATGTTGCAGTTGACTCAGATGATGTAGGACTTGTAAGTGAAGAAGCTTCTGCTGCTGTAGTAGGTTGCACAGTAGTTATTGTCTCAGTCGTGGCACTTGTTGCTACAGTTGTTTCCTGTATCGATGTTAGTTGCAAAGTGCTTGTTTCTGGTGGAGTAGTTGAAGATAAAGCTGTTGTCTCTGTTGGTACACTTGCTACTACAGTTGATTCCTGTGTTGTTGTTGATGGCATTGTGCTTGTCATTTCTAGTGGAGTTTTAGTAGAAGTCTGGGCAGTAACTGTATCAGTCATGGGACTTGTTGCTGTGGTAGATAGAATTATAGTTGTAGTTGTAGTTTCACTTGATACAGCAGTTACTTCCTGTGTTGACGTTAGTTCCACACTGCTGGTTACTTGAAGAGTAGTTGAGGATTCAACAGTTGTCTCTGTTGTCAAACTTGATAATTCAGTTGTTTGTAGTGTTGATATTAAGGGTACATTACTTGTTGTTTCTAATGGAGTTGTAGAGGAAGCTTCTGTTGTCCCAGTTGACATAGTATTTGCTTCCAATGTGCTTCTCTGTTGCTGCTGTAGAGGGCACCACAGTAGTTTCTGGTATGGATGTAGTTAGAACACTTGCTTCATTTGTTGATGATTTTGGAACGGTACTTGTGTTTGGCAGAGTAGTTGAAGCTTCAGCAGTTGTCTCTATTGTCACACTTGTAATTGTAGTTGTGGATTCTCCTGAAGTGGTAATGGATGTTGCAGTTGACTCAGATGATGTAGAACTTGTAAGGTAAGCAGCTTCTGGTGTTGTTGTTGACAGAACTATAGTTATTGTCTCAGTCATGGCACTTGTTGCTGCAGTTGTTTCCTGTGTTGATATTAGTTGCACAGTGCTTGTTTCTGGTGGAGTAATTGAATATAAAGCTGTTGTCTCTGTTGTTACAGTTGTTAGTACAGTTGATTCCTGTGTTGTTGTTGATGGCACTGTGCTTGTAATTTCTATTGGAGTTGTAG